>CAUJRU010000191.1:0-1269236 GCA_963277665.1 Viscum album
AAACTTAATAGAACAGAAATAAAATTATGTACAAAAAAGGATTGTATTTATAGGGTTATTTTAACGTTAAGTGATTTGGGGGTAGGCTGTCCTGGAGGGGGTTCGGGAGTGGGGAGGGGCTAGGGGTGTGGTGGGGCTGTCCAAGGGCTGTCCGGGGGAGTTATGTGGGGTGGGCTGTTCGGGAGGGGGTTGGGAGTGGGGAGGGGCTGGGGGCTGGGGGCTATCTGGGAGGGAGTGTGGTGGGGATGTCGAGGGGGTGAGGGTGGGGGGATATTCGGGGGAGAAGTGGGGGATGTCTAGTTGTGTGTTTGTGGGGGGGGGGGTTGTCCTAAGGGGGGGCTGTATAGGGGGAGTGGGGTGAGGCTGTCTAGGGGGTGGGGGGTTGTCCGAGGGGAGTTGGGTAGGCCATGGGATGGCTGGTGTAGGTTAGGGGTAGGGTAGGGGCTGGTGCGATGCATGGGGGAGGGGGTTGTCCAAAGGGGGGGCTGTTCGGGAGGGGGGTTGTTGGGGGGGGGGGGGTTCTGGGAGGGGAGTGGGGGTTGTCCAGGTGTGGGGGGCTGTCGAGGGAGGGTCTTTCCAATGGGGGGACTATCCAATGGGGGTGGTTATCTAAAGGGGGGGTTTTCTAAAGGGGGTATGTCCAAAGAGGGGATTTTTCAAGGAGGGGGGATGTCCGGGAGGGGGGTGGGGGCTATCCGGGGGGAGTGGGGTGAGGCTAGCTAGGGGGTGAGGGTGGGGGATGTTTGGGGGGAGTGGGGTGGGGGTGGGTAGGCTAGTGTTGTGTAGGGGGTAGGGGAGGGCTAGGTGCAGCGCATGGGGGAGCGGGGTTGTCCAAAGGGGGGTTGTCCGGGAGTGGGGTGGGGGATGTCTAGGGGAGAGTGGGGGATGTATGGGTGTGGGGGGGCTATCCAAAGGGGGGGCTATCTGGGAAGGGGGGCTATTCGAGGGGAGTGGGGTGAGGCTGTCTAGGGGTGGGGGTGGAGGCTATCTAGGGGGAGTGGGCTGGCTGGTGTAGGGAAGGGGTAGGGGAGGGGCTGGTGCAGTGCAGGGGGAGGGGTCTATCAAAAGGGGGGTGGGCTATTCGAGAGGGGGGATGTCCAGGGAGGGGTGGGGGAAGTTCAGGGGGAGTGGGGGATATCCTGGTCTGGGGGGTTTCGAGTGTGGGGGGGGGGCATTCCAAGGGGGGGTTGTCCAGGGGGGCTATCCGGGGGGGTTGCCCGAGAGTGGGGGTTGTTCAGAATCTTGGTTCACACATGCCCATAAGGGAATCCATCAAAAAAGATCAAACATAAGGTTAATTCTGATTATTAATAAATAAAAATGCTTATGTACCGAATTAGTTTTTGGTTGTTTTAAACAATTTAAAAAAATTCTTTTAACTTAAGAGCAGGAAAACAATTATACCTTTCATTAAACATGAAAATATATCGTTTCTCTTTCAACAACCACTCTAACCCAATAAATATCTTCATCACATTGAAATTTGGTATGTTGATCAAGTTTTTGGGAAAGAAAGGTAATAGTCTCGGGTTCATCTTGTTCAAATAAAAACACTCCTCGTCGGGAAATTTTCACAACAACTTGCCAACTAGGATTCTAAGGCAAAGTAACGAAGCGTACTTGTTCTGCTTGTGATGTCAAAATGAAAGTTTCATTATCAACTCATTCATTTCTGTATAACATATAGTTAAATTAACCAATGTAAACTGATATTGATCGACTTTACTTCCATGCACTGAATCAACCCAATTACACTTTAACAATATGTACTTCAACCTGTGTGTGTGTGTATACAACTTCAATGATGTCTGTCAATTGACCATAATAATAACCAAAATCAATAAATGGACAACGGATGCCACTATTTTGTGTTTCTCATTTGTCGTTAACATCTTTAATGTGAAATAGAAAACCATAATCATCTATAGCTTTATAACAATGAGTCATTATAGATGGACCCTCAGCTAGTTGGATAAATTAATTAGTTAGTGTGGGGTCACCTAAATCTCTTAGGATATGAACCTACATAATTCACAGAATTCAATAATTATTTCTATAGAAAGAAATTTGTATAATACTTTAATCATAATGAAAATTAATTTATACGTACAAAATCATTGAACCAATCATGAAATGATGCATAATGAGATTTTTGATTTTGATACTCAGTCGCACTAGACATCTCTTCTATTATCTCATTAATGTGTTTCCATCAAATAATAACGCGATGTTTAAATGATCAACTTATGCAAACAAAAAATGTAAAAGTTAATCAATAAAATTGATAAGACACTTACTGCATTAATGGTGCAACTGATGGAGTATTGAACAAGATATATCAATGTGCTTATATCCACTCGATGTTGTCCATATCAAATATGGTTCCTTCTCCAACTAGACTATCATGAATTCGAGATGGATTATCTAATTTTGTTTCAACATTCATAAGATATTCCACACAAAAAGTAGTACACTCATCCATAAAATAACCATTGGTTATTGATGCCTCCAGACGAGCTCTGTTGCATACAAATCATTTCAATGTATTCAGATGTCGCTCAATATGATACATCCACCTGAATTGCACTGGACTAGTATCCATTACTTCATCATTTAGGTGCACTGTAAAGTGAACCATAACGTCAAAAAATGAGGGGGGAAATAGTTTCTCAAAGTGACAAAGTGTAAGTTCAATTTAGTCTTGCAAACTTTTTAAATCACTCATTCATTGATTTCTTAAACAAATTAGTCTAAAAAATTACTCATCTCAATCAATGGTTGAACAACATTGGGGGATAAACAATCATAAATTGTAATTGGAATCAACTACAAAAGTAGTATGTGATTGTCATGAATTTTCAACCCTTGCAATGTCCTACTCGTATGATTCACACACTTTGAAATATTATAAGAGTATCCATCAGGCACCTTTAGCATCTTCAAAAAGGAAAGAAATATCTCTTTATCCTTTGTAGTCATCGTATACTGTGTAGTAGGCATATATGCCTTGTTTCCCTCAACTAACTGTAAATGAAACCACTTCCTTAAACCCATTTCTTCCAAATCACGATGTGCATTAACATGGTCCTTTGATTTTCTACTGTCACCTAAAATGATTCAAAATATATTATCATAAAAAAAAATTCAATGTGAATGAAATCCAAATTATGCCTTAGAATGTTAGTTTTCCAATAGCAGATATTTTAAAAAATACTTTTCTTTTTCCAATTTTGACCACACTGTCTACCCGCACCATGAATATTAGGTAATGGATGAGCCACCAAATCCTGAAATTCATATACCATGCAGATGTTTTCTTCCTCAATCTGTGATAACATTTCGACTCCAGTTAGGATCTTTGGTGTTGGGATAAACTCTCTAGAACCATCAAATGTCACTTTGTCCTTTCTGAACGTATGCTGAGTGGGGATAAAATGTTTGTGACCCATGTATGCCCATTTTCTAGAATGTTTAAGCCATACGAATTTTTTACTTTTATCACAACAGGGGAAAGAAAATTCCCCTTTCGTACTCCATTCTAATAAATTTTCATATTCTAAGAAATCATTGATTTTCAACAATTATGCAGCTTGCAGTTTGAACATTTCATTCGTTTCACAATCATAAGTCATCACACCATCGCCCCAAAATTCATTCAACTCATCAATCAATGGATGAAGGTAAACATCAATCTTATCTCTTGGACTTATAGGTCCATCAATAAGAGTGGAAAGTAATATAAATTGTTGCTTCATACAAAACCACGAAAAAAGATTATATAGAACCAACACCACGGGCCATGTGCTATGAGTTGCACCAACCATAAACTTTAATGGATTGAAACCACATGCTGCCAACCCCAATAATACATTACAAACATCATTAGAAAATATGGGGTGTCTCTTATCGAAATCCTTCCATGCACGAGAGTCTTCTGGGTGGGTTAACATATCACTTTCCTAATTTCTTTCTGCATGCCATCTCATTAAATTAGAAAATTTAGATGAAATAAAAAATCTTTTCAACCTTAACTTTAGGGGAAAGTAACACATTTGTTTTTACAACAATCGGTTTTCCCTGTTTCACAGTCTGTCTTTGATGAGTCTGATTTCCCCTGTTCACTTTCAACCTAGAAGCGACACAGACTGTACAAATATCCAAATGGGCAGTTTCTTTTCTAAACAGCATACAATTGTTTGCATATGTATCTATTGTATAATATGTAAAACCTAAGTTCTCTGTCAACTTACGAGCATGGTAATAAGAGTCAGCAATCTTAGCGTCGACAGGAAGAACCTTTTTCAATAACACCAACAGCATGTCGAATGATGTGTTTGAGCACTGATTCAAAGTCTTCAAATGCAGCAACTCCATGATAAATGAAAATTTATTTTAAGCAGTAAATCTAGGATATAATTCTGTTTTTGCATCATCAATTACATCATAAAACCTCCTCAAATCACGATCTGTACGAGAGAACAGATTTATCTCACCGGTCTCAACATTATGGATGTGAATTCCTTCAGAATCCAACCCACGTACCATTTCAGTAAGCATTTCATGCATTGGATCATTCATCCTAGAATCAACATCTATCTGAACTGAATCTATATTTTGATGATGAATATATTCTTCCCCATGATGAGTCTAACACTTATAATTTTTCAGAAATCCATTCAAGAATAGGTTCTCCCTCATGGTATCTCATGTGAATTGAAATTTTTTTTCATAGTTTTTACATGGACAACTAATAAAGTCACTTTTAAGTCCTCTAATGAACTCAATAAACTGAAAAATTCCCTTGAAATATTCTCTAAACATTCGATTTGGAAGATCAATCCAACTCTTATCCATAATAATATCTATATAACAATCATTTACACAATACTTCATATTACATGCATTTTTCATATCAAATATATTTAAAATAAATACTTTCCAATTAAATATGGACCATTGATAAAATCAACAATTTATATCTTTGAATAATAAACAAGATAATAGATAATGGAATGTAAGTGAAAGCCCATGTCATCACCACTATGTTGGTATGATAAATATAATGATGATTCTATATTCAAGAAACTATATTAAGAATGAATTTGTTCTATAATTCCATAGAGTAAACATTTTTCAATAAAGGAATATTATAACTTGCATGCGTATATGATACAAGAAAAAATTCATCAAATACCAATATTGAACTATCAGCCTTAGCGACTAAGTTAATGCCTTCCAATAAATCAACAAATATAATTAGTGATGAATGTGCCCAAAATCAATTAGTGATGAACGGTCTTCTAAAACTTAGTGAAATTGTATCTTTGTAAAAATAATTTCTCACTGCCTCTTAGATTCACACTGCCTTTGGGCCATCTGATGTAGTAAAAATTAACCTTCAAATATTGCAACCAATATCTAATTTATGGAAAACTAACTAATCTATATCAAGGATAACATAAAATATATACAATTCCATAACAAAAAAATACCAATCTATCTTCATATATGTTATCAATAGAGAATATGTAGGACAATGGATGTGATTCCCCATGCTGGACCATAGGGTCCAATGCAATATTCCTCATGGCCTCAAGCAGGTGTCCTTTTATGCAAGATGTTTGTTACTGGCAGTAAGGGTCTGAATGTCATTAGTGCAGAAAATATACCGTTGTTATAAATAAATAAAAGGAAAAACAATGACATAATAGAGTAAATAAACAAGGAAAAATCATCATCCATGGTATGTATCTCAAGTCATATAATAAAAACACGAATACCCCCAAATTGTTGGGTTAATAAAAGTGTGGGAAACTACAAGAATGTGAAAAAATATTGATACATCACTCTAAATTCAATCTCAATTCTACCTATAAAATATACACAGTAATTCACATTGAAACATGGATTAATATCATATAATGGAACATCATATAATATTAATAATAACCTATAGTATCAAAAAACATGTGATTAAGCTCAAACATAGGTCTCATGGGCTATGCAAGCACACACATGTGGTCAAACCTAGAACATTTTCTCATGGGATACACACACACATAGACATTTTATAAACTCAAGAATGGTATAAATCAAATAACAACACAACTTATAATATCAATCTAGTCAACATATACATGGACTCTCTATTGTATGTAACTTCCAACTTCAAGTAAAGTGTGAAGTATTCTTATTCACACACTATCAACACACATTGTTTCATAATTCTTCATGCACACAAACTCATATACACATGAAATTCCATTACCACAATTTTATTAACACACAATATTCATATAATATTCATGCATGTCAAATTTATGCTGTAAATTGCCAAAAATTAAAACCTTAAAATGTAAATTAGGGCATACCTTATAGCATGACAAATTCGGAACTGAGAGGAGCCAGAGGTGGTGCTGTGAGGGAGAGGAGGGCAATAGAGGGGAGCCGGAGTCAGAGTCTTTGGGGCGAGGGAGGGGACAAGTGCCGACAATGGTGGGGAGCTGGAGGAGGAGGCGGTGAGGTGGGGTCAGTGCAGTAAGGTAGGGGATGGGCAGTGTGGTGAGGGAGGGGATGGGCAATGACATCGGTGTAAACTGAAGGCGGAGCCGGTGTGGCATCAGCGGTGCAGCGTCGTCAGTGCAACAAGGGAGGGGAGGTAGTGCGGGAGATTCGGAGCTGGTGTGGGAGGGGACGGGAAGCTGTGGGGGTTAGTGTTAGGGTTTTGTGGGTTCAGGATTGGGGGAGGGGGGCACTGTATAATATTTTTTTAGGACTCTTGAAAACGAAGTTGGTGATCGCTATAGGTCACCAATAGTGACCTCCAATGGAGGTCTCCCATGTAAGGGGTCTCCAAAGCCCCTTTTTCTAGTAGTGACTCTATATTGTTTCCCCTGGACCAAAAATAACTTAAATAATGCCTGAATTATGGTGCTTCTCGATACAATAATGATTAATCGGGTCCTACAAAATTTTTATGGTAATTTCCAATCATTTTAAGGTTTAGGGGCCTATATAGAAGTGAGGAGACTATAGGGAAATAAAATTTGAACACAGATAAAAGAAATAAATATGGGAAACTTGTTCACCCATTTGAATCTCATTATAGGAAGAGTAATTATCATGGGTATCTTGAATTTTCAAATGAGTTGAGAAACCTTCATCTTGCATTATCTACAGATGGAGCGAATCTTTTTGATTTTCAAAGAATCACTCATATTACATGGTTGATTATGTTGGTAAGTTATAACATTCCACCATGGTTATACATGAAATAAAAAATTATGTTATCTATGCTTATATCAGGACCAAAACAACTAGGAAATGATTTTGATGTTTATTTTTATCTATTGATCAAATATTTGAAATTATTGTGGTATTTAGGTGTTATGTTGTATGGTGCCTACTGAAATAAATATTTAACATTGAGAGCCATTTTGTTTGAGATGATAAATTATTTTCTAGCTTATCAAAAATTTTCATGATATAACATTAAATGAATTGAAGGGTGTCCCATTTGTGAACAAGCTACACAATCAATTTGGATGAAACATTCATCAAATACTGTGTTTCTAGGACATCACTTTCTACCCCAATGAAATAAGTACTGATATTGGATGGAATCATTCCATGAAAGCTTATAAGAACATGTGGCACCATCTCCACTAACATGTGATCAACTATTATAGAGAAATTAAAAGACCGAGACACTAATTTTGGTAAACCTTTTTTGAAAAACTATACGAAATACTATTGGAAAAAGTGATTAGTTTTTTTTTGAATTAAAATGCTGGAATTTTCTATACATCAGACATTTTTTTCATGTTATTAATGTTGAAAAAAATATTTTATAGTTTCATTTTAATGTTACTAAATAAACCTAGAAAAATAAAGGGCAAAATTAAGGCTAGGTTGGACATGATTGACATGGGAATACAAAATGAGTTATTTCCAATGAAGGGTAAAAATTAAAATTTTTCTCTTCCAACTACTTACACTATTTCTAGGTAGGAAAGATACATTTTCTATAACTTATAGAAAGATTTAAATGTTCCTAAAGGGTATTCATCGAATATCAATATTATTCTATCAAGGAATCATTTAAAGTTAAAGGATTTGAAATCACATGACTATCATGTTTTGATGCAAGATCTAATTCTTTTATCTTTATGTTGTATTTTACACAAGAATGTACATCATACATTTACCAAGATTTGGGTATTTTTAAAATATATATGCAGGAAAGTTATAGATATTAGTAAATTTCCAACAATGTAAAATTAAATTTTTAACATATTATGTGAATTAGAAATGTTCTTCCTGCCATCATTCTTTGATATGATGTTTCACATGATCGTTTACATAGTGAGAGTGATTGGACATTTTGGTTTTTTACATTATAGATGACTATACCCCATTGAACAGTACATAAATATTTTGAAAGGGTATATCAAAAATAAATGTCAGATAGAGGGTTTTATTATAGAGTGATATATTGTTGAGGAAGTAATTGAATCTTATACTAAATACCTATCCAGTTTGGAAAGCATTGGTCAACCAAAATCTTGTCACATTGGGAAGATTGTGGGTAAAGAAATTTCTGGAAGAGATATTGTCACCGTCAATATTACAGATCTGTATCAGGCCCACCTTTATATTTATCAAAATAGTTTATATTTTTATTATATGATGAAACCCATAAATAAATTCTTAGGCATTTAAATCCATCGAGGTTTGAAATTTGGATATCTAATATACATAATCAAAAATTAATAGGATGGTTTTGAGACCATAATTATAAGGATTCAGATGAAAATTCAGATTCAATTTTTGAGTGACTTTTATTACTGGTTAGAGGACCAAGTGTGTATGAATTATCTTAAAATGGTTTTGTAATTAATGTATATATGTTCAATAAATATTAAAATGATGAAGAAAATACCATGAAAAAGAGTGTATTTACACTTGTGGTTAAAGAGATGCATATATCTGGTACTGGGGAAAAACCAATTTAATTGGTTATGTCATACTTTGTCATCATCATAAAAATACGAGAGTTGGATTATATAACATTATGAGTTCCATTTTTACAATTCAAGTGGGTTGATGATAATAATTATATTAAAATAGATGAATTGAGATTCATGAAAGTGGATTTTAGTAAAGAAGGGTATAGAGATTAACTATTTATAATGGAATCACTGGTAGTAAAATTATTTTATTTTCTAGATCCCTCAAATTGAAAGTGGTCAATTATTCTATTATCAACCAAAAAACCTAGTGGGTTAGTTGAAAATTTAACTCGGTATGACCCTTTCATTGGGACATCACAATCTATTCACAGCTATCCCATAAGGGTTGGTATGTTAGAGGAGACCAAAGTGAAGGGATTTTGATACTCAATAGAGGGGTCAAACACCTTTGTCAATTTAAAAAAGAGAGTTAAATAATTAGGTTATAATTTTTTTGTAATACACATTGATTTAACACATGTTATTATATGTTCACTGCTATATTTATGTAATCAAAATTAAATGTTCAACCACTTCTATATAAAATGAATTTTTTATGTGATGATGTTCCCAATCCATTGGAACATTAGGTTTTTCAACCTACTGATACGCCTAGTGTAGAGGAAACAAATGCCTACACATGTCAATGCTACCAATCCAAAGGAACAACTTATTGATGATGTTGAATATTAGGAAATGATAAACAAAGAATAATTGGTGCTGTAGAAAAAACAAAATTGCTATAGCATGAGGGTGTTATAAAAAATTATTAAGGACACAAGTAAAGGAATCAAATTTTAGGTAAGATGGAATGTGTGCGGCCAGCCTATTAACCCCAATAAAGACATGTTTAGTAGTAACATTGGGATCATCACTCAGAAGCACATGCTGATTGATGTATATTCGTGGAACAATGTTGTGTCTATGATTAAGACACTGATTTGGGAAGAGATTAGGATAACAATATGATATCCTTTCATTAATATACTAAAAAATAAAATAACAAAACATTGACTTACTCTTCATCATCCCTTTAAGAGTGAATTAATTATTGATGAATCCCACAAGAAATATGTGTTAATGATTTATGGAATGATTACTAGAGTATTTCACACAATTCTAATAAGATTTCATCTTAAAGTCACTAAACTGAAAAATCCCACCTACACTGCATATGTATGCACACCTGATAAGATAAGAAGTATGGGATGGGTTTACTGTCCATTATGGGGAGATATAATTTCAAGTACATTGTGACGGATAATATATTGTTTGAATATACATGTATTAATCACTTTTATTGAGGATTTTTTTGTCTATGAAATAGTAACTAGGTGCTAAAAATAAGGAATATCCAAAAACAATGTACCCCTACTATAAAGCAAGGATGTGGTGAACTTCACTTAAAAAAATTGGTACATATTTTAAATATATTATAATACTTTTATGTGACATGAAACAAAAACATAATTATGTTCCTCTATTTATATGTAGATTGATGAATCCAAATCCAAATCCACTTTCATCCCACTTTATGTGCTACAAAAGGAGGAATGTGTAAATAAATATGGGATATTAATAGATAAAAACATGTAATATGTGTGGGAAACATGTGTAAGTATATCATAATAAACTTTTTTTCTTTAAATATCTATTACATAATAATTATTAAATATTTTCCTATATATTCTATTCAATATAGACATAGGAATCATCCACACTAGTATCAGATGAAAAACAACTATCAGTGGCCTTAAAGTACCCAAAATAGTATGATCGCATCAAAGGTGAGGGTTTTTGGGTGACACCTTGAACATATTTTGAGAAATGAAATCAATAGGAGGATGAATGTAAAGAAATGGAAGAGATGAAAGAAATAGTAGCTTAACTTAATGAAAATTTTAATTGGCATTTTTGAGTTTTAAGAAATTATTATGCGGGGAAGCAAAGAGAAGATAAAACTCAATAACAATAATTAAAAGAAGATCCACCCCCAACATATTTCAGGCATGCCATTCCCCTCAATGAAATTTCTTTAATTATGTGGTCAATACTCTTATAATTGTTTTTTTGAATTGTGAATCAGGCATACATTGATACCTTTCCTAAACTAATATTATACATGGTGAAAATGAATATGATTTATACCTATTAATGCCCAATGTTCACCTTGTAGCGAGGGATATCATTTTCAATATCCAATAATACACTCTACACAATAGACATCTTATAATAGGTCTTGTGAGAGTGGTGATTAGAATAGGTCATAAGCTGAGCAACGAGATTCCTATTCCACTTGATGATATCAATATTCCTATAGTCGATGAAGCTGTTAGAACATTCATATCATGGTAGACAAATATTGTAAAAAAAACATGTCCATAATGAGGTATTCCTTTCTAATTTATTTTTCATGCTAAATATTTAGAAATTAATGAAAAAAGGGCTCAACCAATGAATGTTATTACAAACAGAAAAAGGGAAGGGGGTGAACTGAAAGTTTGAATCAAATTCATCTAAAGGATTAACCAATCGATCAAAAAGATATTCCTAATGAACCTCTACCCTTCCCATTCAATACTTTCATTTACTATCCTTCAATGTTTATTCAGATACAAAGTTACAAATTTATTGTAGTCACATAGTTGATTTTAATGAAAAAAATTATGTAGAGGACATTACAGACAACTTTTATCTTGATAATGTAAATGAAATCCTAAAGTATGAATAACTTGGAGTCTTAGATGTAAATGTATATATGAGGTGTTTATTTAGGATTTTGTTTTCTAATAGCTGATATACTATGTTAATTATGACAAAATACATTTTGTAATTTTTATAGGAGTATATATGAATGCCAATTCAATGGATTACCCCATGAATATAAAGTTGGACCCATTATTCTTCACATCAATTCTATAGAAAAAAAAGAAATAGAATCAGCAAAAATAAATTAAATAGTGTAAAAACTTCCCAAATCATTTGAAAGAAAACTTATGGATGATTGACTCTTCTTAATACCAACGTTGCAGGGGTAAAAATTTACAATTTAATTATATCAAATATATTTTCATTTCAGTCATTACTTATTTATTTTTGTGTTTTTAGGAAACATTGGATGTCCATTGCGGTAAATTAGGATACTCTAAATATTCATTCCTGGATTCACTACATAGATACTTAATAAACAGACCATACATGATGAAGTTTTTCAATTTATAAAACACTAAATCCAATATTTTACAACTAAACTACATGTTATATATTTTATATTATTTTTTAATGATAACTCTATTGTGATAGGGCAGTGTTTAAATATTTCAAAAATCATGGCATGAGGACATTCTATGCACACAATATCCTAACAAGTTATATAAGTAGAAAAGTATCAGGGTATATATAATAATATTACATTATCCAAACACATATCAAAATAAATTATTTGTTTTTATCAATGTTTCTTCAGTGTTTCAAATAAAAAATGGAAAATATTATGGTTACTAGGTATCTAAATTTATGTGAGAAATTATATTTCGTTAATAAACTAGCATCCTCAAAGAGGTATTTTCAACGATAGTTACTATTTCATTTGAAATATTTATTAATCCCTTATGTATTTATATTTTTCCAGTACTACTATTACAATAAAAATTATTGTATTGAAAAGATGATATATATTATTTTAAAAATGAATGAGTAGCATACTTGATGGCAGAATGAACATATATATCATTAATATGTGACTTTCATATAAGTAAATGATTGTTTCAAATATATTTTTTATTTTTTATCTTTATCATTAACCACATAATATTTTTTTTATATAAGTGTATTATTTTTTTTATTTGGGGTAGTTTGTTTGAAGCTGCTCATACTCATGAGAGATTGGACTTCGAGGCTATAACTGAGATAATGAAAACACAGAAATGGGTCAAAATGTAGACAACCATCATGAAAACGGTAATCCATACTACTAATTTTATTATTTTTTCAACTTTTTATATACTATTTTTAAGTAAATATCCTTATCATTTTTATCTAATAATAATTTAGTTTTCTCACAGATCATTTGTGAATACATATTTTTCTTCTAACTATTTTCAACCAGCCACAAAAGAGATAACATGTTCCTTTCTTTTAATATTTCCATGCATTTCTTTTCTATTATTTTTCAATATTCCAACACATCATATTGAGTAAATATTATTTGCATAAAAATACTCATTGTTGTAAACCAAAAGAGTATAAAAAGGTTTTTCATCTAAGAACATCGAATAAATATGTAGTTTTTGTAGTTCGACAATGAAATTTAATTGAAAGAATGGTAACATTGGTAGTTCATATTTTTTTTATACATTATAATAATGATCCATAAGTAATTTTGGACATGTAAGAATAAATCACACCATAATCTGATACATGGTGTGACCTGTATGATTATAGGTCTATCATTTTATTAAAAATTGACATTAATTTTAGTAAAAAATAAAATTGAAATACTCAAAACAAAGAAAGCACATTTGGATTGTTTTTATACTTTAAAAAAACATCCATAAATAATTTATGTTTTTTATTAATCAACCTTTACATAATCCAATTCATGGTGTGATTGATATGAAACCAAGTGTTACTTTTTATTTAAAATTGACATTAATTTTAGTAAAAAGAACAAGTGACATACTCAAAATCTATCAAACACATTTGGATTGTCTTGGTACTTTCATAAAAAAATCCAGAAGTGGTTTTTGATGTGTACTAATTAACCGCACCTCATTCCTAAACATTGTGTGACAAGAATGACTCCATGTGTGTATTTTTATTTAAAATTGATAATAATTATAGTAAAATGAAAAAGTAAAATATTGATAATTAAGTAAAAATATTCATATTATTTTGATACATTAGGAAAATGATCCAGATTTCATTTGGTATGCGTAGAAATAAACTGCACCTCAATCTAACACATGGTGTGATGGGAAGGATTTAAAGTGTTTCTTTTTATTTAAAAATGACATTAATTTTAGTAAAAATAACATTTGACTTGCTGAATACAAATAAAACACATTTAGATTTTTTTTATACTTTAGTAAAATGATCCATATGTTATTTCTGATTAGTATGAATCAACCGCACCATGATCTATCACATGGTATGACCGGTATGACTCAAAGAGTATATTATCAGTTTAAAATTGTCATTTTTGTTCAAAACATGTTTTACTCACTAAAAACCAAACAAACACACTCCAATAGTCTTTATAATTTAGGAAAATGATTATAAAGTCAATTATCAAGTGTATGAAGAATTGTCATGTCAAACCGACACACGATGTGACTGATATAACTCAAAGTGTGTGTTTTCAGTTTATAATGACAATTTAGTAAAAAGATCAAGTTACATACTAAAAATCAAGAAAACACTTTATTATTAATCAGATTCTTTAGGTAAATTATTTATAAGTAATTTATCACATGTATGAATCAACCCCACCTCAATTTGACACATGATGTGATGGGTATAACTCTACAAGTGACTTTTTATTTAAAATTGACATTAATTTTAGTTAATAGATTATGTGACATTTTGAAATCTGATAAAAAAAATCTGATTCATTTTTTAATATTTTTTAAAATGATCCATAATTCAGTATTGATGTGTAATAATCAAACGAACCTTAATCTGATGCACGGTGTGACTGATATGGCTCAAAATGTCTGTTATCAGTTTAAAATTTATATTTTAATTCAAAATGGTTCACTCCATTAAATCCAAGAAAACACGCTTTTATTATATTGATAATTTAGGAAAATGGTTCATAAGTTATTTTTGATGTGTAGTAAGTAGCTTCACTTCAAGTAGATACATGATTCGGCCAATATAACTCAAATTGCATGTATCCAGTTTCAAATGACATTTTAATAAAAAAACAAGAGACATACTCAAAACCGAGAAAATATATTTTTTATTATATTGATACTTTAGGAAAATGATCCACAAGTAATTTTTTATATATATGAATCATCCACACATTAATCTAACACATGGTGTGACTGATATAATTCAAATTGTATCTATTTATTTAAAATGGGCATTAATTTTAGTAAAAAGAATACATGGAATACTAAAAACTAATAAAACACAATTTCATTATTTTTATATGTTATTAAAATGATCCATAAGTCATTTTTGATGTTTAGGAATCAACAACACTTCAATATGATGCGCAGTGTGACCGATATAACTCCAATTGCAGCTTTTTATTTGAAGTAGACATTAATTTTAGTAAAAAGAAAAAAATGACATATTTAATACCAAGTAAATGTATTTGGATTATTTTTATAATTTAGTACCATGATTCGTAATTCATTTTTGATGTGTAGGAATCAATCACATGTCAATAAGATGCATGGTGTGACCATTATGAATCAAAAGGTCTATTATCAAATTAAAATTTACATTTTAGTTAAAAATGTTTCACTCACTAAAAACCAAGAAAACTCACTCTTATTGACATTATATTTTAGGAAAATGATTGATACTTCATTTTTTTACTTATAGGAATCAATATCACATCAAACCAACACACGATGTGGCTAATATGACTCAAAATACGTATTTCTTGTTTCGAATGAAATTTTAATAAAAAAACACAAGTGACATTGTAGCAGCCCAAGCTTGATGTACATGGACATTAAATTACTTTTTTGGAATACTTAATACATAACAAAAACTGACATCCAAGGACCGTAATAGTTTAGTGTCTTTGGAAACTCGGAACATAATCTTCTAATCATGGTGAAAGATCTTCAACATCTCCCATAAATATCTTCCCTTTTTTACCTAAAACCTTTCTCTATATCCTGGGGAAAAAACATAAAAAAGGTTGATCTCAAATGCCCAGTAAGGGTAAACATTGATAACAGATAAATAATCCATAAACATTTGAACGTAAAAACATGAACATAAAACATCAAAATCTTGAGCAATGACATGAATCTTGGCAGTACATAAGGCATAGATCATAAAGGAACATTAATCATGATAAAATATCAAGGTAATAAAACATGGAATTGTGGAAAACCATAAATCACATGATATGATTTCCATATTAGCCAAGGCATTGTTTCCAAGATCATCATAGTGGACAAAGTCCATTACTGAATCAGGTTTACTTACTGTTCCAGCCCTATATTACTGAACCGGATTCACTTTCCATTCCAACCATGTCTATATCGTGAGATATAAATCTTTAAACAATTAATTGGATGGAGATATAGGTCCCACCCATCTCAAATTTAAATCATTCTTACGTATGCCACAAAACAATCGTAAATCATTCATTATAACCCAAAGAATAAAATGGGTTTCATAAACATCATTACATCATAACATAATCCATATAAAACAAATGGATATCATTTCATCATAAGAAAAGTCAAACCATTTAAGTAATAGAGTCATTATACTTGAAACATAAACATACTAAATAATGTCCTCTTAGATGGAAAATTGTTTTGATAAAACACTTGAAATTAATTTTTGAGGAAAATATCCTTTCTTCTTCGAAATCATTTTCTTTTCAAAAAATGCCACGCAATTTTAAAAGAAAAATATTTTATTGAAAATAATCATGAAATCTTGTAGAGTATGATTCATGGAATAAGGGGTTATGACACCATAAAAATCCGTTCATTCCGTATAATTTAAAAAACATTCTCCTCGTACTTTTGTCGGAAAAGTCAAAAAGTTCATCGTATGGTAAACAAAAGAAAGATTCCTTCAATTCAACATAGTAAAATTCAAAAAGGGGTAAAATGACTTTAAAAATTCATGGAATAATAGTAAAAATTTTATGAAAACATTTTTAGAAAACATGGACATGGATGATAAACCTAACCCCAGTAAATACTTACGAATAAACAATCCAAGATAAGAACGAGATTGGAATAATTATCCCTTACCTTATGTCCAATTTCTTCTGTATGTGTCTGAGACTCATGTATAGTGGGTTTAAATATATTATTAAACTGTAACAGAACCATAATAATATTTATGATATCATATATGATTCACTTACAACTTTATATTACCCGTTCATTTGTTAATTCCATGTTAATGCATCTTTTTGGGTAAAATCATTTCATTTGTTGTATGTGTTTTGACTTGTAATTATTCATATGATTACTTATATAATGATTAATTACTTACATAATGTAAAACATGATTTATATATAATATATATTCATAATATAAATATATATAATAGATCGATAAATGGAACGAAATACACCGTTCATGGAGACGGTAGACCGTACGTATGCATGAATGTTGTTTTCGTTTCCTTATTGAATTGAATAGAAATTAAGTAAATGAAACATATATGTAAATAAATACAGTATAATTACTATGTAATATCTTTCAATATTATTTATTATACATAATTTATAATCATACTTGAATGGTTAATCATGGAAAATGAATCTCATCATGTTCGTGGAGACGGTAGTCCGTACGTACGCACGAGCAATGATATCATTATTTTGATATTAAAATAGTATATAATTGGATGGTATATTATATATAAATAATAATAATGTTATATTTATTATTTATATCATTTATACTCATTATTATACCCATCCAAATGAGGAAATGTTTGAATAACAAACTACACCACGACGTGGAGACGGTAAGTCGTACGTACGCACGTGTGGTGACTTTTTCATTCATAGGATGGATAAAATAACTAATATGGTTTTAAAAATTTTATAATAACATCACAATATATAGAATATACTGGAGTTATTATTTTATAATTGAAACAACAAAGAAGGAGGAAGTGGAAGAAGAAAGGAACTTGAAATAGGTGGTGAGATATCTACCTCTTCTTCGGATTCTTCCTTTTGATTTGATCAAAATGGATCCATAGGTTCACTTTATGACTAAATTAAGGCCTCTAGTATGAAGTTAGGACAGTTTAGAGGGTATTTGGGTAGGTTTTGGCCGAGACGAATGGCTTTGGAGGTGTGAATTAGAGAGAAGTGGGAGTGCCCTTTTATAAGGGAGGTGAGGGGAACCATAGGAAAAACTTAAATTATTATTTTATAATAAATTCATATTCAGTTTATAATGGCTCCAAAGTGAATTATTTCTAGTATATGGTGGGGATGGGTCTAAATCCTCTCAACAAATAGGTTTTATACAAGTTTAGGTTACCATATTAACCTTATCATTTAGGTTTAACTCTAGGTTAAATAATTTAACTTTTACCGTGTCTTCTTGAATTCTTACACTATATGGTAAATAAAATTACTATAAACTACCAATCGAACCCCAATTGGTTAATTAATGTCATATATATTATTATATAAGTCTTTTTGCCGAACCATATATTTTTATGACCATTATATCAATTAATAATATAATATTTGTTTTAAAAAATCTTTTATGTCAATTTTGACACTATTTGGTATTTTGTTATCTCTAAATTCATAACAGAATTATTACTTAGAAAAAAAATCATCTAAGAAACCCTAATATGTTATATTAACCTATAAAATTAGTGCAATTCATAAAATGTCTCAAATTACATTTATTTGGGTATTTATAATATCAATTATGTTAATATTTCATTAATAAGGTAATTACTGCATCATCATTATGTCATAAATAAATTAAATTATTTAATGTCTAAAAAATATAAATAAAATAAAATTATGTATGGAATCTTTTTATATTTTTAATTAATATTTATAGTCGAATTTATCTTATGTATAACCCTATATTAAAAATGTTTTAGTAACTAAACTTTGATTTTAACTCTTTTAACTCTTCTTTAAATAAAATAATATTAAATGTGCTAATCTAATCCATGTGGACCAAAGAGGTTAATATTTTATTCCTAAGATTTTTTTGGGTCAAATTATACTTATCCAATAGAATTAGGACATGTTTTAGGGTAATAATAATATCATTTTTACCCTTAATTACCCTATTTACTTTTAACCGTGGTAAATAAAAGTAAAAGGTTACTATTCACCAAAATTATTGTTATCATATTGAACCATATTTTACTTTTTTATATTAACCATTTCTCTTGGATTTTCAAAATTAAACTCACATAAGTGGTAAAATTAGGTTTTATGTGAATTTTCAAATTTTCCTAGGAGGTGGGTGAAAGATGGTAAAAAGTTCGATAAAAATTTTATATATCTAAAATTATTATAAAATGACTCCAATGAATTAAATTGAAATTATATAGGTATTAGGTATCTATTTTGACCTAAAATAAATTTAAATAAAATAGATGATTATTTAAATAAAAAGTCGGTTTTAACCAATAAATCGGTGTTTTCACTATTCATCAAAAATTGAAAGTTTTCAGAAAAATACCAAAAAATCACCCTAGGCTAATTTCGATATTCCAAATCCAAAAATGAATTCCATTTTGAAAGATAAAATTTATAAAATTTCAAAAAGTGGGTATTACTATTCATAACAGCTAGTTTATATAATATTTTAATAACATATCGTTGTTTAGTGAAACTCGGTATTGCGTACAATGCAAGCTATCAAGGAAGGTTGCTCTTGCATGTAACGCAAACCAAAAATAGTGTGGTTTATACTACAAGATAATACGGTGTTGTGTATAGTGAAATATAATCTTGGTGTAGCGTACAACAAAAGACATCAAAGAAATTAAAAAGAATGATTCTCATAAAATCTCAGGGTGTTACATTCTACCCCCTTAAAATGAATTTTGCCCTCGAAATTCGTCGGGGTTATAAATAGTTTTCTACTTGAAATTTTCTCTCATAGAAACCCACATCATAAAAATGAATATAAAAACATCATTTTAAAAAGGAACGTTAGAAACATAATGGATACCCAAAGTAACTCATCATTGGGTTTCCACATAGGATAATATAGGTGAAAATATGGATATGGAAGAGAAATCTAACCATTAATTTCTGATGGAGAGTGGTAGAGAACATGGCTATGAAAAATCCAACAATCACAAAGCTAAAAATTTGTGATGATCTAAGGTGCTATCTGATTCATCGGTTATGAGAGTACTAGGATAAAATTTTTGGTTTTCAAGATCATTTCCCTAATGTTGATGAATTTTTGCATAAGGATAAATACTTACTTGATTTAAGTGTAAAATCACCGTTGGTCATTCCAAGAATAATTTCTGCTTCATCTCTTATTTAAAGATATGAAGTTGAATTTTTCATTCTTGAAGTCTTAGAAGATCATGCGATAAAATGATAGGTCATTCCATCTGTCTCTATCACAAAAAAAGGTTAGCATAAGATATTAAATATACATAAGTACATCTATGGTGTGGTTAATCGTACATGGTTCCAAAAATGGACTTATACTTTATCTATCATACCACTTAATAAAATAAAAATAATTTCTACAAACCAAGGACTTCCTGTAAGCCAGTGGTAGGTGGTAAAGGCCAGTCGCAATTCGGTTGTGGGTTTGATTCCCACATCCTTGTCTGACACGACGGGTTGTCACCCATCCTGTAGGTCGTCCTTTTTCTAAAACTACACTATTATAACATTCTAGAAATAATATCTAAAAAATGTTCTGTCCTTAAACAATATTATCTTATGTCTAACATAATCAATTTCAAATCTTTAGACTTATCCAAAACACTTATATCCAATCTCATAGTATAAAGAAAACGATTACTATAAATGTCATCAACGAAGCATGTGAATAACATCATTTATCTCCCATATATCATAAGATATATCTTGTTGGTCACATTCCAAATATGTGAATACCTTAATCATGTATTCTCTTGAAAAATGAATACCCATTGAACATTAGTTAAAACATGAATGCTGTCAAAAGTTAACTCTTTCCACATACCAAAATCCCAAAATTTCTATATACTCAAACCATGATATAAATTTATCCTTATATCAATCATGAGCTCATTAATAATATCAAACATTTCATTTTATCTTTATCCCTTCATTTTGCGCATATCATCTTCTTTCCAAAAATATTTCAATCACTTTTCATGGTTACTGGTACCATAAAATTATTGAAAACCAATACATAGATATTCCTAAAATTCCACAATACTATAAATGAGATTCCATGATACTATTTTGAAATCCCATTACATAAACACTTACTCGTTCCATAATATCATTGTCATACTCAACATCACAAATAGTGATCGCATGTGACTTCCCTTTGTATTTTTCCTTAAGAGGTTTCTCATGTTGATCATCATTAACCCTTGGATTAGGGCATTGATTAGCATAATTCCCCATTTCCTTGCACTTGAAGCATTGAAGTATTAGTAGAGCGTTCTCTGTATTCTTTTATCTATTCATGTCATTAGAAACCTTTTTCCCATTACTTCAGCACTCAACTTCTCTATGAACTTCTTTTCCACACATAAAACATTTTCTAGTACCTTTTATACAATCTCCACCATGCTTCTTTCCACACGTTGATCATAAAGAAACATTCACCTTCTTTTCACCATTGTTCTGAGATTTTTCCTTGAACTCCATCTTTTGTTTCTTGTCAAAACCATGAGATGGATATGTAACACCAACTTCCAGTTCTACCTTGATAGAACAACACATAATTTCTTCATAGATAATGAAGTCTCTTATAGATAATTCCCTTAGAAGAATTGGTTTTAAGCCACTAAAGAATCGATCAGCATTACTTTCAGGTTGGATGATAAAGCCAGATGCATACCTTGCAAGCCTTGTAAAATTTGCTTCATATGTACCAACGGATTCATCATACTTTTTCTTAAGCTCAAGGAACTCCTTTTCCATCTTTGTTCGAAGAATACGAGGGAAGTACTTATTGAAAAACTAGTTATTAAACTCATCCCATTCCATGGATTCAATTTCATCTTGGGGTCTTGTATTCTTAATTAAAGTCCACCACTGGTATGCTTCACCTTCTAATCGGTAAATAGATAAAATGACTTTTTCATGTTCTGAATAGTTAAATATGGAAAATATCTTTTCAATGGTACTGATCAATTTCTCAGTAATAAGTGTATCATAAGACCCATTAAAAGAAGGTGGACGTTGCCTCATGAAGGACTCAATAGAATATTGTTCCTTTCTCTGCTCATTTGGAAGTCCAGAATGATTCATAGCTTGTGTAAGTATAGCAATAATATTTTTCACTCAATTTCCCATAAATTTTTTTTGTTTAGGAGGACAATAATTGCATTGTCCATTACATTGATCAACACAGTTCCTTCGGGTTCTAGCCATCATCTAAAACCCAAAAAGAATAGTGTGAGAGGAAAAAATCATGCTAGGAAAACAACATAATAAAGGGGGAGTACCTTCAATATATAACATCTTAGGATTAATTCTATGATCGTTACCGTAATTCTAGGACTATAACCTATACTTATACTTAACCTTAGAGACATCCCTAGGCATACCTTATAAATATCTCTAGGGACTTCACTAAAGTTTTCGCATCCTAGTTTCCAAAGGTTAACTAAACCTTTCCTCTGATACCAAATGTTGTGGCCCAAGCTTGACGTACATGGACAGTACATTACTTTTGTTGAATACTTAATACATAACAAAAACTTACATCCAAGGACCGTAATAGTTTAGTGTCTTTAGAAACTTGGAACATAATCTTCTAATCATGGTGAAAGATCTTCAACATCTCCCATAAAGATCTTCCCTTCTTTTTACCTAAAACATTTCTTTATATCCTGGGAAAAAACATAAAAAAGGGTGATCTCAAATGCTCAATAAGGGTAAACATTGAGAACATATAAATAATCTATAAACATTTGAATGTAAAAAACATGAACATAAAACATCAAAATCTTGAGCAATGACATGAATCTTGGAAGTACATAAGGCATAGATCATAAAGGACCATTAATCATGATAAAATAGCATGGTAATAAAACATAGAATTGTGGAAAACCATAAATCACATGATATGATTTCCATAGTAGCCAAGCCATTGTTTCCAAGACCATCATAGTGGACAAAGTCCATTACTAAACCAGGTTTACTTGCCGTTCCATCCCTTTATTACTGAACCAGATTCACTTTTTGTTCCATCCATGTCTATCCAAGGAGATATAAATCTTTACCCAATGCATTGGAGGGAGATATAGGTCCCACCCATCTCATATTGAAATCATTCTTACGTGTTCCACAAAACAATCATAAATCATTCATTATATCCCAAAGAACAAAATGGGTTTCACAAACATCATTCCATCATAACATAATCCATATAAAACAAATGGATATCATTTCATCATAAGAAAAATCAAACCATGTTAATAATAGAGGAATTATACTTGAAACATAAACATACTAAATAATTTCATCTTAGATGGAAAATTGTTTTGATAAAACACTTGAAATGAATTCTTGAGGAAAATATCCTTTTTTCTTCAAAATCATTTTCTTTTCACAAAATTCCATGAAATTTTAAAGGAAAAGGATTTTATTGAAAATAATCATGAAATCTTGTAGAGTATGATGCATGGAAATAAGGAATTATGAAACTGTAAAAATCCGTTCATGTCGTATAATTTAGAAAAACATTATCCTCGTACTTTTACCGGAAAAGTCAAAAATTTCATCGTATGTTAAACAAAAGAAAGATTCCTTCCATTCATAGTAGTAAAAGTCAATAATCGGTAAAAATGACTTTAAACATGCATGGAAGAATAGTAAAGAAATTTGAAAACATTTGGAGAAAACATCGACATGGATGATAAACCTAACCCCAGTAAATACTTACGAATAAACAATCCTGGATAAGAACGAGATTGGAATAATTATCCCTTGACTTATGTCCAATTTCTTCCATATGTGTCTGAGACTCATGTATAGTGGGTTTAAAAATATAATTAACTTGTAATAGTACCATAATAATATTTATGATATCATATATAATTCACTTACAACTTTATATTACCCGTTCATTTGTCAATTCCATGTTAATACATCGTTTTGGGTAAAATCATTTCATTTTTCTTACGTGTTTTGAATTTTAATTATTCATATGATTACTTAGATAATGATTAATTACTTCCATAATGTAAAACATGATTTATATATAATATATATTCAGAATATAAATATATAGAATAGATTGATAAATGGAACTAAATACACCGTTCATGGAGACGGTAGACCGTACATACGCATGAACACTATTTTCATTTCCTTATTGAATTGAATGGAATTAAGTAAATGAAACATATATGTACATAAATCCAGTATCATTATTATGTAATATCTTTCATTATTATTTATTATACATACTTTATAATCATACTTGAATGGTTAATCATGGAAAATGAATCTCATCGCGTTCGTGGACACGGTAGTCTGTACGTACGCACGAGCGATGATATCATTATTTTGATATTAAAATCATATATAATTGGATGGTATATCATATATAAATAATCACTATAATGTTATATTTATTATTTATATCATTTATACTCATTATTATACCCATCCAAATGATGAAATGTTTGAATAACAAACTACACCACGACGTGGAGGCGGTAAGCCGTACGTACGCACATGTGGTGACTTTTTTATTCATAGGATGGATAAAATAACTAATACGGTTATAAAATTTTTATAATAACATCACAGTATATATAATATACTGTAGTTATTATTTTAGAATGGAAACAACAAAGAAGGAGGAAGTGGAAGAAGGAAGGAACTTGAAATAGGTGGTGAGATATTTACCTCTTCTTCGGGTTCTTCCTTTTGATTTGATCAAAAGGGATCAATAGGTTGGATTTATAAATAAAGTAAGGCCATTAGGATGAAGGGAGTATAGTTGAGAGGTTATTTGGGTAGGTTTTAGACGACACAAATGGATTTGGAGGTGTTAATTAGAGATAAGGGGGTGCCCTTTTATAAGGGAGGTGAGGGGCACCTTAGGAAAAACTTAAAATATTATTTTATAATAAATTCATATTCGGTTTATAATGTCTCCAAAGTGACTTATTTCGAGGATAGGGTGGGTATGTGTCGAAATAATCTCAACCAATAGGTTTTAGACAAGTTTAGGTTACCATTTTAACCTTATCATTTAGATTTAACTATAAGTTAAATAATTTAACTTTTATCATGTCTTCTTGTATTCTTACACTATATGGTTAATAAACTTACTATAAACTGCCAATCTAACCCCAATTGGTTCATTGATATCATATATATTATTATATAATTATTTTGGCAGAACCGTATATGTTTAGGTCCATTATATCAATTAATAATATAATATTTGTTTTAAAAACTCTTTTATGTCAATTTTGACACTATTTGGTATGTTGTTTTCTCTAAATTCATAACATCATTATTAATTCAAAAAAAATTCATATAACCAACCCTAATATGTTATAATAACCTATAAAATTATTTTAATTCATAAAAAGTCTTAAATTACATTTATTTGGGTATTTATAATATCAATTATGTCAATATTTCATTAATAAAGTAATTACTACATCATCATTGTGTCATAAATAAATTGAATGATTTAATGTCTAAAAAATATAAATAAAATACCATTATGTAGGAAATATTTTTATATTTCTAATGAATATTTATAGTCGAATTTATCTTATGTATAACCCTATATTTAAAATGTTTTAGTAATTAAACTTTGATTTTAACTCTTTTAACTCTTCTTTAAATAAAATAATAATAAATGTCCTAATCTAATCCACGTGGACCAAAGAGGTTCATATTTTATTTCTAAGGTTGTTTTTAGTCGAATTATACTTATCCAATAGAATTATGACATGTTTTAGGGTAATAATAATATCATTTTTACCCTTAATTACCCTATTTAATTTTAACCGTGGTAAATAAAAGTAAAAAAGTTACTATTCACCAAAAATTATTTTTATCTTATTAAACCACATTTTATTCCTTGATATTAACCATGTCTCTAGTATTTTCAAAATTCCAATCACAGAAGCGGTACAATTAGGTTTTATGTGAATTTTCAAATTTTCCTAGGAGGTGGGTAAAAGACGGTAAAAAGTTCAATAAAAATTTTATATATCTAAAATTATTATAAAATGACTCCAATGAATTACATTGAAATTATATAGGTACTAGGTATATATTTTTACTTAAAATAAATTTAAGTAAAATAAATTATTATTTAAATAAAAAAGTCGGTTTTAACCAATAACTCATTGTTTTCATTATTCATCAAAAATTGAAAGTTTTCAGAAAAATACCAAAAATTCACCCTAGGCTAATTTAGATATTATGAATCAAAAAATGAAGTCCATTTTGAAAGATAAAATTTATAAAATTTCAAAAAGTGGGTATTAATATTCATAATGGCTAGTTTATATAATATTTTAATAACATATCGTTGTTTAGTGAAACTCGGTATTGCGTACAACGCAAGCTATCGAGGAAGGTTGCTCTTGTGTGTAACGAAAACCAAGAATAGTGTTGCGTATACTAAAATATAATAAGGTATTGCGTATATCGCAAGATAATATTGGTGTAGCTTACAAAAAAATACATCAAAGAAATTAAAAAGAATAATTCTCATAAAATATCGGGGTGTTACAGACATATTAAAATCGATGAAAATTCATTCATATTGTTTTGATACATTTTTAAAATGATCCATATGTAATTTTGGATGTTTAGGAATTATCTACACCTAAATTTGATGCACGGTGTGACTAGTATAATTCCATGTGTGTCTATTAATTTAAAATTGACATTAATATTAGTAAAAAGAACAAGTGACATACTAAAAACCAAGAAAACACAATCAGATTTTTTTTATACATTAGGACAACGATCCATAAATCCTTTTCTAAATTTAGGAATCAAGTGCGCCTAAATATTATGAAAATTGTGATAGGTGTAACTCCAAGGTTGTGTTTTTATTTAAAATTGACATTAATTTTTTCAAAAATAACAGGTGACACAATGAAAACCAAGAAAATGATTTTTAGATTATTTTGATATTTTATGAAAATAATACATAATTCATTTTTGAAATGTAGAAGTCAACCAAACCTCAATCAAATGCATTGTGTGACCGATATGACTCCAAGTGTGCGTTTTCATTTAAAATTGACATTAATTTTAGTAAAAAGAACAACTGACATATTGAAAATTTAGAAAAAACATTTATATTATTTATTTACTTTAGGAAAATGATCCATGATTCATTTTTTAAGTATAAAAATTAACACGACCTCAATTTTATTTACAGGGTGACATGTAAGAATCAAAGTGTTTGTTATCTGTTTAAAATTGTCATTTTAGTTCAAAATGTGTGTCACTCATTGAAAATTAAGAAAACATGCTTTGTTTATCTGGATAATTTAGGATAATGATTCCAAAGTCATTTGTGACGTGTATGAAGTAGTCTCACTTCAAACCAACACATTTTGTGACTAGTATGACTAAAAGTGTGGGTTTCTAGTTTGAAACGACATTTTAGTAAAAAAACACAAGTGACATACTGAAAACAGAGAAAACACATTCAAATAATTTCAATACTTTATGAAAATGATCCATAAGTAATTTTAGAAATGTAGGAATCATTTGTACCTCAATCTGACACATGGTGTGACTAATATAACTCCAAGTGTGTCTTTATTTAAAATTGATATTAATTTAAGTAAAAAGGAACAAGTGAAACACTCTAAAACTAGAAAAAAAATTCAGATTGTTTTGATACTTTATGACAACGATTCATAACTCATATGTAGCTTGTAAGAATCAACCACACCTTAATATAATGCACGATGTTACCGGTATAACTCAAACTGTATCTTTTTATTTTAAATTTACATTTTATTAATCTATTGTTTCTTAATTATGTTTAATTTATTTCTTTACAGTATTACTAACATAATATTTTTTTCTTATATAGGTGGATTCTTTTTATTGGCTTGAGGTGATTTTTTCAAAAACTGATACCATGGGTAGACTTTTTTGAGAGGGGATCACGGGTGCCAAAGATGATGAAACACTAATGTTTTTAAAAGTATGTGGATATTAATTGTAAATGTAATTATATAAAAAATATCCAAACTGTATATAATAGTGTTTTTTTTATTCGTGATTTAACATTTGTTTCAATTAAATTATTTTTTTACAATGGTGATAGGTATTTGTTGTAGTGTACTTTTATCCAAATAGCACACAACAATAGGTTAGACCTTTATCAGTGCTAATGAAAGTGCTGATAAAAGGGTTCCTTAATCAGTGACAATTTAGCATTGTTAAAGGTGACCCCCCCCCCTTAATGGTGCTTAGGACAATAGTGACTTGTTAGCACTATTAAAGGCCTTTTTTCACATTGTTAAAGGGAATATCTATAATACTATACATCTAAAAAATTTGAAGCTGCTAACCTCTTTAGGATAAATCAAAAAGTTATTGAGGACTCCAACACCTTTTATTCAGATTGATTACATGAAAAAGATGCTGATTCCAAAAACATATTCCATCTTTTATTAGAAAAAATGATTTTTCATGCCTAATGACTTTATCCTAATAAAAATTTAAATAAATTGAGGGCATCAATGTCCTCCACCCCACCCCTATAAATCCCCCTCTAACCGAAAACTTCCCTTTCTCTAAGTCTCCTTCATTTTCGATCTTTCTCTCTTAACTTCTCTCATTTTTTTATACTCTTCTCCATGAATCTCTTAGTACTCTTCAACATGTAAAAAATTATGAACCATCATTTAATGGTATTTTTTATAATTTATGTTAATGTTATTTATTTATTTAGTTATTTATTCTTTGGTTTATTTTAGTTATTTTATTTATTAATTTTTTTTAGTTAATTACATGTAATTTTTACATTATAGTAAACATTAGTGGGTAATAATTTATTGTATAATGATTACTTTTTAGTAATTAATTTATAATTAGTCATTGTTAGTAATATAATAATTATTATAAATTTATTATTAATTAATATCATTTTTTAGTTTATAATGTGTAGAAAGTAATAATTATTGACAATTGATAAACAGGAAGCTAATTATTATTAACAAATATATAATTAATTAATTAATTAATAAGTAATTTTCTAATAATTAATTATTAATAGGTATCTAATGATTAACTAATAATTAACTAATAATTAACCAATAATTATCTAAAAATTAACTACCAATTCACTACTAAATAACTATTTAATAATATTCATTAACTAATGACTCAATATTAATAAAATAATAATAAACTAATGATCTAATAATGATTAACAAGTAATTAACTAATCATTAACTAATAATTTACTACTAATCAGCTAATGATTAAATATTAATTAATGATTGATTAACTAATCATTAACCAATCATCAAAAAGTAAATAACGAATTATTAACCAATAATATAATAATAATAAACTAAAAATAAAATACACATTGATTATTAATTGAATACTTATTATCTATTACTTAATATTTATTAACTAATGACTAAATTTCAATTAACTAGTTAGTAACCAATAAATAACTATCAATTGACTAATAATTAACTACTACTTAACTATTAATGAACTAATGATAAAATATTAATTAACTTATGATTAAATGTTAGTAAACTAATGATAAATGAATGATTAACTTAGGATAAAATAATGCATAACAAATAATTTACTAAAAATTAAAAATTAACTAAATATTAATTAACTAATGAATAGATATTAATTAATAGTTAATTTCCCAATTTTATCATAATAATAAACTAATAATTAAATAATCATAGCCTTAAAATTAAATAATCATTAATTAATGATTAAATAATGAGTAAATATAGTTAATTAACAATATGTTAATTGTTAATTAACTATTAGATAACTTTTAATTAAATATTAATTAACTATTACCTAACTATTCATTAACTACTGATTAACTATTAATTAACCATTAATTAATTAATTACTAACTTAATTGATAAAATCTAGTAAAAATTTACTAACAATTGGGAGAACTTATTTATTAACATCATTACCATGAAATAACTTCACACTTATTCCACTTTTAACCCTAATGGTTTATTCCCCAAAATGAATATTTCACATCAATCAATTAAAAATGAAAATATTTTTTAGTTATCTATGAAATTTTTTGAATGTATGGATTGAAAATTTGGATTCATGCTCTAACACAAATTTACCTTGGGGTATTAACCCTAAAAGTAGTGTATTTGGTATTAACTTAATCATCACTTGGTGCATGAGAAAAAGGTCTAACTGTAGACATTTTTTGACACACCTGGGGGATTTTATTTGGTTAGTCACCTTCTATTTACCCCCACCAAAATCATAATAATTAATATCATTATATACCATTAGTAATATTAAATTTGGGACTACAAAACATTAGTTAAATCTAAAGAGATAAATCCAAACATAAGAAAACAATCTAAAAGTTCAATAAAATAAGGATTGTGTGGGTTTCTGAGAAATAAAATCCCTATCTGGATATTGAAAGTGGATGTAGGCTCTGGCGCTGATGTAGCTATAGGTGATAACCTTGAAAAGGGTGGATTGAGTATTAACATGATTATCACCTAGTGAACGATAATAATGCCTAACTATGGACCTAGTTTGAGACTCCCATGTGATATTCATTAGTTAATCACATTCTATTTACTCCAATAAACTAACACTAATTAATACCTTTATATACCCTTAGGAATATTAAATTTTTTACTATGAAACATTAGTGAAAACATTATGTATAAGTCTAAACATAAGAAAATATTATAAAATCTCAGTAAATTTTAGATCTTGTGGTATTTAATGCAATGAAACTTTCCCAAGATACTATAAGTGGATATTGGTTCTAACACAAATGCACCAAAGGGTAATAATTTTGAAAGGGGTGTATATGGTTTTAACTCAAGCATCACTAATTTTATGATAAATATGCCTAACTGAAAATATAGTTTGACACTCTCAGTGGATCTTTGTTAACCAATCACATTCTCTTTATATACAATTGAACTTATAATTGTATCATTTTATAATTAAATAACCTTACACATTTATCTATGGTCAACCCTACATGAATATTCCTCATATTGAATATAGATTACACTACTATAGTCTAGATTATAAATCCTTATTTCATGTAGAAAATCATGTCTTTCAGTGTCTACTCATATTGGAATGCTATTTGAACCGATCTAGGAGATTAATATAGTAGAAAACCCATATTAATGGTTATTATAAGTGACTGTATTACCTTAAGAGAATTTCATGAAATAATTCATGGTCGTTTGGATCCTATAATTGATCAAAAGATCGAATATGTTAGTAATAAATATTCTCAATTCTAGGAAATGCTATGCAATCTAGCTTATTCATTAGATAACAATGAGGTCCAGTTATATGTAATAACATTACGAAACCAATGATGTGATAATTAATTGATGGAGTTATATGAAAATGTTTCTATAATCTAGAAATATCCTACTATTGTATGAATACATAGGTATAAAAGAGTCATCAAAGAAGGTACATCCCAATAATATGATATAGTTTCATATGATGTGGAAGAAAAAAACAAAATTGATCATTCAGATATAATGTATGAACACTTTGATGGATGGGAAGTTTCTAATAATGGAATTGTAGAGAAGGAATATATAAAAGCTGAGGAAGGTGTTTCTTGAAATTAAATAGTTGTACATCAGCCTAAATACATGATAGATCATCCAACACTATTCACATATAAGTTGGAATCTATAACCCATTTTCTTGAATTCAACTAAAATATTATCACTCCCATAATTTAGTTTCTTGGAGTTATAGATGAAAGATTTTGTTAAATGAACAAAACAATATATGTTGGAACATATTTTCCATGAAAATATGCCCAAAAAAGTATACTGAAATGATTTCATATTGAGATATATTGTAGATATATAGTTCAGTATCCAAACTAGAAAAAATACATAATATTGTGTGACGAATATGGTGATGACAATAGATTTCTCTTAGGATAAATTATTGTCATTTATCTTAATGGGATGGAGATTTCTACGATTGAGGAATCTCATAATTACTTGAAACCTTACATGACATAAGATCATAATTAATTGGATGGTAAATTTTTGTCATTTATTATTGTTGAGATGATCATGACCAGTTGAGATGTTCCTATATCCCTTGTGAAGGAGAGGATAAAATAATATTTTGGTCTGAAAATATCTAATGTAAATCCATATAGGGATAAATTGAAGGACAATTGTAAGGTGTATGGTGATCACGATTACTCTTACTGGGTGTGGATGCAACTACTTTCAATACTAAGAAAAAGTAAACAACTTCTCTTCCAAATAATTACGAGCAAACATGTGTCTCAAAACTATCGAGTTGAGCATTCTCATGTTAAATTTCATTGGTAAATTTGGGTATTCATTCCATGTATTAACTCATTTATTTTTTGAAAATAATTTATAAAGATTGAAAGAATATATCTATATGACATGTACACTAGCAGATTTCTAATTGCGAAAACCCATGATAGAAACCATACACTTCTATCGCTTTCATATTCCACAATCGAGAGGGAAAATCTTGAATCTTGGAGTTGGTTTTTGGCATGTATTTGAAACCATTTCACCTGTATTTGGGGTGTATGTTTGATATTTGATTATAATCAGGAGACCAATAAGGCAATCAATATAGATTTTGATACACGTAGAACCCCAAATATACATCATTCATATTGAATTAGACACATTTTCATTGATGTGTAAAAGATATTTCATGAGGAAGTTATGAAGAAGGATATCAAAAAAATTTGGTTTACAGTTTGTTTCTTTATTTTGGTGTCAATCTACTGATAATATTGATTTTGATGTAATATTATCATTCTCACATAAATTATGAGACAAATTAGGGAATTTTTGAACAACAATTTTATATAATTGGTATGGATTTTCAGTGAATGTGCGACTAAATTATTTGGATTCTAAAAGATAAATGAAAACTGGCATGTGATGGAGGAATAAGTACAAATAGATGACCATAAACATTGTGTTGTGAATCAATGGTGTCTTCAATGGGCTTAGAAAGTAACCTATAACCAGCTTAATTTAGGAGAGATTTTATCATTGTGTAAAATAATTCATATAATAAGGAAGAATGATTACTGATGGGATTCATTAAGGGATATGTTATAGACAGAATTTTCATCATGGGATTAAAATGAAAATTATTGAATCTTCCACTTTTTAAGTGAAAATATTCAACCAAGAAGCAAGTGGATTCAATGTGATGGAGTTTCAGGACCCCATCACAGATAGAAATAGTTGAGTGTCAGTTGTATTATTGGATGTTAGGCATTTTGGTTGTAAAAAAATTTAGGTAATATGGTTTCCATACACAAATATCCTTATAAAATTTGCCTTTGTGAACATATCATAAGAACTATATGTTGATCTAGTGTAATGGATTAACACCATTATTAACTCTTATAGTAAACCATCAATACCTATTGAGTATTTTCAACATTTTCAAATGTTTTAAGATCATCCAAAATTGATACATGATATCAAGAAGTTGTGACCATGAGGTATACCTAAGCCTAGAAGGATTCAGAATGATATTGATTGGAATCAAGAACAAGGCCAATGTTTGAGATGTATCATATTTTCTATTGAAGGTTATAATAGGAAATAATGTACTAACATTTCTATAGATATTTCTCATTCTCAGTTTTGATAATGTATTTCCTGAACATAATTCAATGTCTTGAGTGTTTAAAAATTTGAATAGTTTCAGACCTTTGGTTGGACTTTTGGCTGGTTTTATAAAAGTATCAATGTTGAAAATATATTACATATGAATTTGAAAATCAACTTTATGAAAATACTTAATCAACTCTAGTGATTATTCAATTCTACATATCATGTTTCTTCAAACACATCTAGTGATTGTTTAGAATATTCTAATTCTAATTAACTTGATGATATAAGAAAACATGTAAAGTGATTAAAAGGAATCGTAAATAAGATCTTTGCAAAATGATGAAACTATGTTTTCTAGAATAATTTAGATATAATTATTTATAATACACTATGTGATAAACAAATATCAATCCATGTTATCAACATAATAAAGATAAATGGGTGTTAATATGACAATTATATCCTACATTCTAATATCTATAACATTATATTTACATTTTACATGTACTTAATAGTTATTTAATTTTTATGTATAGAGATGAGGATATTACTCTATTCACTGAGTAGTATAGAAATGTTTCACATGACATTCTAGTGGTCCATAGAGTTTGATGGGTTAGGGTTCATATGGTGCACCATTATCTTTACATTTTTTATTCATCTACTAACATACCATACCTATGATGTACTAGATTTTATCGTGTCACTATATCAATATTTACATTTTTTGATCATCACCTCCTTACTGTCTCACAAAAAGATGGATATCTAGACACACACATTCCACTTCATTGATGGAGAGATGACCATCACCACAGAGGTTTTGGAAATGATGTCTGATATTCTTATCTAGGGTGATGTATTTATAGGACCCACTTAGAGAGACTTTATTCAGCTTTTACAAGGATTTATATGCCTAAACATTGTGGGAGATGACACTTTTACTTATAGAAGTCCTCTGTTTATGAGATTTATTGACATGCACTTCACACATTTACCCACTAACACTGATGAGGAGACTATAATGAATCATGAATATGCATATATATCACTTCTCATTGGATGAATAGTTTTCACTGATCACTCCAGTATACATGTCTGCATTATATATTTAGGGATACTTGAGGAATTTGATTAGCCCGCGAGATACAGCTGGAAATCTGTGTACTTGGCATACACTTATAGATAATTATTCACTACATGAAGATTAGATAATAGTTATATTGGGGTATTTTTTTCATCCTCATTTGGATGTGTTCATGGGAGCACATCCCTCCCCTATCCCCTTTTTTTGTTGGTCTAGATCTTAATATGAATGTGTTGTATGATGCTCTGCATGGAAAATAGTATGATCACTTATCATTATTATTTTATGAAGATGATATGAGATATTTTATTTAATTTAGTATTATTTATCATTTTCTATTTTGTACAGTACATGTGGAGTCTAACACATAATTTTTTCTAGACATCAAGACACAATGTGGGTGTATACCATCTAATGTTGTACAGTCTAGTAACTATCGATGTAAGTATGAATATTATTATTTTGACTAATTATTTACATAATATTATCATTTTATAAATTAGTAACAACATATTTTAACAGATCTAACCTTTCATTTTAGATTTCTTATCTAGCATTCTGAGGTATATTAGGCCAACCTCCTATGCAACACATTATTGGTCTTGATGATTCAAGGGGTTTAGTGCCTCTTATAAATTGTTATATTGTTGAGTTTAAACAACCTAATAAAGTTATGAATGAGCTTTGATGGGTTTAATCTATTATATTGGAACCCAAACATCCAACAACACTTTATTCCCTAATGATGACAGGGAGGAAAAAATGTCGACTCGAGATGAAATCTTGAACAATGTATTGGGACTGGGACTTATGGAAATAAATTCATATCTAGGGAATTCCTATGATGATATTTCATCTGTCAAAATAGGTCAATAATGATCCATGGTATATACTAAATCCTATATTGTATCTTAAACCACATGACGGAGAGATATGTGATTTTTTAGGTTAATAACATTAAATCAGTTTATTGGTTTTACATTTTTTAGTTCAATTTGAATCTATTTATAGTGTGACCATCTAGATAATATTATCCATATGAATGATCCTGAGGGGGTTGAGGTATTTATTCAGGTGATTTATCATTTTACAGTGTGGGATGTGATTCCAATGTATCATGTTCTACATGATAGTAAATTTTATTATCCACCTCATAGATAGGAGGTTCTAACATAGAAACCTCCTACAGTAACTATGGATATTGACGAGTCATGATAATGATGATATAAACAATGTCAGGGTGTATGTGAGGCATCACATTCCATAATAAGAGGAAACACATCTAGTAGATGAGCCTCAACCAATTGTCGATGTGTACCAGCAGTCATGGAATCCATTTATGTTTTCAGCATATCCACATTTTTTCTCAGTATAGAATAGCTCAGATCCTATCAGGATTTGTTTCCCATGAATTAATCTTTTATGATCGATCCTTCGTAGGGAATATGACACCCTCATCAAATTTCAAGTCATTCTAATTTCACAGTGGGAGAAAGATCAAGTGCACAACTTGACATCCTGATGAAACCTCATCCCAATGATTCATAAATAGAGTAGCATAAAATCCAGGTCCCTATACCTATGGAAGACCCCCCTCTAGCTCATCAGAATCTACCACATCATAGAGGTCGGTGATATCAATATAGACGTCCCATTCACAATCCAAATTATGGGATGAGACCTCATTAACATCAGCGACGAAAAATAATTGTACTAATTGATTTACAAGTTTTCTATTGACGAAATTTATTTGATATTACATTGCATGATCTATTTTATTAATAATGTTCAAATTATTACACCAACATTATTCAACTAATTAAATGACAAAAATATATTTCAAAAAAATTGACTTTATAGAATATTGAAATTATAATTAATAGTATTAATTTTAATTTATATACATTCCTTTTTCACTATAAGTTTTTAACTAAACTATTTTTTATAAAAAAATATAATACATATGAATAAAATTATTTTATTTTATAACTACTATAATTATTTTTAAATTAAGACTTTGTAAAATTATTTATAAGTAAGATTTATTATTCCATAAAAATTAACAATAATTAGTCATTAATTAAATATAATTTATTGTAATAATTAAATATTTAATAATTAGTAAATAAGTAAAACTAATTAATAAGAACATCAATAGAAATATTTGTTTTGTATTTATAATAAATATTAATGAATTATAACTATTTAATAATAAATTATTAAAAATATATATTATCTAATAATATTTATTAATAAATAGATATTATTAAGTTGTAGTTTTTAAAAAAAATATTTATTAATCAGTAATTATCAATAGAACTTATAAATAATTACTATTTAATTATTTATAATTCATGGTGATTTTCCTTTTGATGGATTCCTTCTCTCCTAATGACCTCTCCTAAGCATGTCCCACCCCCTTTTAGGGTTTCTACCTGTGGGATTAGAGAAACCATCCACAACCTCAATTTTCATCCTTATGTGGCTTACTCATCATTCTTCATCATCTTGGCCTCCTCTGCTTGGCTTTGTCAAGGGGTTTAGATTCTTACCTTCAGTTTCTTCTTCCTACAAACAAGTTCTTCTACTTAGATGGTCTCGACACCTTAGTACCAGGGAGTCATTGTTGTTTTTGGGATGCACAGAACTCTCCAGGTTAGCGATCACCATTTAATGTGTGGGGGATCTTCCTTACCAGAACTGGTTTCATATCAAATCCACCTTGTTTCTCTCTAATGTTGCGATCTATGGTTTAGTGACATTTAGGTTGTCAGTTTCTTCTCGAGATCCTTTAAGCTGTGTTGGTTTGAGTGTCGAGATGTTTGTGGGTGGACATCAGATCTGGGATTCTTCGGGCATTGTTTTTTGGGGGTCACATAAGGACACAGGGGTTATTTACTACTGGGTGATAAACACTGACAGAGAAAGTTGTTGGGCGACAACAACTTGAGAGTGCATCAGGTGGGTTTTTGTTACTTGGTCCATTGGGATCTATTTATTGACACTATCCACTAGGCCTCTGGGTATTGCGTGATTTTCTTACATAGTATTTTTTCACTTGGGTTGGACCTCTAGGTTATCTTTATGGGTTCCAGGTTACATGACATGACAAGGAAAATGTCTCGATACATTTGGTTGGTGGTAAAACAGTATTCATTCAAGTGTCTTTGGGTGGGAAATGTAACACCCCAAGGTTTTAAAAATAAATTGAAATGAAACATTATTTTAAGTATAAATTTTTAGCCAGCGAATAAACATAATTTTATGTTTCTATGTTTTGAATTTTAAAAAGTGGTCATTTACAATTGTAATCAGTAAATTATTTGTAGTCTAATGGAACCAACTAGATTTTTGGTGAATAGTAACATACCCATATGATTAGTAATATGACACAAATGAATAGTAATGTGTAATGTTATTTTATTTTCTTATGGCTTTAAGATAATGAAATCTTGGTTAATTTTTCAATGTGATATTATAGTAGTTACAGAATTAAAATTGTTAATTTTTGAATAAAGTATGATTTTATTTAAAAATTAAATTAATAATATTTGTAAAACTGTTTTAAAAAAATGGGGTTCCATTTTTAATTCTGCACATCAAAAAATGGTTAGAGTAAATTTTGGGGATTTTTCTGAAATTCGTGAATTTTTTATGAATAGTGAAATATGGTAAAATACCGTATGTTAAAATTATCAGTTAAATACACTATTTATGACATCATAAGTGATGTAATACCACTTGGTTCGAAATCACATGTCATGATTACTATTTGGGGTCACATGATTCATTACAATTCATAGTATTAAGAAAAATATTATAATAATGATTAAAATTATGTAAAATACCTCCTCTCCCCCACTATAAATACCATCCTCATTTCCCACTTCTCCCACACCTCTCAAACCCTGAGACTTACCTATATTCTTACAAATACTCCTCTTGAGGCTCTTCCTCACATCTTAGATCTATTGGTCTCACCAAAAGGCCAAAACCGAAGGCATTAAGAAGGATCTCAAGGAGAAGAGATCAAGAGGTAAACATCCTCCTTTGTTTTCTTTCTCTTCTTTTCATTTTCTTTTCTATTCTACTTATTTCCTCACATCCCATTATCCAAGAGGCATGAATGATGTAGTATCTTACATATTATGTATTTAATCCTGTTTTTGAATGAATCACCATTAAACTTCTTCTCCTCTCTAACTTATTCAAGAAATTAAAACACTGTCTGTGATGTGTCGATTTACCAACATCATGGACGATGTGATTTCAATTTAATTTAATTCATTAAAGACTGGTCATGAAAACATTTTTATGGTTGAAACAGATTATAATTTATGTTTTATAACTTATATATGTTTTTAGAATAATTTTGTACACATGTTATTAATTTATAAAACAGAATGAGTTCTTTACGATTGAAGAATTTCCAAAATGACTAAAACATATATCAATAATGAATTAACTTATGAATCATCCTCATGTCAGAATTCAAAAAGATAATAGGTATAATTTATGGTTCTTGAAATATTTAAATATCACTCTATTCCAGTTCTATAGTTTCACTTCCAATCGACAAGAATATCCATCATGAACCGATCATGAAAATCATGTAAAGAACACACCCAAAACAATGCAAGGAACAAAATACTAACAATAAAAGGGTGAAATGATGTAATGAAATGATCATATAAGGTCTTATAAAGATGAATATGTTTCTTAAAAATATTAATAACACTCTTTTAACCATTATATAGGATGGATTAAACTATTTTTATGTAAGAAAAACCTGGGGTAAGGGAATTCTTAACCTGATTTCCATTATTTGGGTTAACCTTCTACTTCATTATTTATGTGGTATTAAAATTGTTTTTGTGATGGGTTTTGTTTATATTATGTATAATTATGTGTATTTATAGTCTGTATACATATTCCTTCGAATATATTAAGTCTCATCTGATTATATGATATTTCTATGTGGATTTTATTTTAAAATCCTCTTTTAAAATTCTGTTTTAAAAAATTCAAATATAATGTTTTTATGAAATTATTCGTGTTTTGTGATTATGTTATGGTTATTGGAAATTGTTTATGATTAATTTTGTGACCATGTCTCCCTAAAATTCATTGGTTATTTGTATGTGGTGATCATATGTATGGTTACTCCAATTTTAACTTTGATGGTTACACAAATTGTAAGGTAGTCGTGAGGGTTACAAATTTTAAGGTAGCCGAGAGGGTTACAAGATTATGTATGTAATTCCCAAAGATACCTTTATAGTTCTATTTATGTTCTTATTTAATGTGGGATTCTTTTTTAAATCTCATGTTTCCCAAAGTATGTATATATGGGTTATAAGTGTTTCTTTTGAAAATGATTTCATATGTTACAAGTATTCATGGACTAATGTGTTCTTTCCTTCTTTTTATATCCCTTACTACATTTTTGTGCTCATACCATGTGTTTAAATTATTTTCAAAGTTTATAAGTTTGTGTAATAAAAATAAGGAATCCAAGTTAAATTTTTGAAGAATTTTAAAAGGGATCATGTTTTATTTGAAAAGTTTTATATTTTGGAAGAAATGAATATTGTTTTTATGGTATCCACTCTATATTATTATTTAATGTTATGACTGTATTATGTTGAATTCTCTAAATGTCTAAACATGAAAATATCATCAATGTGATTGGAAGTGTTTCATTAACAAAATTTAAGATTAGTTAATGTAATAAGGTTGGGTCCTTATAGAAAACCTCAAAAGAGGGATGGGTGTTCCGAAACCCATCATTCAAGCATCAATATCACTAATACACATATTCCCTTTAACAATGAAAAAAATGTATTTTAACAGTCCTTAAGAAGAAATGTTAATCACTGTGATGATAAAGGGGGGTACCATTTATCAGTGCTCCAAAATCTTTGATAAAGGGGTTCATTTATCCACACTAAAAAATACTAATAAAGGACCCCCTTTATCACTGGTGTTTTAGTGTTGATAAAGGACACCCTTTATCAGCACTATTATTTGTGATAATAAAGGCCCCTATTTATGAACACTTTAAATATCCCTGATATAGGTGGGCCTTTATCACTGCTCAAAATAGTGCTGATAAATGCCTAGCAGGCTGCAATGTGGTGTTAATATAATAGTATACCTAGCAAAAAACTAAAATTTCAAACACTACTATATACATTTAATGTGACACCATGAATAAAAAAATATTCACCCATGGTATATAAAAAACAAACACTACTATATACATTTCAAACTATGTTTTATATAATTAAATCTTACAATTATAAAACAAACATTTAAAAACATTAATGTTTCATCTTCTGATGGTTGTGATCCCCTCTAAAAAATGTCCACCCATGGTATAAGTTTCTGAAAAAATCATGCCAACTCAAGCAAAAGATTCTTCTTAAAAAATAAAACAAATATTATTTTGGTAATACTATAAATAAATAAATTAAACATTAATTTTAATGAATGAATTAATAAAATGTTAATATTTTATAAAAAAAGACACATTTGGGGTTATACCAGTAACATTGTGCATCGTATGGAGGTGGGGTTGATTATTTCTTGTTACAAATGACTCATAGATCTTTTTCCTAAAGTATCAAAACAATATGAATGCATTTTCTTGGTTTTCAATATGTCACCTATTCTTTTTAATAATGTTAATTTCCATTTTAAATACAAATAAACACTTAGAGTCATACGAGTCACACCGTGCATTGTAATTAGGTGTGTTCTACTCCTTCACGTCACAAATGACTCATGGATCGTTTTACTAAAGTATTTAAACAATCTAATTGTGTTTTCTTGGTTTTCAGTATGCCTTGTGTTTTTTTATTAAATCTGATTTCAAATTGGAAACACACATTTTAAGTCATACAGGTCGCATTGTGCATTGATTTTACATGAAACTACTTCATACATTTCACAAATGAAATATGAATTGTTGTCCTGAATTATTAAGATAATCAAAGTGTGTTTTCATGGTTTTTAGTGATTTACACATTTTGAACTGAAATGTCAATTTTAATCTGATAACAGATACTTTTAGTCATAACGAGCATAAAATCCATCTAATTGATATGTGGTTGATTCATAAATTTCACAAATTAATCATGGACTATTATCCTAATGTATCAAAACAATCTTAAGGAATTTTCTCAGTTTTTAGTATGTCACTTGTTATTTTTACTAAAATTAATGTCAATTTTAAATAAAAATACACACTTTGAGTCATACCAGTCACACAATTCATATTATTGAGGTGAGTTTGATACCTACATGTCCCAAATGACTCATTGATAATTTTCCAAAATTATCAAAACTATCCAAATGTGTTTTCTCAGTTTTTAGTATGTCAGTTGCATTTTTTTTACTAAAATGTCATATCAAATTGGAAAGATGCATTTTGAGTCATACCTATCGCATTGTGTATATGTTTTGACATGAGAATCCCTCATACACATCATAAATGAATTAGGAATCTCTTTCCTAAATTATCAAGATAATTAGAGCATATTTTCTTGATTTTCATTGAGTGACATGTTTTGAACTAAAATCTCAATTTTAAACTGATAACATACACTTTTAGTCATACTGGTTACACTATGCATAAGAATGAGGTTTGGTTAATTACTACACATCCAAAATGATTCAAGGATCATTGACCAAAATTTTCAAAACAATTTGAATGAGTTCGCTCATTTTTTAGTATGTCACTAGTTCTTTTTACTAAAATTAATGGCAATTTTAAATAAAAAGAAACACTTAGAGTCATACCCATCACATCGTGCATTTTATTGAGGCATGACTAAATCCTACACATAAAAAAAATTAGTGATATATTTCCTAAAGTATCAAAACAATCTGAATGTGTTTTCTTGGTTCTCAGAATTCTAGTTTTCTTTTTTTACGAAAATGTCATTTCGAATTGGAAACACACATTTGCAGTCATATCAGATGCATCATGGATCATTTTTATTTGATAATACATCATACATGTCAAAAATAACTTATGACTCACTATCCTAAATTATCAAGATAATCAGAGTGTGTTTTCTTTTTTTTTTAATGAGTGACACATTTTGAACTAAAATGTCAGTTTTTAAATGATAATGGAATATTTTAGTCATATCGGTCACACCATTCATGGTATTGAGGTGGGTTTGATTCCTACACCTCAAAAATGACTCGTGGATTATTTTCCTAAAATATCAAAACAATATGAAGGTATTTTATTAGTTTTTAGTATGTCACTTTTTCTTTTTTACTTAAATTAATGTCTTTTTTAAATAAAAAGACACACTTGGAGTCATAATTGTCACATCTTATGTCGTATTGAGGTTTAGTTGACTCCTACACATAAAAAATGACTCATGGAACATTTTACGAATATATAAAGATAATATGAATGTTTTTTCTTAGTTTTCATTATACTAGTTGTGTTTTTTTAATAAAATGTCATTTGAAATTGGGAACATACATTTTGAGTCATACTAGTCGCATCGCATGTCAGTTTGATGTGAGAATACATAATACATGTCAAAAATTATTTATGAATCACTATCCTAAATTATCAATATGATTGGACTACGTTTTCTTGGTTTTCTGGGAGGGACACTTTTTGAACTAAAATGTCAGTTATAAACTAATAACAAACACTTATAATCATACCGGTCACATAATGCATCGGATTGGGGAGGGGTTGATTTATACACATCAAAAATGTCTCATTGATCATTTTTATAATGTATAAAATCAATATGAATTCATTTTATTAGTTTTAAGTATGTCACATATTCTTTTTACATAAATTATTGTCAATATTAAATAAAAAAGACACAGTTGGAGTCATACTGGTCACACCGTGTGTCGTATTGAGGTGTGGTTCACTCCTACACGTCAAAAATGACCCATGCATCATTTTACTAAAATATAAAAACAATGTGAATGTGTTTTCTTGGTTTTTAGTATGCCAGATGTTTTTTTTACTAAAATATCATTTGAAATTGGAAACATGCATTTTGATTCATACAGGCCGCATATTGCATCGGTTTGATGTGAGACTGATTCATAAACATCAAAAATGAATTTTGAATCACTTTACTAAATTATAAAGTCAATCAGATTGTGTGTTATTGGTTTTCTATGAGTGACATGTTTTGAATTAAAATGTCAATTTTAAACTGATAACATTCACTTTTAGTCATACTGGCCACACCATGCGTCGGACTGAGATGGGGTCGATTTCTACTTATCAAAAATGAATCATGGATCATTTTCCTAAAGTATCAAAATTTTATAAATGTGTTTTCTCAGTTTTTAGTATGTCACATTTTCTTTTTTAATTTATTTATTATCAATTTTAAATAAAAAGACACATTTGGAGTCATACTGGTCAAACTGTCCATCGTATTGAGGTGCAGTTGACTTCTACACATAGAAATGAATCATGGATCATTTTCATAAATTATCAAAACAATAAGAATGAAATTTATTAGTTTTAAGTATGTCAGTTGTTCTTTAGGCTAAAATTAATGCCAATTTTTAATAAAAATAGACACTTTCAGTTATAATAGCTACACTTTGCATCATATTTAGGTGAGAAATATTCCTAAATGTAAAAACGACTTATAGATATTTTTCCTAAGGTATAAAAACAATACGAATATGTTTTCTTAGATTTGACTATGTGAATTATCTTTTTTTAATAAAATTAATGTCAATTTTAAATAAAAATAAGCACATAGATTATGTTAATGAAGAATAGAAAATATAATATTATGAGGGAAACATATTATATTAAAAAAAATTACATTCTCACTGAATTCTAAGTTTCACCCACGAATTCTTATCTCTCACGAGCATGTGGATCTTCGAACAAACCATCCCAACTCAAGAAAAGGAATGTACATGTATAAATAAAAAATTCTTATGTGAGTAATAGTAAAAATAAGTAAATTAAACACAAATATGATGAAATCCGCCACTTTTATGGAAGTAACATCTTCATGCTATGTGTGTACATTCTTCTATCATGTATGTTGCCTAATAATTTCTAAGATAATCTATATCGTCATGTGAATCTGAGTATTTTCAATAGTCATAGTAATACTGAAAAAATATAAATACACAAAAGATTAATAAATATTTTAAATTAAATTGTAATTATCCTAAAAAATTACCTCTTTGGGGATGATATTTTTTTAATTGAATATGATCTCTCTCATAAATTTACAATCATAATAACCATAATCTTTTCTATTTGTTTATTTCAAACACTACAGAAACATTGAGGAGAATAAGTAATCTATTTTGATATGTTCTTTGATATTGAAATCTTATTATATATACCCTCATACATGTCCTAACATAGAACTCTTCATGGTCCTCATTCTTAACCCCTATCCCCATTCCTTGTTTTTTCATGATATTGATGCACCACCCTATTATAATAGAATCCTCATTAGACCATAATCTAAATTATATAATTGTATGTTTAGTTCTAAAAAAATTTATGTAGTGTATTAAAAATTTAAAAGCATCATCTTGTGTGATCGGTTTGTTGGATATCCATGCATTGAATCTAGAAAATAAATCATTGTAGTATCCAAATTGACTGGAATTAGCATCCAATGTTTCCTGAAAACACGAAAATGAAAAAGTAATTAAAGAAATGAAAATATATTTAATTTTATTATATTGTAGAGTTTAACCCTGTATTATTTTTATTATGATGTATATGTCATCTGAAAGTATTATTTCTAATGATTTGACCAGGCCTGCCAAAATCTCAACATTTTTTTGGAATCTATTTTTGGTTTTTTTTTACAGAAGATGTGAGTAATAAGGGGTCAAAAACATATTTTCAATGGTAAATCCATTCAATTGTTTTTTATATATATGTCTTCCAAAAATATGTAATGTATTTATTCATAATTAATAGAGTATATCAGCTTTTGGAAAATCAAATCACGAAAACATACCTCATGTATACATTTACAACTGTGCCATCTAGCCAATCATAGTTGAGTATTTCTCCTACATTCTCTACACCAATGAAGTCTTGAACATACTCTCTGTACATATTTTACTCAAAATAAACTATGTGAATAAAACCATTTTTTACTCGTTATCCACATGAACCATTAATAATAGTAAATGTGGATATAGAACAGGCAGGATAAAGGTGCTTTCGGTATATCTTTTTGATTAGTCAGTTGATACTTTAGATGGTTTTCATCTGGTATTTCATTTCACCCCATTCCATTTGTCCATCAATAATAATATTCATCCGTTTATACCTTTTTTCATTAATTGGTAATGGTTTTACTCGAACAATAAATTTGAAATGAATACCTCCTTGTCGACATGTTTTTTAGAAGATATGGAGACCATGCAATGAATGTTCCAAGGGCTTGTTTGACTTTATGAATATCTTCCTCATCAATTGGAACAAGTATCTCAGCTCTTAGATCATGGGATATTCTAATCAAAACTCCCACATGACCTGTTGGAAGTGTTCTATTGTGTAGAATATCCATTGAGATATTGAACACCGTAGACCTCACTACAATGTGATGGGTGGGTATTGATAAATATAAATCATAGTTATTATCACCATATAGACTATCTGTACATGAATGGTATCAATTCGTATTTGATTCACATTTCATAGAAACAATTAGTAGAACATTGATTACCTCTACTAAGATACTTTTTTAAGGGGAATGGTTAACCTCAATGATGTTGGGGTGGGGTTGGATCTTTATGCGATGGTTTTTTTAAGTTGTTTGTTCACTTTGATTCCTCGTATAAAAGGTTCTAGCAACTCTCTCTCATTGGAATTTTTATTCAAGGGTATCTATTCTGGATCTCATCTATTTCATTTCCACACAATGATCCTCCTCTTGTTTTTTTTCTCAAAATATGTTCAGGGTGTCACCCCAAAACCCACACCTCTGGCACGACCATACTGTTCTAGCCTCTATAAGGCCATCGATAGTAGGGTTTCAACCGATATAGGTGTTATGTATTCCCTTGACTATTTTTTATAGAAAATATATGAAAAAAGTATTGATTTTTTTTATAATAGCTATTTAAAGAAAATTCTTTTTATTATGTCATACTTACACATGTTTCCGACACTTTTTGTGTGATTTTTTCTATTAGTATACCATCATTATTTACACATTCCTCCTTACATAGAACATGGCATGGGATGGATGTTTCATTGTATTTGGATTTATCAATATGTATATAAAAAATCCAATATAAATATGTTTTTGTTTCATTTCACACAAAATTATTAAGGTAGATTTAAAATATGTACCAATTTTTTTCAATTGAAGCATACCCCATCCTTGCTTTACAGTAGGGGTACGTTGGTTTTGATGCCCCTTCCTTATTTCCATCACTCATTTGTTGTTTTATAAATAAAAAACTGTTTATCAAATTGATGAATCCATGTATCATAAAATAACATATTATTAGCCATAATGTACCTTAAAAGACACATACGCATGATGGATAGTAAACACATTGAATAATTCTTGGGTTATTAGGTGTGAATAAATGATCGATGGGTGAAATTTTATTTTACCTTATGCATATTTAAGATAATGTCCCATTATAATTGTGTGAAATCATCTTTGAATCCTTCTAGAATGAATTAATACATATTTCATGTGGGAGTCATCTACTTTAAATCCACTCAAAAAAGGGATAATGAAGAGTAAGTCAATTTTTCCTTATTTTATTGTTTAGTTAAATAAATAAATGATATCATAATGTTACCATAATCTCTTCCCACAATAGTGTCTTAAGACCAACCACAACATGCTTCCATTAACCAACATCAATCAGCACACGTTGTTGAGTGACGATTCAAATGTAACTACTGAACATGGACTTGTGGGGGTTAACATGCTATCCCCATGCATTCCATATGAACTCATATTTAATTCCTTTAATTTTAACCTTAATGATTTTTGTTAACACCTTCAAACTATGGTTCTTCTATTTTCTCAATGACACCTGTCCTTAGTCACCTATAATTTCCTCAGATTCAACATCGTTAATATGTTCCTCTAGAGCAGTAGCATCGACATGTGCAGATGGTCATTGTACCATTGCACTGGGATCAATAATAGGTTGAGAAACATGTCGTTCCTTAGGATTTGGAGCTCCTGCACGTGTAGAAGGTCGTTTTTCCTCTCCACTACAAGTTGCAGCAGGTTCAGAGACTTATTTTCCCTCGGGATTGGGATCACCAGTACATGTAGAAGGCATTATATATAGAATTTTATTATCATTTGTTTTAGATTACAGAAATGTAGTAGTGAAGGGATAATAAAATGAGGTAACACGATGTATATTACAAAAAAATAGTGATTATTGAACTCTTTTTTTAAGGATGAAGGAATTTAACCCCATTATCAACTATCCAAATCAATTCAATGTGGTCTTCTAGGACATATAAAACACTAACTACATTGGGACAGAAGTGAAATAATTGAAATGTCCCAATAAAAGGTTCACCCTTAGTTGAATTTTCATCTAACTTTTTAGGAGTTTTATTTGACTGCAGAACAATTGACCACTTTCAGTTTGTGGAATCCGGAATATAAAACACTTGCACTTCGAGTGATTACATTATAAATAGTTCATATTTTCACCCTTCCTTACTGAAATCAACTTTCATGAATCTCAATTCATCTATTTTAACATCACTCCTATTATCAACCCACATGCATTGAAAAATCGACACTTGGAATGTTGTATATTTCATCTCCCATATTTGTTTGATGACGAAAAAGTATGACATATTCGTGTAAATTGGATTTAATTCCCTAGTAATAGAAACATGCATCGCTTCAACCATAATATTATAACTCATGTCTCTAGAATTCCAACATCTATACCTAAATATTCCCTTGATGTTTTTCTAAAATCCCAACAATAACAATTGATGAAATGTATTTACAAAACTATCATGTCAATGTGGTATAACATTCATTGAAGCATCCCATTACACATCAACACCCATAATTAGACATGATAAAATTTAAAATATATATTAGAAAACCATACATAGAAAACACCTCAATTCATCCCAAATCAATCATCACAATGTTGATCAAAACCTAAAAACAGCTCCCACTTTCACTGTAAGTTCCAAATCAAAGGTGTTCTGTCTAATTTAACCATTGAAAAAATTATATTGTATATAAACTACTCACTATAATCACTCTATTATAATACCAATCGTGATAAATTTCACCTAAAACAACCCCTATAATGTTTCTAATATATCAAACCATCTCATCCAAACACGTTCTGTCATGTAGATCAATCAAAATTCAGCAATTTTAATTATATCAAATTCACATGCAACAATACCTAGAAAATTATCAAAAGTTTCATAGAATATTCCCAAAAACCAATCAAGGACATTACCAATCAAGAAATCATTGTCTCACACTAATGAATCAAACCAAACAAATAATTCATACATCAAAATGAGTTCAAACACTAAAACCCTATAATGAATCTTTCACTACATAAGCGTTCCGAATCAAATATGAGCATACCTTATATTTGGATGTCCGGTGGCAGCAGTAGGGTATGACAGTGGCAGATTTGGGGCAGGAAGCGGTGATAGTGGCAACGGTGGTCGCGGAGGGGTTCGTGATGGAGGTGGTGTTTGTAGTAGAGGTGGGTTTGTAGTGGAGGAGGGATTCCTGGAGGAGGCGGGGTTTGACAGCGGAGGTGGGGTTCACAGAAGAGGTGGGGATTGGTGCATGAGGGAGGCGGGGTTCACGGTGGAGGTGGAGATTGCGGCAGAGGAGGGATTCGCGGTTGCGGAGGTGGGATTCGTGGCGGAATAGGTCCTGTCGAGGCAAGGGAGGGGTCAGCGTCAGAGGAGGGGTCGACGATGGTAGAGGAGGGTTTGGCAGTGGCAGATGTCGGCTTCCACTAGAGCATGATGTGTGCAAGGGAAGAAGCCGATTCTTAGGGTTTATTTATAAAATTGGGAATTGCTTTTATGAGTAATAGTTAAAAACTGCTAATAACAGTATGTTTTATCCGCTCTAAAATAGAAATCACTGATAAAACATGGCTATATGAGTGCTTTTTAGTGGTGATAAAGATAGTCATTTATCAGTGCTAAAAAAGTGATGATAAAAGGTGTCTCTATCCGCACTAAAATTATATTGGTGATAAAGACACCGTTTATCAACGCTTTTTTAACACTGATAAAGGTGTATCTTTATTACCACTAAGAAATTGGTGACAAATTTATAATGTTAATAATTTATATATTTGTATTAAATATATTTATAAAATTATATATATAATAAATATATATACTTTTTTATTTATAATTATAACCATAAATATATATAAATATAAATATATAATAAATATATATTTATTTATATTTATATATATATATAATAAATATATATTTATTAATATTTATGTATATAATAAATATATTTATTTAAATATATATATTTATACAGTTGTAATTATTATAAATACATATTTATTTATTTATAATTATAAAATTATAATAAATATATTTATTATATATGTAATTATATATAACAAAGACGTTTGGGGGCCGTTCCTTTGGTCGTGACTCTCCTCTTTGTTGGAGTTCCTCCCTGACGCGGTTCTCGACGGAGGCTTCAGATGCTCCCTCTACGTCGGCATTCTTGCGGGAGCAGGCGGTGGCAGCATGTGGGAGGAGGCAACGATGGTGTGCGGGATCAGGCAGTAGCGGTGAACGGGACAGGCACCGACGATGCTTCAGCATGCGGAAAGTGGGGGCTTCTCGGTGGTGGCCGGCATCCTCAGATTTGATCCATGTCTTTGTTTTAGACTAGATTTGGTCGAATCCGGCGCTTTTGGCGTTTTCCTCTGCGTGCGGGATCTCCGGCGGTTGCGGCATGGTCCTCGGTGGATGACGAGCGGGTGGTGGTCATCTGGTCCAGATCTGTGTCTCAGACCAGATCTGGTCAGATTCGGCATAGAGTGGGGCGATGGCATTCCTAAGTTTTCATTTTCTGTTCTTGGTGGAGGGCGTTGGGGACGACGACGGTTCATCATGCATTATCTTGGTATTGACCGTCTGCGATGCTCTGTAGTCGATGGCAGCGGTGTTGATCGGCGGATCTGCCTCTTCGGGTGGCGACGACTCACTTGGGTGGCTATCCGAACTGCCGTTTGGGATGCAACATTTGGGTTGCATGGCTGGGCGACATCGCACTGCCTCACTGGGTGCGACCGCGTGCACGGACGGCGAGTGGGCCAATGGCCTCTATAAGATGGATTTATTTGGGCTTTGGTTATGTAATCGGTTTTGTCCCACTGGGGTCTCCAGCCATTAAATCTTGACTTTCAGACTACAATAATTGGTTATGTACTAGGTTTTGTGTTGTGTTTGATCCCTCTAAGCCCACGGGCTTGTTAGGGGTTTTCCTTTGCCTGGGTCAAAATGAGTTTGTTGTCTTTTTCTTTTTTTAATAAAAGGGCTTTTCCCTCAACACTTTAGGTAAATATATTTATTATATTTATAAATATGTATAATAATTGTATTTATTATATAATATTATAATTATATACAAAAAACGCATTTATTATATACAATTATAATTAATTATTTATTTATATTTATAACTACAAATTTATATATATTTATTTAAATAATTATAAATTTATAATAATTGAGTTTCTTATGTTTAAAATTTTATTAATATATATAATAAATATATTAATTATATATATTTATAAGATTTTAAATATAATAAATATATTATTAATGTATAATTAATATATAATAAATATATAATAAATATATATTTATTTATAGTTACAATTATAAATATATTTATTTAAATAATTATAAAATTAAAAAAAACTATATTTATTATACTTATAATTTTATAAATATATATAATTAATATATTTATTATAATTTTATAACTATTTAAATATATCTTTATTTATTTAGAATTACAATTATAAATATTTGTATTTATTTATAAATATTTATATATATATATAAATATTTTTATTTAATTATAAATATATCTATCATTATAATTATAATTATTATATTTTTATAATTTTATAATTATATATATATATATATATATATATATATTTATAATTATAAGTTTAAATAAATACATATTTATTTGTAATTAAAAAGTAATAATAAATATATATTTATTTATTGTTATAAATATATATAAATATATATTAAAATAACAATAAAATAATAAAAAATATATTAATTATATTTATAATTTTATAAATATATGTAATTAACATATTTATTATAATTTTATAATTATCTAAATATATCTATATTTATTTATAAATATAGTTATAAATATTTGATTTTTTTACAAATATTTGTAAAAATATTTACAAATATTTGTATATATTTACAAATATATTTATTGAATTATATATATTTATAACATTATAAGTATAATAAATATATTTATTTAATTATATATATATCTGTCATTATAATTATAATTATTATATTTTTATAATTTTGTAATTAATTATTTATATTTATATATATTTATAATTATAAGTTTAAATAAATACATATTTATTTGTGATTAAAAAGTAATAATAAATATCTATTTATTTATTGTTATAAATATATAAATATATAATAAAATAATAATAAAATAATAACAAATATATTAATTATATTATAATTTTATAAATATATTTAATTAATATATTTATTATAACTTTATAATTATTTAAATATATCTATATTTATTTATAAATATAGTTATAAATATTTTATTTTTTACAAATATTTGTATATATTTACAAATATATTTATTGAATTATATATATTTATAACATTATAAGTCTAATAAATATATTTATGATAATTTTATAATTATTTACATAAAAATATATATTTATAATTATAACTATAAGTAAATATATTTATAAATATTTGTATATAATTATATATATATATATATATATAATTATATCAATTGTATCAATTGTGATTTTATAAATATTGATATATATATATATAGTTATATTTATAATTTTAAATAAATATATTCCAAAAGTATTTATGTATAATTAGAAATTTATAATTATAAGTATAATAAATATATTTATTATTTAAATATATTTATTGTAATTTTATAGTAATTTATGGGAATAAATTCATGGTTATAACATGAATGAATTATATACCTATTAATGCATATAGATAATAAAAAATGAATCATCACATATTGAGAACATGAATAATAATTATAAGGGTGTCATATATACACGAACATTAATTCACGATGAATACATAACATATGCACATCAATTATACTAATGCATCAATAAATATATTGACTAAATTTATTAGAAACATATATTTACTTATATATATATATATTTATAATAATAATAATAATATATTTAAAAGGCAATTATATATAATTATAAATATAATAAATATATTTATTATTTAATAAAATCTATTATAATATTATATTTGATTAATTATATATTTATAATCTTATAAATACTTTTTTAATGTAATATATATATATATATTATATATCAAAATATATATATTAATTATAAACATGTTTTTAAGTGTGTATAAATAAACATTATTTTTGAATATAAATATAATAATTTCATATAAATTAATAATATTTCGTATTAAAAACATTTTTTAGTGCTAATAATAGTGCTGATAAAGGCCCCCTTTTATCAGCATATTTTTCTTAGGACTGATAAATGTCAATACTGCCCGTGCGATGATCTATGGTAGTGTATCTTCATTCCAATGAAGGTCTGATGGGTGCTCGACCACACGAATTTTTTCATATTGTTTTAGTTCAATGATGTGGAGCATCCAGTTGATGGCGGAGTGTGGGCCACACAAGCACCATCGGGTGGGTGGCTCGAATGGGAGATGAGTGTGCTTACACCTATCTTTCACCCACATGCTAATGTGGGTTGGAGGGGTTCCTTGCATCATTGTGCCAAACCACCAAGGCAGATCTCTCGACATAGGGGGAAACACAACATCTTTTTCTGGTAGTACAGGTGCATTAGCTTTGGCAGGAGGGTGATGAGACGTTTGACTGGTGCTTAGCATGTAACATGCTTACTCTTAGGCCTTCAGGTTATCTCATTCTTAAGGTTAATTTTTGGTCCATCGTGTTACGAGGTCATTTAGACCATGTAAGAGACTTCAAGCCATATTTCTCTAAGTCCTATGTGCCTTTGGACCTATGTGCCATGTATCAGGTTCCCTCTCAAGCCAGTCCAAAAGGGATATTCCTTTCTTTTTTTACTAAAAGAGGGATTTACCCTCAACCTGTTCTAAAAAATTTTATAATTTTTGGTAATGAGTTATAAATAAATAGTTACTAATAATTATTAAAATATAAAATTACTATTAATATATTTTCCTTTTTTTAAATTCAATATTTATTACTATAAAAAATATGAAACAATTATTAATATTACATTTATAATTTATTATTAATCTTTTTTCTAAATAATTTGTTATGGTATATATATATTTAAAACAGAAAAATAAATATTCATTTAGTAATAATATTTATTTCTTATAATTAGTTATAAATAGTAATTATTAATTACTAATAATTATTTTTAAATAATTAATTTATGATTTTTTTTGACTTAGATTGAAGGTGTGAGGGGATCTCATGTCTTCTTAAAAAACATATCGAAAAAAGAATTCAATCCCCTTATTCCTTTGGCCTCCACCAAAGGAGCCCAGAGCCACAAGGGGCTTCAACACGTTTGAAAATTCATTTTTTCAAATTAAACCTTTCAACATTCTCAATTTTTTTTTGAAAAACCTGGAAAAAATCCCTTTTTGTACATGTTTCCCATAATATGTTCTTTTTATGGTGTTCATTAAAAAATATTGGTTGAGTCAACTTGAATACCTTAAAGGTCCTAGTGAGTTGATTAGTAATTTTAAAAATTAAGGGGTTTAAACAATTAAATAATTTTTGGAAATGGGGGTATCTGATATTATACATACAGACAGACACACACAAACAAATATATAGACATATATATATATATGTGTGTGTGTGCGCGCGTATGTGTGTGTGATATTAATTTCATTAAAATTTGAAAAAAAAATATTACTTTAAATCTTGAAGCCTCCCTTGGGTGGGAGGGGGGTGATTTATAAAGCCATTTATGACCAGTATCACAGGCAGTGATACAGGTAGACATGCAGTCACATGTACATGATAGATATATGTATTTATAAAATTATAATAAATGTATTTATTATAATTTTATAATTATAGATATATACATGAATATATATTTATAATTGTAATAATAAATAAATATATCTATATTTAAAAATATTTTTATATAATTATAAATATATTTATTTAATTATACATCATGGTCCACACCGCTTTTGGCATATTTAAATAATTATATATATTTATATCAATATATAAATATATATAACTATAAATATAATAAAATTATTTTTTAGTTAAATATATTTATTATAAATTTATAATTATTTAAATAAATATATATTCATTTATAATTATGTTTATAAATAAATACATTTAAAATGTATTTATATATAATTAAAAATATATAATAACAAATATAATAAATATATTTATTATTTAAATGCATTTATTGTATTTTTATAATTATTTATTAGAACATAATAAGCTAATGAGAATAACATGATTGAATCATACCTATTTAAGTATAGATCATAATAAATGAGTTTGCACATATATGGAAGCATGAATAATAAGGGTGTCAATTTATAAATGAACATTCACAAGTCAGGAATACTTAACATATTCATGGGTCGTCATAATATAGGCGATATCGCTACTATAAATTGTGGCTTTTAATCCCCTTGAAATAGGTGATCCCATTTGTGGTCACAAGACTTTAAAAAACCCAACCTATCACTGTAACAACCCGAAATTTTGAATAAATCTTGTTTCCTAATTTTGTGTGTTATTTTATTTTCAACAAAACAGTTTCATTTGATAACATGAGTATAATTAAAATGAGACCGTGGGGTTTCGACTGTTATATGACCATTGGTCAATCTCACGTCTCGGTTCCGGAAGCCACCCAGAGGCGCCCCGTACCCGGTTGGCCACATGGCCTCAAGCGCATTTCCCCAAACGCCAGAGGCTGCCGACTAGCAGCGAGGGCCTTGGGTGTGATAGTGGGGAAACTATGCCCTCATTGGAAGAGTACACAATGGAAGAAGAATAAACATACAGTAGCAGAAGCAGTGATAACCAACAATATAAACAGCAGAAGACTAAATCATCAAACTGGAGCACATATGTATATATATGAAATGATGCATAATACATAACTAAGAAAGCAGCCAAACAAGTCACAATGCTGGAAAACACTACAGTACCAAGACAAGTACAAAGAAAAATTAAACAACTCCTCAGCATTGCAAGCCAAAGCTTGGTCCCATGCTCCCCTGCTCCAAGCAATCAAGTTCCAGAAGTCGAAGGGCGCTTTCCCTTATCTATACCTGCAACAACATAATCTGCTTGGGCCCAAAAGCATGGCCCAAACAGGGTATGAGATAAAATCCCAGTAGGCATTCACCTCAAAGATTTGTGCCTAACAGTCAGTGAGTATATGACAGGTAAAAGTACAATAAGTAGTAAACAACAACAGCAAGCCATAGGAAGTAATAGTAAGCAGTAAGGCATTATGATACAACAACAATCAAACCACAACCAACAATAGCATTGAAGCACAAAGCTAACAAACAGGAAACCCTATGGGAAGTACACGCAACCATCCCCTCTTGTCCTATCCAAGAAGTACCACAACCCTCCGAGCAGTGCACTCAACCTAACCCCTTTGGCTTGGTCATACGAATTTATGAGACTCTCTGGGGAAGCTCACTCGGTCAATTACCATTATAGTCTATGGTAGGAAGGGACTCTCTTGAGGAAGATCATGCGGTCTAACCCTCTTAGCCCCAAGGTCTAGAGACTCTCTGAGGAAGTTATCTCAGTCAATTCCTCCTATAGCCTCAGGTATACCACAGACTCTCTGAGGAAGCTCACTCGGTCAATTTCTCCTCTAGCCTGGGATGGTTCTTAAAGAGATTCAAACAAGGTAAGACTCTCTGAGGAAGCTCACTCAGTCTACCCTCCTATAGTCTATAAAATCCAAGACTCTCTGGGAGCTCACTCGGTCCATCCCCTCTGTAGTCTGTAATATCTGAGACTCTCTGGGAAGCTCACTCGGTCTATCCCTTATAGTCTACAGCACCAGGTTCTCTCAGCCCCGTACAAGTCAGTGTATAATAATGCTATAAGGCCAGAGTACACCTATATAACTACTTGGATAACCAAAGTACACCTATAGAGCTACTTAGCTAAACTGTCTACAAGGCAATAAACATGTCATCAATTTCACTTCATCCTATAACTGCAAGGCATGAAAACAGGTGTAACGACCAAAGGCAAATGAGACCCAAAGGTCGTAATAGAACAAAGCAAGGGAAAAAACATCCCAACACAACAAATTATCCTCTAACATGGTCAAATTACCTCTACAAAAGCATACATGCAAGGCAGGAAAACAACAAGGGCAAAAAGTTAAACATGCAATACCCCGTTCACAGGTATCGGTGGAAATTCGCACATAAAACTCAGATACTTTGAATGGTAAGGCACAAACCACCTACCTCGATCCTAAGAGATCGATATACTTGAACCACGACGACTGATTCTCCCTAGAACGTCGTAGATCTAAGAAAATGCGCAAAACATTCAACCTAAGATAACTTGATATGGAAGAAGAATTGGAAAACAAGGTTCAAGTAAAAGGAAGAACTCATCGTTGCGCTTCCAACGCAATTGACCGTTCTCGAATCGGAGATCGGATGGAGCAGCGGGAGCTTGGGGAAGATTCAGTCGTACGGGTCACTCTCGGACGAACCAGACCTAGAAGAAGGAAAATATGATGAAGAGGCGTGACCCTGGTCCGATTAGTAAAAAAAGAAAAGTACACTACGTGTATTTTTAAAGTTCACGGCGTGTAGTGGTTTTCCCTTACTCCGCCAAAATCTGGCTCCACGTCACCCGTACACCCCGTGTGTGTGGCCCGGGCACGACCAGCACACGGCTTCGAGCTGGAGAAGATTACACGGCGTGTACTCAGAAAGTACATGGCGTGTACTTCAAAAATTTCCAGAATCTCTAAAAATTCTCAAAAACTCCAAAAAAAGGAAAGACATACCTAAAACGAAAAATTGGGTTCTTACAAACTTCCCCCCTTAATGAAATTCGTCCCCGAATATCCCTAGATGGGCGTATAAGAAGAAACCTCGAACAGCTCCGGCCACTGCGATCGAACCTCGGCCTCCCTCTCCCAAGTCTCATCCTGTACTCGCTCGTGCTGCCATAGAACTCGTACCAGAGGAATATACTAGCCTCAGAGAACCTTCGTACTACGATCGAAAATCCGGATGAGATGCTCCTCGAATGCCGCATCCGCTTCGAGCTCAAACTCCTCGGGTTGAAAGACATGAGACGGGTCTGAAAAGTAACGTCGGAGCTGAGAGACGTGGAAGATGTCGTGCATAGCCTGGTACCTCTGAGGTAGTTTCAACCGATAGGCAACCGGCCCAACTCTCTCCACTACCTCAAACGGCCCGACGTACTACGGTGAAAGCTTACCCTGTCTCCAAATCCTCTTGTGTCCCAACCTCGGTGCGACACGCAGGAAAACCTGATCTTCATCCTTGAACTACAGAGGTTGTCTCCGATGATCATCATAAGACTTTTGTCGAGACTGTGTTGTATCCATCCTCTTATGAATTAACTATATCTGCTCCGAAGTCTCCTGAACAAGACGAGGTCCCAGCAAAGCTGCCTCTCCTGCCTCCATCCAGCATAAGGGTGATCGGCATGGCCTACTATACAAAGCCTCGTATGGTGCCATCTGAATGGTCGCCTGAAAACTGTTGTTGTAGGCGAACTCCACAAGAGGTATATGCTTCTCCCAAGAACCGCCGAAGTCTAGAATGCATGATCGGAGCATATCCTCAAGCACTTGGATCATGTCCTGGGACTGGCCATCAGTCTAGGGATGGTATGATGTACTCAAAAGTACCTGTGTACCCAAAGCCTTCTGAAGTCCTTTCCAGAACCGAGAGGTAAAGTGCACATCCCTGTCTGAAGAAATGGAGTGTGGAACTACATGTAGACGTACAATCTCTTGGATGTACAGTCGTCCCAGATCATCAACACTAAAGGTTTCCTTGATTGGAAAGAAGTGTGCTACCTTCGTAATCCTTTCAACGACAACCCAAACAACATCACTTCCCTGTGGTGACCTCGACAACCCGGTCACGAAGTCCATCATGACATCGTTACACTTCCACTCCAGAATGGGTAACTGCTGTAAGAGCCCTGCTGGTCGCTGATGCTCTGCTTTCACCTGCTGACAAGTAGAACATCTCATGAAAAAACCAGAAACATATCTCTTCATACCTAGCCACCAGTACTGGTGATGAAGATCCCGATACATCTTGGTGATGCCAGGATGAACTGCCCAAACTGAGGAATGGAAATCCCGCATCAGCTCCTCGCGCATGTCTGCTGGCACCCATACACGTCCCTGGAAACGCAAGATCTCATCCTTGCCCACTGTCCATCCAGGAAGAGGGTCCACTCCTGACACACTCTCCTGCCGGACCAAGGCCTCTGAGTCTGATAGCTGCCTCATTCGTACCTGATCAAGAAGTGTAGAGGTAACAGCCACAGATGAAAGGAAAGTTTGTCCCTGCCTATCGCGCACCTCTAGATACATCTTAGAGAATAGAGCCATAAGATTCCACTCACTGTTGGACTCCTGAACTGCTTGAATCTGAGTTCTCCTGCTCAAAGCATCAGCCACTGCGTTGCCCTTTCCCGGTGTATAGGCGAGATCGAAGTCAAAGGACTGAAGATACTCGACCCACCTGCGCTGTCTCAGATTCAGATCGCGCTGAGTAAAGATATACTTGAGACTCTTGTGGTTGGTGAAAACCACAAAGTGCTCTACCAGAAGATAGTGTCTCCAACAACGTAAGGCATGAACAACAACTTCCAATTCTAGATCGTGTGTAGGGAAATTTCTCTCGTGTGACCTCAACTACCAAGACCCATATGCAATGACTCCATCTCCCTGCATGATCACAGCTCCCAGCCCGATACCTGAAGCATCACAATAGACAGTGTAGCCCTTGCCTAGCTCTGGAAAGACTAGTATCAGTGCTGACGTCAACCTCCCATTCAGCTTCTGAAAGGAAGACTCACAAGAATCTGACCATAACAACTTCACCCCCTTCTTGGTCAGACCTATCAATGGTGCTTCTAGGAACGAGAAGTCCTGGATGAAGTGTCTGTAGTATCCGGCCAGCCCTAGGAAACTCCGCACCTCAAATACGTTCTTCGGCCACTCCCAGGAAACTACAGCTCTCACTTTCTCTAGGTCCACATATACTCCAGTCTCCGAGATAACATGACCTAGGAAGTGAATCTAATCCATCCAAAAGTGGAACTTTGATAGTTTATCATATAGCCAATGCTCTCTCAGTGTACTCAGAATGATCTCAAGATGTGTGGCGTGGTCGTGCAGAGTGTGAGAGTACACCAAGATATCGTCCACGAAGACCACGACAAAAGAGTCCAAGTACGGATGGAACACTCGGTTCATCAGTGCCATGAAGACTGCAGGCGCGTTCGTAAGAACGAACGACATGAATGTATACTCGTAAAGACCGTACTTGCTTATGGAATCTATCAGAGGTATATATGGTGATCTAACACGCAACTGATGATAACCGGACCTCAAGTCGATCTTCGAGAACAACTGGGCTCCTCGAAGCTGGTCAAAGAGGTCATTGATCCTTGGAAAGGGATATCGGTTCTTGACCGTCAACTGGTTCAGCTTTCGATAATCCACACAGATCTGAAGGGTACCATCTTCCTTCTTCACGAAAAGGACATGCGAACCCCATAGAGAAGTACTGGGTCGGATAAAACCCTTTGCCTGCAACTCCTCCAACTACTTCTTGATCTCCTGCAACTTAGGTGTAGCCATCCTATAAGGAGGAATGGACACCGGTGCCACTCCTGGAATAAGCTCAATCAAGAAGTCTACCTCACGCTCCGGACGTAAACCTGAAAAGTCTTCTGGAAAGACATCCCTGAAATGATCCACCACTAGAGGAAAGTCTAACTGTGAAGTCCCCTGGTCATCCAGATAAAGACTAGAAATCTAGGCTGTAACTTTCCCTAGCCCATGATGCTCTGGTCCAGCTCTACCCGCCTGGAAATCCCACTCGCCTCTATTAAGGAAAGATCCACCCTCTGGTGATGTGAAACTCACCCTGCGGTGATAGAAATCAACGAATTCCTAGAAGGGAACCAACCAGTCCATCCCGAGAATGACATCATAACCAGTCATCTCCAGGACATAGAGGCCCCATAAGAAATGATACCCCGAAACCTCAAGAGGGCACTCTCTGCACTGTCGTATGCTAGATGTCCTCATTCCCAACGGTGTGTCAAGAGTCAACAAATCTGCAGACGAAAAGATAGAGAGCTCAAGGCTCTCCACAACCGCAACAGAGATAAAGATATGGGAAGAACCAATATCGAAAAGAGTTGAAGATAAAACTGAGGCTACTAAGGTCGTACCTCGAACCGTAGAAGGGCCGGGATCCTTCTCCTGATAGGTGTGCTCCACGGTGAAAGACTGGCCTACACCGCAGCCCTATGCCCCTAGCTGACCACTCTGAGCTGATCCACTCTGCTGTTGCTGATGACCTGGTGACTGAAGACCATGGACGCGACCTCCACCTCGGCCTGAACAGCTAGAAGAACTCCAGTTCCATGACTGGAGGGAAACCGGTGAAGCATCTCCAGAACACGGGGTCATAGAGGAACCCCTACCACTAGCTGAAGGTGAGAAGATGTGACAGAAACACTAAAGATGACCAATTTTTCTGCAAGACCGACACTCCATAGGATCCCTCTGGCACTGAGGCCTAGTATTCCCACTCCTACCGCACTGGTAGCATACAACCTGGCTGCCAGAAAATGCATCCCACGAACCTCGATCTCCTCAAGAAGACTCTCTGTGATGCTTCCTAATGCCTGAAGGAGGAACACCAGCTCTGGATATCGAACCGCCCTGGTTCACTGCTCCAGAATCCCTCAGATTGCACTCAGTGATCAATGCATGGTTGACGATGGAGGATATCAAAGTCAACTGGAAGATATTCACCTGGGAATGGATATTCTGCCCGAGACTGTCCTAAAACTTCCTAGCAAGGAACAACTCATCACCTACTGGGATCAGTGTGAAACACTACAACTCAGTGAAACGAGATGAGTAATCCATAACAGAGAGAGTACCCTGTTGCAGACTCATAAACTCCTAGGCTCGATCGACCCTTAGGGTATCCGGATAGAAGTAGTCATAGAAGGTGCGGCAGAACTCATCCCAAGGCATATCCTGCTGACGCCCTGACCGTGAGATCAACTCCCACCACCTTTTGGCAGTGTCCAGGAGCATATAAGTAGCCAGATTTACCCTTTTCTCTGGAGGGATCTCTAGGTGCTCAAAGATAGTCAGTGTGGCCTCTATCCACGACTCTGAATCCTGAGGTCCTCCATCCCCTGAAAAAGTAGAAGGCTGCTGCTGCTGGAAAACCCGCGTCAACTCAGCCATCGACAGGGAAGGAGGCGGCGCTCCCTGGAAGTTCTGAATCATCCTCAGGAAGTCCTCCCTGAACTACGTATCGGTTCCTACGACAGGTATGACAACCGGTGCCAAGGTTGTCTCGACTGGAGGATCGGCAGGAAGTCCCTGATCAGCCATATCTGGCGTCTGATCACTGCCTGACGACAGATGTACAACCGGGGGACGTCTCAGAGGCATAGTTATGAAAGATCAAAAGTACACCTTAGATCAGGAAAACAAGGACAAAGAACACAAGAGTACAAAACAGGAACAAGGGAAGAAAAACACACAAGTTTACAAAACACGACTACCCGGTGTGTATAAAAACTACACGGAATGTTTACTTAAGCCTCTGACATGGGCGTGTACCCCTGCCCGACAGGTCGTGTAACACCCCAATTACACAGTGTGTTGACCAAACACATGGCGTGTACTTGAAGTCTATTCCCCTGCCCGAGTCCATTTACACGGCTAACTCACATGGTCAAACAAACCTCAGACTACACGGCGTGTTCCCTAGGGACACGACGTGTACTAGACATCGACTCGGTGGACCGTGTTGTTAGTTACACGGCCATATACACAGTTGGAATTTACATGGAATGTTTCGAAAAACACGACGTGTATAAGTGAAGGTGACACCGTCCTGTGTTGTTTGTGACATGGCCGGGTACCTGGGCAAGACTACACGACGTGTTCCAAAAGAAACACGATGTGTCTGCTCGAGCTTCCCCGACCCGTGTTGTTGGTGACACGACCGGGTACACGGCTCTAACTACACGGTGTGTTCCTGAAGTTATTTCTACAACACAGTGTTCCTGCACACACAGTCAGTAACATGGCCTAAAAACTACACGGTGTGTAACCAGAAAGTACACGCCGTGTATTCTGGGTTTTTCTGGGCAGTAACTCAGAAACCGCACAGAATACCCAGAAACACAGAAAACCAAGCAAAGAGGTGCAAAATTCCAATCCGTGAGGGCCCATAATCCCTGCCAATCAAGGCTTGGCATCTCCAACAGTCTTGTATAAGAGAAAACAGGATCATGATCCACCAACTTCCGATCCAAGAGGGCCCATAACACCTCAAGAATCAAAATTTGGCGTTCACTTGAGAAAAGAACCAAACAAATAGTTTTATAACATAACATCTGATAATCTATCAAGAATCTATCACAACAGTATGCATAATATACACAAAGTATATAACAACAACATGCAGTTGCTAATGCACCCTTGATGGCATGGAAATAATGCATGGCATGCGATTTCTACAAGTGCCTAGATGATGCATGAGATGGAATACCCTCATCTCATCGGGTTGCGATAGAAATAGAACCGTAATATCAAAACAATAACAATACAAAACATGTGAATCACTCTAGGTGAAATCATATCAACCGTAAAATCTCAAAACTAGAAAACTGTAATAAACGAGGTAGTATGGCTTTTCCCTGTACACGGGTTAGCTACTCCCGGGCACAGCTCATTACCAAGTACCGAATCCATCCTATCCCTGGATAAAGTCTCCAAATAGTAATGCAAGAGAAAATAATTCCTTTGATACCACTTTGTAACATCCCAGTTCCGGAAGCCACCCAGAGGCGCCCCGTATCCGGTTGGTCACATGGCCTCAAACACATTTCCGCAAATGCCAGAGGATGCCGACTAGCAGCGAGGGCCTTGGGTGTGATGGTGGGGAAACTATGAACTCATTGGCAGAGTACACAGCGGAAGAAGAATAAAAATACAGTAGCGGAAGTAGTGATAACCAACAATATAAACAGCGGAAGACTAAATCATCAAACTGGAGAAAATATGTATATGCATGAAATGATGCATAATACATAACTAGGAAAGCATCCAAACAAGTCACAATGCTAGAAAACACTACAGTACTAAGATAAGTACAAAGAAAAGTAAACAGCACCTCAGCATCGCAAGCCAAAGCTTAGTCCCATGCTCCCCTGCTCCAAGCAATCAAGTTCCAGAAGTCGAAGGGCGCTCTCCCTTGTCTATACCTACTGCAACAAAATCTTCTTGGGCCCAAAAGAATGGCCCAAACAGGGTGTGATATAAAATCCTAGTAGGTATTCACCCAAAGATCTGTGCCTAACAGTCAGTGAGTATATGGCAGGTAAAAGTACAATAAGCAGTAAACAACAATAGCAAGCCATAGGCAGTAACATTAAGCAGTAAGGCAGTATGATACAACAACAATAAAACCACAACCAACAATAGCAGTGAAGCACAAAGCTAAAAAACCGGAAACCCTATGGTAAGTACACGCAGCCATCCCCTCTGGTCCTATCCAAGAAGTACCACAACCCTCCGAGCAGTGCACTCAGCCTAACCCCTCTGGCTTGGTCATATGAATTTATGAGACTCTCTGGGGAAGCTCACTCGGTCAATTCCCCTTATAGTCTAGGGTAGTTAGGGACTCTCTTGAGGAAGATCACGCGGTCTAACTCTCTTAGCCTCAAGGTCTAGAGACTCTATGAGGAAGCTATCTCGGTCAATTCCTCCTATAGCCTCAGGTATACCATAGACTCTCTGAGGAAGCTCACTCGGTCAATTCCTCCTCTAGCCTGGGAAGGTTCTTAAAGAGATTCAAACAAGGTAAGACTCTATGAGGAAGCTCACTCGATCTAACCTCCTGTAGTCTATAAAATACAAGACTCTCTAGGAGCTCACTCGGTCCATCCCCTCTGTAGTCTGTAATATCTGAGACTCTCTAGGAAGCTCACTCGGTCTATCCCTTATAGTCTACAACACCAGGTTCTCTCAGCCCCATGCCAGTCAGTGCATAATAATTCTATAAGGCCAAAGTACACCTATAGAGATACTTGGCTAACCAAATTACACCTATAGAGATACTTAGCTAAACTGTCTACAAGGCAACAAACATGTCATGAATTTCACTTCATCCTATAACTGCAAGGCATGAAAACAGGTGTAACGGCCAAAGGCAAATGAGACCCAAAGGTCGTAACAGAGAAAATCAAGGGAAAAAACATCCCAGAACAACAAATTATCCTCTAACAAGGTCAAATTACCTCTACAGAAGCACACATGCAAGGCAGGAAAACAACAAGGGAAAAAAGGTAAACACGCAATACCCCGTTCACGGGTATCGGTGGAAATTCTCACATAAAACTCAGATACTTTGAACGGTAAGGCACAAACCACCTACCTCGATCATAAGAGATCGATATACTTGAACCACGACGACCGATTCTCCCTAGAACGTCGTAGATCTGAGAAAATGAACAAAAAGTTTAACCGTAGATAACTTGAGATGGAGGAAGAATTGGAAAACATGGTTCAAGCAGAATGAAGAACTCACCGCTGCACTTCCAATGCCATCGACCGTGCTCGAATTGGAGATCGGATGGAGCAGTGGGAGCTCAGGGAAGATTCGGCCATACGGGTCACTCTCAGACAAACCGGACCTAGAAGAAGGAAAATATGGCGAAGAGGCGCGACCCCGGTCTGATTAGTGAAAGAAAAGAAAAGTACACGACGTGTATTTTTAAAGTACACGACGTGTAGTGGTTTTTCCGTACTCTGCCAAAATCGGGCTCCACGTCACCCGTACACCCCGTGTGTGTGGCCCGGGCACGGCCAGCACACGACTTCGAGCAGGAGAAGAGTACACGACGTGTACTCAGAAAGCACACGACGTGTACTTCAAAAATTTCCATAATCTCCAAAAATTATCAAAAACTCCAAAAAAAAGGAAAGACATACCTGAAACGAAAAACCAGGTTCTTAATGTCAATATGACAATTGGAAACTAAATGTTGTGATTATTGTCTCTAAATACAAGTGATCTTGGTTAATTAATATAGAAAGAAGATTCGATGACCTCATCCAGTAGTCTCGGGCCAATCTAAGCACATCTAACAGAACTTGGGAAGGAGGTAGAACCACTGGTCTTTGCTCTGGAACAAACCCAAGCTGAACTTCATCGTGTGAAGCTAGAACAGAATCGCCTTCGTGAGAAGTTCAAACTGATAGAAATTACTAGTCGTGCAATGTTGGCCAAGCCACCCTCAGATTCTCTCACCTAAGCACACCTTATACTTAGGTCCTATGCTGAGATTATAAGGGGATATGTAAGGAGACCGTAAGTGCCCTGTGTAATCCTTTAAGATAAATAAAATTTCGTTTCTTCTTATGGTGAAGTATGTAAATTTTTAAATGTCCGGATAAATGTAGGATGTATATTATTGATGAATTTGAAAAAAAGGATATTATAAAATATTTTTATAAACCTTAAATAACTAATGATGTGTAATGATTTTCAAAAAATACCCTTATGCAAATGTGTTCAGTAAAAAATTTGGAGTATAATAACATCAACTTAATTTTTGGTGAATAGTAATTTATGAATATTGATTTTATGCTTAGGATTAGTAATGTGACCAAATATATTAGTAATCTCACTTAATAAAAGTATTAATATAATATAGACACCTTGATTAGGTAATGTGATTCAATAAAATAGGTAAATAACTGTTTCAAAAATTATTAGTCAAGTATTAGTTTTTTCGGGTGAATAATATTTTTTAATTAAAAATTAAATTAAAAATATTTAGAAAATTATTTTTATAAAATGGAATTTATTTTTGAATTCAGAACATCGATATTATGTTAAGGTAATTTTTGGGGATTTTTCTGAAAAAAATGAATTTTTGGTGAATAGTGTTTTTATTTAAAAATTAAATTAAAAATATTTAGAAAATTATTTTTATAAAATGGAGTTTATTTTTGAATTCATAGCATTGATATTATGTTAAGGTAAATTTTTGGGAGTTTTCTGATAAAGTTGAATTTTCAGTGAATATTAAAAATACACTTTTAGGGTTTCGGTATGTTTAATGACATCATAACTGCATCATGATGATGTCATGAGATATTTTAAGGGACGGTAGACTTGTGAATAGTAAGATAAGGTATGAGGTGTCCCATGTGGCCAAAACCATGAGGAAATACCACTTGTTTTTCCAATACCACCAATGAGGTTTCCCTTGGCCATTAATGCCTTGTCCCCTCACTTACCCTATAAATACCAAGCCATCCTCTCATCCTTTCCAATCAAAAATCCTCCTCAACGATGTTATGGTCTCTTTACCTCCCAAGGAGTCCTCCAAAGGTGTCATCAAGCCTCCCAAGGTCCCAAAATTCATGATTTTGAAGTTACTCTTCAAGGTAAGGGATCCTACATCTCTCTTTCTTTCCAAGTACTCTCTTTTATGTCATTTATTTTATGCTCCATGTTCTTATGTTGGGGATATTATTTTATATTCATAATAATTTCCTTTTCATTTTCATATGATGAGAGACCCCCTATTTCTCTAATCAATTCATTTTAAGAATGTTTATGTGGCGCCGTTAAGCTGTCGGATTTTTGGTAGGGATTCTTTCACCCTTCTCATTTTCAAGTTCTATTTTCATGTCATGTCTTTCAAGTTTCTTTTTATTATGTTGTGGTATGATCTCTATATCCATCATACTTTTATTTTATGTTCATATAATGAGAGACCCTATTTGATCTCATCAATTAATTTTTTAAAGTTTTAAGTGATGCCGTTAGGATGCCGAATTTTCATAAGAGAAATATTATTTTTGTCTTCCTTCCATGTTTTTCATTTCATATGGTATGCCTTTAAAATTTCATTACCATGTTCTTATATCCTTTATATTCTGTACCTATACTATGTTATGGATCATTATTAATGGGTGACCCATGTACCCTCTCTTTTCAATGTTTTCTAAAACCCTGTAACATAGCCTTTATGTTGCAGAATTTTCGTCTCAAAATCTCTCTCTCTTTTTTTTCAAATTCTTTTAATTTATTAAGTGAATACTCAAAGATATTTTTTCTACAGTGGTATTCACATATATATCAAAATTTAATATTTTAATTCTGGGATTTACATACATGAAATCCGCTTTCCTTTTTCGTGGGTTTAAAATGGCATAAAGATCATGTCTTAAAAGCAGTTTTTAAAATGTTATGATTATGAAATGAAACCCATTTCTTTTATGCTATATGGGTTGTTTATGAAATTATTGATGATTATATATGTGGATAACATGATAATAAAGTAAAATTTAAGGGTGCACCCTGATAGAGCTCCAATGCATTGGGTAATGATGTAACCACTAGAGATTACAATTTTAATGATAACTTGGTGAATAAACTTGGTAATTTTAAATGAAACATTGGGGTTGGACCTTGGTGATATGTTCATGATTGTATAATTTAAATGTTGTATCCAAATATTCAAGTAATGAAACATGTTATTTTTATCATTATATGCCTCATGATCTCTTTCTCATGCCTTAAAGTTCTTTTTTCATGACTTTTTGATGTATCTCAAGTTCACATGTAAAATGTTTCCCTTGTTTCCCTTACTGGGCCTTTTGCTCACCCTTTCCTTTTATGTATTCTCCCAGGTTATGAGATTCTATAATCAAATTAGGATGAACAATGAAGAAGTCTTTCAAGTGTTTAAGAAGAATGTTTTATGTTGTCATGTATTAAGTTCCTGGTTTCCAAGACACAAAACCTTATAGATCCTCAGTTTTTTATAATGTAATGAAAGTTAGTGTGATAAAAGGCGGGATGTTATAGTTGGTATTAGTAAATGGTTTAGTTATTTGTGGAAATTAGGATATGAAAACTTTAGGAATAACCCTAAAGAAAAGTTCACATATAGGAAATCTTCCTGGAATTTTGGCGAGTATTGAGTAAGTGGGTTCCAAACAAATAAATCCTTGTCTGGATACGAACAAGTAGAGGTGGATCTGACACAAATGTTCCTAGGAGTGAAAACTCTGACAAGGTGTTTCAGGCTTGACCTGGGGTAACCTGGTGTACAACAATGGGCCTTGCTGCACTCTTGTTTTGATACTCCCGGGGGATATGCTTTGGTAAATTCATAAGCTTTGTAGGAACCATTATTAAAGGGACAAAGATAAAATAAAATAAATATTCACATAAGAATATATGATCATGGATAACCTAGATTGGAACCCAGGGGATCACAATTTAGGGTATACTTTTCTTCTACAAGTTTATCCTTCTATTCTTTAAGTTTCCTTTTCCTTATTATTGGCTAAGTATTTAAGCCCCCTAATTATACTTTCTTTTCTTAGTTAATGCCGGGAAATGGAAGAACATGTACCAAAAACCAATGCGATAGGAAATTTGACGATTGCCCTATTAATATGATAGAGATGGCGAGAGATCAAGTTGAACATATTGTTATTATGCCAAACCAGCTATCAAAAATCACAATTAATAATTGGTACCTAGTTGAATGCCCAAATTCATCAAGGAAGAAGAAGACGAAGTCTCAAGGATGTTCATCTGATAAAGTTGATAAGGGAAAGAAGACCCAATTTCCTTTGTGAAAAAAGTGTGGAAAGGGGCACAAAGAAGAATGTCACAAAGGAAACATGAGATTTTTTAAGTATGGGGTGATAGGGCATAAAGTATCCAATTTCTTTAAAAAAATGGATAATGTGATGAATAAAGATAAGGTTCGATCTAATGTACCTTATAATTTTCAATGTCGTAAATGTGGAGAAGTTGGACATTATCCAAGGAAATGCTCTCTTGGAAGGGATGAGAAGCATTATGAGCATCAACAATCTTCAAGGACAAGGGAAAAATGCAAGTCCTATGCTGAGATGGATCATGATGACTAAAGTACATGTAACTTCTTCGCAATAATTTTCTATTTCATGTTGTATTTTAGTTAGTGCCCTATGAGAATATCTTTAATGTTTTCTAAGAACATCGAGTCACTACCTAAGATGGTTTTATATCATTAAGGAAAACATATATTATTATGTACCACATGTTGATGTTGTGAAGCTGTTCTTCTTGAAAAAAAATGATTAGGGGATTAAAAGATGATTATTATTTTGGAAGACATTCACTATTTTGGGAACCTTATATGATCGAGCTAAATAGATTACTACGGTATTTTATTTGAGGAGTAAAGGTTGAGTTATATTTTGAAGAATCAATGAATTTAATGTGAACTTATAGTAATATAGGTTACTTATGAAAATGATTAACCTAGCTTGGGGAAAATATGTTTAGGTTAGTTACTTTTGTTATAAGATGTTAGGAGTGGTTGATGTTGTTTGGAGATGAACAATAAAGTTTATCTTGGAATACTATGTTATTAAATAATTCTTATATTTGGGTTTCAATATCAGTTTAGTTTATTTTGAGGAATTTTAAGGACAGTTATTTATGGAATGGTCTATGACAAACTTTGGGTAGTACCGTGGAACTTTAAAGATTTAAAGTAGTTTCCCTTCCTATGGGGTTCTTTCTTTTTGAAGAGTTGTTTTATCTTACCCTTTCTGTTTTTGGGATAGTGTTTAAAGATAGAAGAAATAGATAGTTAATATTTTGTGGATTATGTGATTCTCTAGAAGATTATTCTTGTGCTTTTTATGAGACCAAGTGTTTTTGAATGCTCATCGTTTGGAGAAAAGATTTGTTTTGGTAGAAACTTATTAAAGGATGAAACTCTACTTGAAGGTAGGTATATTTCCTTATGTTTTTATTCTATGTAGTAAATGAATTCCTCAAAATTATGAAAAGGAACGTAAAACAAAAACGTTGTTGGCTTACGTTTCCTACTGGGTAATCAAGGACCGTTTACACACATCATAAGTTTGTGATTTTCTTGTGGTTAACTTTCTCCTAATAATGTTTTCTTTCACTCCCCATCAGAACATGAACCTTTGTTTTCTCTTCTATATCCATGTTTCCCTACATGGAATCCTAGTATGGTTTAACTCGGGTGACCTTTGTACTTCCCTTTCTTTCTTTTAAAGTAATAGTTTTCCTGACTCCTTTTCCAATGTGGAACTTTCAATGAAATTTCCAAGCCCAATTTTAAAAAATTGCGAGGACGCAATTTCTTAAGGGGGGAAGAATGTAATGACCTGAAATTTTGAATAAATCTTGTTTCCTAATTTTGTGTGTTATTTTATTTTCAACAAAATAGTTTCATTTGATAACATGAGTAAAATTAAAATGAGACCGTGGGGTTTCGACTGTTATATGACCATTGGTCAATATGACCGTTGGAAACTAAATGTTGCGATTATTGTCTCTAAATACAAGTGATATTGGTTAATTAATATAGAAAGAATATTCGATAACCTCATTCAGTAGTCTCAGTCCAATCGAACCCCATCTAATAGAACTTGGGAAGGAGGTAGCACCACTGGGCTTTGCTTTAGACCAAACCCAAGCCGAACTTCATTGTGTGAATCTAGAACGGAATCACCTTCGCAAGAAGTTCAAACTGATAGAAATTACTACTCGTGCAATGTTGGCCGAACCACCCTCATATTATCTCACCTTATCACACCTTACACTTGGGTCCTATGCTGGGATTATAAGGGGCTATGTAAGGAGACCGTAACTGCTTTTTGTAATCCTTTGAGATAAATAAAATTGTGTTTTCTTCTTATGGTGAAGTTTGTAAATTTTCAAATGTCCGGATAAATGTAGGATGTATATTATTGATGAATAAAAAAAAGGATATTTTAAAATATTTTTGTAAACCTTAAATAATTAATGATGTTTAATGATTTTCAAAAAATGGTCTTCTGTAAATGTGTTCAGTAAGAAATTTGGAGTGTAATAAGATCAACTTAATTTTTGGCGAATAGTAATTTATGAATAGTGATTTTATTCTTATGATTAGTAATGCGACCAAATGTATTACTAATCTCACTTAAAGAATGTATTAATATAATATAGGCACCTTGATTAAGTAATGTGATTCAATAAAATAGGTAAATAACTGTTTCATAAATTATTAGTCAAGTATTACTTTTTTCGGGTGAATAGTGTTTTTTAATTAAAAATTATATAAAAAATATTTAGAAAATTATTTTTATAAAATGGACTTTATTTTTTAATTCAGAACATCGATATTATGTTAAGGTAATTTTTGGGGATTTTTCTGAAAAAAATGAATTTTTCAGTGAATAGTGTTTTTATTTAAAAATTAAATTAAAAATATTTAGAATTTTTTTATAAAATGGAGTTTATTTTTGAATTAAGAGTATTGATATTATGTTAAGGTAAATTTTTGGGAGTTTTCTGAAAAAGTTGAATTTTCAGTGAATAGTAAAAATACAGTTTTAGGGTTTCTGTATGTTTAATGACATCATAACTGCATCATGATGATGTCATGAGATATTTTAAGCGATGGTAGACTTGTGAATAGTAAGATAGGGTATGAGGTGTCCCAAGTGACCAAAACCATGAAGAAATACCACTTGTTTTTCCAATACCACCAATGAGGTGTCCCTTGGCGATTAATGCCTTGTCCCCTCACTTCCCCTATAAATACCAAGCCATTCTCTCATCCTTTCCATTCAAAAATCCTCCTCAATGAAGTTCTGGTCTCCTTACCTCCTGAGGTGTCCTACAAAGGTGCCCTCAAGCCTCCCGAGGTCTCAAACTTCAATATTTCAAAGTTACTCTTCAAGGTAAGGGATCCTATCTCTCTCTTTCTTTCCAAGTACTATCTTTTATGTCATTTCTTTTATGCTTCATGTTATTATGTTGATGATGTTATTTTATATTCATCCTACTGTCCTTTTCATTTTCATATGAATAGATACCCCCTCTTTCTCTCATCAATTCATTTTAAGAATGTTTAAGTGGCGTCGTTAGGCTGCCATATTTTTGTAAGGGATTCTTTCACCCTTCTCATTTTCAAGTTCAATTTTCATGTCATGTATTTCAAGTTTCTTTTTATTATTTTGTGGTATGATCTCTATATCCATCATACTGTTGTTTTATGTTCATATTATGAGAGACCCTATTTTATCTCATCAATTCATTTCTTAAAGTTTTAAGTGACGCCGTTAGACTGCTGAATTTTCATAAGAGAAATTTTATTTTTTTCTTCCTTCCATGTTTTTCATTTCATATGGCATGTCTTTAAAAATTCATTACCATGTTCTTATATCCTTTATATTCTGTCCCTATACTATGTTATGAATCATTATTAGTGGGTGACCCTTTTCCCCTCTCTTTTCAATGTTTTCTAAAACCCAGTAACATAGCCGTTATGCTGCAGAATTTTCATCTCAAAATGTATCTCTATTTTTTTCAAATTCTTTTATTTTATTAAGTGAATACTCAAAGATCTTTTTTCTATAGGGGTATTCACATATATATCAAAATGTAATATTTTAATTCTCGGATTTACATACATGAAACCCTCTTTCCTTTTTCGAGGGTTTAAAATGACATAAAGATCATGTCTTAAAAGCAGTTTTTAAAACGTTATGATTAAGAAATGAAACCCATTTCTTTTATGCTATATGGATTGTTTATGAAATGATTGATTATGATATATGTGGATCACATGATAATAAATTAAAATTTAAGGGTGTGCCCTGATAGTGCTCCAATGCATTGGGTAATGATGTAACTACTAGAGATTACAATTTTAACAATACCTTGGTGAATAACCTTGGTAATTTTAAATGACACCTTGGGGATAGACCTTGGTGATATGTTCATGATTGTCTAAGTTAAATTTTTTATCCACATCTTCAAGTTATGAAACATGTTATATTTATCATGATATGCCTCATGATCTCTTTCTCATGCCTTAAAGTTCTTTTTCACGACTTTTTGAAGTATCTCAAGTTCACATGTAAAATGTTTCCCTTGTTTCCCTTACTGGGCCTTCTGCTCACCCTTTCCTTTTATGTATGCTCCCAGGTTATGAGATGCTGTAATGAACTTAGGATGAACAATGAAGATTCCTTTCAAGTGTTTAAGAAGAATGTTTTATGTTGTCATGTACTATGTTCCTGGTTTCCAAGACACTAAACCTTAAAGATCATCAGTTTTGTATAATGTAATGAAAGTTAATGTGATAAAAGGCGGGATGTTATAATCACCCCCATCCTCCCTCACACACACCCCTATTGGAAACGAATCCTATTCCACAGCCTGTCCTATCCCTCAGCGCACCTGCCTCCATCTCCAGATCAGGCTCCCTCTCGCTCCAGTTCTCCCACCCTCCCAAACTCCCCTCCCCAACTCTGCCTCCACCTCCATCTCCCTTGGATAACTCTCCTCGCACCTCACCCGTTAGCACTGCCGCACCTAGATCCACATTCCACCCATATAACCTCATCATTGCCCCTCCCTCACGCCTCGCCTAGCATTTAACTCCACCTCTACCTTCACTTTGTTACAGATTTGTCACGTTATGAGGTAATACCTAATTTCTATTTTAGGGTTTTGATTTTGGTAACTTCAATAACTCAAATTTCATAATTCCCTGATTTTATACACATTAAATTATAAACTCTTGCAATCATTCGGTGGAAACAAAACCGAATAGTCCAAACAATGGCTTCATGTCACATATTGTTACCTCTTCACTTGGTGTATTACATAATATTTTATGTTTACATGATACATAAATATTAATTATACATGTATGAAATAAAATGACACAACCACTTTTAGGATAATCACAAAATTAGATTTTGACTTGTCTTTATGTCACATATTGTTACATCTTCACTTAGTGTGTTACTCAGATTTTTATTTTTTACATGGTGATGAAACAACCAATTTTAGGATAAAAAGAACATAGATTGCTCTAAACCAAGAATGCTATGATTTAATTCCTTATCAATATTTCTTAAAAAATTCTAAATTATCTAAAAAGTTACATTTATAACAAAAAATATCCAATCCAGACATAATCTTGGAATCTATATTAGTTCACACGATTTTTTAGGATTTAATTTTCTTCTATCTGTAAAAAATTATTTTAAATAAATTCATATTTTTAGATATTTGTTATGTTATCTTGGCTAGGAAATCATTTATTGATAATGACCTCATGATTTGAATTATTTTTTCTCTACATTTATTGATAAAATTAGGCTAATTTATACTATTACTTATAGAGTTTTTTATTAGTTGGGTGGGAGGTTTTGTTTCTGTTTTCTTACCATCTTTATTATGATGTCATATTTAGTCAATTTGTTTTTTATTATTTTATTGAATTTAAAAGAGTGTATAATGGTTAAAGTCCTGAATTGTTTTTCTTCTCTCTGATGAAGGGTTTCATAAGAGATAATAGAGTCAAGTCTTAGAAAATTTTAGATATTATATCTACTAAATAAAAATTATAAATTAAATCTAGGGGAAAATGGGTGATAGGATAGAACTTGTCAATACCCATATCCATAATATCAAAATTCTCAAAAGACCAACATCAGGGTAGGCACCATGTTTATGGAATTCATAGAATCATGTGGAATATTTTCTTTAATTAATGAATGTGAATAATCATTGTCAGAAAATTGGAATAAATAGTAGAAAAATATAAATTATAAAAGGGAATATTGAATTTAGTTATTGAAAGATGTAATATTTTTTCTACCATTAGTAAATTTTAGCCTTTTATGAAAAGAAGAAAAATTGAAAAAATGGAATAAAATTAGTGCTTCCCATTATGTGAAAAGTAGAATGACCTAGAAATCAAAATGGAATATGTTTTATGATAAATAATGATGTAGTTTAATTTATAATGAATATTTATTCCTTATTTGACCATGTAGTAGTTAAAAATTCAATTCAATCTTACTGTACATGGCCATTATGAAAATCTCAATCTTGAAAGAAAGAGAGGGATGCCTGTTTTTATAGTCTTCCTCATATTTCATTACTAATTAAATTGTGATATTATTTTTTGTTATATCACTGGTAACCTAAATAATATTGAATAAACATGGGTCGCCTCACAAAATATTATGCTTAGGATGATCTATCTTACAATGGTTATTCTATGTTATAATGTTTTCTTAATTTTCATTTCTCTTTTAAAGGAATAAAATGTTTTACCTTGGGAAGATATGTTTTTTTAAGTGTAGTAGAGATTTAATATTTGGGATCCTCCTAATAGTCCTTATAAAGGGTTCAAGTATCCTTGGATGAAATATATGAATGTCAGTGGTGTGTAATGAGAAAATTTTTCATTCATTGTGTTGAAATTTCTAGGTTGCATACTTTAAAAAATAATGGTTTGATTCATGTTGAATTATAGGTGTTTCTATTGAGATTGAGGGATTATTTTTATGTGTTTAGTAAAGAAAAGATAATTTGTAGACATGACTAAAAACTTTTCATAAAGATTAATTTTTATGGTGTGATTAATTCTTTAGTATAAGTGTATGAAAATTCCTTGAATATGTTTTTATGTTATTTATGTGGGTTTATTCTGAAAATAACATGAAAATTATGTGAAACTATTTTTAAAAAATAAATCAATATTTTAGATCTATTTTTTATTACTTTATAAACACCTATTAGAGTACATATCAGTTTTGATAAATTATTTTGTGTAAGTGTTTTAAAATTTCCAGAAAACATGTTTCTTGAAAACGTGTTTATTCACATGTTATAATCAAGACTGAATGTTGTCTTTGTATTTACTAGTCCTTTAACAAGATATTCTAATTTCCTTATCTATTAAAAATTTTAACAAAAAAATCTCTGTTAGTAAAAAATTATTTGTTGAGTTTTATTATATAAATTCTTTTGATCAACATTTAATTTATATTAAAAATATTGCTTTTATTTGGAAAAGTTTTATATGTGCTTCTCTACAAAATATTTAGTCAATTACAAAAGAAGACTTTAAATAATTAAATGTATAATTAATTAAATATAATTAAATGTGCATGTCATTTGTGAATTGTTTTTTTTGTTTTAGATGATTTTTAATTGTATTCCACAAGTAATTGGTTAGTATTTATTTTAAATATATTTTACGATATGGAATTCTAAAAAATTTATGCAATATGAAGTCTTTTGTAAATTTTATTGCTTGTTGTAAAGATATTAATATGTATATGAGTTTGATTGATCTTACAAATAGAACTTCTAGAGAATATTTTTAAGGCATTATGCAGTTTATTGAATTCCCTAGAGGATTTCCAAGTGACCATATCAGTTTTCCATATAGAAAATGTGGAAATTGATATCAATTCATATTAGATACCTTGAGGGAGCACCTATTCTTGAATGGTTTTCTATAACATTATAAGAGGTGGACTCATCATAGGGAAGAATATATTCACTATTATCATAAAAAAAAGATTATATGGATTTTTATGTGAGGAATAAAGATTCGATACATGAAATTATTATATAAATGGTATGTGGGATAGTTCTTGGAGGAATTGACATCTGGAATGTTGAGACCAGTGAGATCAATTTGTGCACTGGTGCATATCAAGATTCATTGAGATTTTATGAAATACATGATGATACACAAGCTAAATTATATTTTTGGTGTACTATTTAAAGTAATTTTTCAATAATCATGGAGTTGTTTCACTTAAATACTTTCAATCAATTATTTGATACATCTTTCGACATGCTATTGGTGTTACTGGAAAAAGTACTTTCGACTGACGCTATGATTTCTGAGTCATATTACCATGCTCCGAAGTTGACAGAGAAGTTAGGTTTCACCTATGAGACCATAGATTCATGTGCAAAAAACCATACAATATTTTTAAGGGAAATTATGCATTTTGATAATTGTATAGTCGATGACTCTTCTAGGTGGAAGGATAAGGGGGAAAATAAGACTCATTAAATTCAGGATGTGAAATAGTGGACACTAAATGATGCAAAGTAAATGTGTTACTTTCTACTTAAGATGATGTTGAAATGGTTTTTATGACATTTAAAGTTTCTTTTTTAATGAGATGACATGTGGAAATAAATAAGGAATGTGATATGCTATCCCACCCGACAGACTCTCTTGCATGGAAATGTTTCAACCAAATACACCCTAAAATTGATAAATACAGTCTTAATGTTTGATTGGTGTTGGTAGTAGATGGTTTCAATCCATTCTGGTCCATGAATTGTGAAACTCATAGCACATATCCCATGGTGTTGGTTTTTTATAATCTTCATTCCTGGATTTGTATGAAACAACAATTTCTATTACTTTCCACACTTATTGATGGAACTAGAAGTATGAGGGATAAGATTTATTTTTATCTTTATCCATTGATTTATGAGTTGAATGAATATGTGGGATATGGTGTTAGTACATACAACTATGGAATTAATGAACACACTTCTTTATTATAGAAAACCAATGACATCCCAGGTTATGACAAATTTTCAAGTAGGAGTACGAAAGTGTAATTTTATTTCCATTGTTGCAATAAAAGTTAAAATTATACATGGAATAGACATTGTAAAAAATGGACATACATGGGTCATAAATGTTTTCTTCCCCCTCATAACGAGTTCATAAAGGGAAGAGTGGCATTTGATGGTTCTAGAGAATTCAACCTAGCACCAAATATCCTGACAGGAGTAGAAATATTATCACATATTGAGGAAGAAAAAAATCCACACGGTATATTAATTTAAGGATTTAGTGGCTCATCCATTACTCAATTTTTTTGGTTTTGGTTGATATATTGGTCACAATTAGAAGAAGAAAAGTATTTTTTTAACATTTCTTACTAAAAATATAACATGCTATGACATAATTTGGATGTCATGCTCATTTTTTTTGTGATAATATATTGTGGACAATTTTAGGTTTTAATGTAAAATCAAAGTACTATGTCACTGCATGAAATGATTGATAAGAAATTGGTTTAAGGAAACAATTACATTTCTAGTTGGATGAGGGAAACAAGGCACACATTCTTATTTCATAGTATACGATGGGTAAAAAATAGAAAGAGAAATTTCCATCCATTTTGATGATGCTGAAGGTTCATGATGGTTACACTTCTGATATTTCCATGTGTGTGAATTTGATGAGAATGACATTGAAAGTGTTGAAAATTCATGAAAATCACATAATAATTCAACAATTGATTCTGATCGCACTTCGTGATTGTTTATCACCAAATGTTCCTCAAATGTTGATTGAGATGATTAATTTTTTTCATACTACTTTTTTTAAGAAGACAATGAATGGGTGATTTATAATTTTCCAGATATAATACTTTCACTTTTTCATGAGGAGAAATGATTTCCACCATTATTTTTCTATGTTATGGTTCACTTGATAGTACACCTAACCGATGATGTAATTACCGCTAGTCCAGTGAAATTCAGGTGAATGTATCATATTGTGTGTTATCTAAATACATTGAAATTATTCATACATAATAGATCTTGTCTGGGGGGAATCAATATCTAATAGTTATTGATTGATGAGTGAAATTCTTTTTTTACAGAATATCTTATAGATTTTGAAGCAAAATTAGATAATTTTTCTTAGCTTCATGATGGTTCAATTAGAGAAGTAACTATATTTGATATGGAAAACATTGAGTGGGTATAAGATCATCGATATATCTTGTTCAATACCCTCTCAGTTTCACTATTTATGTAATAAGTATCCTGTAACTTTTATTTTTGTATCTTTTACATGTTATGTTTGCATATATAAAGTTGATCATTTAAACATGGCGTTATCATTTTCATGAAACACATTAATGAGCTAAAAGAAGTGCTATCTCATGTGAGTTATTATCAAATTTAACAGACCCATTATGCATCATTTTCTAATTTTTTCAAGGATTTTGTATGTAGAAATGGATTTTAATTATGATTTAAGTATAGTGATAATTTATTTATGTGTACCTTTTCATTGAATTCTGTGAAATATATAGATCCATAACCTATGGGAGTTAGGTGTCCTAACACTAACTGAATAATTTAACTAACTAGCTGATGGTCCATATATAATGGCTTGTTTTAACAAATCATTAGATACTAATGGATTTTAGTATCAAATTAATGATGTCGATGAAAAATGAGAAACAAAAAATAGTGGAATTGGTTCTACATCTATTGATTATGGTTATTACTATATTCAATTGAATGACATCATTACAATTGTATACTTGACTGGGTTGAAATACATGTTGTTAAAGTGTAATTGGGTTGACCATGTCTGTGGAAGTGAATTTGATCAATATCAATTTATGTTGGTGAATTTTAACTATATTTTATACAAAGATGAGCAAGTTAGTAATGAAAATTTTATTTTTACATCACAAATAAAACAGGTTTTATTCATTAGGTTACCATCTAATCCTAATTAGCATGTTACCGTGAAAATTTCAAGGTGAGGATTGTTTTTAATTGAATGATATGAACCTGAGACTATTTACATTATTGCACAATAGCTTGATCAACACACCATAGTTCAAAATTGAGAAAATATTCATTGGTTCAGAGTGACTGTTGAAGGAGAAACAGTCGATTTTAACATTTAATGAAATGTATAATTGTTTTCCCACTATTTGGTTTAAAACCTTTTTTATTTTTTTTAAAATAGTTATGAATACATTAATAGTTTTTTGTACATTTATTTCATATATCATTGATATATACATGATTTAAAAGTAACACTAATTAGTATAAAAATAATTAATGGAATTATTTTTTAGAAATACTTAAAAACAAAAATTATTATAATATTTATATAATAAAACATATAAAACCATAATATATATATTATGATATGAAAATAATAACAAAAATATTTTAACTCATTACCCTCACAACAGAGAGACTAATCTACTTTATCTAATTTCTTATAATAAAAAGTTTCACTAAGAATTAATTTGATCACATGTATGAGGATTGGGTCATCAAATGGAGATATGTACTAAATTATTGTTGATGATGGTTTTACTCATATGATTTTTTCCCATTTTATGTCAAGTAAATTAAATGATATTAAAAGATTTAATTTTTTAAGGGTTTCTGAGATTCAAATAGGGATTGTATTTATAAGATTAATATCCAATGATGTTCAAATCAATTTCAAAAAAATTATAATCAAATAATTTTAAAACTGAGTTATAACCTTGTTTGAATTCATCTTGTAACCATTCTTGTATATTCACTAATAATGGGAGTAATTTTGAGTTAGGAGGCTGGTAGTCTTCTTCATGCATCCTCTCTTTTAGGCAAACATATTCTTTTGGATGGTGATTGACTATACCAAGTAGAATGATTAGATGATTGAGCCTGCAAGGCATGGGTTGAATTTAGTTTCATTATAGTTTACCTAGATAACTATAATAGAAAAACCTCTGAAGGTGATCATAAAATCCATAGTAATGTAACTTTTCACATAGAAAGTGGAATCGAGCTTGATATAATCTTTCTACTTACACTGGTGACACTGAATATAAGGCCTACCAAAACTAGAAGGTGATCAAACACTTTCCAAACTAGCCTAAAATAAGATGTGATGATTTCCAACCTCATCATTTTGGTATGTTAGATGATGTATCTCTAGAGGATTTCGTAAACATTGGGGAAATAGAACTCAATCCTCCTCTAGAAATTTTTTAAGCTAAAATGACTTTATTTACCACATCAGAGAAGGTAGTTAAGCTAGCGAGATTCACCTGTTTCTATAGCTTCTCTCTAAATCCCCTATAAAAGTAACATTCCATAGAATCTTCACCCCAACTCATTTAAGGAGTGAATCATTTAAAGTTAGTAAATGCAATGGTATATTCGTTTATTGACATAAAAATTTTCAAGAGGTTCACCAAATCCTTCACCCTTACCCATTTTATGCTATCTAGATAAAATCATGCCTATAAAATCTATAGTATCCCTAACCATGTGAAGCTGGGGTATTTCATAGACTTAACCATCACATCCCTCCTTCTATGTGATTCCCATTTTAATATAAATATGGCTTGTCTAAATGGATACTTATTAGGTGTTTTGATACTCTTAGAGGTGCGGTGGAGATGATTGATCCATTTCTTATCTTCTTTTAGTGATACATCACCCCAAAATATTAGAGGGTGGTCAAACTAGAAATCCCATCATAATATCATAGGATGTAGTCTCCTTATATGATTCTCCTTAACTAAATACCTGATGAATCTAGGTGATCCCCTATATAACCATAGGGTCAATAATAAGTCATGATGGTGGTTCATGCTTTCCCACTTATAAGGAATTATCATCCTCTCATTCTTAATCAGGAGGTGATGGTCATCTAGGTGGAATCCTCTAAAGATAGGTAGAAAATAATATTATTACTTCCTTCCCATAAGGATAAATTTGAGGGGTTTTTATATATCATATAATCAAGGTGAAACCCATCCACATATCCCTCTCATTCTTTATTAAAATATTTTTTTTTTCAATATTATTAACTTTAAAAAATAAATTAAAATATTTATCTTGTTAAAAAAACCATATAAAAAATGAAACAATGATTTGGATATAACATACAATAATACTACAACCATTATCATAAAATGGAAACTATAAATTAAGGGAATTGATTGTTAACTTACATTAACCTACTCATTATAATTGAATATATATAAAACAATATTTATTTATTAATAATATCTCTATTATTATGATTTTCTATCTCGTTCCAATAGTAATATACCAAATTGACATGAAGGAACACATTGTGTCATGGTATCTTACTAGTTCTTACCTATAAATGCCTAGTATAATTTGTTATAACTAAGGTAATATAATAGATTGTAAGGATGAAGGTAAATAAATATCACAAGCTTCCTTGGATGTGAAATTTTTTGAAAGCACCACTTCTTTTTTTTTGTTTAGGCCTCATATGGTCGTGGTACATCTATTTGAAATTTTATATCTTCAATTATTTTTTTCATCCTATGATACAAGGTAGTTTATGTTGTTTATGATAGATGTGTGTGACTCCAATAAATCTACATTTTTATGTTTCTATCACAATTGTTTATAACTAGAAATAACACCATTAAAATTCAACACATGTGAAGATCATGATGGTGCATTTGAATCGAAACTTTGAAAACTCATCCCTAAAAGATTAATTTAAAGAAACAAAATCAAAAGGCAAAGGAAAAGATGAAGTGACCATTGTTAAATAACATTCTTCCCCAAAATTGTTTCCAAACAGTGGTTAAAGGAGGCCTTATAAAAGTGCCACTTGACACTTCCATTTGTAAAAACCTAATGGTGAACCATAAGTGATGGAATCAAGGATCATTCTAATGAGGAGGAAATGTTTTCCTAACAGAGTGTTATAAATATTTTTTATGTATTTGGTTCATTGAATATATTGAAAGAAAAGTAAAAAAAGGTTAGAGATGATCAAAATAAGGAAATAAATATTCAATGAAATTATATTACTCTCATTATGATATATGAAATAATATTTTTCTTATGCATTTCTATGCCAATTTTCTAGTATATGGCAGTGATGATATTTAATTGTTGGTTGTGGAATGAAAAATCCAACACCTTTAATTTTTTAATGTTGATAAAACTCAACCATTATGATTTTATAACTATTAATGAATCAAATTAATGGGTATTGTATATTTATCCTTTCTATGGGATTTCAAGGTTATGTAATAATGAAATATAATAACTTATCCTAAACATGTTTTTTGATCCGTACACTCCTTTATAATTGATGAGATATGTGTGAAATAAATTAGATGCACATAATTCCTTTATTGTTCACATTATATGAAATTTTCAACGGAAGAGAATCCTTTACATCTCAATGACTTCTATGGCTGTAGAAATGTTAGGGGAAGAGAAACCAGATCCACATAATTCCGTAGAGACATTATTGTCTGTGGGCCAAGGTATAGATGAATGTAAATGTGTTTATTTTCTTAATTAAGCATTAAACACACACAAAAACACACACACACACACACACATATATATATAAATATATATATATTCACATCTTTCTAATTATGTAAGATCTTTTTTTCAATAGGATTATACTCGACTGCTTCTTCATATTGTAGGAGAGGCCCTGGTTATGGTATTTTAGCATGGAATTACAACACGACCCTTGACATATAATTTCATGAGACATATCATCCAATTGGTGTGTGTTCCCCCACATTTATTCACCATTTTGATAATTTCATATTTGTACCACATATATTTTTATTAACTACATGTCACTGGGATTCATTTTCTCAGGATACATTAGATCAACTACAGAGGGAAGTTCACGTAAGAGTACCATTTTAGTTTCTTTGCTATGTTTAAAAATTACCAACATGTGTGATAATTGATTTTCTTAAATATAATAATATTAGAGTGTTCTAAAATGATATTATTCCTGTTTTTATTTCAAAATTTCATAAAATGTTGAAAGATTAAAAAGGGAGAGTCAAGAGGGGGCACTGGGTACCAACTGTGGGTTCCCCGTACATTACGAACAACGTCCCGAGAGGTGTTATCCCATCTCTATGGCATGAGTTAGTTTCATATTGGTATAATGAGGATGAAATAATGAGACAATTTCTTTTGGATTATATATTTTGAAGATTTTTTTATAATTTTTCATTTTTTAAATTTCAATTAATTGAATGTTTGAGGTTATAACACGTTATTCTGAGAATCATGCATTACAGGGGCCACCTCATTGGCTTGGAACTCATCACATGTCCCATATTAAACATGATGTATTATTATTCAATTTTCATATTTATTATTTAATATGGATTTCCATTATATATTTATATCTTATTGGTATGTTGTTATGGGAGAAAGGTGTATCGATTGATAAAATGTTGGCGTTGATAATGACTTGTGATCGAAATGATTATGTGTTTGTAGCTCGTATAGTAAGTTCTTTTACTATTTATCAATGCATACATACATACATACATACATACATACATACATACATACATACATACATACATACATACATACATACATACATACATACATACATACATACATACATACATACATACATACATACATACATACATACATACATACATACATACATACATACATACATACATACATACATACACACACACACACACACACACAGATATATATATATATATATATATATATATATATATATATATATATATATATATTTATATTTTACATAGGCTCAATTTTAGGCCGAGTTAGCGCAGCTTCCATAGGACCAGCGACAACTCGCCATGTGAAATGATGATATATTCAATCATATTATTGGTCGTGATGGATATAACTATAGTTTGAAATATGGAACAATGAATCCCATTTCTATAGTTTTAGTCATTGATGATATTTCTCTTGTTTTTTCCAGGATGTTATCATAGGTGAATGATTTGGAGGCTTTGATTTCTGCTTTGGAGGAGGTAAATGTGTAGTTGCTAGCTGAAGTTAGAGCACGACTAGAGTATATGCGCCAAGGTTTTGGTGCAAGGGATCCTAAGAAACATGTTTATATTGAATTTATTTTTTTATTTATTTTTGTTAAAATCATTATTATTATCTTCTTATTTTTTTTAGGCCCCTACTGCAATGGATGGAGGTAGCTGCAATGGTCTCACATGATATATCAGATTAATGAGGTATGTTTTGTTTTATCTTTTTAGTTTGTCATTAAAATTTACTGTATCATTTTTTTGTTATTTTAGTAAATTCCCAAATCATATTAACATTTTAATTAAAATTAAATTTGATCATGTAGGGATTAGTAACCAACTAAACAAATTTATATTGATGAGAAACTTTTGGAAAATAATTACTAAGTGGGTTTTTATTTGTAAATTCGAATCATCTGTTAATTGTGAAAAATCCCAAAATACAACAGTTAGATAAATTCCATTACACAGTGAACCCATATATAGATTCAAGATAATATTTCCAAATATTTAAGGAACCTACATTCACATGAGGACCCGTGTGTCTATTTTTATTGTAAGAATCCTAGATATGTGGCTTAAAAAGTTATAAGAACACTTCAAATAACACTAAAAATATACTAAATATTAATAATAGAATGAGAAATTTTCAAAGTTAGATGTAAAAAATTCATGCTTGGTACCATCTACCAAGATAATATCCCCATCCTTATTATCCTTCCAAATCCCCAAGAAGTGATAAAACTTGGTCTTCATTTAAAATAAATAAATATTTGGAGATTTTGAAGTGAACGAAGAACAACCATGAAACATTCACACAATGAATGAATCTCTAATCATTGAAAAATGTTAATTTCAAAGAACAATTTTTAAAATTGTTTCATTAATTCATCCCTTTACTCTTTCTAAAAGAAAAATCCACACTTATATGGGCGCTTTATAAAAATTTTCCTCTTTTATTTTAAAATATTAATATCCAACATATATTAACTGAAATAATCTTATATAATAAGTTGAGTTCTTCATGTTCTCATAAAAAATATTCATGGTGGGTAAAAATATTACCCAACCCAAAAAATCATTCCTTTCTAGAACTAGGATTACTTGTTCTTCTCATGAAAATATTATTATCCTTCCATGATGTATTTCTTTTACCCCAAATCTTCTCATTTAGTTGTATAGTACTCTTACTCATTTTTATTTTCCCATACATGGTGTTATCAATTTATCTCAAGATATATGTTATCTTCAAATTATTCCTTTACTCTAAATATTCTTCACCCTTTACAATTTTAGAAGTTTCATTTTTAGATAATTATATAAATAAATCCAACATTCTCACACATTATACACATAATATCAAGAAATTAGTATTCTAAATTTACCTATTCATCATAGGAGTCTTGCACTAAAAAAATGAGTCAATTGTTATCTTCAATATATTTTTTTCCTTCTTCTTGATACCTTTTTTCTCTATATCTTTCATATTCTTATCAATAACTCATAATGTTTCAATATAATTAATAATCAAATAGGTTCAAGAACATGGAAATCCTATTACTATAAAATTTTATAAAAAAGTAATTATTTTAGAATAACAAGGGTCCTTACATAAATAATAATGAAAAACACTAGACACATCCAAATAAATAAGCTGTGAGATGAATTTTGGAATAAAAAATGTCCAGCTCAATCTTGGCTCCCCAATTTCTCTTTTGGAAAGAGCATCTGTAACTTTAATTGATTCCCTAAAAGCATGAGTAACATTCAGATTAATTTATTCAACTACTTGAAGGCAATTAATTTATAAAGGTATAATTTACCATGCAGTATTCCCAAAACGACTCTTTAAAAAAATGCATAGTAGCAGTTGAGTGAGATTCAACCCGAAAGTACCTCCAACCATAGCGGACAAGATAATTAATAGATTTAATCATCACCCATAACTCATCCTCAATAAGAATGTCCATTACCAATAAATTTATTGAAGTAGATTTTAAGAATGCATTGAAGGGTGCAGAAAACATCCCCATAAAACGATGATCCTGGTGCTCCTGAAGCCTCCACATCAACATTTACTTTCATCCATGAAGAGATGGAGCTAACCAATACATTTTCTACATTACCTTTCCTATGTTATACACATCATAAAAATTATTTTTTCATCCTCATTTTAAATGAAATTATGTCTTCAAAATTATGTTTTACTTCTTTACCGATCATGTAAATATAGTCATTAACATTAGCAGTCTTTTTATACATTGTTGAATGACTCCCATTTCTTTTAGACTTATTTATCTCCTTTGAAAACATAAATTATGTGAGAAAAAGAATTATTTATGACTAAATAATCAATAAATCTATTATTTCACTTTAAAATATTGTTTTCAACATTGAGATATAATTTTACAAGAATATATAGCATATTATTTTAGAAAAAATATGCCTCAATTTGAGCCTTTATTTATTGGAAATTTTTTTGTCCACTGATATCTCCGATGAATCTAGAACATGTATTATGATTAGTGTAACATGTTTAAATTTCAATATATTATTCTCTTTATTTATTAATATTATTTTCCTTTTCTAAGACATAAAGGATACAATATAAACTTCTTGGACTTTGTTAAAATCATACATCAACTTCATAAATATATTCTAGACATCAATTAATTTATATTGAGTCTCCATTTGATCATTTCCCTTAGTAGAAACCTCAATATCAAGCTCTTATTTATCAAAAAAGGATATACATTTGATGAGGTTGGCTAGGTTAGATTTCATGAATAAAATTTTTATATTATAATGGATACAAATGAGGAGACTAGTGATTATGGCCTAAGCCTCCAAAATGAGGGAATATCCTTACCTATAAAATTTAAAAAAAAGTTGTACTAATAAATAATGATTATTTCAAATGATCCATCCTACTCACATGAAACCATTAGCAATAGGAACCATCATTCTTGAGTTTCAATCCTGTGACCTTCTTCTTCCATGAAACCTAGTGACCATGGGCTATGTTAGGGGAACATATAATTAGATAATATCACTAAATCATAGGATGACATATGAATAAATTTCAATAATTTGGAGGCTTCATAAAATTAATCAGTTGAAGTGTTTTTGGATTAAAGGAAACCATTCTATCCCAATTTTTTCCCTAGATTTATTTGAAGTTTCCAATAAAATCCCCCACCCAATAGAAAATCACCCACTGCATAGTTAACATTCACCGAAGGAGAGGCCCAAATTATAAAAACAAACAGTGAGTAATTTCTTGATAAAAACTTGAAACACTATTATACCATTGTAATTTTCTAGTAGGTTTAATAAAAACGTTCCTAAAACCCAGCGATGATGGTGGTATTCAGATTCATGGATGTAATAGAAGTATCATGAAAAATTTGATTTTAGAGAGATGTATTTCTAATTGATGTAGTTATCGATAGGGAAAACATTGTTTTTTTTATTCCAAACCAATAATATAAAATTTATAGTAATAAAATTTCATAATATAACCTTAGAGCAAGAATGTAAACCTTGTTGAACACAAATGATACGATGATATACTAGAGAACTATAACTATAAAAGGGTAGAGATAACCCACATCAGTATGGATCTTATGACATCCTGGTATTATACAGAAATTCTTTTTTCTCTTGAATCAACATAATGTTAAGAATCCTTAGATGAAAAATGGCCTCATATAACCTCACAAAGGGTTAAATACAACCTTGGGAGAATAGAAAATTACAAGAGTAGTTTCACTTAGAACAAGACCCCCCTTTAACCAACAATCAATCTCAAGTTATAAATAAGAGTATGAAGATTCCCATGTAAGCTATAATAGAGAATAGTGGGTGTGTAAAATAAAATTCATTATTATATATATATATATATATATTAATTTTCATTATATTTTTTTTATTTTTTTATCATGTTATCATGATGATTGGGATATATGAATCGATTTGTGGCTATTTGGATTTTTTGTATTTTCGGGATGGTCGTTTATTATTTTTTGTTTATAAGATGGTTGTTTTTATTTTCTCTTTACAAGATGGGTGTTTTTGGTTTATTTGAGTTCTATCAAAATCTAATAAAAACTCTTAATTGTTTCCTTATTTTTTAAATTTATTAATACATAATAAATGACCTTATAATTTCTAAATAAACACTTTATATAAATAATTATAAGTTATACCATATCTTATGATATCACATATATTAGTATAACCAAATAGTTCACAAGTTCTATAATATTAAGAGATTAATAATATGATTTCATTGTTAGGTATATTACAATGTCTTAAAAGTTATTTAACAAGTACACCCCAAAAACGTAAAAGTGGAAATGATCGGCGATAAAGAAAAATTGGAAAAAAAATATGGGGGTGCCTATTTGATGATTAGTTTAGGACCAATAGTTGTAAAGATTTACCACCATTTGCACCTGGAAATACACATTATCCTAGACCGCATCCATCCTCAGTCTTATAATCCCATGGTCCATGAAGACGTCACTGATGACGTCAATCAATAACATGTCCCTAGTTTTTATTAATGGGGTTTAGTGCTAGCAAATCTTAGGGTTCCCCTGATATATGGAGAGTAAAATATTATGGTGAAGGCAAACCATTCCATGAATTATTTTTTTCCATCATAAATGTATGTTCTCTATGTCTGTAATATGCCAAAACTCACACCACCATAGGTGAATTTAACCCTTCATGAGCATTACACGTCATGTAATATAGATTCATGGTATGTAACTAGTTCACACCATGAACCAGTTCAGGACCTGTAACCCTTTCATGGAATCTACCTGGCAATAGTTAAATTCCATGTAATACATATACTAGGTGTGTAAATTTATTTCAGGATTTTATAACAACAATGTTATGTAGAAGTTCCCAAACCACATCTAAAGCCACCAAAACTCACAGAAAAACCCTTGTAATCCCATAGAACACATTTATACATGATGACCATTAAATAAAACAAACATACATACCTGAAATATAGTAAATTTTTCCCAACAGAGGCTCTTCATTTATGAATGAGACTCTTCCAATAAGGTTTAAAGACATGGAAATCAAAATAAAATATGTTTACTGAAAAAATTATAGTGGGAAATACCTGGAAAAAATGGGATCTTAAAACCTACCCACTATAAAAAAACTTTTTCTCAAGCTACTCCAAGCATCACTATAGGGTCTTAGTGAACAAGTCTTTCCACTATGATCACAAGTCAGACTATATCTCTCTAAGTATACACCTCATCACACCCATGAAGTCATTGCACTCGAACTAGATGTATAGTCCTTCCCCGGAGATACTTCTCACGATGGTCCACAATTTGTATCAAATTCTCATCAAAGGATGTATCTACAAAAATCTCAAAGAACTTTATGTATACCATATGAGAAGAGTCAAGATAATATCTATGAATCTATTACATGTGAAACACATCATGCATGGCACTATTGCACTACAAAAGGTCTAATAGGTATGCCTCTAGACTGAACCTATCCACTATCTCAAATGACCCAAAAAACCTAGAGGCTAGCATTCCATATTTTCGGATATGGCATTTCCCCAACCCATGTGAGACCCAAAGAAAAACAAGATTTCCAACCTCAAACTAAATAGGTAATCTATGATGGTCATCATATGATTTTTTCCTACTCTGTATAATACTCAACCACCTCCTAATAAACTAATCTTACTCATACATCTCCTAAACAAGACTAGATCCAACCCTTTCCAAATCACCTACCTCTAACCAACAAATTGAAAAATAGAACGACCTTCCATATAATGCCTCAAAAGGTTCCATTTGGATTGATTCCTAAAAGATGTTATTATATGAAAACCCCATAAGTTTTATATATTACTTCCACAGACCATTGAAATACAAAAACAGAGCCTCGTATCATATCCTCCAAAATATAAAAACTTAAGTTATATTGAACTTCATTTTTATGATGAAAGGTTGTGATCAAATGAATTTATGATCCAATAACATTTTTAAGACCCTTCCATAACTAAGATACAAAACAATGGTCTCTATCAGAAATGATTCTCCATGGAACACCATGAAATTGATCAATTTCATGTATGTACAAAATACCATGATCATAAATAGTGAATGTCTCCCTAATAGGTAAGAAGTGGGATACAATCATTAGTTGATCCATGATGAACCATATCACATCATTATTTCGGCAGTAGTGAAGCTCAGGGTTCCCTTGATATATGAGAAGTTGAAGATGATGTTGAAGTCAAAACACACTGTGAGATCATTATTACCATCGTAATTGTACAACCCCTATGCCAAAAATACTGGTGATGAGGAAAGGGGGTGTTCTAGGGATACATGGACTTCAAACACCACCACATTAGTGAAATGGTTCTTCCCATACAACATGATGGTGTTGACCCCAACAGGAACCCTAATGAGGGAGGATGTGGCATTGTTCTATTTGTTATCATCGTAGAGGATGTTATGAAAGTATAACCCCAATGTTTTATAGGGGCCTCCATGGAAGATTCCATTCATTACAGTGGCACAAGAGTGGATGGATAGGATAAAAAGGATATAAACAAAATGGGAAAGACTATTCCGAAACATCCCAAATGAAGAGATTGGGTAGAAGTCTGGCAATGGGGAGTTTTGGTATGAGATTTGTGGTTCTAATGCCTATATATATAGGGATGGGGTTCCGAATGTAACTTGGATTCTACATTTTCAGAGACAATGGATGCTTACGATTATATAATATCTTTCCATAAGGGATGTAGAAATATTATGTTTATGATGAACATATATTTTTTGGAACTCCAATTCCTTAGTTGATTAGTAATGGTGAAAAAATCTGAAAGTGGAGAGTTAGAATACACCCATTTCTTCATCCCTAGTAGTTTGAACTTGGTAAGTTACACCCATACGCCACGATTGTGATCACTGGGGTGCCGTAATAGTTCATTTTTTATAGTTCATTTGTTTTTATTATTGTGTTATTAATGTTTTTTTAAATATTGAAAATAATTATAGGTTTATTTTTTTCACTATGTATCAAATAATTTGAAGCTACCAATGCATTTTGGATAAATCAGAAAGGTCTTGAGGATGCAATAACCTATGATTTAGATTGATGACGTGCCAAAGGCGTTGATGTCTACAATACCTTACACCTTTTATTTGAAACATGTAATTATCACGTGAAATGGAGTTCTTATAATAAAAAGATAAAGGAATTAATGGAATGAACATCTTCCACCGTAACCTTATAAATCCCGGTTTCTCACTGAAAAACATCCCTCACTCAAAACCTCCCCCATTTTAGCACTCCCCTCTCCAAACTCTTCCACATGACTCTAGTGGTAGTCTTAATGGAGTAAAAATTTGTGAAGCATCATTTAAATGCATTTTTTTAATTTGTTTTAATGTTTCTTATTTATTTGGTGGTTTATTTTTTAGTTTATTTTATTTAATTTATTTACAAATTTTTTTAGATAATTACATTTAATTTTAGAACAATAGTTAACATTAATGGGTAATTTATTATTATTTAATGATGATTTTTTAGTAATTAATTAATAATTAGTCTCAGTTTGTAATATAATAATAATTATGAATTTATTATTATTTAATATCATTTATTATTTTATAATAAGTTGAAAACAAATTTTTTTGACTAATTGATAATCAAGTAACTATTTATTACTAACCTATAAATAATTAGTTAATAAAATGATAAATAAATATGTAATTTACTAATAACTAATAACTAATAACTTACTAATTATTAACTAATTATTAACTAAAAATTTACATATAATTATCTAATAATTAACAACTAATTCACTACTAAATAACTATTAACTTATATTCATTAACCAATGACTAAATATTAATACACTAATAAAAAAATAATGATTAAAAAATAATTAATTATTCACTAACTTATAATTAACTATTATTTAATATTCATTAACTAATGCTTAAATAATAATTATCTAATGATTAATTAATAATTATCTAATCATTAACTAGTAATTAACTAATATTCAACTAATAAACTTCTAAAAATAAAAAAATTATTAATTTTTATTGAACTACTAATTATCTATTAGATAATATTAATTTTTTAATGAATTAATATCAATTAACTAATTATTAACTAATAACTCACCAATAATTAACTAGAAATTAAATAGTAATTAACTAATACATAAATATTAATGGTCTAATGATTACAAATCCATTGACTAATGATTATCTATAAATTAATTTATGATTAAATATTATTTTAAAAATCATTAATGAATAATTAACTAATGATTAACCATTTATGAATAAATTAATAACATAGGATTAAATAATTCTTAATAAATGTGTTAATAAAAATTAACAATTAACAAACTTTGAATTAAATAATTATGGAATAATAATTAACCATTAATTAACTAATGATTTGATGATAATTAACTAGTGATTAAATAATCATTAAATAATGATTAACTAATGATTAACTAATGATTAACTAAACATTAACTAATGATTAACTAATCATTATCTAATGATTAAATAATGATTAACTACAGTTAATTAACTATAAGTTAACTATTAATTAAATATTAGTTAACTGTTAATTAAATATTAATTAAATACTACCTAACTATTCATTATATATTGATTAACTATTAAATTACTATTAATTAATTAATTAATTACATAATAATAAAACTTAGTTAACAATTACTATCAATTGGGAGAAATTATTTACTAACATTGTTACCATGAATGACTTCACACTTCTTTCACTTTCAACACTAAATGATTATTCCCTGTAGTGAATATTTCATATCAATAAATCAATAAATTAAAGATTTTGTATTTTTCTAAGAAAATACATCCCTATATGGATGAAAATAAGTGGATGAATTCTCTTAAACATATGGACTTAGGGGTATTATACCTAAAAAAAGAGTACTGTGTATTAACTCAAAAATCACTCAGTGTGAAAGGAAGAGGTCTAACTACAAATAGGTTTTGACAATCCTAGGGGATTTTATTTTGTTAGTCACATTATATTTACCCAAAAAATCCCAATAATTAAAATCCATAGATAAATTAAGTAATATTAAATATTATACTACAAAAACATTAATGAAAACCTTAGGGATCTATCTAAATAGAATAAAACATTTTAAAATCTCAGTAATGTAAAGATTGTTTGTGTTTCTGAGTAATGATATCCCTGTCTACATACTATAAGTGGACACAGGCTCTGTCATTGATGTGAATAGGGGTAATATAATTAAAAAGGGTGGATTTGGTATTAACTTGATCATCAAATAGTGCATGATAAACAATTCTAACTATACACCTAGTTTGACACTCCCATGTGATATGCTTTAGTTAATCACATTCTCTTTTCTCTAAAAAACAAACACTAATTAATAACTTTATATGCCATTAGGTATATAAAAATTTTAAATGTTAAACATTAGTAAACATTTTAGGGATAATACCAAACATAAGAAAAAATTATAAAAAAACAGTAAAGTCAAGGTCATTTGATTTTATGAGAAATCACATTCTTGTATGGATTTTATAAGTGGATACATGGTATAAAACAAGTGCACCTAATGGTAATAAACCTGAATGGTTTGTATTGGGGGTTAACTAAATCATCACTCAGTGTAAAATAAACAGGATTAACCACACATCTAGTTTGACAATATTAGTGGATCTAATTTGGCTAATCACATTCTATTTATAAATAGTTGAACTTAAAATTATAACCCTGTATAATGAAAAAAATTAAAAAATTATTCCATGGTCAACCCAACATAATTTCTACTCATAGTGAATATTATTTACACTACTAGAAACATGATTCCAGACCATTTTTTTTCACGTAGACAATCATTTCTTACATTGTCAACTGGTCTGTGAAATTAATTCAAACTAATCGAGAAACTTCATATAATAGAAAACCAATTTAAATGGTTATAATAATTGGAACATCCAATTACCTACATTCAAGAAATTCCCTTCTATTTATTAATTTTCTACATTATTTGGGCATGTATATAGACTCTGGAGGATGGATATCATTTTCTATGGGAAAATGACTTAATGTTCAGGGATGTATGTTTGCTGAAATTAATGGAGTCCAAGTATAAATGCGTTATTAGATTTATGGGTTCTCCCAGAGTTTTGAGAACATCCAAGGTGGTTTGAAATTTTAAACTGAATACTAGACATTTCCCAATTTGTAGAAGAAATACACATAGTGTAATGGGATTACCTACCATGTAATGTATATCTGGTAGAATCCATGAGTTAGGTATATAGCATGATAGGATTACAATGTATTTGGTTCACATTGTGTACTGGCAAAATTTGGGTTTTTTAAAAAGGCAGTGTGTTTCTCTTCATTTTCAGCCTCTTTGGATTACATGAGGTGTAATGGGATTACACAACGTTTGATGGGCTTACACAACGTGTAAATTATGTGAGTTGTTATTTTAGGGAGCTTCATGGATAATTTATATTTTCATTCATCCAAATCCTCTTTTTATCTCAACCTAAGAGCCATTCGAGATGATTTTTGGGACATCCACTATTTCATTATTTCTTCATTCAATTATTGATCTCTATTATGGTTGGGATACACCTCAATGGGTGATTAATTGTTTCTTCTTATTCATTTTCTTTGATCACGATAGTGTCATGGAATATCATTATTGGATTTGTTTATCTATGATGATGATTATTCTTAATTATTTATAGATTTGTTTTGGGATCTTCCTCTGGAGTCTAACCTTTGTGTTTGTTCTTGTGTGGAATTTTAGTTCCTTGAGGTATGGGTTGTTTCTTGTTCTCCACTGACTCTTCTTCTTGTTGAATCAATTTTGAGTGTGTGGATTGATTCTAGGGCCTCCATTTTCTTCATTGTGTTTTTTATTATTGGTGAATAATTTTACAGGAATATGTGACTGAAGTTTAAGGTATGATCTTCCCTCTCTATCCTATGTGGTATTAATTTTATTAATATAGTTTTTGAAAATATATTTTAAATTAATTGGAATGAATTATTGATTGATTATTGTGTTTAGAAAATGGTATTTTGATGAAATATGGTTTTCTACTTAATTTTGGTAAAATAAATGGGTGTTTTCAAATAAAAATGAAATGGAATTCTAAATTGGTTTTAAAATAATGGGATTGATGAAATTGTTTTGAAAATAGAGAATATGGGAATACTTTGGTACTTAGGTGGATGATGTAATAATAATCCTCATCCATCGCCATGGGGTTCACTCATTGGATGTTCCTTTTTTCCTAAGTCCATTTGTTCTACAAAATTGATATATCTAATGAGGGGTTCACCTTCTGAGGTGTTCATCTACTCTCTATATTTTGCGAATATATCTAGAGGGTGGATGTGTGTGGTTGACTATATTTTGGTATGAGCATCCTAGATATCCTGAACTATAGTGATCATGGGCATGGTGTTTCTTATGCTTTTTTCTTGTACCGTTTTAGCATATATTACCATGGATTGATATGACATGTGATGCATGATTTTATTTGATTTGAAATATTTTAAATGCTTTGAAATTGTTCTAGATGGATTTTTTTGGAATTGTCGAAAAAGGGAAAATTAAATATTTTTCCATGATTTTTATATAAAAACTATAAACTATTTATGATGCATTCCTTTCATTAATGTTTACCATTTTTATATTATTATACATAGACTTCTTATGAAACACCTGGTTGAGATCCAACCGAGCTTGTTAGCTCACAACCTACACAATCCTTTAGTGGTGCATAGACCTTTTCATTCTTTTCCATATAGGGAAATGAAGGGATCTATAGTGAGGTAGTGAGGTTTTATGTCAACTATGACTGGGTAGATGGTGGTGAGATGGGGGGAGTTTCCCATGCAATCCCATGGAGTAGTCAGTTCCCTCTTTATTTTTTATTTGGTGAATAGAATTGTACTTTGAGATGTTCTAATAGTTTTTTTGTTGTATCATTTGCACTATCTTCTTTTGATTATGGAATATATTTTTTTCTTCCATTATTTATCTCTGTTAGATATATATTCCACGTTGTTTCATTAGGGTGGGTGAAATAATTTCCCAAGATAATGGTTTTATTCATGAGTGGTAACCGTTAGCCCATGGAGATCGGGAACACACTTCAGGTATGGGGAAATTAGGGTCGGGTACTAGTTTGAGAGGGTATCCAGGTTATGTTCATCACAGTTTGGTAACAATGGTGGTATTTCCTCATCATTCCTTATTATGGGATGTTTGGTACACAAAATATATGATTTTTTGGACTTGAGAGGTTAGTTTTGGATATTTATTATCCATCTCTTTCCATAACGAGAATGAAGTTTCCACAGGAGGATGGAATGTGCGTCTTCTATTTTTAGTTCATGATATTAATGTCGGATTTTTCTTATGGTTTTTTTTGTTTTGAACAGAGATTATTTGGTTGTCAGACCATTTTTTGTGTGTGTAGTAGTATGGCTATGATACATATTCTACGAGTTCCTCAGGAGGGTGTATTTAATTATTTTTAAGGGAATCCACCTATATAGCATAATCTTATCGAGGATATCACACAATAGTTTGTGTTTTCATCTAAAAAGTACAAAAAGTCCCTAATATAGTTATTAAGATGAAACCAAGAGCTTTAGGTGATAGAGTTTGATCTTGGGAGTTCTTTTGTGATAGTCTATCATCTTTTAAAGGTTCGAATTAACAGAAATAGGTAGAGGACTAGCTTGAAATGATCGATCAAATCTTTAACTTCTTTGACACACCTGAGAGTATCAATGTGAAGTGTGTGGAATTTAAACATAAGGATCCTAATAATATATGTTGAGATTCAATGGTACATGAAGATAGACATGTTGGATTAGACGAGATGGGCATCAAGAATCTATTCTTCTAGCGGTTTTTTTCCAAGTCACTAATGATGGAGAAGTTTATGGAGTTCCTCTCTTGGAAACCGAGAAATAATTTGGTGTCAGCATACACCAATCATTTTTCTGAGTAGGATTGTTTTTCTCTAGACGTATAAAGAATGAATAACTAAAATCTTAGAATTAATTTTAGGGTTTGAGATCAAATATCACATCACTTGTATTTTTGCTGATTCTTTCAACCTATGTAGATACAATGGGCACAACCATAATGAGAGATATGGATATGGCTAGAAAAGTTGGTTATTCATCCCCTTATCTTCCACCTAATGGAATCTTTAGTGGAACACAAGGGAAAAATAGGAAGTGTAAGGATCATTATAGGAGTGGTGGATGTTTTTATCAGTGGTAAGCCTCCTCTAAAGCATCAAATACAACTAATTGTGTGCCTCTGAGTTTCTTTCAATGAATAAAGTTTATATATACCTAGTTTTCTTGTCCTATACCTAATAATATGTGAAATGTTTATGGACATTATGGTCATATTAAACATTTCAATCATTATATATCTACACCTCAATATTATTAGGGTTCTTCACCTCCAAAGACTACTATGACACAATCAGATGCGTCAATAACTATAAATCTCTAGCAATAGGCCTCATGAGTGAATCAAATTTGTGCAGTAGATGAGTTTCTAGTAGAGGTAGATGTGGGTCCAGCGACAATGGGAGGTACCATCTTTATTGCATCTTTAGTAGCAATTTATTTATTATATACTAAGGATTCACACTCATTTATATCTGACTATTATTTATATGATTAAAATTCCAATGGATGTCATTCCATTTTTATGGCATTAGAGACACATCTTGGTAATTGGAAAGAGCGATGGTTTTGGTGTCCTTCTTGTGAACTATCGATAGCTGATGCAATGTTAGTTTGGGATTTACTTATTCTTGATATGGATCTATTTGAATTCATCATAGAGATGAATGGTATTGTTTCTCTTCATGATATGACTGATTTTTATCATCGACATGTCTCATTTATTATTGTCGATGGGAGATCATGGGTGTTTCATGGAGATGGGGATCTGAGGCCTAGATGGTATGGGTCTCCCTATCTAGATATCAGGAGTTTTTTGTCTGTGGTAGTGGTTGATCCTAATTAAATTTCTTCTATTGTTAATCTTCCCACTATTGTTCAAGATTTTATTAATGATTTCGAAGATAATTTCTCTAGGATCACTCAAGATAGGGAGGAGGAGTTCATGATTGATCTAGTTGTAGCCAATTTTGAAATCTTCTTATCATATGGAACTAGCCGAGCTGAAATATCTCATGATTGAGTTTGATGATCTGATGGAAAATTATATTTTTCAACTGTGTTTTTCACCTTGGGTAGCCCCCATGCTCTTTTCCAAGAATTCAGACTATTGACTCAATTTGTGTGTGTACTATCTTATGTTGAACCGGGTTTCTATTAGGAATAATTATAATTTTCCTCATGTGGATGATTTGTTAGATTAGTTAAAGGGGGGAAAATAGTTTTTGAAGATTGATGTTTGGAAAGGTTATCATCAACTTATAGTTCGAGAGTCTGATATATGGAAGATGGATATTACAAGAAGTTTTGGATAGTATGAATATGTAGTGATTCCATTTGGTCTAAAAAATTCTCCTATAGTGTTTACAAATTCCATGAGTCAGATATTATATCAGTATATCAACACATTTATGTTTTTTTCATCGACGATATTTTGGTTTATTTGAGATCTGAGCCTCAGCGCAAGAACCATTTATGTTTTTTTTCTAGAAGTTCTTTGGATTCACTATTTATTTAGAAAGCATTCAAAATGCAGTTTCTGGATCCAAGAAGTGATGTTCTTGGGGTATGATATTTCTGAGCATGGGTTATAAATTGATCCTAAGAAGTTAATGGCTATATTTTCATGGTAAGAACCATGTAACATCTTTTATATTCAGATCTTCATTAGTCTTTCTAGATATTATCGACATTTTATCTAGGATTTATCAATGTTCACATCTCCTTCGACTTATTTCACATACAAATGGGTGTAATTCATATGGGATGCAAAGTGTCAATCTTCTTTTGATGATCTAAAATGAATTTTGACATTGGATAATATTTTGATCTTAAACGATCCTATCAAGGGGTATGTGATTTTCTATGATGCCTATTACTCTATTTTGGGTTGTGTTATTATGTAGCATGATCATGTGTTGGATTATGACTCTTGTCAGCTATGAATTCATGAGAAGAATTACCCAACTCACGATCTAAATCTTACTATGGTGATGCATGTCCTAAAATGTTAGTGGAACTACTTTTTTGGTGAAATGTTCAACATCATTTTTGAACATAATATTCTTATCTATTTATTTTATCATAAATAATTGAATCTTAGATAGAGTTGGAGGGTGGAATACCATAATAATTTTTTCTTATATTTTTCCTACTCCTCGAGGATGGGGAATGATATTGCATATTCTCTTAACAGTAAGGTACTATCTCAGGTTATTCTAAAATTGAATGAGGAGGATAACCTTATCAGGATATTTACTCAATTTCACTTGGATGTTTTTTGGTAAGGTTCTGACCACTATTTAGATTTCATTATCTCTCATTGAGTATATTTTGAGGATTCCAGAATAGGATGATGATTTCAGAGGAATTCAAGAAATCCTTTATGGTGGGGATACTATTTTTGGTTGATCTTTCTCTTTAGATGGTGTACTCCATTTTGGGGATCACTTTTTGATCCTAGATTTTGTGAGGATCTTGGATTTGTTTGATTGTCATAGATCTCCATGGTCCATTCATCTTGGAACTATGAATATGTATTATGAAATAAGAAGGAAATTTTGGTGGTCAGGTTTGAAGTGTGAAATTACTGAATATGTGACTTATTGTTACACCTACCAATATAAAAAGTTATAGAATCTAAAAACTTCATGTTTTCTCTTACTTATTTTATTAGTGGATTGGAATTGATATGTGAAATCCTTGTATTTTTTTGTAAAATTACACTAGACTTCCTAAGGGAAGAATTTTATCTGGTTGGTGATTTAATAGTTAAAAAAGTTATCTCATTTAATTCTGACCTGGGACACCATAAAATTTGAAGATTCTGGTATCTTTATGTGCAGGAGATTGTGAGGTTACATGGGTTTCCTTATTTTTGGTTTCATACAGGGATCCTATGTTCACTTTGAGGTTTTATAGGAGTCTCTAAGAGGTGTTGGGGACTCAGGTCAGGTTGAGTATAGATTATCATAAAAAAATGGCCAGATGAAGTGTGATATTTAGATCATGGATGATATTCTCAATGCCTTCATCTTGAATTTTTGTGGAGCATAAGATATCCATATGGGATTAGATGAGTTTGTTTATAACAAAATGTACCATTCATCAATCAGAATGGATTCCTGTGAGGCACTATATGTCAGAGCATGCAGATTACATCTTTTTTTGGTAGAGGTGGGTGAATAATCTTTTGTGGGACTGAATCTTGTTCATGCGTCATTTTTGATGATTTAGGATATAAGTTGGAATCATGTAACATCACAGCATCAATAGATATCTTATGTAGACCAATGGCATCATCCATTGGAGTTTTTTGGAGGTGACTGGGTTTTATTGAATTTTTCCACTTGGTCTGGTCACTGTCATCTTATAAAGTAGGGAAAGTAATATTTAAGATATGTTGGACCATTTTAGGTTACTTAACTTCTTGGTCATGTCACTTATCAGTTAAAATTTCAGGTTCAGTTGATAGGCATTCATGATGATTTCCACATATAATTACTCCTAAAATACCATTATGAACCTTATCACGTTTTTGGATAGGAAGAATTTGAGTTAGATATAGATGTTAATTTTTTTTGGATAAACTAGTGGAGATCATTGAATCTCATGTGAAATTCTTACTGTGGAAATTGATTTTTATTGGTGGAACAGATCAGATCCTCATGAGACCCAGAAGTGTGATTCATTGATTAGGGAGCAGTGGCCCCATCTCTTTTCCAGACTTCATTCTTCCACATGAATTCTTCGAGAAGGGAAGTCTTATGTTGGGGGTGGGGGGGTGGGGGTTGTAACATCTCATTTCCCACATTCAAGAAATTCCCTTCTATCTATTTGTTTTCCCCATTATTTGGCTGTGTAATAGGACCCCCAAAGATGAAAATAATTTTTTCAGGTAAAATAAAATAATGGTCAAGGATGTATGTATTTTTTGAATTAATGAAGTTCCTTGTATAAATGTGCTTGGGGATTTGAGGGTTCTCCCTGAGATTAGAGAATATCTGGGTTGGTTTGTGGTTTTTTTACTAAAAACTAGACTTTTCACAAACAAAAGGAAAAAATACATTTTATGTAATGGGATTACATTCCATGTATTGTTCCCTAAGAATAATCCATGAGTCTAGTATACATATTGTTAGGAAGAAACACAATGATTTTTTTCATGTCATGTATTGGTAACAATCTAGTTTTTTAAAAAAAGGCAATGTGTTTCTCGATGTTTTGGGCCTTCGTGGATTAAAATATGTGTAATAGGATTAAACTCTATTTAAATTGAATGATTTTTGAATTTTGGGTGCTAAAACGATGATTTCTATTTTCATTATGCCACAATATCATTTTCTATTAACCTAAGAGATCTCCTAGAATATTTTGGGGACTTCTTCTTCACCTAAATCACTTCATTCAAGGATTTATTTTCATTGTGGTTGGTTTGAATCTCTCTGGGTGAGTAATCATGTATTCTTGTTTATTCCTTATGATCATTGTAGTACTATTTCATTGCATTATTGGATCCATTAATCTGTGAGGAATATTTTTATTGGTTATTTCTATAGTTTTGTGTGATCTTCCTCTAATGTCTATCCTTTTTGTTCATTTTCATACAGTGTTTGAGTTCCTTGAGTTAAGGGTTGTTTATTTTTCTTCACTGAACATTATTCTTGTAAAATCAATTATGAGATGTGTGGATTGATTCTAGGGACTCTATTTTCATCTTCGTGTTCATCCATGTTGATGAATACCATTTTGAGTGTGTGTGACCCACGTTTGAGGATGGTGGTTCCACCTCCATCATGTGGTTGATGAACTATATTGATCTTCTTTTATGATTTTTCTTATAAATGAAATATATTCGTTTATTGAATGATTTTTGTTTTTGGAAAACGTGTTTTTGAAAAAAAATGGATTTTCCATTATTTTTGTAAAATAAATTTCTATTTTCAAAATAAATTTTAAATGGATTTCTGAAATGGTTTTCAAAGCACGGTTTTGATGAAATGGTTTAGAAAATAGAGCACATGAGAAGCTGTGGGTTCTTAGGTGGATGGTTTAGTAATAATCCTCATCCATTGTGGGGGGATTCACTCATGGGTGTTCCTTTTCTCCCTAGGGCCATTTTTTTAGGGAATTAATCGACCTATTGTGGGGTTCACTTTCTTGGGTGTTCATCATCTCTAAATATTCAATTATTATATATGGTTGTTATAAGTGAATAATTTTCAATGATTATGTACAAGTGTCTTAGTTATCCTGGACTATAGTGATCCTTGGAATGATGTTACCTATTATTTTTTCTTGTTCTGTTTTATACTATACCAGTATGGATTGATATAATATGTGATGCATTCTTTTATTTGATTATATATATGTGAAATTATTTGAAATAATTATTAATGTATTATTTTGTAATTATGGTAACATTGAATATTGAATGGTTTTTTATGATTTTGATATTAAAAATATATATTTTTATAATTCCTTGTCTTCATTAAAGTGAATCATGTTCAGATTATTGTATATAGAATTATTATAGAAAAACAAGGTATGGTTCTTTTGTGCATGTCATCTCACACATTTTCACCCCATTGGTGGTGCGAATAGATTTATACGTACTTCGATGTAGGGAAAGGGAAGTCACCACAGTGAGGTAGTGAGGTGTTTTTCAGCTATGTCTGGGAATTTGGTGGTGAGATGGAGGGAGTAGTCCACGCCATCAGATAGAGTAGTTTGTTCTCTGTCTTAGTTTTCTTTAGGTGTTTGGACATGCACTTTGGGATATTCTACCTACTTTTGAGTTGTATCATTTTTATTGTTTTATTTTAGTTATGGAATATATTTATTTATTCCACTATATCTCTCTATAATATATATATATATATATATTCCTTTTTATTGGTTTAGTTTGGTATAAATCATTCCCTCTAGTTGTTTTTTGATGCTAGTGTGTTACTTACAAGCCGATGGAGATCAGTAATACCCTTCATGTATATGGATATTCTGGTCGGGAAGTAGTTTGAGAGGGTATCTTGGTTGGGTTCATCAAAATATGTGATTTTGTTACCATACAAGAACATCAGGTAATAATTCATTTTCTGTTAAATATGGGACTTGATAAAGAGATCCTATATATTAGTTATAGAAATTTTCAATTCAACAATAGGATATGACATATATATTATCCATTGGATGAAAATATGTATCATTTATATGTAATAATAGTATTTAACAAATGATGTGATAATTCTTTGATGGAGTTATGTGTAGAAGTTTATACTATCCAATAGTAGCCTACTATTGTTTGAAAACAAAAGTATAAAAGAGTCATCATAGATATTCCATCCCAATAATATGGGATAATTTCATAATATGTTGAAGAAAACAAATAAATTTATAAACTGTATATAATGTAAGATAATTTTGATGATGGGGAAGTGTCTAATGATATAACACATGAGGATGAAGATGGAGAATTTGGGGAGGAAATTACTGGGAATGAAATATTTGTACATATTTCTCAATACATGATAAATTGTATACCAATCATCAAATATTTTTCAGAAGATATAATTTTTTTTTCCTAAATTCTACTAGAATATCATCACAACCATAATGAAGTTTCCTAGACTTATAGAGGATATATTTGGTTCAATTGAAAAAAAATTATATAATGGAAGATATTTTCCATAAAAATATGACTTGAAAAGTATATTGAAATGATTTCATGTTGAGATAAATTGTATAAATTTATTTTAAGAGTCACAATAGAAAAAATACATCATATCGTGTGAAAAATATGGTGAGGACTATAGATTTCACCCGAGGAAAATTCTTGACATTTATCTTGGAGGGTGGGATCTTTATAAGATTGAGGCATGTCATTCTTTTTTTTACAACATAACCCGACACAATATCATACATCATTGGGTATTGAATTTGTGTCATTTATTATTTTCTAGATGATCATGAACTTACATGATGTTCATGTATCCTTATTTCAAGAGAGAAAACCATAAAATTTTGGTTACAAGATTTCTTATATAATACAATGGAGGGTGAAACAGAGGATGATTTTCAATGAGTATAGTGATTAGGATGACTCTTATTGGGTGTGTCCACAACTATTATCAATACAAATGGAATTTTTTTATATCTTCCACCTCGATATGAGTGATCATATGTCTCAATATTACTGAGTTGATCATTACCATATTAAATTTCATTGGTAAATGTAGGCATTCATTCCATGTATTACCAAATTTCTTTTCTACAAAAAAATTTATATGGATTGATATAATGTTTCTATATGGAAAGTACACTGGAATATTAATAATTGTGGTGACCCAAGGTGGTAACCACACACCTCTTCTACTTTCATTTTCCATAGAAAATAATAAAACTCATGAATCTTGGAGTTAGTTTTTAGCATGTATTAGAAATCATTTCAAACACTTTTGGGGTGTATGTTTGATATGATATTACCATCAAGTGATCAATGAGGAAATAAATGTAGATATTGTTACATGTATAATCCTAAATGTAAATCAATGATATTCAATTATACAAATTGTTAGTAATGTTTGAAATACTTTTCATGATGCAGCTATAAAAAGGATATAACAAATCTTGGAATACAATCTGTTTCTTTTTTTACTATGTAAACATAATGATAATATTAATTATATGTAATTTAATATTTTTCATATATAATATGAGAAAAATTAGTGATATTTTGTGAAATGGTTTGAAGGAATTTGTATGGATAATATGGGAGTGTATAAATACATGATACATATTCCAAAATAGAAATGGACATTGGCGTATGATGGGGGAATGTGTAAAAACACATGGACAAAAAAATTGTGGAGTACATCAATGGAATAATAAAAAGGATAAAAAATATACCTATAATCATCTTAGTCCATGATACATTTTATCATTTTGTAATGTAATTCATAGAAAGATTAAAAAATATTACTAACAAGATTCACCAAGGGTTGTGGTACAAATGAAACTTTCATTATGGAATTGATAAGAACATTAAATAAGCTTCCACTTTTTGAGTGAAATTGATCTACTAAGATAAAATTGGATTCAATTTAGAAGAGTTTCAGGACCCTATCATAAGTTGAAAGGGTCGAGTGTTGGTGGTATTATTGAGCGCGAGGTATCGTGTTTGTAAAAACATTCAGGGATTATGGTTTCCAGGCCCAAACTCCATTGTGACATCTGACTTTATGATCATATCATTGGAACCATATGTTGATCTGTTGTATAGAATAGAAACCATTATTCAAAGCTATATTCCACCGTGGATACCTATTCCGATGTTTTAAAATTTCCAAATGTATGAATATTAGCTCACATTGATATTTGACATCAATAGGTCATGACTATAAGGTAGGAAAAAGTTTAGTAGGATTTTGAATGATATGGATTTACATCAAGAATAAGAAAAATGTTAGAGATATAACATATTTCATAGGGAAGTTCATAATATGAAGTTATTTCTTATCATTTATATAATGAGTTCACATTATTATCCATGATTATTTATTTCATGAAAATAGGTCAATATCTTGTGTGTTTAAAAATTGTATTAGGGATAGACTGATGGTCAGTATTTTGGTTGGTTTTATAAATGTATTAGTGATTTAAAATCTACCTTCTGAAAATATATTACATATGAATTTAAAAATAAACCTTATTAAAATAGTCAATCAAATATAGTGATTATTCAAGTCCACATAACATGTTTCTTAAAACTCTTTCAGTGATTGTTCAGAATATTCTAATTTTGATTAAATTAATGTTCTAAGTAAATGGGTAAAATATTAAAAAGAAATCATAATGAAGTTCAATGTAAAATGGTGAAAATGAATTTTAAATAATAATTAAAATAAATTATGTATAATACAATCTATGATAAATAGAGATTAATACATGTTATGAAATTAAGAAAGATAAAAGTGTGCTAATATAACTATTATATCTTACATTCTACTACTAATAACATTATATTTACATTTTTACACTTAATATTTATTTCATTTTTATGCATAGAGATGGATAATATTACTCTACTCGCTAAGAATTATAGAAATATTTAATGTGATATTCTAGAGAGCGATGAGGTTTGATGGGTTAGGGAACATTTGGATCACCATCATCATCACTTTTTTCCTCCAACTACTACCTTAACTAGGTTGTGCTAGATTTTCTAGAATAACTAAACCAAAATTTACAATTTTTGATAATCGACACCTTGCTTCCCTCACTAAGAGATGCATACTTGAGGCACAAACATTCCACTTGCCTGAGGGAGGGATGACCATCACCTATGAGGATGTTGAAATTATTATTGATCATTTTGTTCTAGTTGATGTAGTTATAAGAACCACACATAGAGACCATCCTGAGCTTGAAAAATTATTTCTTGGACTTGAAATTGTGGGAGATGATACTACTACAGATGGAAGTCCACTGTCTATGAGTTGGATTGACATGAACTTCACACATTTTCCCACTGACACTAAGGATATGTCTATCATGCATCGTGTCTGTGTAGATATCTTGATCTCGTTAGAGGGATAATGTGAATTGATAACTCCATGATACATGGACTCAAAATGTATTTGGGGATACTTGATGAAATTGATCAATGCGGGAGCTACAATTGGGCATCCATGTTCATTTAATACACTTACTGATCATTATAAATTTTATACCGATCACATTGTAGTTATTTTTGGGGATCTTTCATCCTCATTCAGATGTGGGGATGAGAGTGATTCCCTACCCTAGACCCTATTTTTGGGTCTATATCCTAATATGAATGTGATGTATAATGCTCCATGTGGATGACAGTATGATCACTTATCTTATTCATTTTATAAAGATAATCTGAGATACTGTACTTAATTTCTTATTATTTATTATTTTCTATGTTGTACGTTATATGTGGAGTATAACACACCATTTTAGGTCATAAAGACACAATTTAGGAGAATACTATCTATTTCTTAATAGCCTAATACCTACTGATGTTTAGTATACATATTCTTCAGTTATGTAATTAATTTCATAATATTATCATTTATTTAAATTAGAAACCAAATAATTTAACAAATATCATCTATCGTTTTAGATTTCATAGCTGCTATACTGGGATATATTTCACCATCTTCCTACGTAGTATATTATTGGTCTTGATCATTCTAGGGTTGTATTTCATCTTATAAATTTTAAAATTGTTGAGTTTCACTAAACCAATAATGTTATGCAAGAATTTTTATTGGTTTAAGGAATTCAATTGACACCGAGACAACCAGAAAAACATTATTCCCTAGAGATGATATAGAGTCAGAATGTCGACTATAAATGCCTTTTTCAGAGTATGATGACACTATGACTGAAAAGAATAATTTTTATCTATGTCATGCCTATAATGAGATTTCATTTGTCACATTAGGTCAAGAATGTTCCATGAAATAGACGAGATTTGATTCTATATCTTTCACGAAACAATAGAAGGTTCTTGGATCTGGTATGTAAATAACATAACATTATTTTATTTTTTGATTATTTTTTAGTTCTCTTTGAATCTATTTATAGAATGATCATCTATAGAATATTATCCATATGTGTGATCCTAAGGATGGTGAGGTATTTAGTCAAGAAGTGTACCATGCTACAACGCGAGACATTATTTCATTGTATAATTTTTTACATGATAGTATATTCGATTATCCACCTTAGATAGAGGATTTTTTGGCGCAGAAACCTCCTCTAGCGACTAAAAATGTTGATTATCCATGATGATGATGAAATTGACCACGTCATGTTGTATGTGAGGCATCACCCATTCCACACAAAGAGGCAACACATCCATTAGATGAGACTTATCTAGTTTTTAATGTGAACCAGTACCCATGGGATCAATTTATGTGGTCAACACATCCAAAAAAATTCCCAATATAGAAGACCTTACATCATATCCAAATTAATTTATCATGCCCTAAACTTTTATTATCAATCATTCCCAGGGAATATGACTCCTGCATTAAATTTCAAGTCCTTCCAATTACACAGTGGGAGAAGGATCAAGTGTACATCTCGACATTTTGAAGGCACATCCACCCAATGATTCGAAGATAGAGCATCATATAATCAAGGTTACTATACCTAAGGAAGACCCCCAACAACTTACCAGATACCACCACATCACATAGGATGGATATCTTTATATGGACATCCCATTCACACCCCAAATTATGGGATGACACCACATCATATACATTGATTAAAAATAATTGTACTCATTAATTGATATGTTTTATATTGATGAAAATTATTTCACATTATAATGACAACTCTATATTATTGATCTTGTTCAAATTATCACACAAATATTAGTCAACTAATTAAATGTTATAAATATATTTAAAAAATTTCACTTCCCTAGAATATTGAATTTATAAATAATAGTAATAATTTTAATTAATATACTTTCCTTTTTTTTCTATATGTTTTTAACTAAACCATTTAGTTATAATAAAATCTAATACAAACAAATAATATTATTATTTTTACTTAATATAATTATTTTGAGATTAGGCTTATATAAAATAATTCATAAGTAAAATTTATTAGTTAATAAAAATTAAGAATAATTATTAATTACTTATATATAATTCATTATAATAAGTTAGTCTTTGATAATTAGTAAATAAATAAAATTAATTAACAATAACTTCAATAAAAATATTTATTATGTATTTATAATAGATATTAATGAATTTTAACCATTTAATAATAATAAATAAATAATATAGTTATCCAATTCTATGTATTAATAAATAGATATTATTGATGTTATAATTTTTAAAAAATATTAAATATTTATTAAGTTAGAATTATTGAGCCATAGTTTCTACTACTACGACATGATGGAGTTTATTTTATATGATATTTGAAAAAAAGTTAATAAGTCTTTGTTATAAAAATTTCAAAAAAAATGCAAAAAGGTGCCATATCTGATGCCTCCTTTAAAAAAATTATCATTTTAAATATACATGTTTGTATATTTTGAAAAATATATCTTTTTATATTTTGATATATATATATATATATTATGTTTATTTTATGTTTTTAGAATGATGTCCATTACTATTTGAAAGCAAACATATTATGTTTTTAAGAAATAAATTTTGTAATGTGTAAATTATCTTTAAATTATTATATTTAAGTTTTTTTGTTTATTTTAAATTATGTTTTATATGTTGAGTTAGTTTGATAAATTTAATTTTTATTGTATTTGTATTGTTTAAGTTATATGATTTCAAAGTCACGTACTTGAAACTTAACAACGTTTGAAGTTTGTGGATTTTAACATCTATAAATTATAAAGTTGAAATACAATCAAAATTATATTCGGCATAATTACTAAAAATAAATAAAAAATTCCAAATTATAAATATTTCATAAAAAAATAAATAAAAAGTAATTTCAGTGGAAAAGTATAATATTATTTTGAACCATTACATTTTTTATAATTTTCAATTACATTATTTTCATTTTAATTTATTTACTATATTTATGAAATTATATTAATTTTCAATAATATTTTTAGATGTTTAGGCTATGTTTTATGTTTAATTTATATTGTTTTTTATAGTTTATACGCCTTCAAAGTCACCCACATGAAACATAATAATGTTTCAAGTAGGTGAATTTGAAATTCTATAAATAAAAATGTATAAATACAATCTATATGTAATTTAACATACTTAGTGAACATGTAATAGATAACTGAAAAGGACAAGTATATCATAAAAATATAATTTAAATTCATTTTAATGGGAAATTAAAATGTTTTTTAAACTTTTCATAGAGTGTAATTTCTAAATTTCATTTAGAATATCTTAAAATATCCAGTAAAATTGATTGAATATATTTTTAATGTGTAAATATCATGTTTTTAATCAAAAATATGTGTGATGTAAATTAATTTTGTTTGGAAATATTGATGAACGTCTTTATATTTTCCATAAAGTTGTAGATGTTTGTGCTACATTTTTAGTTTTAATTAGATTCTTTTTATAGTATATATTTTATAATAATTTTATGTTACTATTTTAAATTAAATTAATTTTCCAATTATTCAAGGAGTTGACTTAGAAATATTATAAAAATATATATAAAATAAAAATGAAAAGATAAATACAATTTAATAGAATCCATTATTTTTTTGAATCCTTTTAGTGAGTAGAAAACATATACATGAAAGAGTATAATCTTTCTCTATTGTGAGGTCCTATCCTAAATTATGGTGTTTGAATGGGATGCCTATATTGATGTTATTGACCATTGTGTTAGGGTGGATTATGATGTGGTGTAGAGGAATGATACTCAGGGTCTAGAACCTCATATGTATGATGCTCTTTCTATGTCTCAATATGATGAATTTTCCAATGGATGTTGTCAAGTGAACCAAATTCTCCATCTATGTGATTAGAAGGACCTATCTTCATCACATGGGGGAACCATACAACCGGTGAAGGGTCATGCATGAAAGTAGGAGGCATGGGAAATTGACTCCTGATATAAGATCAGATCAGCTGTACTTAAGAAAAAAATGGGGATATCCTGACAAAAAAACGGATCCCTTGCCTCATAATGCAAACCCCAATTAGCTGAGGTTATACTGCTTGAGGGTCAACTTATGGCTGTGGAATAGGTGAGTCCTCATGTGTATCATGACACGGTCAATGTAATGGTTGTCATGGATCCTAAAAATAAACAGCTGCTGGAGGATGTTATAGAGTAGAAAAATCCACTCCTAGGGAAAGAATGTCATCTCCTAGGGGTGAAAGATTGAAGTTACTATCATGTAAATTATGATAAGATTAAATTGTCCCCTAAGCTACCGCATGGATCGCTACAAGGCTAGAAACTTCCTCCTCCACTGGATCTGACATGTAGATAATTTTTTGTAGTCAAGTATGACATACAAAGATTCAAAATTAATTAGAAAATAGTAAAAAAAGAATTCTAATGTAAATTTATTGAATTATTGGATCATAAATCCTTCTGTTGTGTAGATTAAGATACCACATAGAATTTAGTAAATACCATGGCACACGCTCGACCTTCTCTAAAATAGGCAATCGTATCATATGTACACCGTCGATATGAAATTATGACCATCTATCCCAAAGGTCGAGATACTCAGCTTGTTGTCAGAGCCAGTCGACATCCTACCTCACTATCAGCTTCTAGTAATGATGCACAAGTGACTGTCACAGGAAAAAAAAATACACTAATTAGATACAAACTGGCACATGAATCTATTAAATTGGTGATACTTAATTATATTAAATTGAATGATATTCACTACGACCGTCACATCATGGAGACCAGAAGTGCAGTATGTGAGAAACTAGTCTAATAAATTCTAGTATGGAATCCATGTAATTTGAAATGATATGTGGGATTTATAAAAAATGAATATTTCTAAAAACAAAAAATGATGATATTGTGAAATTGGTTAGTTAATGAAAGATTGCACATACTGATGTCAGTGGGTAGTAAACTATACAACATGAGATGGTATGAACCCAAATTGTGTCTTGGAACCCTAATGAAGTGGTGTTCTTGACTCCACCTATTGAATAAAACATTTAATGTGATAAATGATAAGAAATTAAATTCAATAACGTCTTCTAGAATCAGAAACCAATACAGACTGGTGATCATACTAGAATCCATAAAGAGCATCACGCAGCACATGAATATGTAGATATTAAATAGAAAAAATATGGGATAGGGGAGGGATATGATCCCATGCCCACATCTAATGAAGGATTACACATCCCCTGAGATCATTGCGATATGAGAAACATGATGGGTATAAGGATCTATATGTGTATTCCAATCACTACTAGAAAAATACCCTATACCAATGGTTTGAAAACGTTGGTATAGGCCTCCAAACCGTTGGTATATCCTATACCAATAGTTTGGAGAACCGTTGGCTAGTAAGCCATTGGGATATGTCTATACCAAAGGTTTTCAAAACTGTTTGTATAAGTAATATGAAAAATCTATACCAACAGTTCCATAAAACCATTGGTATATGTATTTCAAAAACAAAGCATTCTATTGGTTTTGATCCCAATACCTCCCGTTTATGATTGAACGACCTAAACACTAAACTAACTTGACTTTTTTGAACATAATTTCATAAAAATATATATGTATTATCATAAATATTTTAAATTGTGATTTATTTAATGTTCTATGTAAGAATATTCCATAAAAAATACATGTAAGTATACCATAGGTTCTCAAACTCGTTGGTACACATTCTTTTATTTTGGGACCTATACCAATATTTTGGGGAAAACCGTTGGTATAGGGTCTGTAATATGGACCTATACCAAAGGTTTGGCCAAAACCGTTGGCATAGGTCTATCTAAGTGACATATACCAACAATTTTGGACAAACTGTTGGTATAGGTCCACCTATACCAACAGTTTTTCCAAAACCATTCGTATATGTCCAAATTAGTGACCTATACCAATAGTTTTGGCTGAACCATTGGTATATGTCCATATAAGTGAAATATACCAACGGTTTTCCCAAAACCGTTGGTATAGATCTTATTTCCATTACTGAATCATGAAAATCCATAACTTTATCTCCCAACCAAATAAAAATACTCCAGTATTCCTAGATACATCATGTTTAAGTGAATACCAGAGTGATAAGTGCACAATGTTCATCCAATGATTCATAAGATACATACACGGTCATGATACATGAGATTATGATAATCAACATCAGTAGGTAACTATGCCAAATGCATCTCCAACCATCACATGAATATGGAACCACCATATGTATCATTCTCGTCCCCAAAAATGTTGAGTCCTAAAAATCATTTTACAAGATCATCATAGCCTCTACGAGTTCATCTTATAATGACATCCCTATGAATAGGAAGACAGAGTAGGACTACCACATCCTCAAAGGTGATGGTCATCTCTCTCTCAGGTAAGTGGAATGTGTGTTTCTCAACTATCCATCTCTTAGTGAGTGTAGAAAGTAAGTGATGATAAATGAATGTAAAATTAGATACCACAATTATAAAGAAGCCAACATGTTGTAGGTATGGTATAATGGTGGCTAGAGGCGGACTGTGATGGTAATAGTGTTCTCGACATACCCTGTCCTGTCAAACATCATGACATACTTGCATGTCACATGAAACATGCCAATACTGCTCAGTGAGTAAAATAGTTGCCTCCATTTGTATATAAAAAAAATTAAATAAGCCTTATGTGTAAAATGTAAATATAATTTTATGGTCAGAAGAATTTTATGATTGGTAGAATATAAGAAATTACATATATATTCCCATTATTTTATAATGTTTTTCATACCAAAAGAAAAGTTAATGTATTAAGGTTTCATTATTCATATTTATATAGTGGTTTTAGATATTTTTTACCTTGTAAAATAAATTTTATAAGACATAGTTTGTATATATAATCATTTTTTATTTTTAATCTAAAATATTTTTAGAAAATAAATCATAGAATGTTTTGTAAAGTGAGGTAAAAATAAGAGAACAAATCGGATAAATTTAATCATCCATGATAAAATGAAAATTACGATTATATAAAGTGAAATTGACAACAAAAAATCCCTTAAATAACACATGAATTCTTTACAACAGACTATAAATAAATTGAAATTCTTCAACAGAACAAAGTTTGGATGAGATGAGTTTGACTTTAATAGTGAAGTAAAATGTAACCTATTTTCATGTGGTAAGTTAATAACCTCTTCCAATGGAATGTACATAAACTTTTAATTTTTAAAATCTTTTTCCGTTCTAATGAATTCTTCACCATATGGGGAGGCTTGTCATTAAAAGGAAAAAGGATTTTGAAAATTCAAAAGTTTAGTAAATCTATTTAGAAGATGTTATTTAGCTACTAACTAAGAATAATATGGATTTTACATCACTTCTAACGTTAAGATCATAACATCCAAACTCTTTTTTGTTGAAAAATGTTGAGGTATTTTATGTCTGTTCTAATGAATTCCTGTGTTCTTTAATGCATTTTTTCCCCATTTAAATTTTTATGATCATAATTTTCATTTTATCATGGATAAATAAATTCATTCTATGTTTTATCTTCTTTTTTATCTCACTTTCGAAAACATCATGGGACTTATTTTCAAATACACATCCTTTTTTTAATTCACTAATAAAACAGATCTAAAATGGTGTTCTTTATAATTTATGTATGATTTCTCACATTTTGTTTTGTTTCATTGTTATTTGATCACATTATTTATTTTATGGTGTATCCATGGATCGTTTGACACTAATGTTTTTTGTACAATTTTTAACTTTCCTAAAGGTATATTCAATGGTTTATAAAGAGAATATGATCCATCAAAAACATATCCATCAAGAGTAACAAACCATGCATTCAATAAGCTCAAAATCATCTAAATCATTGGAGTAACAAATAATATGTATAGATAAACCTATTTTCATCCACTTTTTTATCTTTCATCCTATGTTTATTCCACACTAAACATTCATTAATCATTAGTTAATTGTTATTTAATCATTATTTAACCATTAGTTAATGATTAGTTAATCACTAGTAAATAATTAGTTAGTAATTAATTAATTAATAATTAGTTAATAATTAGTTAATCAATCCTTAATAATTAGTTAATAATTATTTAATCATTAGTTAATCATTATTTAATCATTAGCTAATAATTAGTTAATAATTATTTATTCATTAGTTAATCTTTAGTTAATCATTAGCTAATCATTATCCAATCATTAGTTAATCAATAGTTAATCAATAATTAATCAATAGTTAATCAATAGTTAATCAATTATTAATCAATTTTTAAAAATTATTTAATCATTGTTTAATCATTAGTTAATAATTATTTAATCCTTAATTAATTATTCCATAATCATTAATTAATCAATATTTAATCATGAGTTAATCAATCTTTAATCATTAATTAACATTATCTTTATAATTAGATAATAATATTTAATCATTAATCACTAGTTAATCAATAGTTAATCAGTATTTAAACTTTATTTAACCATTAGATAATCATTATTAAATCACCAGTTAATCATTATTTAATAATTAGTTAACCATTAGTTAATTTTCAGTTAATCAATCTTTAATCACTAGTTAATCAATATTTAATCATTATTTAATCGTTAGTTAATCATTATTCAATCATTAGTTAATCATTATTTAATCACTATTTAACCGTTAATTAATCATTAATTAATCATTATTTAATCATTATTTAGTCATTATTTAATCACTTATTAATAATTTGCTAATAAATCATTAATCATTAGTTAATAAATCAGAAATCATATTTTAATCATTATTTAATCATTAGTTAATCATTAGTTAATCATTGTTTAAACATTAGTTAATCATTTTTAATCAGTATTTAATCATTAGTTAATCATAATTTAACCATTAATTAATTATTGTTTAATTATTAGTTAACCATTTTTTAATAATTATTTAATCCTTAGTTAATCATTATTTAATCATTCTTCAAGCATTCTTCAATCACTTGTTAATCATTTTTTAATCACTATTTAATTATTCATTAATTATTAGTTAATAATTACATAATTAGTAATTAATCATTTATTAATCAATCTTAAATTATTATTTAATTATTAGTTAATCATTATTTAATCATTCTTTAATCATTAGTGAATCATTATTTAATTATTAGTTGAAAATTTATTAATCCTTAATTAAATAATCCTTAATCCTTAGTTAATCATATGGTATTCATTAGATAATTTTTTTTGTTAATAATTAAGTAATAGTTCTTTAGTCTAAAGTTTTTCATTAGTTAATCTATACTTAATCATTACTAATAATAACTATTAATTATAAACTATATATAACCAAATAAACTAGTAATTAAATAAATTATTTTTAACTAACTCAAAACAAATCTATTAAATAAATAATTAACATTAAAACCAATAAGAAAAAATACCTTTAAATGATGATTCAGAAAAACCGAAATTCCTTTTAGGCCACCAAAAACCCCATGAACAATGGAAGAACCACCAAGATTATAATAGAGATATATGGAGTAGATCTTATAGAGATGATGGGATTTTGGAGTGAGTTTGGGGGATCCATTTTATAGGAACATTAGGGAAAAGTAGCACAGGCGCGGCTGCCTTTCACATTTATTTACATGAAAGCTGGCCTAAAGATAGCCAAATTTCACTTTATTTTATTCCAAATGGGGTAGAGCCTATGTTGCCTTTTAGATGACATCAATCCATGTTGATGAGAGGTAAAATAAGTGTAGGATATTATTCATTTTAATTTATATACAAGGAGGCATATCCTTTATATCTTTTCCCTGGTAATTTTCAAAAAAAAATGTAGACTTATTTTAAGAAAATGTATAAAAAAACTCGACATGTAGTGATCTTGAATTTGGTGGTCATCATCTGATGAAGGATTCCTATCACTCACTAAATCTGGTTTTAGATCTAGGCCACCTTTTTTCTCTCTAACACTGTGGGCTACAATATAGTATCCATTTGGTGGCCAGTTTCTTCCTGGAATCATTTAGGACATTTTCATTTGTATTTCAAGAGGTGGGTGGGTGGACTGCAATTCTAGGATTCTTCAAGTGTTGTTTTTTAGGGGTCACATGACGACACATGAACTACGTGCTAACAGGTAGTTAGAGTTGATGGATTTGGTTTCTTTTGGCATCAATGACTTGGTGTTTCACTATATCTCTGGTTGTAGGCATCAAACTTATTATTTACAATGATGGTGGTGTTGAAAGATAATGGTCCATGATGACTCATAAGTGGATTATGAGGTTTGTGTTTATTTTTACCTTGGGATCTTTTATTGGATGCCATCCTCTTGGCCACCAGGCATTGTAATATTTTTGTTCCTAGTAATACTGTAATTGGGTTTGTTCCTCTGGGACATCTTTCTGGGTTTCATGTGACATGAAACGAGCCAGAAAATGACTAGATGAATATGGTTTGTGGTATAACAAGATTCATTCCTGTGTCATCCAGAGGGATACCTCAAAAGCGTGATGTATGTGCTAACAGTCAACATCCTCATATATCTTCTTTCAAATGAAGGTCAGATGGGTACCCATGCATATGAATTTTTGAAAATTGTCTTAGTTGGATGTTTTGAAGAATCTGTTTGATGGAAAAGTGTGTTTCACCCAAGTATCATCAGGTGGGTGGATCAAAAGATAGATAGGGTTTCTAACTCCTATCTTTTGGTCCTCCCCCCATGCCAATGTGGGTTGTAGGGGTTCTCTACCTCAACGTGTTAGACTACCAAGGAACATATCTTGATAGGGGGGGACGACATCTATTACTGGATGTACAAGTAAAGTAGCTATGTTAGGGGGTGGTGAGATGTTTTACTAGTGTTTATCATGAAGCATGAAAACTCTTGGGACTTCAGTTCATCTCCTTGTTGAGGGGAATCTTTTTGGAATTCATGCCATGGGGACTTTTGGGCCATGTAAATACCTTGATGGCATATTTCTCTCAGTCCTATGTGTATCTGGACCTATGAAACCTATATCATGTTCCCTCTCAACCCAATATCAAAGGGGATTTCCTTACATTTATTAATAAAAATGGTCTTGACCCTCAACATGGTCTAAAAAATTTATAATTTATAGTAATAATTTATAAGTAATTAGTTAGTAATAATTATTACAATTTATGATGAATTTTAATATATATATTTTTTAATTCAATATTTAATAATATTAAAATATCATAAAATTATTAACATTATTTTTTTATAAATTATTTTTGATATTTTTTCTAATTAACTATTATTCATGGTTTATGTATTTAAAATATAAAAATCAATAAATATTTACCAATATTTATTTATTTACTTATAATTAGTTATAAATCATAATTATTTACTTCTAATAATTATTTATATATATTTTAATTTATTAAAAATATATTTTTTATTCTACTTAAGGCATGATGTGATCACACACCTTCTTAAAAAACATCAATAAAGAGGCATTCAATGGAGGCCAAAGGCATGAGAGATTCAACGCCTTTGAATCTTAGTTTAAAAAAACAAACCTATAGGTGTTTTCAATATTTTTATTGAGGAATCTTGAAAAAATACCATTATGCACATGAAACCCATACTATTTTATTTTTATGGTATTCATTGAAAAATATTGATTGATTCAACTTGAATACATTGATGGTTCTATTGTGTTGACTGGGTGTGGTTAATTTTCAAAATTAAGGGGTATAAAAAATAAATAAATTTTAGAAATGGGGGTATATGATTTTAGACACACACACACACACTCACATGATATATTAATTTAATTAAAATATTATAAAAATATTACTTAAAATACCAGTCAAATATCCCTTATGTTATATGTCATTGACATTTTTTGGGAATTTTTAGTGCGGGATTCAACTTCCTCTTTAACAATTTTCAAATATAAATATTTTCATAATAATACTTTATTAATGATATCATTTTGTAATAATTAATAATAATATATAATAATAATGTGATATATAATAATAATAATATAACTAAAAATAACTATAAATGTAAATAATAATATAATTAATAATGATAATTGGGTGATTCCCTGAGTGGTAAAGTCACCATGTAATTCTGTATATAAACAATATTCAAAATCGATAAGCCTCTCTTGGGGGGGGGATTTATAGGCCATTTATGACCATTGAAACTGGTTCTGATGCATGCAGAGGTTCATACCAATGTACACGATAATATAGGAAGTAATGCAATGAAAAATAGGTTGTCTTTAGGTTAGGAGAATGGGGAATTCAGTCTGTGTAATGGATTTCAAGGCATTAGGGCTTTGGTACCTTATATTTTAAGTTTTATCTTGGTTGTGGGACTGTCTTGGGGGGGGTTGAGGTCTCATATATGTTATCCCAGAGCTATGTGTTGTTTCTTTTATTAAAACCTCAATGACATTAAACAAATTACAATTAATAATAACAATTAAATGTATATTAATTAATATTATAATTAATAATATCTAATCTTGAAGGTTTTTAATCTTTGTTTTGGAGAACCAAATCCATAGTCCCTCTGTTAAATAAAAAGGGAAAGATACAATGGAGGTGACATGTGTAAAAAATGACACCGAAAATGACATCATGTTATATCAACCAATAATAATATATTATAAATATGGTATGGTTATAATTCCTTAATAATGATAATTAATTATTACTTATTAATAGTAATCCACACAAAATAATTCTTAACAATAATGATATAATTAATTATTATTATTATTATACATTTTTTATCAATAATAATTAAAAATAGATGTAAATGGTGTTCGAATCACTCTTGGATGAGGGAGATCTTGACAATTCAATGGGTAAGGGATTCAATCCTCACCATAATTTTCCTCATGATGTTATTTGTGTTCTTTTGGGTGGAGGAAGTATATCTTAGGACACTACCATGACAAATACAATGAGGGATTGTATAAATGATTTGTCTCAAGTTAAACCATCTACAGTAGATCATTGATGGAATTTTTCCTCTTTCAAAGACATTACTCAAGAACATATAGTTAGGGAGGTCTATTTTTCTCATGTTTTTGAAAATCATGAATCATTATCAGAAAGATTCAATATTTTTGAGCACTATATAATAGAAAGATTGGTTCTGGTAATTGGAGACAATATTTGGAGATTAGTTTCCTTGGTTCGTCAACTAATAGAGTTATGGGTTTTTAGTGATTGGAAATTAATTCCACTTGGTAGGGGTTTTCCATATTTTATTCTCTTTAGATGAATTAAATCATTTTATATGATATTTTGGTTCTATTTAATTTAAATCAGGTGTGTTTTTTAATGAATGAAATTTTTTTGAACCCATTTTCCATTAGTAACTCTAGGATTTATACATATATTAAGATAACTGGAAACAATTTGATTTTATTGAAATCCTAAATTTTGTTTGATATTTATCATGAAATTAGAATTCCAAAAAAAAGGGCAAGGTGATTGAATATTTTAGTACTAATAATTGTGAAAGGATCCTATTTTAAGTGAACATAATATATACTCTTATTATAAGGGTGATTATTTTGACTTTGTATGATGACATTAACATTATAATTACTTATGAAAGGATTCATGTGTACTATTTGAATTGTAACTTGATTGGTCATGGTAAGAAAGATTATTTTATCAATATGGTCTATTTATTTTTTCCTTAAATGGTTATGGTGAAAGGATTTGTGAATATAATTATAGAATTAAAAAGTCTTAGGGAAATTGGAGTTTGGTTGTGGATGGAAAAAGTCAAAAGTAGGATAATGTGAATAGTTTAGTGGGTCATGGAATTGAAATTGATACTTCTTTACTGGATCAAGGTAATGATAGTTTTGGTGTGTTGGTATGTGGTTATGGAATGGATCATGGTGGACAAGGGTTTTCATTTTATTCTTTTACCTTGGGGTGGGAACAAGGAATGGTCTAGTTTATTAATGTTGTATAAAAAGAAAAAATGTTTAATGTTCTTCAGACTTATCATTTTTCTTGGGAGTCTGAACATGTTTTTCATATTACCCCTCAAGAAGTTTATAGACATAGTGGACCAAATGAGAATCTAATGGAGGTGGAAGGTCTTCTACCATTACGATAATATACTGAGATGCAGGAACATGGTAAGGTGGCTAAGAAAGGAATTGAATTAATTTTTGTATTTCAGTCAGGGGAGATGATGGAAGAAATTGGTTTATATTATAATAATTCTAGCCTAAAATTTTGTATAAATTTTTGTGATACTATTAATTTAAAGTTGGTAAAAGGTAGTTATTTTGGACAATTAGAGACTACCTCTTCACTTGGAAATTTAGGTGAACTATTAAATGGGAAAACCATATGAGATTCTTGTTATTCATCATGTTTTGGTTTGGATAGCATATAATGAAAGTCTATCCATCACGATTTGATATTGAATATAGGTATCATAAGACATTATGATGCTGGATTTCATGTTTGGGAGTCTAATTACACTCACCATGGGTTTACACCTAACATGTCTGGGCTAATCCATGCTAAGAATGAATACACTTTTAAACATGACTATACATAAATGAAACATGTTATTGACTACCATAAATATATCCAAGATTCAATTGATACTTTTTCTCTCATTAACAATTGGGTATATTTATCTAATCTAGATGATGTTTGATAGGATGGAAATGAGTATAGAACAAGGAAGAAGTACTAAAATTTAGAACACATTTTTCAACTCCTTTTTTAGAGGGGAGGATGGATTGAGCTAATATGTTTAGATACTTGTGATGAAAAGCTATATAGTATGGGGATAATTAAGGTAGTAATGAACTAGGTTATAATATATCATTTTTATCTTGATGATTCCTTTTGGGTTTCTCTTTGAATATGGGAAGGTTTTTTGTTTTTTTATGCAATTTTCTTCTTTTACTTTGTGTTTTTAAAATTTTAATATAATAAGGGATGATATCATGAGAGCCATTTAGGCAGTTCCCCTTATGAAGGAGGCATGAATAGTGATAGTGGATAGGGGAGGGTAGAGAGATGAAAGGACACTGCGTGTAACATGGCACAACATGGGTGACATTGGAAGGGAGTGATTGTTCAAAAACCAATGAAAAATCACTGGGAAACAACATGGATGCCACGGGTAGTAGGGCACATCATGGGTTTTATTGGAAAGATAAAATTGTCTGTTCAATGGTGATGGAACAAGAGGCACGCTCAAGTACTTTGAGCAGGATATTAAGGTGCCTAAAATGGGTTCACGATAGACTATGGATTTTTATTCAAAGGGACCTATGATTCAAATTGGGGGGGGGGGATTTGACCAATATTACAGGCCTTCAAAACACTTAATTGAAAGGATCCATGGGACAATATAATATAAATAATATCCTAAATAGGGTACTGATTCCTTGGGGGTGGGGGTTAATGAGACATGTAATATAAGGGTGGGTGGGTTGTGTGATTTTTATTGTTCATGTTGTATCACCAAAAAAATAATATAACATAATATTAATTATTATTAATTAAAATATAAAATATAAATAATAATAATAACTAAGTATTTTAAATTGTTTTTAAGTATATTGATTTTAATAATTATTATGATTCATGGTTGGATCTAAGTTAATATTGACGGTGGATTAAAAGATAATTCGTGACTAGATATTTATGACACAGTATGTAGGGATCAAAAAGGTAACACTATTGGAATATTCTTTGATTATTTCCTCCACACCCATAATCATGATGTAGAAATGAAAGTAGTGATCATAGTGTAATATATTTTGGTATAAATGGGATAGTGACACCTATAGATTAAATGAGACTCAACAATAATATTGCATGTTATTAAGTACAAAAGGCTAATATTTCTTCGGAGCTACTTCCACAATGGATTACAAGTATATTTTATATTAATTCCATCAATTTTGTTATCTAACATACATTTATGGAGGCTAACACATAATAAATACCCTCCCTAAAAATGGTGTGGTTTTTAATTCCTTTCTTTGGATGAAAGGAGTTCCACAAGATTTTATTAGCTTTTTGGAGTGTGATATTTGTAAAACTCCCACTTTCAGGCTCATGAAATTTTATTTTTTTGAAGATGGTAAAGGTCTTTAGTGCCTTGTCTAAAATTTTCTATTTTTAACAATCATTATTTTTTTATTTACATTATTAATTATTATTAATAATAATTGATATTAGTTATATTTTTATTAATATTAATTATTATCGGTGATGTTTCATAACCGAAATGGGTGGCTACTGGATAATATGAAATATATAGTAAGGAATGTTGTTCCTATCCATATGAGGATGGAATAACTTTTGATGTTATGTAGACTCAATATCAATATAATTAATGGAATGATAGAATAGATTCTAAGAATCTTTTATAGGTTACATATAAAATTAGTAATGTATATGGAGACCTATAACTTTTTGAATGAAATTATAGGTATAAGAATGCGCATGGATTTGGTGGAAATGGTCTGGTTGGATAACTAAGTATGGAAATGTGATTTTATAAGAAATGAACAACAGATCTTGGATTTCACCAATGAAGGATATTTCACCACTTTAGAAATGGTGGTGGATGGTCTATCATTTTCTAATAGATATGATTATTCAAATAATAATAAAGATCATTTTACCATGAAACTATTTTCAAGGATTTAGAGGAGAGGAAAATGTTCATAAGGTATGGGTATCCCTAAAAATATTTAATATTTCCCAAAAAACCTATTGGGTATGTTCTAAGGTTGGAACAACATGGTTCTGGGCTATTAGAAGGTGTTTTTGGGACAGTGTACAAGGAGCATTGGGGAACTTCGCTAATGTTCAACCTATTGATGTGGATTTCTCTAAGGATTCTTTGGAGGGATCCCAGTCCAATTTATCTGGTGAAGAAGGTTCTTCTAATCATTTCATTTATCAAAGTGGAATGACTATAAATGGTAAAGAAAATATTTATCCTTATGCCTTTAGTAGTAATGGCTCCTCTTTTAACAATGTATTACTTAATGGAATGGAAAAAGTGGATTACATTGAAGGTTTCATCTCAATAACACCAAGAAAAATATTTCTCAAGGACTATTTGAGTCTTCCATGTAATATTTCTACCATATTATACATGTGATATTTAAAAGAAAATATTTCTCTAGAACTGGAGAGGTAAAAGGATGAATTCTAGTTGATCATGTTCCAAGGATTGTCTTAGTCAGACTATGATATTGATGGTGATAGTAAATATTATGACAATGAATGAAATTATTCTTATTCTTGAATAATGTGTTTACCTTTTCTCTTGGTTGAGGGTGGGTCCCCTTGTCTGACCACATCCTTTTTGCTTCTTTGTAATGTTCCTTTCTTGATAAAGGGGAATGGGTCAAGTAGTTTTTGTCCTTTTCTTTGATCATTTCAATAATTGTTAATTATTATTAATTTTATTAATACTAAATATTACTTAATGATGAGGATGATGATTATGGTTGTTTTTTGACGCTTCTGATTAGGTATGAATTGGGTGATACACTTGTGCCCCCTCACTTAGAGTGATTTTTTTTCATTGATCCAGTCATGACCCCTTTGGAGCGGTGAAACCCACATTCCGACTTTCCAAAGTGGGAAACCTTTACCACCATGGTTGATGATTTCATCTCATTGATTGGAATGATATGATGTGATTCTAGATCCTACTTCAATGGATTCCAACATGGAGTTAATTTAAAATTTAGGGCCTCCCTTATATATTTGATACATGTTCATGAATTTTATTCCCAACACCATGTTTAAGTGGACACTGGTTAATTACACTACATACTATTGTGAAAGGGAAGCTACTTATGGTTAGAGTTGATGGTAACATTGGACATGTCTAGATATTTTTGAATGTTGGGTGTGTTGGGAATCTATAAAAGTATTACTCTTTCTAATTTGAAGGTATAACATTTATGAGACATATTAGGTATAGAACCAAAGGCATCATGTTTTTGTTTTGGTAAACACACAAAGAGGGTGTAAGGATTCTCAGTCTCATTGCCTTAGGCATCCTGTACTTGTCAGGTAGTTCGACACACATTTATTATGTATTTCAAGATAAATATAACACTTATCATGTCATGTAACTTATTATTTTAACACAATACATCCTAGGATCATCACCCATGACATCTAATTTTTGTCCCATGAGGTGGATATATAGATGCATCCACTGGGGTCATAGGTTTAAAGTATTATAAGGAAATTATCATAGTGTGAAGGTATTATGGGGACACGATCACATGTTTAAAGTATTGTGGGGACATGGTCCTATTATTAGAGTCTTTTGGGGTTGTGGTCATATATTTAAATTCATGTGTGTATATTTCTCATGTATAATTTTATTGTATTATGAAAAATGTAGATTAATGTCACATAGAGATACCAAGTCCTTGTGGGGACCTCATGTTCGGATGGTAGGATATTGATTGTTCCTTTGGGGGGAATCATCACTCTTTGGGGTTACCAACTCCCAGGGGAAGAAAAATATATTTGTGATGGTTTCGGGATTGATCCTTAGGGATACATCCTATGTATCATATTAGGAGAAATGGAAGAAAACCCATGTAGTTTGAGGGTACAATTTAAGTTCATGTAGTAGGAAAAGTCCATAACATTTAATTCTATATAAATATGATTCTTGTGTCACAGATGGAGTGATGATAATGGATGGTGTGGGGATTTGGCATAGGAGCTTACCATATATGGTGGATCATCTCATGCTTATCACATGATACATCCAATTTTTATCAAAAATTTTATGTGTATAATTTAGCATTATGTGATGAGGGTGTTTATATGCCTTTTAACATTATGTGACTATGAAATTATCATGAAATTTAATATCATATGAATAGGATATATATTCTATAGATATTGAAGTCATACAACTCAAAAATTGTTCAGACTTACGTATGGGTCATCTCATTCCTATTTAGAGTAGGTGGTGAGAATGAAATGATATTGTCCCTCTTCAATGGAAAAAAACAAGTGTGTCCCCTTGATAATACAACTTCATGTAATTATGTGTCCACTATGTAGGTGTTTTTGGTTAGAAATATTCATAGACACATCCATGTTTGGGTGACATGATGGTGTCCCAATATTACGGTACATATGAATAGGAGAAATAGGGGAAAATATTTTTTTTTGGATTTTCTTGAAGAAAAGGGTCTAGACATGATGGTTGATGATACTGGTCATGCATATGATTAGGTCATGAGTGAACCTAGATTGGATAGGAATAAGGCCCATGGGAAATCAACTTTTGAAAATATATGTATTCTAAAAGGAGGCATCATGTAGGGGTCTTGGAGGTGAGTTTCACAAAGGATAGTGGATTTATATAGGTGGTGATCATGAGGATGAGGCCATCGTCAAACATGGGTACCCAATTTATGGTATATTCCTTGGTTTATAAAGGGTTTGTTTCACAAATGTTAGAGGTATCACACTTATTATGTGTGAAGAATTTTCCTCTATAATGAGGGCCATGATCCTTTTAGAATTTCTTATCCACCATGGCCTTAAGTTATAATATACTCATAATAGTAATCTTAAGAAGGATTGATACCTATGGGAATAAATTTCTCATTTATCTCATGAAGGATGATGTTTCAAGAATTTATAAATTCATTTAGAAATATAATGTTCATGATCCATTTAAATAAAGGGTGAAAGGTGTATTTATTGGTTCCAGGAAGGTAAATATATAAATTTCATGAAGGATCAACATATTTTCTAAGATGGAGTTTTATAACTCTATAATATCCTTCATGAAGCCCTTACCTTTCTCAAAGGATTCATCTTTCATTAACCCATTCCCTCTACTATATTTTTTCTCATTTTTACCCCAGATTCACCTCAAATATCCCATGCACTCATCAAATTATCCCGTAAAGTTTTTTTATAAGTATCAACAAATGTATCCCTCTGAGTGGGAGCCAACATGGAAGAGGAGGATCGACTTATGAGACCAATATAATGAAATAAACCTCTAAGGGTAGTATGGCTCATGAAACTCAGCCCACCGTTAGCCTATAAATAGGGGGTCCTAGAGGGGACCATGAGATTCTCATGGAATATTTGTATACCCTCTATTTTTTTAAACTAAAATCATTCCTGATTGTTCTTTTACAAAAATTCTTAAGGCTCATGAAACTTTATACTTCATTGAATGATTCTTCAATAAACACTTCAAATTGTACAATCTTTTTCAAAGAACAACTTTCATGATGTATAAAGATTCAGGAATAATATTTAAAGAAATAGACATCCATAATATTCAATGTATCTGATAAATTTCTTAATGGTTTTGAAGTCACCACTTCACAAGGGAGGGAGATGGATGAGAGAATCATGACCTAATAGAGCTTTTGAACCATGTTAGATTATGAAACACTCTCAGAATTGTTGAAAAACAATAATAAGGATTACCCAATATAAAAAAGGTTTCTACTATATGGGTTTGGACTATGGGATGATGTAGAGATCTTCAATGAGAATAGCTACACCCCCTCTTTCTGGTTCATAAGATCCCTAGAGATATATCAGTGGAACATAACACCAACTGGTCTCTACATCAAGGACCATTCTTCAATGAATTTTTACTCTATATGTAATCCCATGAATATGATCAATGGGGAAAAGATAGCTATAGAAACATATCCCCCATAATACGAGAGTATATTTAATTAAGTACTAGAAGATTCTATTTAGGGTTGGACCAAGGAATGAGACATGTTCTACGGTAGAATCATTACAGATGAATGGATTTGGGAATACTAGTATGCTAGTTATGTGATGAGTTCTTGGGGATGAAGAGAGTGGGGTTGTATGAGGAATTATAGACCTCTAAGTCACATGTTTACTACTACCTATACATCATTCCTGAGATACTAAGGTAGTTTTTGTTTGGTACTAACACCTTTCACTTGCAGCATGGGGACATTGGAATCATCATGTGTGGTTTTTACCATGATGGTGGGATCCTCATCTAGGGGTATATGTATGATGAGTTACTCACAACCAAGAACATTTGGGGAGACCAAGAGTATCTGATACTATTATAAAATGCTATACTTGATATAGTTTAGGGAGGGAAGTGAAATAATCCTAGGATAAAGAACGTCATGTTCAAGAAATGGTTTACGTTCAAATTGAACGAACCTAAGAGATAATTATAGAGAGACCCCGCCTGTACCTAAGGAGTTCATAATGTGGAAAGGATAACTCCAATTGTATGATCACAGAGGTGATTTGGTTTCACCTTTTAGGGTATAGTGTTAAATCCCTTTCCCCTAAAGTCAGACTGGAAGGTTTTATTGTGACATTCCTCTATGAATGGATGCTCCTGATTCATGATGTGCACATGGGGGGTGTGGGAGAGAATGTTCATCATGGTGAAAATTTTGGATATGGTAAAGTGGATAAATCTAGAGGTTCCAGTACTAGTGAAGCTGTACAAGGTTCTATAACATAGAAGCATAAGAAAAAACCCCTTTCATGTGTGAAACTCATTTTATTTTCTTTATATCTGGGTTATCGTACACATTATTGGGTATGGGTATTTTAACCTGATGAACCCTACAAGTTCCAAATTCCAGAAAAAAGTGTTGAATATCATTGGGAGACACCCTCTGTGGCTAGAGTAGTTTGGGGTACTAGTAGGAATTGTGATACTGTATTAGTTTATATTTCATCCACCCACCCATGTACAATATCATGGTTGATACATTGGGGACAATATATTAGAAATCATAAATATGAGCCTTTTTAGGTGGGGTATTAGGGTAAAATTTGGATTAAAACATAGTTTTGAAACCCTATCACCCATACCAGCATTCTCACCAGTTCAATTTCCTCCAGAGGCTCGCACAAAGAGGTCTACACTATGGTTCACTAATAATACCCCATGTTTGTCCTGTGATAACTATGGTGTATGTTTGCATGAGAGGGAAGTGGAGCTATGAAATGGTTTCCACCATAATATTATCTTGATGAGTTCTTACATTATTATGCATGAAGTTAGTAGAGTGAATACCCTAGGGATTTTTTGTGGCATCTATTCATCTAGGAGGACTATGATGATGGCCCACAACAATGGGGCTGAGGGCTTGCAGTAGTAGGTGGAGCACACAATGGAGGTGTAGATGGGCTTGTACATGGAGTAGTGAAATATAATCAAGCATTTATTATCCCTTCATGGGATGAATCTTCTAGTGGAGTATAGAGAGAGATAATAATACTCTTAGAATTGCAACTTCATGATCAAGGTAAAACCTCTATGGTAGTCCTAAGGGTGACCATTGTGGCTTGAGGGAAGCAGCCACACCAAGTCTTGAAGATACATGAAGATGCATTATTATTTAGTTATTGGATGAAATGGGAGATACTACAATAGTACTCCACCTAGGTGTTTTAGATACAACTCCAGGGGGATGATATTTCCCTTCTTGGCTTATCACACACCACGGTGGACTTCCGTGATTCCTAGGTGTAACTGATGTAGTACATATAGGATATTGACAATGTGATACACTATCATGGTATGTCACTACCTCTAATAAAATATGTGAGGATGATGATAAATATTACCTCTATTAGTGACCTCCCTAGGGATGGATTTTTTTAAATCACAATGGGGATGGAAGGATTAGTCAATGAGTCCTTGGGGGAGTGATGCTTTCCTAGAATCCTATAATGAAAATGGTTGTGCTATTGATGAGGTAAATATGATAAGTTCGTGGGCTTGAGACTATTTTTAACACTTTAAACATGTTGAATCATCCCCTTTTAACTTATATAGGGTTTGGTAGGTATGGAGGGCAGAGATACTCATGTTGAATCTACAGGTGAGGATGAGTAGGCATGGAGGACGGAGAGATTCATGATAAATCATCGAGGGATGACATGGAATTAGTTACCCTTGAGGTGGCAGGTATGGTACCTATCCCCAACACTAGAGTTTTATTACAACATACAAATATCATCATGGAGTATCCTATGGCTGATGTGATGAATCAATTATCCCATGATCCCCAATTAAGTTACAATTATCTCCCATTACAGATAAATTTAAAAATTTGTGTTTTGAAACATTGTGCTAACTTTCCTTTTTTCATAAATTAGATAAGGCTCATGTTGTTATGAAGTAAATTTCACTAGACAATTTGTTCTGACACACCATCACCATCAGAGCCTTTAGAGTGCATCTTAGACCCATTGGATATACTTTACACTCTATGTATGTCTACAAGCTCTTTCACCAATACTTTTTTATCACCAACCAAAATTTGGCATTCACTAACATTGTATTTCAATGGAAGTGATCCTCATGCTAAGGACTCAACTAGTGGTGGTGACGCTCAAATAAGAGGATCCTATAGTGCAACACCCCGAGATTTTATATTCTTAATTTCATTAATGTCTTGTGTTGTACGCTACACCAAAAGGAGATTTCACAACACGCATCCTTGAATTTCCTTGCATTACACGCAATCGCAACCCTCCTCGATAGCGTGTGTAGTACGCAATACTGATTTTCACTAAACAACGATATGCTATTAAAATATTATTAAAACTAGCCGTTATGAATAGTAATAACTACTTTTTGAAATTTTGTAAATTTTATTTTCAAAATGGACTTCATTTTTGGATTCGGAATATCGAAATTAGCTTAGGGTGAAATTTTGGTATTTTTCGGATAACTTTCATATTCTGATGAATAGTGAAAATTACTAAATTTTAATTAAAAACAACTTTTTTAATAGAAATAATTAATAGTGATAAATTATTAATTTGAGTGGTTTTAAAGTATATTTATAATATATTTTTACAATTTAATACAATGATGGTCATTGGATGTAATTTCACATTTAAACCAGTTATAAACAAGTGTCAATCATTTGATAGTTATTATCTCTTAAAAACACGCCATTTGTTTTGACGACGGAAATTAATTTTTAGATTAGTTAATGTAACAGATATGTTTTGAATTTGGTAAAATAGACATCATTTTTGAGTTCATAATATCAAATATATCTTAGGCCTAATTTTTGGTATTTTTCTGAAAACTTTCAATTTTTGATGAATAGTGAAACCACTAAGTGGTAGTTAAAAAAAACTGAATTTTTCATAAAACTGAATTTTACCGCTTTTGTGAGTGGAATTTCGAAAATCTGAGAGACACGATTAATGTCAGTAAGTAAAATTTGGTTCAATGAGATGAAAATAATTTTTTGGTGAATAGTAATTTTTTACTTTTTTTTACCACGATTAAAAGTAAATATGGTAATTAAGGGTAAAAATGATATTATTATTACCCTAAAACATGTCCTAATTCTATTGGACAAGTGTAATTCGACCCAAAACAACCTTAGGAATAAAATATGACCATTTAGGCCCACTTGGATTAGATTAGGACATTTATTATTAATTTATTTAAAGAAGGGTTAAAATAGTTAAAATCAAAGTTTAATAAGTAAATCATTTTTAATATGGGGTTATACATAAGATAAATTCGACTATAAATATTAATTAGAAATATAAAACTATTTCCTACATAATGTTATTTTATTTGTAATTTTTAGACATTAAATAAGTTAATTTATTTATGACACAACGATGATGTAGTAATTATCTTATTAATGAAATATTGACATAATTGATGTTATAAATGCCCAAATAAATATAATTTGAGACTTTTTATGAATTCCACTAATTTTCTAGGTTAACATGACATCTTAGTATTGATTTAATTAACTTTTTTCGAACTAATCATCCTGTTATGATTTTCACAAAAATCAATTACTAAATAGTTTCAAAATTGACATAAAATAGGTTTTAAAACAAATATTATATTATTAATTGTTATTTTATTCCTAAAAATCTAAGGTTCGGCCAAATGACTTAGATAAGGTTATATATATTAATAATAAACAACTTGGGGTTCATTAGGCTTCTTATAGTAAGTTTATTAACCTTATAGTATAAGAACACAAGAAGACACGGTAAAAGTAAAATTATTTAACTTAATGTTAAATCTAAATGATAAGGATAAAATAGGAACATAAACTTGTCTAGATTCTATTGGATGAGAGGATTTAGACACATCCCCACCTTAGCCTATAAATAAATAAATTTGGAGCTACCTAAAACTGAACTTGACTATATAATAAAATAATTTTTTTAGTTATTCCAAAGGTGCCCCTCTCCTCCCTTATAAAAGGGCACCTCCTCCCTCTCTTTCTCACACAACTTTGAGCCTTCAAGATCGGCCAAACCCTGCCAAATTCTCCTATCCACTTCCCTTGAAACATCATAGAGGTTCTAGTATTCTTCAAAGACCCATTTTAGTGCCCTAAAAGGAGGTCTCAAAGAAGCACTTCAAAGAAGAGGTAATGTCCGTTACCGATTCTTTCATATTTATTTCTTCTTCCACTTCTTCTCCTTAGGTTGTTTCATTATGAAGTAATAACATCAGTATCACTCATATACTGATATTTTATTATAAGTATGAAACAAACCTATTTCACCATATATCCATCCTACGGAAAAAAGAAATCACCGCGCGTGCGTACGTACGGAATACCATCTCCACGCCGTGGTGTAATCTATTTTCCACCACCACCTTACATGGATGGGTATAATGGTGTAAAGAATAACTATACATAGTTATTATAAAATCATGTTGATTCTGATATATTGTATCATCCACTACAATTCAATTCAATAATTATGGAAACGATATCATCGCTCGTGCGTACGTACGGACTACCGTCTCCACGACGCGATGAGATTCATTCTCGATGTTAACCATTTAAGAATGATTATAAAGTATATATAAGAAATAATAATGAAATATATGACATTATAAAGCTAATGGATTTATGTATATATGTATGTCATCTACTTAATTCCATTCAACTCAATAAGGAAACGAAAACAACGTTCATGCGTACGTACGACCTACCGTCTCCATGAACGGTGTATTTCTTTCCATTTATCGATCCATTAAATATATGTATATTATGAATATATATTATATATAAATCATGTTTTATATTCTGGAATTAAGTAATCATTATCTAAGTAATCATTATCTAAGTAATCATATGAATAATTACAAGTTAAAACACGAACGACAAATGAGACGATTTTACCCAAAACGCTACTTTAACATGAATTTACAAAAGAACGGGTAATATAAAGTCATAAGTTAACCATATATGATATAATAACAATGAATATGATTCTGTAATAAGTCAATGACATTATTTAAATCATTATACAGGAGGTTCGGACACTTACAAAGCAAATCGGACCTAAGGTAAAGGAAATATCACAATCTCATTTTTATCCGAGATTGTTTATACTTTGGCATTTACTGGGGTGTATCTTATCATCCACATCCATGTTCCCTCAATATGTAATATTATTTCCATCCACCTACAATTGTTTAAAACCTATTTTACCCTTCGGTGAGTTTTTAGTAAAAGATATGAAAGGAATATTTTGTCGTTTTTCGTACGAGGTACTTTTTGGCTTTTCCGACAAAAGTACGAGGAGAATGTTACTTTTAACTTATACGGCATGAATAGATTTTTACAGTTTCATAACGCCTCGTTTTCAAGAAGCTTCCTCTACAAGATTGCATGATTATTTTCAATAAAACCCTTATCTTTTAAAATTGCATGGAATTTTGTGGAAAGACCATGATTTTAAAGAAGAAAGGATATTTTCCTCAAGAATTCATTTCAAGTGTTTTGTCAAAACAATTTTACATCTAAGATGACATTATTTCATATGTGAATGTTTCAAGTAAAATTTCTCTATGATTTAAATGGATTCAATTTTCTTATGATGAAATGATATCAATTGTTTATGGATTATGTTATGATGGCATGATGTTTAAGAATCCCATTTTATTTCATGGGTTATACTATGATGTATGATTTATGATTTTCTGGAACACATAAGAATGGTATCATTATGAGATGGGTGGGACCTATATCTCCCTCCAATGCATTGGGTAAAGATTTTATATCTCATGAGATATACATGGCTGGAACGGTAGGTTATACCAGTTCAGTGAAACAGGACTGAAACGAGGGTGACTCCGTTCAGAAATGGAATTTGTCCACTAAGATAGTCTTGGAAATGAGTCTTGACTAACAAGAAATGATTCTCTATGATTATGTGTGTATACCACAAAGTTTCATGTTTTATGTTATGATTATTGGGATTTCATTACACTACTATGATTTATCCCATGTTATGAAATTATGCTCTCTTTTGCAGGTTAAGATTTCCAAAATGTTATGTTCTTATGAATATGATGTGATTGATATTTATTTTGTTTACCCTTACTAAGCATTTGAGCTCACCCTTTTATGTTTTCTTTTCCCCAGGATATAAAGAAAGGTTTTAGGTAAAAAAAGGGAAGATCTTTATGGGAGATTTTGAAGATCTTTCACCACGATTAGAAGATTATATTCCGAGTTTCCAAAGACACTAAACTATTACGATCCTTGTGTGTGTGTTTGTTATGTACTAAGTATTCCACAAAAGTAATGTAATGTCCATGTACGTCAGGCTTCGGGTCTCTACAGTTGGTATCAGAGGAAAGATTTAGTCAACCTTTGGAAACTAGGATACGAAAACGTTAGTGAGATCCCTAGTGATATTTCTAAGGTATGTCTAGGGATGTCTCTAAGGTTAAGTATACGTATAGATTATAGTCCTAGAATTGCGCTAACGATCTTAGAATTTAACCTAAGATGTTAGATATTGAGGGTACTCCCCCTTTACTATGTTGTTTTCCCTAGCATTATTTTTTCCTCTCACAGAATTCTTTTTTTGCTTTAGTTAATGGAGGGAACCAGAAGGAATTTGGTTAACATTGAATCCAATGGACAAATTGGTGAATATGGGCAACAAAATTGTGTAATGCCAAGAGAGAAAGATATTGTGATTATGCCGAATCAGTAATCATGATATATGATTAACAAGGTGAAATTTAGTGGTATGCCTAATTCATAAAATAAGAGGAAGATAGACCATTATTCATGTTCGCATGTTGAGGAGCATAAATAAAGGAAGATTGAGATTTCTAAAGAAGGGAAGAAGAACCTTGAGGAATACCTCAAATGGAGGGACCGATGTTATCTGTGTGGAGAAAAGGGTCATAGAGTGACAGACTGTTATGGAGTTCAATGTCTTATTTGTGGAGAACATGAGCAATACCCAACTCAATGCCCTGACCTAAAAAGTTACTTCTAAATCAAGGAAGGACTTATTCCAGGACAATCATTGATGTGGATGTACTGAAGTGTTTATGTATTGGTATTCAAGAATAATGTTGTTGAGGTACTTTTATGGTGTATTGGAATATTTATGTATTGGTCTATTGTGGTTTTCAATAATTTTAAGGTACCGGTAACCATGAAAAGTGATTCAAATATTTTGGAAAGTAGATGATATGTGCATAATGAAGGGATAAGGAGAAAATGAAATGTTTGACAGTATTCATGAGCTCATGATTGATATAAGGACTAAGTGATATCATGGTTTGAGTATATATAATTTTGAGGATTTTGGTATGTGGAAGGTGTTAACTTTTAACTGCATTCATGTTTTCACTAAGGTTCAATGGGTATTCAAGAGAATACATGATTAAGGCCTTTGAATGTTTGGAATGTGACCAACAAGGCATATCTTATGATATATGGGGATTAACGATGGTATTAAATCTTTGGTAATCGTTTTCACTATATTATGAGAGTGGACTGTAGTATTATGGATAAGCCTAAAGATTGGAATGGATTATGTTGGACATAAGTTAGTATTGTTTAAGGATAAAACTTTTTTTGATATTGTTGATGGGATGTTATAGTAATATAAAAAGGACAACCTGCAGGACGGGCGACAACCCATCGTATCAGACAAGGCTGTGAGAATCGAACCCACAACCGAAGTGCGACTGGCCTTTATCGCCTACCACTGGCCTACAGGAAGTCCCTGTTTAGTAGAAACTAGTTTTATTATATTAAGCAATATGATATAAGAAGTATAAGTCCATTTTATAAAACATATACTATTAATCTCACTATAGATGGACTTATGTATATTTTGATAACTTTTCTAACCTTTTGTTTGAGACAGATGGATTGACCCATCATTCTATCACATGATCTACTAACACATCACGAATGACAAATTCAACTTCATTTCTTTAAGAGATGAAGTAGAAATTGTCCAAAGAATGACCAACGGTGAGACTATACCAAAATCACGAAAGTATTTCTTCTAATTACAATTTCATCAACTTTAGAGAAATGATCTTGAAAACCAAAAAATGTTGTCCAAGTGCTCTTATATCTGATGAATCAGATGGTACCTTAGATCGTCACAAATTTATGGCTTTGTGATTGCTGGATTTTCCATAGCCATGTTCTCTACCACTCTCCATCAGAACATGATGGTTAGATTTCTCTTCCATATCCATATTTTCACCTATGTGGAAACCTAGTGATTAGTTTATTTGGGTAACCGTTACGTTTCATACTTTTGTTTTTAAAGATTGGTTTTGGTATTTCTTTTTACGATGTGGGTTTCTATTAAAGAAACTTTCGAGTAGTAAACCATTTATAACCCCGACGAATTTCGAGGGCGACATTCATTTTAAGGGGGGTAGAATGTAACACCCCGAGATTTTGTATTCTTAATTTCATTAATGTCTTGTGTTGTACGCTACACCAAAAGGAGATTTCACAACACGCATCCTTGAATTGCCTTGAATTACACGCAATCGCAACCCTCCTTGATAGCGTGTGTAGTACGCAATACCGAGTTTCACTAAACAACGATATGCTATTAAAATATTATTAAAACTAGCCGTTATGAATAGTAATAACCACTTTTTGAAATTTTGTAAATTTTATTTTCAAAATGGACTTCATTTTTGGATTCAGAATATCGAAATTAGTTTAGGGTGAAATTTTGGTATTTTTCAGATAACTTTCATATTCTGATGAATAGTGAAAATTACTAAATTTTAAATAAAAACAACTTTTTTAATAGAAATAATTAATAGTGATAAATTATTAATTTGAGTGGTTTTAAAGTATATTTAGAATATATTTTTACAATTTAATACAATGTTGTTCATTGGATGTAATTTCACATTTAAACCAGTTATAAACAAGTGTCAATCTTTTGATAGTTATTATCTCTTAAAAACACGCCATTTGTTTTGACGACGGAAATTAATTTTTACATTAGTTAATGTAACTGATATGTTTTGAATTTGGTAAAATAGACATCATTTTTGAGTTCATAATATCAAATATAGCTTAGGCCTAATTTTTGGTATTTTTCTGAAAACATTCAATTTTTGATGAATAGTGAAACCACTAAGTGGTAGTTAAAAAAACTGATTTTTTCATAAAACTGAATTTTACCGCTTCTGTGAGTGGAATTTAGAAAATACGAGAGACACGGTTGATTTCAGTAAGTAAAATGTGGTTCAATGAGATGAAAATAATTTTTTGGTGAATAGTAACTTTTTACTTTTTTTTACCACGGTTAAAAGTAAATATGGTAATCAAGGGTAAAAATGATATTATTATTACCCTAACACATGTCCTAATTCTATTGAAAAAGTGTAATTCGACCCAAAACAACCTTAGGAATAAAATATGACCATTTAGGCCCACTTGGATTAGATTAGGACATTTATTATTAATTTAATTAAAGAAGGGTTAAAATAGTTAAAATCAAAGTTTAATAAGTAAATAATTTTTAATATGGGGTTATACATAAGATAAATTCGACTATAAATATTCATTAGAAATCTAAAACTATTTCCTACATAATGGTATTTTATTTGTAATTTTTAGACCTTAAATAATTTAATTTATTTATGACACAACAATGATGCAGTAATTATCTTATTAATGAAATATTGACATAATTGATGTTATAAATGCCCAAATAAATATAATTTGAGACTTTTTATGAATTAAAATAATTTTCTAGGTTAATATGACATGTTAGTATTGATTTAATGAACGTTTTTAGAACTAATCATCCTGTTATGATTTTCACAAAAATCAATTACTAAATAGTGTCAAAATTGACATAAAATAGTTTTTAAAACAAATATTATATTATTAATTGTTATTTTATTCCTAAAAATATAAGGTTAGGCCAAATGACTTAGATAAGGTTATATATATTAATAATAAACAACTTGGGGTTCGTTAGGCTTCTTATAGTAAGTTTATTAACCTTATAGTATAAGAACACAAGAAGACACAGTAAAAGTAAAATTATTTAACTTAATGTTAAATCTAAATGATAAGGATAAAATAGGAACCTAAACTTGTATAGATTCTATTTCATGAGATTATTTCGACCCATACCCACCTTAGCCACGAAATAAATCAATTTGGAGCTACTTTAAACCGAACTTGACTTTATAATAAAATAATATTTTTAGTTATTCCAAAGGTGCCCCTCTCCTCCCTTATAAAAGGGCACCTCCTCCCTCTCTTCCTCACAAAACTTTGAGCCTTCAAGATCGGAATAACCCTGAAAAATTCTATTCTCCACTTCCTTAGAAACATCCTAGAGGTTCTGGTCTTCTTCAAAGACCCATTTTATTGCCCTAAAAGGAGGTCTCAAAGAAGCACTTCAAAGAAGAGGTAATGTCTGTTACCAATTCTTTCATCTTTATTTCTTCTAACACTTCTTCTTCTTAGGTTGTTTCATTATGAAGTAATAACATCAGTATAAATCATATACTTATATGTTATTATAAGTATTAAACAACCCTATTTCACCATATATCCATCCTACGGAAAAAGAAATCACCGCGCGTGCGTACGTACGGAATACCGTCTCCACGCTGTGGTGTAATCTATTTTCCACCACCACCTTACATGGATGGATATAATGGTGTAAAGAATAACTATAAATAGTTATTAGAACATAATTTTGATTCTGATATATTGTATCATCCACTCCAATTCAATTCAATAATTATGGAAACGATATCATCGCTCGTGCGTACGTACGGACTACCGTCTCCACGACACGATGAGATTCATTCTCCATGTTAACCATTTAATAATGATTATAAAGTATATATAAGAAATAATAATGAAATATATGACATTATAAAGCTACTGGATTTATGTATATATTTATTTAATCTACTTAATTCCATTCAACTCAATAAGGAAACGAAAACATCGTTCATGCGTACGTACGGCCTACCGTCTCCATGAACGGTGTATTTCATTCCATTTATCGATCCATTAAATATATGTATATTATGAATATATATTATATATAAATCCTGTTTTATATTCTGGAATTAAGTAATCATTATCTAAGTAATCATTATCTAAGTAATCATATGAATAATTACAAGTTAAAACACGAACGACAAATGAGACAATTTTACCCAAAACGCTACTTTAACATGAATTTACAAAAGAACGGGTAATATAAAGTCATAAGTGAACCATATATGATATAATAACAATGAATATGATTCTTTAATAAGTCAATGAAATTATTTAAATCATTATACAGGAGGTTCAGACACTTACGAAGCAAATCAGACCTAAGGTAAGAGAAATATCACAATCTCATTTTTATCCGAGATTGTTTATACTTTGGCATTTACTGGGGTGTATCTTATCATCTACATCCATGTTACCTCAATATGTAATATTATTTCCATCCACCTAAAATTTTTTAAAACCTATTTTACCCTTCGGTGAGTTTTTAGTAAAAGATATGAAAGGAATCTTTTGTTGTTTTTCGTACGAGGTACTTTTTGGATTTTCCGACAAAAGTACGAGGAGAATGTTACTTTTAACTTATACGGCGTGAATGGATTTTTACGGTTTCATAACTCCTCGTTTTAAAGAAGCTTCCTCTACAAGATTGCATGATTATTTTCAATAAAACCCTTATCTTTTAAAATTGCATGGAATTTTGTGGAAAGACCATGATTTTAAAGAAGAAAGGATATTTTCCTCAAGAATTCATTTCAAGTGTTTTGTCAAAACTATTTTACATATAAGATGAAATTATTTCATATGTGTATGTTTCAAGTAAAATTTCTCTATGATTTAAATTTATTCAATTTTCTTATGATGAAATGATATCAATTGTTTATGGATTATGTTATGATGGCATGATGTTTAAGAATCCCATTTTATTTCATGGGTTATGCTATGATGTATGATTTATGATTTTGTGGAACACATAAGAATGGTATCATTATGAGATGGGTGGGACCTATATCTCCCTCAAATTCATTGGGTAAAGATTTTATATCTCATGAGATAGACATGGCTGGAACGGTAGGTTATACCGATTCAGTGAAACAGGACTGAAACGAGGGTGACTCGGTTCAGAAATGGACTTTGTCCACTAAGATAGTCTTGGAAATGAGTCTTGACTAAGAAGAAATTATTCTCTATGATTATGTGTGTATGACACAAAGTTTCATGTTTTATGTGATGATTATTGGGATTTCATTTCACTACTATGATTTATCCCATGTTATGAAATTATGCTCTCTTTTGCAGGTTAAGATTTCCAAAATGTTATGTTCTTATGAATATGATTCGATTGATATTTATTTTGTTTACCCTTACCGAGAATTTGAGCTCACCCTTTTATGTTTTCTTTTCCCCAAGATATAAATAAAGGTTTTAGGTAAAAAAAAGGAAGATCTTTATGGGAGATGTTGAAGATATTTCACCACGATTAGAAGATTATATTCCGAGTTTCCAAAGACACTAAACTATTACGATCCTTGTGTGTGTGTTTGTTATGTACTAAGTATTCCTCAAAAGTAATGTAATGTCCATGTACGTCAGGCTTCAGGTCTCTACATATAGCTAGGGTGGTGATGACCAATGTCATGGCCCTAATGTGGGTCATTGTGGTGTATGAAATTGTAAATTCTTCTCCTGATCAATCATAAGAGGTCTTCAAGGATTTTGGTGTAGTAAAATCTAACATCTCACTAGAAATAGAGTATATACCATCCGAATTGATGCATGAGGTGGACCACACTACTGAAATTCTTTCAACCTTCCTTGAGTAAGAGCCTAATACTCTAGAGGACCTCACAGACACTGGATCTGACGTAACTGAAGAGAAATAGGTGGTTTGATGTAGAGAGTGGAGGAGAATCTATAAATTTGTCTCCCATAGACTATGAGATGACCTGATAAGCCGAATGAGGGATCTATGCCACTATATGGTGAGTCTGGGGACTTAAGGGTTGGAATATCATGACCTTCGATGTGTTGTATCCGGACTACCTTATTGAGTGGGTTCTCAAGGAGTGGTAATACTACGAGGTTACTCTATACAGGAAAAAAACATATGGAACCAAAGCACTTCCATCTTATGAAAATGACCTCTCCTGGATGGAGGTGGAGGCATAGTAGCATGAGGCCATCATTTCTGCAAAAGGAGAGATCATTGGACAAATAAGGGAACATCTGTTGGGGATCTAGGCATAATTAGTGGGATTAACAACCTCGGTGGTGGAGTGTAGGGGAGAGAAAGGTAGGGTTAAAATATGAGATGATGAGGTTTTTCTTGTAGCTCAGGAGGTGACAACAAATCTGTACAGGTGGTGGTACAATTTCATCATTACTAGTAATGGTATGGTTGGGTTGGGGAAGTCCCTTACTCATTCTAAGCCATAGGGGGATTTCCTGTTTTGTTTTTCTTTTCATTTAATAAAAGAGAGGATTTGGACTATATATGGACCTCCTTATTTCCATGTTAAAATAGTAAATAGTTTTTTTTAAAATGTTCATGCACTTTCATATTGTCTCACCTCCATCATTCTTACAAGGAAACCAACCATAAATCTCTATGTCTATCTTAGTCATGGTCAGTGTAAAAAACAAGAGATGAATATATGGTTTTTTATTTTCATGAGAGCATGATAAAATGAATGAATGGTTGGGGTCAAAATAGCCCAATGACCATTAGAAGTGTCCTTAATGGGAAAATATTTTTTGGAGAGAGGGACTCCACATAACAGAATTGATTTCCTAACATGAGTGAGTGAACGATTTGGGTAAAAATAGGGGAATTGGATTCTACCTCAATATTGGGGGAAATGGAGGAGGTGAATTGAGATGCCTAGGACTTGGAACATAAAGAGAAGTGAAAGGATAAATGAGGCTTAATGTTGGAAATATTTTAAATACAAGTTAGAAAATATTATTATGAAAAAGGGGGACACACAAATGAAGGTTGACCATTGATCTTCTTTGAATCACAAGACCTATAAAACTATCAATGCAAATACACTGAGGTGTGTTCCCAAGATAGGAGGTGATCCAGTTGGCTAGGTATCATAATCATTAGGGGGAATTTTCATGTTTGGAAGATTTTGGGGATCCAAATTGAAGAAGACACGATGCATGTGGGTGAACTAAGTAAATTTTTGAAGGGAATTTAACTCTTTGAGCATTTTTGACCATGAATTTGAGCATATTGAGTGTGTGTATCAGCCTAAGTGAAAGACATACTCACATATTAATGGGAGAATCATCTTGGTTTCCAATCCACAATCAAGTAACTCGAGTGGTATGTTGGATAACTGAAGAAAATGGAGTGGAAAAGTCCTATCAATAAAGGGCCCAAAAATATTTTATAGTTTTACATAATGAATTGATGATGAGATACATGAAGTTTAATGTATCATGGATATGAAATTGAATTTTTTTTTAATATAATACATTAAGGATCATGCATCACATATTTGAAACTCATGTGAGTAGAATGTGTGTAGCATAGTTTAGTATCTTGTGACCAAGACATGTGAATTGACATGAATAAAATATGTTTTTTTATTTAGTAGGATGTAAGAAAGGGGACACATAGGGTGGTACCTTATAGTGGACCTTGTAAAGGGGAGGAAAAGGGGAACTAAGGTTTTTATCTCACTTTTTCTTGAACAAGTGAGTTTGGAGAGTGCTGTAAGGTTTTTATTAGGGATTAATGGTGGGTCTCATAGTATTTTTACCCTTTCAATTCATGCCCTAATTTTTTCCCAAGTTGTTGGGGAGAGTTTCTGGGAAAAGCCTAAATTTTTCCTATACGTTCCTTATGGGTTTTCAACCAAAAACACATTTTTGAATATTTCCTTGTATAGTTTAGGGTCATGCCATTCAGACTAGATGGGTACACATTTATGTCCATATGTGACAGTTTAAGGTCAAGATGATTGGAATAGTTTTGCAAGTTTACGGTTATAGAGATTGGATCCAAAGATTATCTCATGAGGTAGAGAAGGTTTTATAAACCCAATGCGAAGAGAAGACTAAGGGGGACTATATCCACACAAGTTTACACATATTTTTTTCCTCATAATTCTTGGAAAACCTTTATCCAAGTGTTATAACAACTTGGTATGTATCTAGGAACTAAGATCCAATGTTGGAAATATGGTTCAAAGAAAGGGTCTAGAGACCATAGGATTTGAGGCTGGGATTTAGATAGGGGATCCAAGTGTCACTATATGTCCCACTGAAAGGAGAATAAATCCACATGTATTTAAAGAATATGGTGAATTAAAAGACTGACCCCAAAAGGGGTAGTCCTCTCAGATGCATATGCAATGGAAATGGGTGAACATGTCATTTTACCCTTTCACACGTTATCCTCCTTAACATGAATTTAAACCCTTATTTGTGTAAAACCAATAGATTGGGAGCTCTCCTATTTTATTCGTAGTGATTGAGTGGGATCCTGTCACCAAAACTCCAATTTCATCATCATTAATCACTTTATAAGGCTTGAGGTAATTGTATCACTCCACTACCTGCCAAAAATTCTTTTTATTTTTTCTGAATCCCTCTCACTATATTTAACATAAATTACCCATTTCGAATGTTTTTTTATGCTTCCATGTTTTTGCTTGTTCTATCTCAAATATAAGGTCCATACCGAATAAATATTCTTCCTAGATACTTAGGTAGGTGGTCTATATGATTTTCCCTAAAATTATCCCCATTTATAAAATGTGTAGTTGTTCCACATGGAAGTCTTTCCAAGCAGTAATCCTAAAATTTATATTTATAATATTTCCTAAATCCCAACCAAGACATACTACAAGACTACCAAAAACCATTGGTGGTTGATGAAATCAACCCAAACCACCCCTTAGGATTTGATTTTATTTTCCTTTAAGAAAACATAAATATAACTTTTACATGAGAAAAAACCCCTTTGGTAGTCTTTGGCATGTCACCTAAAAATGGAGGGAAATTTTGAGGATGACCCTTGGGTGTGACTTGGGTAACTCAAACATGGTTTCATTAATTATGTTGTATTAGATAAATTATAGATCCTAAACACCTTTATAGTAATTAAATTATAAAAGGAATGGACTAAACAATTTTTGGAATAATATGGGTATCTCACAGATCACCATTAGAGACACATCCAAGGTTATGATTTATTTCGATAAAAGCCTTGACATTCTTATTTAACAAGGTACTTATGAATTATTACCAAGGTAGCTTGGTTACTAATTATAGAACATGGACACACCGTCGATGGTGTGTAATGCCATAACCAATACTTTGATTCCCTCTTGGAATGCCTCAAGGGAACTCAATGGATTCCACCTGATTAATTGAATTAAATTCTAAGTGGTAAAACCATCATATATCAAGTAAGTGTCGCACACTCATGAATGTCATGACTAGTAATCGCAGATTCAATTGGATCTATGAAAAAACTATAATTCTCAGGATGATCTCCCATGTTTGGATTGATGTCCACAGACACGAAATTCCATAGGTCATCCCCTTGGATTAAAATCAAGAAATACACCAAAATGCAATGATTTATTTCATTTTTTCATTTAGAAACTCTAAGGAGTATAATTCTAAGAGTTCATCCCTTGGATTCCACTCACAAAACTAGTTCTAAACATCATGAATTGATTACCATAAGTTGGGTTGAAAAATAAATGGATAAGAATTTCATGGGTCCCCTGTAGATTTGAAATGGGTGCAATATGTAAGAATTCCTAGACCAGTTCCATAGATTCCTTGTCGATATTATTTATTGGGGCCATAAATATATTCATTAGTTCCCAAGAAAAAATTAAGGTTACCATGATTAGAGACATCCACCTTAGGCCGAAGAAGGTTAGGTCGGCTGGGTATCCCATGAGTAAAATAAGCTCAAAAAGGTTTCAATTACATTACTACATTAAATTATTATATCTATAAACCATTTAATTTTACATTCATAGACTACATTTTCATTAAAAATAATTGGTGGTGCCCTGATGAGTTTTTCTCACACCCTATTCATATAGTCACTTGTTACCCAGGTAGAATTCATGGATACAGGAAAGGGAAAAGAAAAACATAACACTTTGGATGTTTGATTTATATCATAGGATAGGAGAATGAGATAAGAGAAAAGTACAGGTACATGATATTCTAATGGATCATAGAAGTTTTTGGCATTTTTCTTATTCTTCTCTTAGTACTTCTTGTATAACTACTAACATCACACACTTGACTTGTATTTTTATCCACCATGACATCTTCAATATATAATTTTTTTTATTGTATTTATTATCTGAAAATATTGTTTTTTCTCTATTTTTTATGTGTTTCTATAAAACTATAATATTTTTAAGAGAACACTATGTTTTATAACATCTAAAAAACACAACACTAATCTTTAACAAACCAAGAAATATTATTATTTTTAAAATATTATAACCTATTCATTGAATTGATAGGTATGAATAGAAATAACCAAATTATGATATATATATATAAAGGTCAAACTAAATACAATTTTTTGATTAATTCTCAAGAAATAAGAACTCATTTTTTTGTAAAATCGTATTATGATTCAAAAATATGTATCATTCAAACATGATTTTTAATGATTTTTGTGAGAAATTATTATAATTAATTTTCCCACATTTGTAAAATGTATTAGATAAAATAAAATTAATTTTTAAAATAAAATTTTTAAAATTATATTAGATTGTATTACATATAATTTTCTAAAAATATTGATTTTTACGGAAGATTTTATATTGAAAACCATATTTTTGTTTGAAGCCTTCAAAACATTCCATTTGGTTTTAAAATGGTTTAAAAGTTAAATTAGTTCTCATATATTATGAATAATCCAATTAAGTTTATTTTAATGAATTTGATTTTTGAATTTGGTAAAAAAAAAAAATTATACTTAAAAAATATTTTTTCTGAAAAATATTTTTTTCATCATGTTTTGTGTTTTTATCTAAAATTGATTTCTAGAACTTTTATAAATTTAATCCTAAAAAATGGATCCCTTATTTTAAATCAAAATGTCAAAATTTCATAGATAGTTTCCTTTTATTTTTTGTCAACATGAATATTAACTACTGTAAATTTTTATCACCACGGTAAAGTAAAAATGAGATAATTATTGTTAAAACTAACGTGATAAGGTCTCAATATCAACCCAACATTTGACTTTATTTAATTTTATAGAGAAATTATACTATATCTATACAAATTATGAATATACATAATTTTTTTCCATTTTACCGTGATATGACATTTATATTTTTTTACGTAATGAAAATTCCAAAATGACACTCTTAACTTTAAAATATCTAATTTTTTTAAAAATGGATAAAAAGTTGATAAGATAAGTTATAATTGATTATTTTAAAAATATTTTTATCATAGTAATTTATTTTTAATTTTTAGAAATGAAATAATTACCTTTAATGCTTGCGAAATGTTGACATAGTACCTTTAAAAGCTAAAAAAGTCATGTAAATTATTTTAAAAACATTAAATTTTTATTAGTTTTGTGATTTAGTGTCTGAAGAATTTTATAATTCAATATAAAAAATTAGATATGTGTAAATTTTTTATTTCAATTCCATTTCATTCATGATTTTTTCAATATCAAATTTTTTGAATAGTATAAAAATGATATTTATGATATTTTATGAAAAATAATATTTTATTAAATTATTTAGAAAAAATTAAAAAATTGAAATATGAAAAATTGGATTAGAAATGGTATAAAATAACATAACATAACCATTTACTAACCAATTGTTTCCTTGTATTTATAATTATAAACTAGTAATAATGTAAAATTTGTTACCATAGTTAAGGATAAAATTATTTAATAAGTGGTTTAAAAAGATATTGTTTAAAACACTATTTATATCAATAAAACCTTTATTGGATAATGGGATTTCAAAAAAATCATACTTTATATTCTAATATATATCCATTTGGATGCATTTTTTAGTGAATTACTATTATAAATTAATCTTTTAAGAAATTCCAAGAGTACCCTTCTCCCAAATTATAAAAGGGATCCCCTCCTTTCTATTCTTTACACAACAATGAGCCATATGGATGAAAAAAACATACTGAATTATCTTTTTAAATTCCATATCTATGAATTATTTATTCTTGTCTTCTAAAAATACCATTCTAAGGGTCTATAAGAATAGATCTAATGGAGGCCAAACAAAGAAGAGGTAACCATCATAATCAACCACTTTTAGTTTGTTTCTTATTATATATCCTCTCTATATATGGTATTCCTCATAAATTAATAAATTAAGTACCATAAATATATAAAAATGTTATTTTGATTGTGAAATGGCCATTATTCCCCATCATTTATATGAAATGGTATGTTAATGTATTGCTCGTGCATACATATGGGTTCCTGTCCCCATGTTGCGATACAAATCATTTTCCATACCCATATTTAATAGATGGATATTGTGATGGGTTTAAAATATATATATGATATTTATGGAATAATAATTCTTCTATAATTATAATATCATATCCACGTTATTTCTTTCCATCCCTTCATAAAATAATAACACTGCTCATGTGTATGTGTGGATTACCACCTCCACAAAGCGATGTGAAAGTTTTTCATTTATTATTTTCATGGATGGTAACAAAGAAAGATTTAATGAATATATAAAATATATATATATTATATTGTAATAATACGTTAATATTTAATTATTATTTACCTTTCTTGTATTCCAACCCTTGAAAAGTGAAAACAATGTTCATACGTACATATGGTCTACTATCTCTATGAATTGTGTAACTAATGTTTCTATATATACATTTATGAATGAATCTATATAAATATATATAATTAATATATATTATATTTATATCATGGATAATATTATTGAGATTACAGAACCATGATCAAAGTACATGGATCAAAACTACCAAACTGAATGCCTCATGAAAAACGAAACGATTAACATAGGTAAACAACCATTTTAATAAGTAAATTTTTATAAATGGGTAATGAAATATTATAGGTGAATAAAATATGATATTATAAATATTTAAATTAATCTTATATAGAATTAAATTAAATCAAAATTTATTACACATGTTTTTAATTAGAATTAAAATCAATTAAATCTTGAGGCATGGGTTTATGTTACAATCTCATTATTAACTGAGACTGAGTATGATTTAGTTTTTGACGATGAAATTAAATTATCTAGATATCAAGAGTATATTAATTTCTCTTATAATTTGGTCATTTATAGATAATATATTTTTTACTTTCATTTTTCCACTCTATGTGTAACACCCCAAGATTTCATAGTAAGTTATTTTCTTTAAATTCAATAGCTTGCGCTACACGTAACACCGAGTTCGAGTGCACCACGACTTACTAAACTAGCCGTTCAAAACCAGTTATGAATAGTATTAACTGGATTTTGAATTTTATAGAATCTATATAATTTTAAATTATGTATTATGTGTTTCTTAGACATATTATATGAACAAATTCAATTTTTCAGATAAAAAATGTATTTTTCATAAAAATTCAATATTACCACATTTTAATGGTGAACCCTTTTTAAATAAAGTATTTTACCCTTTTACAAATTAAATTTGACAAAATAAAATTCTTCTTTATAATCGGGACATCAAAATTTATGTTGGATGAAATTTTTGTATTTTTCTAATAATATTCATTTTTTATGAATAGTGAGAAATACTGTATTTTAATTCAAAAATTCCTTTTAATATAATTTATTTATAAGGTTATATTATATTTTAAATTGGTTTTTAAGTGTAATTAGATTATATTTTTACCATTTAATCCAATTTTGGTCATTGGAATTAATTTCACTTTAAAATTATACATAAAAAAGTGTCAATCTTTTGATATTTATTGTTTCTTAAAAACACGCTATTTGTTTTGAAAACAGGAATTAATTTTAAATTAATTAATAAAACTTTTTATGTTTTGAATTTGGTAAAATATACATCATTTTTGAATTCTGAATATCAAATACAGTTTAGGCTGAATTTTTGGTATTTTTTTTGAAAAACTTCAATTTTTGATGAATAGTGGAACCACTAAGTAGTAGTTAAAAATCCGAATTTTTCTTTTAAATGAAATTGTACCGCTTCTGTGAATTGAATTTCGAAAATAAAAGATACATGGTTATTATTAGTATGTAAAATTTGGTTCAGTAATATGAAAATAATTTTGGTGAATAGTAACTTTTCACTTTTATTTTCCGCAGTTAAAGGTAAATAGGGTAATTCAAGGTAAAAAAGAATACTATACTAATAAAGAATTACCTTAACACTTGTCATAACCTTATTTGATGAGTCATACCCGATCATGGGAATCCTTGGGTTGATTTTGGGACCCCATGGAGCCACTTATGAATGATAATGATACTTTATTTTAATTAACTTAAAGTAAAGGCAACAATGATGTAAACAAATATATTTTAGTAAATCAATTTTTACATGGGGTTATATAAGTCATCTTTTCGACTATAAATATTCATTGTAAAGATAAAATTATTTCCTAAATTGTGGAATTTTTTTATACTTTTTAGACATCAAAAAAATTAAATTATTTATGACACAATAATGATGTAGTATTTACCTCATAAATAAATGATTTAAATAAATAAGATTAGTAATATTAAAAAAATATCCAAAACCTGTCCAATTCTTATTGGAAGATTTTATTTAGACCACGAGTTTTCTTATCTTTGACTTTAATTAGTTTTGGACCTTTAGAAACCGAATATCACTATATAATAAAGTAATATTTTCACACATTCCTAAAGAGCCCCTCCTCCCCCTTATAAAAGGACACCACCTCTATCCCATTCCACACACCTCTAAAGCCCCTTGTCTCATCCAACCCCTGCCCAAATAAGCTCCCAAGATCCCTCTCTTACACCTAGAAGCCTTAACTTAGGCATATATAACTTCAAGAAATCCTTTTGGTTCAAACAAAAGGAAGTTACCCAAAATAAAGGTAACGGTTTCTCGTAAATTATTTTGATTTATTTTGTTTTATTTTACTTCTAAAACCCCCATAAAATCTTTTTATTCCTTTCTATTATAATAAAACTAGTATCCTCAATATACTAGGATGTTTTTATGAGAAGGATTCGAACTACACTTACACACACCTCTATCTAACGGGTGAAGAACATACTATTTATGTGGTTGGAAAACTAATGCCTCACTAAATTATGATTGTTCGATTATCTCCTACCACCTCTCATGGTGTCCATTAAGATGGAACTATATTTATATATGATATATATTATGTTTATGTTTTCATTGTGCTTCTGTATTTTCCATTTATATCATACCTTTATGGTTTCGATTATGGGTAAAATGCGATAATTTCATATATATACTGGATATATATAATATATATATATATATGATATCTAAATCATGTATATAAATATCGAGATAATGGACTTTTGACCATATGGAAAAATTGTAATGATATCAAGTTCATTTTTGACTCATGTTCGGAACATCGATAAAATATCCAAGATGAACTCAAATAATTAACTAATTGTTATAGCAAGGTAATAAGTGAAATAAAAGGAATAATAAACTTTAAAAATGTTCTTAATCAAGTAGAAATAAACTTAATTTTATTATTCAAGAAGAACAAGTAACATACAAGAAAATTCATAGTTGAGGTAAGAGGTTTCTTATCTCACTTTTAATTCCGTGAGGTTTCCATTGTTCGCCACTTATTTATTGCTTGTGGTGTATTGGGTACTGCCATTTGATATATATTATCATGATTCTCTTTATATTCATGGTATTATGTGATTACTTTTGTGGGTTTTTACTTTTGGTCAAATGACTTGATTGATAACAATGTGGTAAGGAGTTTTTATCTCACTTCTTATTCCCAAGAGATTCACGCTATATTGGCCACTATTTCCTTTTGTGTGGTGTATGTACTACCCATGATTGTATTCTTGGTGTAATATAATTTAATTTATAGGTATTTAAATCTTCATTTTATGATCCCTCTTTCATGGGGTGTATGTTTCATAAGTTACCAAATCGGTAAGGGAATTTCAAATTTCAATTTCCACTCATTGGGCTTTACGCATAATTCATTGAATATTTTACTCCATGATTATACGTGGAATCACTATTTGTTATTTGTGTAGTAATTTCTACTCCCATTTCTATGGATATAATTTTTACACACATAATAAATCCATTGATAAATTATCATGTCATCGATATGAACCTGATAGGAGTAATTTTAACTCAATCTCCATTCATTGAGTTAAACATCCAATTCATTGGTGTTGTTTTCAGAATAATATGTGTGAATTCCCTCTAATTGATTTACACTGAATATACAATCATATTGAGTGTATTTATATTTTTCACACATAATTATGTCGTTGATTTATCCTTAACCTAATGATACAGTCTTTATAAGGGATTTCATCTCAAGTTACATTCCATTGAGTCTTCTTTGTTGTTATGCTCCAATTCACTTTTATTTGGTGTATATACTGTACTTTGACATAGTAAATCATTAAATACTTTATTATCATGATATTATAAAGTTTTGATTATCCAAATTATTTTTATTCAAGCGTCTCTCATTTGGTTAGGGACTCTAACTAAAATATTGTTTTAAATGTTTTAAAGATTTATTCTTCTAAATCTCTCTCATTAATGTCAATGTTTTAAAAATGGTTTTAAGGATTTATTTATATGTACATTAATGTTTTCAAATTAAAATTCGTTTTAAAAGTTTCAATGTGGTATGAGACACTTTGATTCAAAAATATATTTTAAACGGCTTCTTGATAAATAGTGAGACTTTTAAATGTTTTCCAGAAAAGGGTGATATTTCTCTCAAATAGTGTTGATTATTATTTTCATCTATGCCAATATCCTTCATTATTCTTTATTGAGGTTAATTTATTATAATAAAAGCTTCTATATTGTATTTAATGAGTTATGTTTGCCTATGGATGTGCTATTTTAATACCACACATTTTTTGTGGTTAAATTATTGACATTTTAAATGATAGTTTTAGTACGAATGTCGAGATTATGTTTCAATATTTTCATATGAGGAATGCATTGGACTTAGTAAATGAGGGGTGGATCCTACTATATCCCCTGGATGCATCGATAGGTATCATGAGACAATTAGACGTGGAATTGGCTGAGGCCTTTCCCAATTTTTGATATATGGTTTTGGCCGAGGCCTTAATCATTTTTAGACGTCACTACAACAAAAACCGGGTTTAGCGGCAGTTTTGTGGCGGCGGATCACAAAACCGCCGCTAAACGTTTTCACCGAAAGGTTTCGCGGCAGTTTTTAATAAACCGCTGCGAAACCCGTAATTTATTTTAACGATGCCGACCCTTCCCTACCCCCCCACCCCGATCGTCCCCCAAACCCCTGCGCCCTCCCTTCTTCCCCTAACCCCCCCCCCCCGGCGACCCACAACCCTCGACCCCCAACCGTTCGGCGACCCCCAAACGTCTGGCGACCCACGACCTCCGGTGACCCCGCGACCTCCGTCTCTGGCGACCCTGCGACCTCCATCTCCAGCGAACCATCTTTTCCAGGTATATGCAGTTAGTTTTTAGGAGATTATGCCTATTTATTTTATTTTAAATAGTTAATTACAAATGTTTTTAATTAATTTTTTTATGGAATGAAATTGTTTCTTAGGAGTGTGTACAATATTTATTGAGGCTCAACAGAGATCAGTGGGGGATTGTAAAGACCTGGAAATTTCAAGGGATTTTTTTTCTTAATTTTCTTTGGAATTTTCCAAGAACGCAGTTTCTGACGGAACCTGATTCCGAGGCCCGGTGTTCCCAGAATCATTTTCCGAAGTTTAGCTCGGGTACGTTCAGTGAACGAACGAGTGGGTTTTTCTAAATTTTGAACCGGTGCTCAGAATTGAAATCTGAGGGCACCGATGAACTCGCAGTGCTGATATTCGCTTAGAAATGCCTTTTACGGAGTTCCGTTTTCTTGGGTGTGGTTTTGAGTTTTTGGGGTTAAGTTAAGAAATAAAATAAAGTGGTGCGGCAATTTTATTTTATTTCACTTAAAGCCACTTAAAAGTCACTTAAGCTAAGTTATGCGGATATGGTGGAACCCAAAAATATCCTACCCACTTGGTAGGATATTTGTGAGGTGGGGCCCGCACGAGCCCCACCGTTTCTTTTCCTCTAAGTAACGCACCCGCAACCCCCCCTCTTTAATGAAGTCAACTGTGCGTTTTTCTGGTTAAGAAACGCCTCATTAATTGGGCAGTTAAATCATTACAAGTAATTCAACGAATTAATTGTTCGTTTCTTATCTTTTGATTTTCAAAAGCTTAGGACAATAATAAAATAAGGGTTGAAGTTATTTTATTTAGTTGGACTTGTGGCGTGGAGATAATTTGGAGGAAAGCATTCTTCTTCGATGAAGAACGTGAAGAACGTGAAGAACGTGAAGAATGCTCCGACCCCCGACGAAGAACACCAAACCCTCAGAGATCGACGAAGTGACACCGTGTACCGCGATGTCAGCGACGCTTCTTCTGCAACGCTCCTTCCGCAACGCTTTCTTCCGCGACGAGAAAATCTGCGACGAACCCTCGCTCGACGACGCTTGAGGTAGGGGATTTTATTTTTGGTGTTCTATTATCTTTTGAGAAAAGAACGACGAGCGCGGACCAACCAATTCCAGGTTGATCCGCGGATCGTTCATTCATGCGGATTTATGTTGAGGATTATTATTTGATTTGTTCGTGATTATTACCTTGACGATCTTCATGAAATATGACCATTTGCTATCAATTAACGAGAGGGGTCCAGACCGCACAAACACGGCCGACCCTCCTCCTTATCTTTGTGGGTTTCTTTTGTGGATTGAAACGGGGATGGCGTGGTGCCGTCGCACCGTGCAGAAACGTGCGGCAAGGAATGCGCGGCGCCGTCGTGCCACGTCGTGAAAACGAACAAGGGCGCGACGCCGTCGCGCCGCGTCGGAGAAACCCGAAGACATCCGCGGACGGAGTCGGGCCACGGCGAAGGGGCGGGGCGCCATCGCGGCGCACCAGAGAACCACGAAGACGACACGTTTTGTTAATTGACGTGCGGATTGTCGGACGACGACGAACGAGGCCGCAAGGGCGATTTGAAAGCTCTTCAGCAAAGGTTGGGTCCCGGGAGGACCTCTAGCGCAGACGGAAATGGAATCGGACCACCGGAGCAACTCCGGTGGCCCGCGGAACCCACCGGCGGCGCGGGCCGCCGGCGCGGCTGCGCCGGCGGCCGGCAGACCCGCGACCGCGCGGGTCTGGCGAGACACGGGATGCGGCCTTGCCGCATCCTCTGACCAAGGGCGGCCCCACGCGGGGGCCGCGATGTTCTCACGCGGGGGCAGCACACCCCCCGCCGCTCGGCCGTAACCGGCCGAGCCGATTCTGGTGGCCGGGCCACACCCGCGCCGGTGTGGGCCGGGTCGGGTCGGGTCGGACCCAGACCCGGGTCGGGCCGACCCGGTCCAGGCCGACCCAGGGGGGGTTGGGCCGGGTCGGTCCGGGCCCAGACCCCCCGTTTTCGGACCTTTTCGTTATTTTGCTCATAACTTGAGATGCGGGCCTCCGAATTACGCACAGTCAGCGGAAATGAGATCCTTGGATCGAGACGGTCATTTTAGTATACTATACCCAAGGTTTCAGAATACTTTGGGTTCAGTCGGGTTGGTTCGTACACGAAACCAACCGGGCCCTCGGAGCGGAAACACTCATATCTTGAGCTCCGGACGTCCGATTGACGTACCGTCGACTTTGATGTTTTCCTCTTGTTGAGACGGAACTTGTGGCATACTTCGCCCGAGGTTTGGATGCAGTTGGAGTTTGGGCGAGTTGGGTTGTACCCGAAATCCAACCGGGCCCCTCGAACGGGAAAGCTGATATCTTTCAGACCAGATGTCCGTTTGACGAACCGTCAGCGGCGTTGGTGATCACGTTGAGAAGCGGTCCCTTTGAGTTTACCCTATGAGATTTCTAGGTACAGTTGAGATACGGCTGGGTAGGTTCGCTCACAAAACCAACCGGGCCCCTGGGAGGAAAAGGCTAATAACTCACAAACCGGGCGTCCGATTGACGCGCCGTCTATTGCGTTGGGACCCCTATGACGAGGTGGTACTTTGAGATACTTCTTCATGGGACTTTGAGATACTTGGAGTATCGACCTGTAACTCGTGGAGCGGACCCTCCCAGAGACGAGCGTGTGGAGTACGGAGACCGTGTAGGTGACTGAGACCTGGCGACTGCTTGACCGACTCGACATGGAGTGAGTCGACTAGCCCAGTGGACGGAGCACTACTTTGTGAGGTGCAAACCCATGGAGGATGGAGCACTACCTGTGTGACAGTGTAGACCAGCGGTACTCGTCCGGAGAGTACCTCTGTAGGCTACTAGGGGGTGTGCACTACTGTGTTTGGGTGGCATACCCCGGCAGGAAGCACTAATGTGTTTGGCTGGCTGGCCCGCGGTACTCGACAGGAGGAGTACCTCAGCAGTCTTAGGTTAGTGAGCAGTACCTCGGAGTCGTGACAAGACCACTGTACATTCCAGAGATGGGGCTCTTCAGCAGTTACGGTTTCGATAATAAAAATCCTGGTTTGAGCTGAGTCTATGACCTTTGTGTTTCCTGATGATTGAGTTGGGTTACTTGATAACTTAGGTATATGTATGGGCATATACCTGGGTAGTGGTTATCCGTTGATTTCATAACCCTTGTGTTTCCTCATGATTGAGATGGGTTACTTGATAACTTAGGTATATGTATGGGCATATACCTAAGTAGAGGTTATTTGTTGAGATCTTCTTTGTGGTTATCCTTGTTGGTTTTAGTGAGACCTTGAGGGTCTCGGGATCCCTACTGAGTATCATTATACTCACACCTGCACGGGCTATGCCCGCACCTCGTTGTGTTGGTTGCAGACGACGGGCAGTGCTGACGGAGGCCGAGCGTTCGAGGACTGGACGGTACCCGGAGGTGGACTACACGACGATTCAGTACCCGGAGGTGGACTACATGACGAGTCAGTATCCGGAGGTGGACTTCACGGCGAGACGACACTCGGAGGAGGTTGACGGGCGAGAGCATTGTGGAAGCTATCTGTACCTACCCTTCAGGTAGGATCCATGGTGGATGATCCAAGAGCTGCGCCATCTGTACCTACCCTTCAGGTAGGATCCGAGGAGGACGACCCAGGAGCCGCTTCCTTCCTACCAGCTATTGTCTTTTTCTGTTGTACTTTGTTCAGTTGTAGTTATACTTTCTTTTGGGTTTGTATTCTGGCCCATTTTCCTTTCACCACTTCTCTTTGTACTTAGTGTTTTACTTCTTCTTGTACTTTGTGGTGTTTTGTTTACTTTTATAAAGTCAATGCATTCCCAGTTATCGGGATTTATTCCTTTGGTGCTAGTCGCCAACCCCTGGCCTATGGAAGACAGGTTTGGGGTAGTCACGGCACGGGCCCCGAGGAAGGGTCGTGACAAATTGGTATCAAAGGAGTTGGTTCTAATGCAGAACTTATAACTATGATATTTTATTTCTGTGAAGCAATAGTGTTAAGAGTACCGAGTGTGGTTTTCAGTTCAGGGAGTTCAGTGTTGGTCCGGGCGGCCGACGTATCCATACACCAGGACCCTGACAACTGATTTCCGACTTTGTGCACGAAAACACTGATTACGTGTGTGTTTCCAGAAGTTTTTAAATGTCAGCTCAAACTAGGTCAGCTCACCAGGTATAATCGTTTGACAGTGTCACGTTGTTTCTTTCAGGATACCTTTTCTCGAACGACCAGCTAGAGCCCAGAGGGACATGCGTACTGACAACTTGCCGAGCGATGAGGCTTCGGTACATGGCCCTCTTGTAGTTGAGGCACCAACGAAGGCACCAGCGGTACTACCATACGTTGGGCCACCGATGCCACCAGCCCCAGTAGTAGGTGATGCACGCCACTTGAGCGCGCTGCACGAGTTCCAGCGCCAGAGACCACCCAGGTTCAGGGGAGAGACGGACCCGCAGGCGGTTGAGGATTGGCTGGAGGCTGTGGTGAGAGTCTTCAGGATAGTGGGGATGCTGGCAGACTTCATGGTGATCTTTGCTGCCAGCCTTCTTCAGGCAGTAGCAGGCAGGTGGTGGAGCCACTTGTTACAGTTTTCGACGGAATGACCTTCGCATGGGAAGAATTCGAGACCTTATTCAGGGTGGAGTTTGTGCCAGTAGCTCTACAACCCGAGCGTGTACAGGAGATTTTGCCTTTTTCGTAGGGTTTTCGATCAGTAGTCGAGTCATCTGTGGGCAGTAGACAGATGATGCAGAGGTCTAGGATGACCAGACCAGTAGTTGGGCGATCTCAGGTTTTAGGATCGGTGGTGCGGGGCACCCGGGGTGGGGTCAGAGCCAGGCGTTCCAAAAATGGACAGTGTTTCTCCTGTGGTAGGAAGGGTCACCTAGCACGTGACTGTACGACCCCCCGCACGGTTGATCAGCAGGTGTTGGAGGAGCCACCGAGACAGAAGTAGCGGCTGGTGCTTGAGCAACAGCCGAGCAGTGGACAAGGCAGTAGAGCTCCGGGAGCAGGTGGACAGGAGAGGAACTAGTGGATACGTCCTTTGTACTTCTAGTTCCATGTTGCTGTTGTATTCGTGTCTTTGTACTATGAGTTACAATAATAAAAAGACACTTATCTTGTGATGTTTTCTTTCCTGTCCTTTTTGTTTGGTTGATACTGAGTGGTCCTGGTTGAGACTGTTGACTTGACCCTCACTTTTGAGATTTCTACTGGACGAGACCTAGTGACCTCACACTGATGCCGACAGTGTGACTCGACCCCTGGAGGCGAGAGTGACAGTTGGATCTCTTGGTAGTTACGTCGAGGCCTTACGACGTCATCCATGGCATGAATGCATCATTCATGTCGGGATTGACTGTATTAGGCAATGAATGTGGTTCATCCAAGGGATGAGACCAAATTTCTCTTATCGGCATAGAAGAAATCATAGTAGCTCTTGTGAGACTAAAGAAGGTCCAGGTCATCCAAGAGCGGATGAAGAATGCACAGTGCAGTAATAAACAGGAAACCAGTGCCAGTCTTAGAGACTCGGGCATATTAAATGTTTCAAGAAGAGGAATCTTTAAAGAGATATGAGTCTGCGAAGCGGCAGACATGGAGGCAGAGCTAGGAGAGCAGCATGAGGTGGTGTATATCTTAACATGCTACAACCACCCACCTTAGTTATCCCTGCCAGGATCAGGGATCTGGAGGGAAGAGGAAGAGTGTGGCTGCATGCGGTCAAGGAGTGTGACCCAATGGCTCTAGAAATGATTCAAGGGACGGTCTGTGTCCACTACTAGCTGCTGTAGTAATAGACGTCGATATGAATCATTCATCGCTTTCAAAAATCTTGTCCCAGACCTAGAGTTTCCGGTAAGCCGTAGACTTGACCCTCACGTCTGGAGATAACTTGGGAGAAGACTCGATAATCACACTTACGCCGACGGTGTGGTCAGACCCTTGAGGCGAGAGTTTCGGTTGGAATCTCTTGGTGGCAGCGTCGAGGCCTTACGACGTTGGTTTGAGTATGGACTGTGCAATCACAGTTCATACACAAATTGACGGTATTAGGCAAAAATGTTGTGGTTTAACTACGACATCGGGATGGGTTTTCCTTGGTCGAAAAAAAAGGAAACCCCAGGCAGCACAGGGTAACTCATGCACAGGAGGGTGCGACCGATCACTCTTGAGTCGGTCAACCTTACTCTCGTGGCAGAAGTCGTTTTGAGTTTCAGTTCTAACAATAATTTGAGGCCTCATGAGTTTGAGGATGATGATCACGTCCTTATACGGGTCTCACCTCGATGTGGTTTACGGAGATGTGGCCAAGGCAGAAAGTTATCTCCGAGGTTCAGCGGACATTCTTAGGTCCTCAGCTGGGTAGGCGGGGTGGTTTACCGCTTGACCCATCCACCTCAGTTGCACCAAGTGTACGACGACTTCCACGTATCTCAACTGAGGAGATTCGTGCGTGATCCTTCACATATCATCGACCATGGGGAGCTGGACGATGGCGATGGGGTTACTTTTACGGAGGTTCCACTGGGGATCAAGGATCGACAGGAGCAGATCCTATGAGGACGGTCGATCCCTCGGGTGCGATTTCACTGGCAGTACGGGAGTCTCCTGGTAAGCACATGGGAGCGGAAGGCTTAGATGCGTGCTCAATACCGCTTTTGTGACCCTAGTTTGTGTTGAAGCTTTACGGGGACGTAAAGCCCTGAGGGGGGGAGTTATGTAAAGACCCGGAAATTTCAAGGATTTTTTTTCTCTTAATTTTCTTTGGAATTTTACAAGGACGCAGTTTCTGACGAAACCTGATTCCGAGGCCCGGTGTGCCTGGAATCATTTTCCGAAGTTTAGCTCGGGTACGTTCAGTGAACGAACGAGCGGGTTTTTCTAACTTTTGAACCGGTGCTTGGAATTGAAATCTGAGGGCACCGATGAACTCGCAGCGCCGATATTCGCTTAGAAACGCCTTTTCCGGAGTTGCGTTTTCTTGGGTGTGGTTTTGAGTTTTTGGGGTTAAGTTAAGAAATAAAATAAAGTGGTGGGGAAATTTTATTTTATTTCACTTAAAGCCACTTAAAAGCCACTTATGATAAGTTAAGCGAATAGGGTGGAACCCAAAAATATACTACCCACTTGGTAGGATATTTTTGAGGTGGGTCCCGCACGAGCCCCACCGTTTCTTTTCCTCTAAGTAACGCACCCGCAACCCCCCCTCTTTAATGAAGTCAACCGTGCATTTTTCTGGTTAAGAAATGCCTCATTAATTGGGCAGTTAAATCATTACAATTAATTCAACGAATTAATTGTTCGTTTCTTATCTTTTGCTTTTCAAAAGCTTAGGTCAATAATAAAATAAGGGTTGAACTTATTTTATTTAGTTGGACTTGTGGCGTGGAGAGAATTTGGAGGAAAGCGTTCTTCTTCGACGAAGAACGTGAAGAAAGAGAAGAATGTGAAGAACGCTCCGACCTCCGACGAAGAACACCGAACCCTCGGAGATCGACGGCGCGACGCCGTGTACCGCGACGTCAGCGACGCTTCTTCTGCGACGCTCCTTTCGCGACGCTTTCTTCCGTGACAAGAAAATCCACGACGAACCCTCGCTCGATGACGCTTGAGGTAGGGGATTTTATTTTTGGTGTTCTATTATCTTTTGAGAAAAGAACGACGAGCGTGGACCAACCAATTCCAAGTTGATCCGCGGATCGTTCGTTCATGCAGATTTATGTTGAGGATTATTATTTGATTTGTTCGTGATAATTACCTTGAAGATCTTCGTGAAATATGACCATTTTCTATCAATTAACGAGAGGGGCCGGACCGCACAAACACGGCCGACCCTCCTCTTTATCCTTGTGGGTTTCTTTTGTGGATTGAAACGGGGATGGCGTGGTGCCGTCGCACCGCACGGAAACGTGCAGCAAGGAATGCGCGGCGCCGTCGCACCGCGTCGTGAAAACAAACAAGGGCACGACGTTGTCGCGCCGCGTCGGAGAAAACCGAAGACATCCGCGGACAGAGTCGGGCCACGACAAAGGGGCCCGGCGCCATCGCGTCGTGCTGGAGAACCATGAAGACGACGCGTTTTGTTAATTGACGTGCGGATTGTCGGACGATGACGAACGGGGCCACAAGGGCGATTTGAAAGCTTTGCAGCAAAGGTCGGGTCCTGGGAGGACCTCTAGCGCAGACAGAAATGGAATCGGACCACCGGAGCAACTCCGGTGGCCCGCGGAACCCACTGGCGGCGGCGGCCAGCAGACCTGTGACCGCGCGGGTCTGGCGAGACACGGGACGTGGCCTTGTCGCGTCCGATGACCAAGGGTGGCCCCACAATGGGGCCGCGGTGTTCTCACGCGGGGGCAGCACGCCCCCCGCCGCTCGGCCGTAACCGGCCGAGCCGATTCTGGCGGCCGGGCCGAACCCGCGCCGGTTCGGTCCGGGTCGCGCCCGAGCCGGCCCGGGCCACTCAGGCCGAGCCGGGTCGGGTCGGACCCGGACCCGGGTCGGGCCGACCCAGGGGGGGTTGGGCCGGGTCGGTACGGGCCCAGACCCCCCGTTTTCGGACCTTTTCGGTCTTTTGCTCATAACTTGAGCTGAGGGCCTCCGAACGACACGCCGTCAGCGGAAATGCGATCCTTGGATCGAGAAGGTCGTTTTGGTATACTACACCCAAGGTTTCAGAATACTTTGGGTTCGGCCAGGTTGGTTCGTACACGAAACCAACCGGGCCCTCGGAGCGGAAACACTCATATCTTGAGCTCCAGACGTCCGATTGACGTGCCGTCGACTTTGATGTTTTCCTCTTGTTGAGACGGAACTTTTGACATACTTCGCCTGAGGTTTGGATGCAGTTCGAGTTTGGGCGAGTTGGGTTGTACCCGAAATCCAACCGGGCCCCTGGAACGGGAAAGCTGATATCTTTCAGACCAGATCTCCATTTGACGAACCGTCAGCGGCGTTGGTGATCACGTTGAGAAGCGGTCCCTTTGAGTTTACCCTATGAGATTTCGGGGTACATTTGAGATATGGCCGGGTTGGTTCGCTCACGAAACCAACCGGGCCCCTGGGACGAAAATGCTAATAACTCACAGACCAGACGTCCGATTGACGCGCTGTCTGTTGCGTTGAGACCCCTATGACGAGGCGGTCCTTTGAGATACTTCTTCGTGGGACTTTGAGATACTTGGAGTATCAACCTGTAGCTCATGGAGCGGACCCTCCCAGAGATGAGCATGTGGAGTACGGAGACCGTGTAGCCGACTGAGACCTGACGACTGCTTGACCGACTCGACTTGGAGTGAGTCGACTAGCCCAGTGGACGAAGAACTACTTTGTGAGGTGCATAACCATGGATGATGGAGCACTACCTGTGTGACAGTGCAGACCCGCGATACTCGTCCGGAGAGTACCTCTGTAGGCTACTAGGGGGTGTGCACTACTGTGTTTGGGTGGCATACCCCGGCGGGAAGCACTATTGTGTTTGGGTGGCTGGCCCGCGGTACTCGACAGGAGGAGTACCTCAGCAGTCATAGGTTAGTGAGCAGTACCTCAGAGTCATTATAGGACCACTGTACACTCCAGAGATGGGCTCTTCAGCAGTTACGGTTTCGATAATAAAAATCCTGGTTTGAGCTGAGTCTATGACCTTTGTGTTTCCTCATGATTGAGATGGGTTACTTGATAACTTAGGTATATGTATGGGAATATACCAGGGTAGTGGTTATCCGTTGATTTTATAACCCTTGTGTTTCCTAATGATTGAGATGGGTTACTTGATAACTTATGTATATGTATGGGCATATACCTAAGTAGAGGTTATCTGTTGAGATCTTCTTTGTGGTTATCCTTGTTGGTTTTAGTGAGACCTTGAGGGTCTCGGGGTCCCTACTGAGTATCGTTATACTCACCCCTGCACGGGCTATCCCCACACCTCGTTGTGTTGGTTGCAGACGACGGGCAGTGCTGAAGGAGGCCGAGTGTTCGAGGACTGGACGGTACCCGAAGGTGGACTACACGACGAGTCAGTACCCGGAGGTGGACTAGACGACGAGTCAGTATCCGGAGGTGGACTTCACGGCGAGACGACACTCGGAGGAGGTTGACGGGCGATAGAATTGTGGAAGCTATCTGTACCTACCCTTCAGGTAGGATCTGTGGTGGACGATCCAGGAGCTGCGCCATCTGTACCTACCCTTCAGGTAGGATCCAAGGAGGAGGCCCCAGGAGCCGCTTCCGTCCTACCAGCTGTTGTCTTTTTCTTTTGTACTTTGTTTAGTTGTAGTTGTACTTTCTTTTGGGTTTGTATTCTGTCCCATTTACCTTTCAGCACTTCTCTTTGTACTTAGTGTTTTACTTCCGCTTGTACTTTGTGGTGTTTTGTTTACTTTTATAAAGGCAATGCCTTCCCAGTTATCAGGATTTACGCCTTTGGTGCTAGTCGCCTGCCCCTGGCCTATGGAAGGCGGGCATGGGGTAGTCACAACACGGGCCCCGAGGACGGGTCGTGACAGGGATTAACTATATTATCCAGATAGGTGGACACATTTAATACAAAATCCATATGTGTGTTTACGCAGGGGTGTGAATTATTATATAAATTCATTAATTCTAATAAATTTAATATGGGCAATAATATATCTATAAAAAGAGAGAGTAGAGTGTTATGCCTCTTATTCTTTGAATAAGTTCCCTATAGAAAATTGAATGAATTGTGATCACCTGAACACTATATTACCAAGGGGATAGGGTTTTGATTGAGGTGATGAGAGACCATGTGTATGTATCAAAGTATGAGATGTGACATGGGTATTATATTTTGGGATATTCAGAATATTTTTTAATACTAAGAGTCTTGGAGTCATGTGATGAAATTTCATACAGTCATATGTCTCATGAGTTTTTAAGAACTCCCTCCTAAAGATGGAGGAGAGTCATATATGGTATACTAAGAAGTGTGAATGCTTCGATACTTGATATGTGTGGCCAATAGGGTCTTCCTATATGCTATTTTTCCAGATTTTTCCCTATGATATGTGACACAAGATCGAGATATGGGTTTTGGTAAGTTCTTAAAGACATGAAATTAGGATTCTAAGGGGAATTAGATTAAATAATAGACCCCACCTGAGTGACTTGGGTTGGGTTGTGAAAATTATTTGTGTGGTCATCATGGGGTGATGGATTTAGGTTGGTATAATATTCTAGATATAAGGGTCTAGGTATTTAGTGATGAGAGCACATGTTATTAACCAGTGATATTGTGGGATAGGTTGCATGCCCTAGATGGTTATTATATGCATGTGTTGGATGTTAGCCTAACTATGAGTGAGAGGTTAGGGAGATATAGATTACACCCAAACATGAGTGAGATGGTGGTGGTCTGGTTGTGACCTTTACTCTACATAATAAGGGAGAGACAAGTGAATTATACCTTACTCTTAGTGATATAGTTTTTGTTAGGTTTTAAACCCATCCAGAGTGATAGGGTCATGGATAGGATGTGTAACCACCCAACAAATACATATGGATGACCATACCCTAGGAGATATGTTAGTGGTTATAATGAAAATAGCCTCACAATGAGTTATAATTTGTTGAATATACTCCCTTGATTGATAATAATAGTTAAAGAATTGAATGCAGGACCCTATCAAGAGGCGGGTAATTGGTAAGACTCATATGATGCCTTAACATAGTTCTTCATGTACAAGACCGCATTTATGGATAAGAGAAAAATAGATTCTAACATGGATATGAATCTAATATCGTCAACACCCTGGTGTCCTAGTTTGAACATGGTGTTCTGATGGGTGTGTGTTCCTCGTCGGGTGTAGTAGTGTCCTATTTAGCACATGAAGTCCTAACAAGAATATTTATTTTTGTATTTAATTTCTTCATGAATACACACACATATTTTATAAAAAATATTAAGGGTACCTAGTTATACCCTCATGAGGTCTAGCCTCACCCCTTCAACGAGCACCATGGGGTTTATGAAGAAATATTATATTATTTTAGGTTAGAGTATGGGATGCATAGGGGATTGGGATGGAATATATCGATGGTATCTATAAAATGTGATTATAGTGTGTCCCATTTATGGTATTAAACAATTTTTTTGTACTTCATTATGTTATTTATTGGTATACATAGTCATCCCAGTGGGTGATCAATTGTGTGACCTATACAAAAATAAGAAGTTGTATCACATTGATAATGGTTTATGAAAAAAACCATTGTGTATTCTGGAATCAAGTGTTTAAAAAAATGTTTTATCTGATGTACACTTACTATTTATTGAATTTCATAACATTGAAAGTGAAATGTTATGAATCAATAATTATTTATACTGAATTTTTAAACTTTAGATTTTATATGAACTTGTAACTTATGGGAAGTGATATTGGAATATTTTGAACTCTTATGGAATGAAAGAAGATATGAGTTTTTTTGTGAAAATGATGGGAATAAAATTCCAATAATATCTATTAAATGGAGTAGAATATGTATTTATTCCAATCATATATTTCAATTAGGGAAGATTCCATTTTTCTTTTTTATTTTCTATCAAGATGGGGGGATAACTATATTAACAAATGGAGTTTATTTGTAATTGAAAATAATCAACGAAGGAGATTAGATTTCAGAGTATTGTTCAGTTATATTCTTTATCAACAAATAGTAATGTCAATACAACATCCAATGTAATTAATGAAATTTTGAAATTGAGAGTGATGAATAAAGGTTCCTACCAAATAAAGAAAATCAATTTTCCACACTCTCATTGTTTAATGTTTCTGTATGATACCAATTTGAAGGTTGAGAATCTATTAAAGAGTTATTGAGCATGTTAAATATTTAAATAATCAAGTAAATGATCTTATAACATGTATTGAGAGGTTTGGGGAAGTCATGAGATGGTTTAGTTTGACTCAGATTTACCTTGAATAATTTAGGAATTCATTAGATAATTCATAAATATAGGATGTACTAGATTACATATAATTCCTTTATACCATATCAATATGTTTCAAATACTCTCAATTAATGTGTTTTTGTTCATTGTGTGATTCATTAATTTTAAGTCATTGATAATATACCAATTCATGAGGTATGTGTGATTGAATATTTTTAATGTAATTATTATTTCAAGATATATATATTTTTTTCTATGTGTATGTGTGAAATACACCTTAATTAGTGTGTTTCTCAAAAATAAACATTGAAATGTGATAATAAAAATTTATCCTACATGTAAAATTTGTAAGCGTATAATTAGAATCTATATTTTGGTGTTAAACCAGTAGGCGTATGTTCTACCAAAACTCAATGTACATGTGAAATGACAATCATGATTTTCATTTCATAATTGGAACAAACTGGTAATATTAATATCCATATAAAGGTCATATATACCTATACGATGTTTATCAACATTTACTTAAATATAATCTGGATTTATGTAATGGTAACCCATGAATTATTCATGATAATTAATGTTTATATGTACATATTAATGAGTTACAAAAATAGAATAGATCCTATGTATATTTATTTCTATTTACAAGAATTTTATTAATTTGGATGAAAGTGACAGTTTGATGATGCATGTTATGTATGTTCATGATAAATAGATTTTTTACCAACTTATGGATATCATTCAAGAATGAGTTTATTATCATCAAGATGATATAGAAGAAGATCAACTTATTATGAAATTTCAGAAAATAAATATTTTTTAAATTAAACTTATCAGGTTCTGAAGAATAACGTACATAATATATACATTTATATATATATATATATGATTGAGTTGTTATCTATTTCATAATTATATATAAATAGAGAATAAATGTGATTTGTGGAATATTTTTGAGATTTTTTCCTACATATAGATGTTTAATATGACCTTGAATATATTTCTTGTGAATGCTCTTCGACAGTAAATGGAATTCCCCAAGCTATAAATTTTTATGACATATATTATATATAGAAATTGGATAATGAAGTGTACGATCAATGAATATTGATTGATAAATTTTTACATCATTCTAATGTATATAATATGAAATATTATGGGAAACCATGCATTGGTATTCTATATTAGTGATTTTGGATGGATGTTATAAATACCGACTTGTATCCCATTTCTAGATATGGAAAATAAAATAAAACATTTAAATAAGATGACCAAGCATGTGAGTATATGAGATGTTTAGGAAAGTTGTAGTATTTTTTGTGAGGGTGTGGAAGTAATCTGAGTGGACCAATGTATCTCATTAATTTAGTGGGGATAGAAATTGTTTGAGTCAACATAAATGTGTGATTGATAGTGTTATGATAATTGTGTAACCCGATATTCTTACTGCTCCTCAATGAGGTGTTCACGCTATCTTCTAGGGACCAGAATTGTTTGGTTTGTCTGGGCATGCTAAGTAAGTGGTAAATGTGATCAATGAATCATATTTATCATATTATGCATACTTTATGATCAATGGGTCATCTTTATTATATTATGATTCTGCAATCTTACACTATCGTATATTTTGTGTAGGCACATTGTGATATACATGGATAAAAGCTGGATCACATTACCGAGGAACACACCTCAGTATGTTAAGGGTTTGAATGAGTTTTTAGATTTTGAGATTTCTAATCGATCCGTTGAAGGGAGAATAAGATTTCCATGTCCTAAATGTAAATTTAGAACATGGTTGAAGAGAGATGATGCTTATGAACATTTAATACTCAAGCAATTCCCTTGTCAATATTTGTGTTGGATTTGGCATGGAGAATCAAACAATACAGAAAGATTGAGCACTGATGTTAATCCACAGAATGAGGTCCCAAGTTCGTCGACAATGGAAAATGAAATGCAAAACCTCATAAATGATTCATTCGTCACCGCTAGACACCACTATCAGCATCAAAACATATCAGAACAACCAGAAGAGGGTGCTACAAATTGCAACGTGACAAGTGATGTTTTTGAGACTGTAACACAAGTAGATCAAGATTGGAACATATCATTGGATCCTCCTCTTGATTCTGTAGAGCCAAATGTAACGGAAAACTTCACTGAGAAAAATGCATTTCATGATTTAGTTGACGATGGAAATCAAGAGTTGTATAGTGGGTGTTTGAAATATTAAAAGCTTTCATTTCTGCTGAAGTTGTACCATATCAAATGTCTATGTGGAATTAAAAATAAGGCAATGTCCATGATATTGGAATTGATTCGTGATGCATTTCCTGAAGTAAAAATCCCAGAATATTTTTATGATATGAAGAAAGTTGTTAACAAGCTTGGTCTGAATTATATAAAAATACATGTGTGTCCCAATGATTGTATACTTTATTGGGAAGAGGATTCAAGTAGACAGAATTGAAAGAAATGTTCTTCTTCTAGATGGCAGTCAAAGGGTGATGTTGGAAGTCTGAATGAACATAATTTCATGAAGAAGAAGAAAATGAACACACCTGCAAAGGTTTTGCATTACTTTCCTTTGAAGACGCGATTGCAAAGATTATTCATGTCATCAAAAACCGCCGAACACATGAAGTGGCATTCTGTAGATAATAACAATGATGGGTTAATGAGACATCCACGAGATTCACAGTCATGGAAGACATTTGATTCTTTACATCCAGATTTCTCAGCTGATCCTAGGAATGTTCGATTGGGATTGGCTGCCGATGGATTCAACCCATTTGGGACTTTGAGTACAAGTTATAGCATTTGGCCAGTTGTTTTGATCCCTTATAATCTACCTCTGTGGATGTGTATGGAACAATAATCTTTTATCATTTAAATGATTATTCCTAGAAAAAAAATGTCTGGAAATGATATTGATGTACACTTGAAGCCTTTTATTGAAGAATTGTAGGAGTTATGGAGTAACAGTGTTGAGACATTTGATTTTTCTTCTAAAACAATGTTCAAAATGCATGCTGCTTTACTGTGGACCATTAGTGACTTCCTTGGGCGTGGGAATTTATCTGGTTGGAACAATTATACGGGTTTGGCTTTTCCCATTTGTAACTTTGATTTTGAGCCCAAACGGCTACCTCAAAGTAGAAAATGGTGCTTCTTATTCCTTCGAAGATTTCTCGATGCATCTCATAGATTTCGGCTGAACAAATCAAAATTTAATGGTTTCATTGATCGTAGACCACCTCAAAAGTTGTTAACCGATTCTGAAATATTGAAACAGCTTGAAAATGTTGAAACAGAATTTGGGAACATTCATCATTTGAATGATAGTGGAAAACAGGTCCGAAGTGCATCGTCAAGTGAAATCAGAATGCAACAATGGAAGAAAAAAAGTATATTCTTTAAACTTTTGTATTGGGAATTTAATTTGTTGCACCACAATCTTTATGTGATGCATATTGAGAAGAATGTATGTGATAATTTGTTTTTCACATTACTTAATGAGCATGTAAAGTCGAAGGATCATCTTAATGCTCGCAAAGACTTACAAGTAATGAACATAAAATGCGATCTCTGGCCAGATGAGAATGAAAAGTATGCTCCGACCATTTTCGCAATGAAAAATAGAGATAAAGATAAATTCCTTAGAATTTTAAAGAATGTGAAGGTATCTGATGGGTATTCGAGTAACATCTCGAGGTGTTTTGACTTGAAGAATCGTAAGTTACATGGATTGAAAAGTCACGATTCACATATTTTTTTACAACAGTTACTACCATTGGCATTGAGTACATTATTACCTGAAAAAGTTACTGCTGTTGTACTCCAATTCTGCACATTTTTCAGGAAATTATGTGAGAATGTTGTACATCCATTTTAGCTTGACAACCTCCAGGATAGGTTTGTATTGACTCTTTGTGCAATGGAGATGATCTTTCGTCCATTTTTTTAATATCATGAGGCATTTAACTGTGCATTTGGTTGATGAAGCTAAATTAGGAGGCCCCGTTCATTATCGATGGATGTATCCAATTGAGTGGGATTTTGTTTATATGTTTTCCAGTCAAGTAAACAATTTTTGTCATTTAAATAAATGCATAATATTATTATTTTATTTCACAGATATCTTGGTCATTTGAAATCATACGTGAGAAATAAAGCTCAACCAGAAGGCTCTATTGCTGAAGGCTATTTGGCCGAGGAATATCTTACCTTTTGTTCCAGGTATTTAGATGATATTGAGACAAGATTTAATCGAGTTGGACGTGTTGATGACACATCAACTCAATCTCAAATGCATCATAAATCAAAAATATTTTCTGCTATTGTCCGATCAGTTGGGAGGACCTCAAATGTGACACTGACAGAATTAGAATTATTACAGGAACATAGATATGTGCTGCTAAATACTGAAATTTCAGATCCATTTATTGAAGAGTTGAGGATACAAACAAAGAGACAAATGAGAGGCCGAACACGAAATGAGAAAGATATAATGAAAGATGTGAATAAAGAGCTTGTAGAATGGTTTTCATGACGTGTAAGTTCATAAATATTGCAATAAATATGAATATTAGTTTGACACATACAATTTGTAAATCTATTAAATTATATTTCTTTTTTCAGATCATGAATACTGATACTCGAGCAGACTTGTCAAAAGATTTAATGTTTCTTTCTAGAGGTCCTATAAAGCAAGTTAGAAAGTTCGACGCTTATAATATGAATGGCTTTAGATTTCATACAGTTGATTGAGAAGTGGGTTTGAAAACACAGAATAGTGGTATATTAACATTTCTGAAGTGGGATACTATGGAAAGATACATGATATTATTGAATTAAACTACCATGGACATTTTTCTGTTGTTTTATTCAAATGAAAATGGGTCGATATTATCAGAGGTGTTAAAAGAGATTCATTGAAATTTACTTCTGTGAACTTCTCTCGCTTGATGGATGTTGGTGATCGTGAAATGCATGATCCATATATCTTAGAATCGCAAGAAAAAATGGTATATTATTTGAATGATGTTGTGGATGAAGGGTGGAGTGTAGTTACTCACGTAATACAAAGAGATTTGTATGATATGGGTGATGAAGTGGAAGATTTGAACTCTGAAATTGAATGTCATCAACAATAGGAAGCAGAATTATTTTTGCATCATGATATTGAAAATATTAGACTTGCAAGGATGAATGAAGTGGATGAGGCAATGGAGTAGGAAACCGACATGATTTAAGGGGAAAATGATTGTATGTACAATTATTCATTCATTCAGCAACCACTTGTTTCATTTCTGCAGTCATTCATTATCATTGTTATATATATTTTGTTTGTTAGTACTAGGCATCTATTATCATTTTTAACTTTTTTGAATAATTTTTTTGAAATATATATTCTGAACTTAATTTTATTTGATTAAATGACAGGAATGCCAAGGAGGAAGCGGTATACTATTTCTTCTAGTTCTGCGACGGATGCCGATCCATCTGGGTCACTCCCCAGGACATCTGAGGCACCAGATGCCTACACCCCCAAACCATCTCCCCCTGCACCATCTCTGACACCATTAGAGGGCCTCCCATTAGAGGCTGAGTCGTCGACTCCCCCTACAGGTGCCTCATCAGTTGGGCGGCGACAGACCCCTTCCAGTTCATCCCGGACATACTGGAGGGTCACAGTCATAGGTATAAATTTTAATTAAATAAATTTATTTCATTTTGTTTATACTAATTGTTTGCTCATTGAAGATGAAAAAAATGAAACCATGGAGAAACACTTAAAAACCTCAGATGTTTGGAACTTGAATGGTGAAAAGATAGTCGTGCCATTTGATTCTTATGGGGTCCTTACGGATGATGCCGCGGGGTTACTTGGCCAGATTATAGTTCAGTTGGAAGCAGAGCCCATTTCCCTTCCCATTTCATATGATGATTGGAGACATATGCCTACAAACAGGAAAAATGAAGTTTTTGATTCTCAAATAAAGGTAATTTTATTACATTATGGTTTAATTGAATGTCATGTTACTAATACGTTCAAAATGAATTTCTGTATACAGATGTTCTTCCACTTCACAGTTGCTGATGTGATAACACAGAAGTGGAATTTGAAAAATCTTGTTAAAAAATGGAAAGATTTCAAATGGATATTATGGTGTGATGTCAACAATACTTCGTTGACCTTGGAAAAAATTTATGACAAGCTACCCAGTGGGGTACCGAAAGAGCAGTGGAAAGTTTTTGTTGACAAGCATCGTGATGATAAGCGGCTGGTATTGAAATATATATTATTATATTATCCTCATTTTACATTAATACATGTATATGATGAAGAGATGAAATTGGATACATTACTATTAAATTTCATTTTATTTATTTGATGATCTCTCATGACAGAATGCATCAAATAGGGTGAAGCAAGTCATCCCTCACACGACAGGCTCAAAAAGCTTTTCTAGAAGCCGAATGTCATTGGTAATATTTTAAATATTTTAAATATTTATAATACAATATTATCTATTTAATATATTGAATTTTTTATTTATCTTTTCTTAATACAGTCACAGAATTTAGGGCACGAAGCCTCCCGGACTGAACTGTGGTTGGATGTTCACAGAAAATCAGATGGCTCTTTTGTTAATGAGCCTACTAAAGAAGTTGGGGTATGAAGTAAAATTTTTATTATAATAACTTATTATCAGTTTTTACTGTGTTAATATGTATTGATATTTGATTTATAGTTAAAAATTAAAGAACTATGGGATGCCAATCCTGGTCAGTCCTACTCAGTCTCCCAGGATGACCCGGTTGCTCAAGTCCTTGGGAAGGAGCATCCTGGTAGAGTGCGCGGGATGGGTTTGGGACCCGTACCATCTGAGGTCTTTAGCAGGCCATCAGGGATTATAGCCGCATCTACTCCTGGTTATAGTCATCCCATACCTGAAGATGCTTAGAGGGATATTTCTTCTCTACGAGCCACAGTTCAAGACCAAGGGGCTCAGATACCCGCTATGCAGAAAGCGTTGACTGATTTATATCAACACATGAGCAGATATTCCCCCAGTAGTAGTGCACCGAGTGGCGGTGGGCAGGTAAATTACAAAAAATCAAAATCATTTAGTTTGCAAACTTCTATTGGTTTTAAGTTTAATTATAAATATGCAACAAGATTTAATTTTCAATATAATGTTCTTACAGGTGGCAGCAGGAGATGGAGGTGGAGAGGGTGACGATGCATCATCAGACCATGAGTATTATTGTTGATGTGTTGAACAAATATGGGAAAGGTTGGTTTGTATATATAACATGTGTGGTGTATGTAACCTTTAAAAACCATTGGTCTTGGAGGAGCTTCAGTGGCTAACCTTGAATGATCACAATAACCTCAGGTGGTATAGAGAATGATGTGTTTGTTTCATTGGTTAGATGATCTATGGTAATAGGCTCTTTGATGTTTTTGTTGTAAATTCAGCTTTGGGAATTGGACTCATTAGGGTGTTGCATGTCCAAACAGCCATGTTGAATGGATATCACTAGATCAAGATGGTTTTATGAGGTGATTTTCATGATCATTAATAGTTTTCATGAGGCACGTAACCACATCAAATGAAAACAAATACAACTCCCTTCCCATGAAGCTTCCCTCTTTTCTAACTTCTATTTTATGAACATATTGGGAGATTGTTAGATGACATGTCATATGATAAAAAAGAATAATCAGAGAGATTTTACATGATTAATTGGGCTATTTGATGGGGCTTCACATGATCAGGAATATATCACATGAATTGCATAACCCCTTTGCATGATGTTCCTAGGGTCATGTGATCATGAGCCTCATTGAAGTTCACATGGTCCTTGTGACCTAGGTGATTAATCTATATGTATACATGCTAGAATTTTCTTTCCTTTGGGTATATATAAATACCTATTATTTGGATATTCCTTTGTTCCTAAAATATACAATGCTCATTTGGCTAGCGTCAAAAAATCCCCCCCCCCCACAAAAGTGATGTTCGAAGGAACAAGGACTCAGTTATGATGTAGGAAATGACTTCATGAGTCTCTTATGATTTCCCTGGTTGGAATTCAAAACATCTTTTGGTATTCTATAAGTCCATTCATATTCCTTGAGGTTCCCTATAAATAGGGGGTGAGAGGCTGGTCATTTGACCGGTGACATGAAGCTCCATAGCTCTCAAAACCTCCTCTCTCGTGCGATTGTTTTGCAAGACAACTTTACATGACCTCATCACAAGAACCATACAAGAGACCTAATCATGTTATCATGTCACTTGACCTCTTTGTGTGATCACCTTGTCTAAATATCTCACTTAATCAATCCATGAACTAATCAATGGTAATTTATTTGAACTTTTATGCACACCCTTGGCCATTAGTCTATCTTATGTGATTCGGTTGTCTCTTGAGGATTTTTTCATGATCTACTAATCTTTATGTGATTCATGTGATCTTCACATGGTTACATGATTATATGTATTAAGAAAAATCATGTGATCAAAAGATGTTTTATGGGTTATGTGATTTTTGTGACCTAGAATGGATCATGTGGTCCACGTAATGTTTTCCATGTTATGCACTTATTTTGTTTGATTAGAACAACTAATTATCTCTTAATGGTTACATATCTTCTAATATATTCTCTATTCTCTTTAAATATGTCCTCTATTTCTCAAATGTCTTCTTATGTGGTATACTGGAGAGACCTTATTTCCTGGAACCATAATGTCAATCATCGATACAAAGTATTTTATAACAATGATGTTTTAAAGGTTCCTATTCTAACTGAACATCAACCCATTTAATCCTCGTTCCTCCTCCTTATATGACAAACAACTAGTAGTGATCCCTCCCCTCTCTTATTTGGAACATTTTGATCCATACACTTTAATCCTTTATGGAATCAAATATTTTCAGTTTTGATCATCTCTAAACTATAAGTATAAATCCATGTGACCCCTAATCTCTTGTTTCATTTGATGTTATCTTGTGTTTCATTCTAAATCCATAATTTTAGGTATTTTGTATGCTTTAGGTATTCTTATTGAATTAGATCAACTTTTTCATCAACATTAAATGAAAGGGTGTTTATTGATATTGCGTAGGTGGTGCATAAATTTTCTCCTTATTATATATATGTTGTATGTGTTGTTTGATGCACAAGTGTAGAAGGAAAGGTAACAATGGATCAGGATGGAACAAAATTAGATTTCCTCATAGATGAGATTTAGGAAAGGTCTATTAGGGATGTGTAAGGTCCTATGGTTTATAATTATCAATCATGTACATCCATGAATTAAATTGAAATTGGTGGTAGAACTTGGAATGATAACCAAGTGGGGTATGTATTAATGTGAAATGATAATATCTTAAAAGTTATATAAAGAAATTCCTCAATGATGGTGAATTATATACAACATAATTGATAGTGGAGATCTTATCCAAGTAAGAGTGACTTGAGTAAAATGATGTATATTTTTGGTTGGGTGTAATTAAATTCTTGTTATTACTTGGTGCTTTAGTTGGGTTTCATTCCAATGATGTTTCTATATTGTTAATTAGGTTTGGCATAATGCTAACCATTTATTTGGAATTCTATATAGGTTGGCTATTTTTTGACCTTGTTTAACACTTTATAATAAGTTGTATAAGATGCCAACTATCATTCTTATTGGTATATGGGTTGGGTGTGATTCCAACCAAATTTTTGTGGTTATGTAGGTTATACATGATTCTGACAATTTATCTTGGTTTTTACATAGATTGGGCATAATTCCAAATATTCCTATGACTTCTTATATGGGTTGGGTGCAATTAAAACTAGTGTTCTTGTTAGTTACATGGGTTTAATGTAATTCCAACTATTGTTATTATTTATTATATGGGTTGGGTGTAATGTTAACCATTGTTATCTTCATGTATATATGTTGGGTGTAACACCAAACCTTCTCTTCTTTGATAGTTGTGTTGGGTGTGATTAAAACCATGAATGTTTTTAGTACTTGTGTTGGTAGTGATGTTAACCATGTTGGGTGTAACACCAAACCTTCTCTTCTTTGATAGTTGTGCATGCTATTCATCATTACGAGGAGACATATATTTTTTAGTTTATCATGTACCATAAACCATAATTCCATAGTGAGTTTATTAGTTGATGGTTTCTAGGAACCAACACTATTTATCTAGCCCATGGTGAGGTAGAAATTGGCCTATGAAATATTTTTAAGCTTGGGGGAATACTTCTATTAGTGGAAACATATGATGAATTCCTTCCCGTTGAGAATGTTTGGCATGATAAATGGTTTCTTGTTTGGTTTGTTTTTAAGGGTAGTGGTGAAGTATAAGTAGAAATGCTATTTTTTTTGGGTCAGCATTTCGCGGCGGTTTTAACCGCCGCTAAGGTTTTAGCACTTATACATTTAGCAGTGGTTTAGACCACCGCTAAATGTAATCGGCAATACACTTAGCGGTGGTTAAAACCGCCGCGAAATCACGCTGGAATTAGCAGTGGTTTTAACCGCCACTAAGCAGGTGCATGACACGCCTGAATTTAGAGGCGATTATAGCCGCCGCTAATTAAATAGCCCGTAAAACCACCGCTAAATTTACCAAAAAACGCTGTGAAATGAGGTACTACGACGCTTTTCTTTGACCACCGCGAAATGCATAAAACTGCCGCTAAAAGATTGACAACGCCCAGTTTAGCGGCGGTTTCTGTAAACCACCGCCAAACCATATATCATTGGTTTAAACCGCCACTATATAAAAAAATTCGCCGCTAATAGTCGGTTTTCTTGTAGTGCGTCTTGGCCAAGGCCTTGACAAAATATTTCAGAATGTCCAACATTATGCATTCCATCATTATGAGATTAGCTATTGATATTTCTTGTGGTTATTCGACTAGTAGAACACCCATGACTATGTTTTATTATGGCTTTATTTACTCAGCTCATATTCCTGCCATAAAGTGCCCATGTTTATTATTTATTAAGTCAGGTGTTTTCAATTATTCACCATGCGTAATTTTTATGCTATCTTCCGTTGTATTTATTACTCTTACTGAGCATCTGAGCTCAACCCTTTATCATGTTTCATTTTCCTAGGATATGAAGATGTTAGTTATGAGTGACTTGGAGGAATAATCTTGGAAGCTTGGATGTTTCTAATGGAATAAAATAGTGGTGTTTTTATTTTAAATTTGTAATGTTGAACTTAAGATTGTATCTTGTTTTCAAGACTACTAAACTAATCGGTACTTCGGGACATGATTCCTTGTAATCATGCCAATGTATTAAAATAATGCACTGAATCCTAGAATGTTGATAGGTGTAAAAGATATCGTGTTCATGCCGAATCAGTTTTCCAAAAATATGATCAACAACATATATATTAACCAACTCACAGACTCACCAGAGAAGAGAAAAGTGGTAAATGATAAGAGCTCCAGTAGTGAAGACAGTGGAGAAAATAATGCTCATTTTCCATCATGAAGGAAATTTAGAAGGAGACACCTAGGAAGGTGTCTTAATGGAACAAAAAAATGCTTTATGTGTGGGAAATAAGGACATAAAGTAAATAATTTCTGAGAAAAAATTATGAGTACTATGGAAGAAACAAAATGGTCCCAGGAATAAATTTACAGTCATTTTCCATAAATGTAGGGGACCTGTCCATTACCCAAGTGAATTCCCAATTCTATAGGACATCCTCTTGGTCAAGGAAGAAGCTATGTGGAAATAAATGGATCGTGAAATGTTTAAAAATTATTATTAATCTTTGTTTATGGGATTACTTTGGAAGACTTTTTTCTTGTATTTGTAACCCTGCAGTTTGTCATGTGAAAATGATATTTGAGGAGAAATTATCTTTTCTCTTGTGGATATAGTTATAAATTAACATTTGGTTTTATATGATCATTGAGTTTGAGGCAATTGCAAGTTATTAAATTTTGGGATTAAAATGCAAGGTATGAGATAAAATTTGTGATGAAATTATGTTATTGTTACTTTGAGGAATATATCTCATTTTTGGGAATATTATAAAATTATATTGTTTTTGAAAAAGGACAACATGCAGACCATGTGACAACCCATCACGTCGGACAAAGCTGTGGGAATAGAACCCACAACCATAGTGCGATTGGGATTTATCGCCTACCACCGAACTACGTGAATTCCCAGGTTAGTGTGACTAATTATTTTTAGTTAAATGATTTTATTAATCAATAATAAGTTTATTTGGGATCTTATGTCTTATCAAATAGATATCCTTAGTATAGGAAAATGATTTGGTGATTAAGTGATAAATGTTATTTTGGAAGACGTTCGCTCTATTGGGAATACTATATGCCTAAGGAAAACAGAATACTATGGGATTTCATTTGATGAGTAATTGTGTTTTTACCTATGTTTCTATTGTGGATTTATAGAGATTTGGGTTATTTAAGGAAATGATTAACCTATCATAGAGAATATGTGATTAGGTTAATTAGTTTTAAGTATGTGACTTTAAGAGTAGTCGATATTATTTGGAGATACAATTTAACGTGGAATACTATGTAAGTAAATCATTTAGAGTTTTGGGTTTCAATATTAGTTTGGATTATTTTGAAATATTTTATGGACAATTGTTTTTTGAATAGTATTTATTAAACTTCGGGTATTATTGGATTAATTTTAGAAATTAAGATTAGTATTTCTTTCTCTAAAGTATTATCCTTTTGGGACCATCTGATCTTTTTCTAACCATTTTGGTTTTAGTTAATCTCTAAAAAATGGGAAATATATTGTTCATCCATTGTGGATTATGCGATTCTCTATAAGTTGATTCTAGGGCTTTAGGTGTGACCATGTCATCTTTAATACTCATCATTTGGAGTGAAAGATGAGCTTGTGGTAAAAATTAGATGAAGGATGAAACTCTACTTGTCAAGTATATTTTGGTTTTCTTATTAAATTTTCATAGATTGATGGCTTTGAGGCCCTCAATTTTATACTTTTTTGTGATTGATGAAATCAATCACTCCCTATAAATATTTAAGTTTTTACTCCAATTATGTGTCTCTAATTTACACCAATGTTCTCCTAATCGAGATAATAATTTGGTGGTGAATTTTTCATCTCCCTTTCCCTCTTATTAAGACTAAATTTTATTAACCTAATTTCCGATGTGGGTTTTACAAAAAGATATTTTCCTATTTTTAACCTTTTATTTTTGAAGAAAAATTTCAAATTGCGAAGATGCCATTTATAGAAGGAGTGGAGAATTTAACACCCCAAGATTTCATAGTAAGTTATTTTCTATAAATTCGATAGCTTGCGCTACACGCAACACCGAGTTTGAGCGCACCACGACTTACCAAACTAGCCATTCAAAAGTGGTTATGGATATTATTAACTAGTTTTTTAATTTTATATACTCCATATAATTTTTACTTATGTATTATGTGTTTCTTAGACACATTATAAGAAAAAATTCAAATTTTCAGATAAAAAATGTATTTTTCAAAAAAATTCAATTTTACCACATTTTAATGGAGAACCATTTTTAAATCCAATATTTGACCCTTTTAAATATTAAATTTGACAAAATAAAATTCTTCTTTAGAATCGGGACATCAAAATTTACTTTGGATGAAATTTTTTTAGTTTCCTAATAATATTCATTTTTTATGAATGGTGAGAAACACTGTATTTTAATTCAAAACTGCCATTTAATATAATTTATTTATAAGGATATATTATGTTTAAAATTTGTTTTGATGTGTAATTAGATTATATTTTTACCCTTTAACCCAATGTTGGTCATTATAATTAATTCCACTTTGAAATTATACATAAACAAGTGTCAATCATTTGATAGTTATTGTTTCTTAAAAACACGCTATTTGTTCTGACAATGAGAATTAATTTTAAATTAATTAATACAACTTATATGTTTTTAATTTGTTAAAATAGACATCATTTTTGAATTTGGAATATCAAATATAGCTTAGGATGAATTTTTGGTATTTTTTTTGAAAAACTACAATTTTTGATGAATAATGAAACCACTAAGTAGTAGTTAGAAATACGATTTTTTCATTCAAATGAAATTTTACCACTTTTTTGAATTGACTTTCAAAAATACAAGATACATTGTTGTTATTAGTAAGTAATATTTGGTTCAATAAGATGAAAATAATTTTTGATGAATAGTAAATTTTGACTTATTTACCGCGGTTAAAGGTAAATAGGGTAATTCAAGGTAAAAAGAATATTATAGTAATAAAAAATTACCTTAATAATTGTCATAACCATATTGGATGAGTCATGGACAACCATGGGCATCCTCGGGTCTATTTTGGGACCCCATGGAGCCACTTATGAATGATAATGACACTTTATTTTAATTAACTTAAAGTAAAGGCAAAAAATGACATAAACAAATATCTTTTAGTAAATCAATTTTTACAAGGGGTTATATAAGTCATATTTTAAAATATAAATATTAATTGGAAATATAAAAAGATTTAATACATTATGGTATTTTTTTTATATAACTTTTAGACATCAAATAAATTAAGTTATTTATGACACAATAATGATGTAGTATTTACCTCATTAATAAATGATTTAAATAAATAAGATTATTAATATTAAAATAATATCCAAAACCTGTCTAATTATTATTGTATGATTTTATTTCGACCATGAGTCATCTTATCTTTGACTTTAATTATTTTTGGACCTTTAGAAACCAAATATCACTGTATAATAAAATAATATTTTCACACTTTCCTAAAGAGCCCCTCCTCCCCCTTATAAAAGGACACCACTTCTAACCCACTGCACACACCTCTCAAGCCCCTTGGCGCATCAAAACCTTGACCAAATAAGCTCTCAATATTCCTCTCTTACACCTAGAAGCCTTAAATTAGGCAGAAGTCATTTAAAGAAGTCCTTTTGGTTCAAACCAAAGGAAGTTACCCAAATTAAAGGTAATGGTTTCTCCTAAATTCATTTGTTTTATATTGTTTATTTTACTTCTTCAAACCCCATAAACACTTTTTATTCCTTTATTTTATAAGAACACCAGTATCCTCAATATACTAGGATGTTGTTATGAGAACTATTCGAACTACACTTACACACACCTCCATCTAATGGGTGAAGAACATACTGTTTCTGTGGTTGGAAAACTAACACCTCATGAAACGATGATTGTTCAATTATCTCATACCGCCTCTCATGGTGGACATTAAGATGGAACTGTATTTATATATGATATATATTATGTTTATGTTTTCTTTGTGCTTCTAGATTTTTCATTTATATCATACCTTTATGGTTTCCATTATGGATAAAAGAAGATAATTTCATATATATACTGGATATATATATATATATATGATATCTGAATCATGTATATCATTTTAGAGATAATGGAATTTTGACCACATGGAAAAATTGTAATTATAACAAGTTCATTTTTGACTCAAGTTCTAAACATCGATAAAATATCCAATATGAACTCAAATAAGTAACTAATTGTTATAACTAGGTAATAAGTGATATAAAAGGAATAATAACCATTAAAAATGTTCTTAATAAAGTTGAAATTAACTTAAGTTTATTATTCAGGAAGAACAAGGAACATACAAAACAAGTCAGACTTGAGGTAAGGGGTTTCTTATCTCACTTTTAATTACATGAGATTTCCATTGTTCACCACTTATTTATTGAATGTGGTGTATTATGTATTGCCATTTGATATATATTATCATGATTCTCTTTATATTCATGGTATTATATGATTCCTTTGGTGTTTATTAACTTTTCTTCATATGAATCGATTGATTACAACATGGTATGGAGTTTTTATCTCAATTCTTATTCCCAAGAGATGCACGCTATATTGGCCACTATTTCCTATTTTGTTATGTATATACTACCCATGATTGTATTATTTGTGTAATATAATTTATCTTATGGGTATTTAAATCTTCATTTTATGATCCTTCTTTCATGGGGTGTATGTTTCATAAGTTATCAAATTGGTAAGGGAATTTCAAATTTCAATTTCCACTCATTGGGCTTTACACATACTTCATTGATTATTTTACTCCATGATTTTGTGTGGAATCACTATTTATTATTTTTCTAGTAATTTAAACACACCTATATGTGGATATACTTTTGAGACACATAATAACTCCATTGATAAATTCTCCAGTCATCGATACACACCTGATAAGAGTAATTTTAACTCAATCTCCATTCATTGAGGTAAACATCCAATTCATTGGTGTTGTTTTTACAAGAATATGTGTGAATGTCCTCTGATTGATTCACAATGAATATACAATCATATTGACTGTATTTATATTTTTCACAAATAATTATTTCATTGATTTATCCTTAACCTAAGGATACAGTCTTTATAAGGGATTTCATCTCAACTTAAATTCCATTGAGTCTTCTTTGTTGTTATGCACCAATTCACTTTTATTTGGTGTATATACTGTACTTTGACATAGTATTAAACTAAATACTTTATTCTCATTATATTATAATGTTTTTGTTATATCAACTATTTTTATTCAAGCATCTCTCATTTGGTTAGGAACTCTACTTAAAATATCATTTTAAATGTTTCAATGATTTATTCTTCTAAATATTTCTTATTAATGTCCATGTTTTAAAAATGGTTTCAAGGATTTATTTATATGGAAATTAATGTTTTCAAATTAAAATTACTTTTAAAAGCTTCAATTTGGTATGGGAAACTTTGATTCAAAAATCTATTTTAAATGGTTTCTTGATAAATAGTGATACTTTTAAATATTTTCAAGAAAAGGGGGATATTTCTCTCAAATAGTTTTGATAATTATTTTCATCTACATCAATATCCTTCATTATTCTCGATTGAGGTTAATTTATTATAATACAATCTTCCATATTGTATTTAATGAGTTATGTTTGACTATGGATGTGCTATTTTAATACAATTCATGGTTTGTGGTTAAATTATTGACATTTCGTATGCTAGTTTTAGTATGAATGTATAGATTATGTTTCAATATTTTCATATGAGGAATGAATTGGAATTAGTAAGTGATGGTTGGAGCCCGATTTAGCTCTTAAATGCATCGGTTGGTCTCATGAGACAATTATAAGTGAAATTGGCTAAGGCCTTTCACAATTTTTGATATATGGTTTCGGCCGAGGCCTTAATCATTTTTAGACGTCTTGGCCTAGGCCTTGACAAAATGTTTCAGAATGTCCAGCATATTGGATTCCATAATTATGAGATTATATATTGATATTTCATGTGGTTATTCGACTAGTAGAACACCCACTACTATGTTTTATTATGGCATTATTTACCCATCTCATATTCCTGCCATAAAGTGCTCATGTTTATTATTTTTTAAGGCATGTGTTTTCAATTATTCACCATGCCTAATTTTTATGTTATCTTCTGATGTATTTCTTACTCTTACTGAGCATATGAGCTCACCCCTTTCTCATGTTTCATTTTCCCAGGATATGAAGATGTTAGTTATGAGTGACTTTCAGGAATAATCTTGGAAGCTTGGATGTTTCTAATGGAATAAATTAGTGTTGTTTTTCTTTTAAAGTTGTAATGTTGAAATTAAGTATGTATCTTGTTTCCTAGACTACTAAACTAATCGGTCCTTCAGGAATTGATTCCTTTTAATCATGCCAATGTATTAAAATAATGCACTGGCTCCTGGATTCTGGGTTCGGGGCATTACATTATGTTCTCAAGATACCAAAAGAATATTTTTAAGTAAAACAGACAATGTTTTACTATTTAGTAGTGAATATTTTTCTTCCATGTATATGTTTTATAAAATTGTTTTCAAGGATGATTTTACTATTATGAAATTATTTTTATAGTCATTTCACCAATTTTTTATTTTTTTAGAAAACGGTTTAAAATTAATCTTCATGCATTTTTTTCGAATGAGGTTCTTTTGACATTTTTGCGAAAATTGGAAATGAATCATTATTTTGATGTACACGTTATAAATAGAATTTCCTATGAACATGATTTCTCAAAAAAATAAATATTCCTCAAAAAACTTCTGAGGTTATTTTCAAAGAAAATTTTTTCTTTAAAATTTGGGAAGTTTATTATTTTTAAATGACTTATTTATATTGAAAATGGAATTTCCCTTAAGAAACATTCCAAGTGATATTTTAAAGTAATTTTAATATAAGATGAATTCTTTTCATATTACATAGGTTTTAATGGGGATATGCTCCAATTTTACCATCCTTACTCTTTATCAGAATGGTTTATGATTATGATGACAATATTATTAATGAAGCCATTTATTTTCCATGGGTGATGCTATTATGAAATGATGAAATATTTATGATGCTTGTTCCTTTTTTATGGTTTACGATAAGATAAAATGATATTATGGAACATAGATATATGATTTTCATTACGTGTTAGGTGGGCCTAGAATTATATATCCCTCCAATTTATAGGGTAAAAATATATATCACATAAGATAATAAGGATAAAAATTGGAAGTGAACCCAGTTCAGTAAGAGACTATGTACACTATGATATTCTTGTGCGTTAAGCTTGACTAAGGACACAATAGTTTTGGGAGTGAAACAAATCGACAATGATATTATTTCTTGTGAGTGTTCAATATTAATGAAATTATTTTTTATACTTATGTTTATTACATAAACATGTGTCTTATTCAAATGTTATTGCCTCATGGATCATGTTCTTTGATTAATTTTTTGATTCATGTCTTATGAACAACCAATATTTATACCTTGATTTATGTTTATGATCTATGATATATTGGATATGGTTTTCAAATTTTACACTCATTTTCACATACCATTATTCCCATTTTCTTTTTAAGTGATCATTGATATATCCTTTTTTTACCCTTATTGATCATATGAGGTATCCATTTCTAATGTTTCCTTTCTCTATGATATGAAGAATTATTTTAAACAAGAAATTTCGATGATATCTCTAGCTATAAAGAAATATATGGGATATTATATAGATATCTTTTGAATAGTTTTTTTATGTATCCATGTTTCCAAATACACTAAACCTATAATATTATAGAATAGCTCATAATTTTATTTATTTAATATTCATATTAAAAGATTAAATAGGGTGGTATCTTTGTGTTTCGTCGACTTCAATATTAAAATAGTTAATTTTTTGTAATATAATATGATTAAATATTTATTTATATTTGTAAATGAGGATGAGAAAAAATGAGTGATAACCCTTAGGATCATATTATGTATTCAAGAACATCTTATGTTATTGTAAATAATGTAGTGTTGTATTCTAAAAAAATAACATTTTTGATACTCCAAGTGGATTTGATTTTATAAAACATGCATATAAGGGTAATAACCCCAAAAAGAGTTGGTCGAATATATCTTTACCTAAATTCAACACAAATAGAAAATAAGTATATTGTCACACCTATAGTGCCACTGTTTTATTAGGAATAGTAGTAAGTGAACTTATTTCAATGGTTTAAAATTAATTCATGAAAATCCTCCGACCATATATCAGGAAACTCCCCCAAACCTAAATTCCTTCCCTCACTTCATCTCTTGGATGATCAAACCCCTTCCCACTCGAACGATCTTCCTACCACTCTCAGATGATCGATTGAACCCCTTCCCAAGGGAAATCCCTCCCCTACCTCTCTTGGATGATCGAACCCCTTCCCACCCGAACTTCCTTCACTGCCTCTCTCAGATTATTGAATCCATTCCCCCACTAAAATTGTGAAGAAATCAATTGGGTCCTGATCAAAATTCCTTCCATGAATTCATTTAGAATGACAAAACTCCCTTTACATCCCTAATTTTTGTCATGAATAACCTTATTGGGTCCCTACTCTTGCCATATTAGCTCATGAAAAGTAACCCCACTTGGACCCTACTCTCATGAAATCAATAAAACCCTATTGACTCCATAATCTCCCTTCTATCTTGATTTAACCATTTCTACATGTTAGCCAATTCTTTATTCCCATTGAATGAAATGAATTTTTTTTTATTTCACCTCTATGAACATTGACCAAATTAGCCTCTAATTAGAAGTCCTAACCAATAATTATTTCCCATATATCATGATTTACCCTCTCATTATATTTCACCTTTCATAATATTTACTTTCTTCACATATACCATCTTGGAAAACTATAAAATTATGAGGCTAATTTGATCTTCCTTCCATGAATTTTCACATCATAGTCTACATGCTATTTGTGAGTTCCCTTTTTTGTCTCTTTTTAAGACTATTTATTTTTTCATTTCATAAAATAATTATATTATTATTTTCAATGAATTATGTATATTTGGGTTTTTCATATTTGATATACTCGGTATATGCTAACTACATATGTTTTAAATGAATTTTTCATATGTTTTATATGATTTCTCCAATGTTTTATATTAATGATAAATATCCTCTATAGTAATATTACATATTTATCTATAGAAATATACATCCTTCAATAGTTACCCGTATCATAATGTGTGATATCCTAACATTCATTTTTTTAAAATTAAACAATTAAAAATATACTTTTTAATATCAATATTAAATTACTCATACTGGTTTCATCTTTATTAATATTTTACATGTTAATTAATTTGGATATCATGATCATGTTGTATCCCTTATCACACCGAATGTAGTTTTGATATTATATATTCAAATATATAATTATTAAATTCTATATCCCATATTTTTTTTGGAAAATAAAATAATTTATAATTATCCATTCCATAGATAAATAATTCTTTCCTCTAAAATATAGAAAAAACTTGTTTTAGGTTCAACTATGTTTTATAATTAGAGTCTTGCTTCAACTACTTATAATAGAGTAACACCAATGTAATATAATAATTCTCAATCCGATCAAACATTAAATAATATAATGTGACTTAACAATACCATAATGTCCGGTTTGTACAAAACAAATAACATATCTTAAATATATATATATTTATAATCCATTTCATATCAACACCACTTTTATAGAAAGGAGACTTAATTTTTAGGGGGCATGGATTAATGGTGAATGGTACCTTAGTGCCTCATATGATAGTGCGTGAGGTGCACACCTTTGGAATGCCTCAGTGAGGTCATAGGGACTCATTAATTATGAGGCCCTTTGGGGGTACCTCAAAACTCCTCTCCCAAGGAATGTGCCTTAGCTTTCCTTTGATAAAATTTTCCGACATTTAATAACATGTATGTAGATAAGGATATTAGTATTTATGATGAGTTCTCAAATGATTATTACTTTTATTACAATATAAAATCTCATTCTTGGTTTGGTGACATAATGAATTAATTTTCAAATGGAACCATTTATCCTCTCTTGAAATATCAATAAATGGAAAAATATAGTTCAGGAAGCTCATTATTTATGTGATGACCTTTTAAATTTTATTAAATATAGAGATGGAATCATTGGGTGATGGGTACTGAAACCTCAGCTAAGGGGCATTATAGAATTTTTTCAGTCATTTCCAACTATGGAAAAAAATATTCCCATAGATGAGTATCCAAGATAATGTAAATTTTTTATTTTGGTCCACTAATTACAAGTATTCAATAGAATATTAATGATATTGTGATTGATTACAAAAAATATGAAATAAAATAAAAAATAGATTTTCTTTCCCAAAACCCAATTCTTGAATTCACAATTTCTTATTTAAAGTGAATTGATTTTATTAGAACCAATTAATAATACATCTAAAATAAAATATTTCTTGTCTGCTAATATTTTTTTTAAATTGGTAGTATTAATTTTGACATCAATGAACATAACAAGCAGAAAAAGTTATATTTTGATGAAAAATGTTTTTTCTTGGTTTAGAATTCCTCAATTACTTTTTTTATATTAACCCCCATTTTTCAATTTGAGAATTTTTAATGCATGTTATAGGATATATGTTTGTTTTAATTTATTTTATTTGTGAAAATTTAATTAAATTTATTTTGAAATTAATGTATTTTGGAAGATTTTATTTCCATGATTGTTTTCAAAATGAAAATATAAGTGTGTTTGGTTTGAATTTATTTTATTACTTGTTTGGGATAAGTGAATTCATTGTAATAGGGGAATTTATGAATTTTATTTTTAATGACATTGCATTTATAAAGGAAAATATAATGTTGACTGTATTGATAAAAACCATGATATTGATTCCAATTATATGAGATGATTAGTTTTTTTATAAGTGTTGTTATAATATTTAAATGAATAAAAATACATCTAAATTTATAAATAATTAAATTAATATAATTATATATATTCTATAATAAAACTCTCATACTTTTAAATTCATTAATAATTATGGTAATAAATTAATAATTCCATATACTACTTTTCATAAGCATTATTGAGTTTCAATTTTGTTATTGAAAATAAAAAATTTTACTAATCATTTTCGTATCCATATTAGAATGGATAGAAACTGGATTTTAAACATTGATAAAATCACTAATGAGTTTCACAAGGAGTTTGAATATTTTTTTGGAATTTTCATTCAATAATGGTTCAGATGACATATTGATTCTATTCCAATGTTCTGATTGCATTGGAAGACCATAATAATCATGTGAGGAATTATGATTCCATATAACTAAAAAAATGTAAAAAATAATATCATGTTTGGTATCATAACGGATAAAAATGTCAAATAAATAATGGAATTGAATTAGATAAAATGATCGAAATGGAAAATTTGATTTATGATTGGGTTCCATCAGTTTCTCAATCCAACACTTCATGTAGAGTGGTGGAAGATGAAATGAATACCGGAACATAGTTTTCATCAACTGATCAGAATGATGTTTTTGGTCATATAAGAATGTTGTTAGAAGCAGCGAATACCCCAGTATACTAATCATGTGAAGAAATTACCAAACTTTAGTTATTAATGTGATTGCATCATGGGAAAACATAGTGCAGATTTAGTAATACTATTATTGGCTATATACTTACCTTTTTAAGGAATTACTACTTTATGATGCATGTATTCCTAAAAATAATTATATGGAATCAATGTTGGTTGAAAAAATTGGATTTTCAAGTATTAAAATCAATAAATTCCCCAGATATTGTGGTTTTTTGGGGAAGGGTATTGCCAATTTATATGTTTGTAAACAGGGTGGTACATTGAGGTGGAATATTAATAAAGGTAGAACTCAATCTCGTGTTCTAGAGAATGTGATGCGGCACTTTTCATGATTTCCAGAATTTAGAAACATTTTATGTCTAGAAATTTGACTAAGAATATGAGATGGCATAAAGATGAAATAAATAAGGATAATAAGGATATAGTTCATCTTACTAATGGGTTATAATGGAAAAAAATTGATAGGTTATATATTTATTTTTCAGTTAACCCACAAAATGTTAGATTTGGGTTTTCATGTGATGGTTTCAAACCATTTCACCAGATTCATTCTACACATGACACATGACCTATTTTCATTTATATTTATAATTTTTTTTGATTAATGTGTAAGAAAAATCCAGTTACTGTAATGAATATATGGATTTATGGACCCAATAATCCTATAAATGATATTAATATATAAATGAAATCATTAATAGATGAGTTAAATGATCTTTTGACCATTGGGGTGCATACATATTACACATTTAGAAAGGATTACATTATGTGTTGTGTAGAATTATTATATAAAATAAATGATTTTACTTATGGAATGATGTATGGTTAGTGTACCAAATAGATATTATCCTATCCAATTTTTAGGGAAAATACACATCCTAGGATATTTATGTTTTGGTGAAATTTCAGTTTCATATGGAATCAATGATTTATACAAATAGATCATCTATAAAAAAAAAATTCAAAGATAGTTTAATAATTCCCTAGAGTAAGATGATATACCTCAATGAATTTCAGGGGGTGATATTCTTAATGAACTTGATAGTTTTAATTTTTTTCTTGGAAAGGGTTAGTGAAATTTCCGAAAGCGGATGAATGTTCTTTCGAATTCCAATACTTGGAGGAAGAAAAGAATAATCTTTGAGTTTTCTTATTCTTCATAAAATTTTATTCATCATTGTTTAGACATGATGCATATTGAGAAAAAATGTGTGTGAAATGTTACACGAAATACTTTTAAATGTAAAGGAAAAAAATATGATTTTTACTCATTTTGTGATTTAATGGGCCGGGGTATAAAACAATGATTTCATCCAAAGTTAATTGGTCAGAATCAGTGGAAAGGATATTTTTCTAGTTTTTCGTTGAAAATTGATAAAAAAATAATTTCTTCATTTCAAGTAATTTTAAAGGTTTTATATGGTTATTAGAGAAACATTTCAAAATAGGGGTATACATGAGATTTTAAACTAAAATACCATAAAACTCCTGACTATCATCACCTGTTTCATGAAATGATTCTTATTACTATTCTACATTTACCGTAACATAATGTTAGGGTCATTGTGATTATATTATGTCACTTTTATTATGAGATTTGTGCAAAAATATTAACCAAAAGTGTTGTAAGAAACTATAGAAAGATACCGAGAGCATTATTTGTAACTTCGATAAAATTTTCTCACTATTGGTTTTTACATGAATGTTGCATGTGACCATGAATCTTCTAATATACGTTCTTTTTGGTGGTTCTATTTCTACTCATTGGATATATCCAATATAAAAAATGACGTTTACATTGAAATATAATGTGAGAAATATGAATCATTCTAAAGGATATATTATATATGGTTATTTATAAAAATAATTCAAGGATTTTTGTTCAATATATTTGGTTAATGTCACAAAAAGATCAAATTTTCTAATGTAAACTGAAGATGAGTAATATGATTCCATTAATCCAACATGTCCATTACATCTCCAAATGGGTGGGGAGGTATCTAGATTATACAGGATGTGTACTTTGAATAGGAAGGAGTTGGAAATGGATCATCATACACAATTATTCAAATTTGGCATAGTTTATGATTACATAAAGTTAGTAAAATTATAAATATAAATATAAATATAAATATTGTATTTTTTTTATAGTTTATGAAATTATTAAATAGACATATTATTATAGAACATCATGAAATTATAAAATGAGAACAAAATTTTTTATCTATTAGGAGGCAGGAGTAATTACACAGTAAATAATTTCCTTCTTGGTTGAAGTCAAAGGTAAAAATTATTTTTTTAAATGACCAAATCATGGGTAGTTTAATATTTTTTGTTGATATAATTCAGTCCCAATGTTTTCTAATTGATGATATATTTACTGAAATTAGGGAATTCTTGTTTAGTCCATACAATGTTGTCAATGATTGTAAACAAATGGTTTTCAATGGTTTCAAGTTCAATATAAATATTTTTCCTAAATAAATGAAAACATAGCTAGATGATTTGACAATAATCACACCAATGTATTTTCATGCTAGAGAATCAGACAGATAAACCTAGATCAAAAAATATGTTGTATTAAAGGGATATTGAGAGAATATTTTTATTAGATTACTATGAATATGGTCATGTCACTATGATGAAATAAAAGTTGTTTTATTTAATGAAATAATATGTATTGTATAAAAACAATAGTGTATTTTAGGGTTATTTATATGAACCCCTAGTTGTAAAAAAATCCTTATATTCTTGCATCACAAGATAGAGAAGTAATTTATGTAAATGACCCTTTAAAACCTAATTTTTGTGTTATTTTTTAATGTTATTCCAAGACATATTTTTTATGAATGATTTGATGATAGCGATGTTATGGATGAACCCATCACTATTCACTCAAATATATCATTTGATAACACATATTATTCAATTATTAGAACGGACTGTAAACCAGAAATAATAATAGAGAAATAATAGAAATTACATGTTTGAAAGTATTTATTTTATATTATTCTCATATGGAATGTGTTTTCTTAATCTTTTAAAAGTGGTACATAATTTATTTTTTATCTAGGTTTATCATTGTTTTTTCATACATGGTTGCGAAATATTGTTAGTAGAAACTTAATATAAGATCACATTTCTAAAATGTCTCCTACAAAGTTCCAATTATTTGGTCATTTTACCTAAATATGGTTAATATTATTGAAATTGATGTAATAATTGATAATAAAAATTTACTCAAATGAAGAGAACATTATCTTTACAATCGTAAGAATTTTTTTTCAATTGTTTTTTATTGTTATATGTCTTCAATATCCTGAAAATGTGTACCGAATATGCAGTTATAGATAATAAATGGTTTTATAATAAAATATTGTTTTTATAGTTTACTATAAATAAAATAGCGATTGATAACTAAAAACACATATTTTTCTTAGTTTTAAATTTATATGATAATCTTCTTTTATTGTGTATTGATTTCATTTTGCGGGTAAACAACATAATGAAAATAAACATAATGAAAGATATAATTTTTTTTTCAAAATAATATGATATTTATTTTCATCTTTATAGTTATTTAACATTTTGTTATATTTTTAAAATTTTCACATCACATCTAGTATTTTTAGGTTATTATTTCTTATGAGGTGGTTTAAATAATATATTTAAAGCAAAAAAAATTTCCAGTTTAGAGAAGCTAGCCAAAAAAACATGATTATTCTGGTGAGTAACTTATTTATTTATTGAATATGTATGTGGTTTAAACAAATCATTTTTAATATTAACCAGAATCCTTAGGGAGGAAACATATGTTTAGTGAGGATAGGCCAGATGGTCGACAATATAGGACCAAATATACATGATGTCCCCTACATGTAGTGACCCATAACCCATGGCTCTACATTCAACATGTCAATTTCCTCCCATTATGCCACCCCTTATACACCTTACTCATATATGGAAATCCATCCTTTTTATCCATTTCCCCCTAATTCTATATAGGTTAGTCCCTCTCCTTTTATCACTTAGCATTTTACCATATCTACCTTCATCTCTACAAGGTACACCTCCATTGTTTATGCCCTCTATATGTCTATACCCTCCTATCCAACAGCAACATCTGTGGTATAATACAGAAGAAACTCCTCCAATTTCTTGCCCCCAACATAGTTCGCATGATCAAGCATAAAAATAGATCTATATTAAATGTTTTAAAAGTAATAAAGTTAATAATTTTTTATTTAATGTTAGTTATATATGTGTGGAAAATATTTTTTTCTTATTTCAGGATCATCTTCTTGTAAAATATATGGTCGTACACAAATGCATGTAGTGTGTAATAGTCACACATAAATAATGGTCTAGTATAATAAAGACATGAAAATTATTGGAAAAATTGAAAAGGAATTATAGAGTCTCATGGGGACACTTATTAGAAATAAATAAAATTATTCATTTTTAGGAAATATTGTGGAGGAAATTCAAAGATAAAAGAAAAGACAAGGATTGGGTGGAAATTTGTTTAATATATTTTTTGAAATTAATTTTCCATTTATTTATAAAGGATTATGGAAAATTTTGTTTTAATTTTCAGCTATGTTATAACTTCCCAGATGGTCTACATTCCAAGTCATCTAAGTTCATTGAACTAGGTTATATGTGGTAGGCCTATAGGCAGGTCTTTCATGTTGGATAGAAAAAAAAGAAGAGGTAACAATCTTGAAAATGTACCAATCTTCAAATAATTACGACTTTAACAATATAATGAACTAACTGCATACTAGAGAAGTTCTTATTTCAAGGAAATTTACGGGATTTTATATTTAATGTAGTTTTTTAAAATTATAAATAATTATTTGTTTAACATACCAAAAAATAATTGATGATTGGAATTAAAGAGATACACCTGTCTTATTTCTTTGAAAATATTTATAATGATGTATGAAAATAAAAAATTGCAGACTGATATAGTTTTTTTACTAATAGTATTCATCTTAAAGTAACATAAGAAATAACGGAGGAATGACATATATTCATACTCTAGGGTGCACTTAAATTCCAAATCGTGAACTTTTACAGGTAATATATGATTTAACATTTAATCTAAATTTATTATTCCCTTGAATAATGTTTAATTTTCATGTAGAAGGGGGAATTAAATATTATTGGATGTCTTCCCTAGACATTATTGTATTTTTCTAGTATAAAAAAGAAATTTGAAAGCATTGTGAATTAAGAAACATATGAAATACTTGTAAGAATTTTTAAATTTTTAGTTTATATTTCATAAGGAACATATATTTATTTTATTGGATTTAATTATATTTATTTCAGGTTCGAAATAAAAATATATTTAAAATAATTTCTCTATTATATAAATAGAGGAAAATAATCCTCAAACAATAAGATACTAGACATAGGTAGGTGATACATTGTCTGTGATTAATACAATACAAAAATAGAATGCTTTAATTCTATGGAAAATATATATTATATGGAAGGATATCCTTGATTATTTTTTTAATTTATTATAATTTCTTTTATGGTTGTGGAAGTAATCTCAAATATATATATGAAAACATACCAAGGTTATAGGAAAAGATGGATATTGAGGAAATATCAGGGTGCTATTTTCAGGATATGTTTATCTTGTATAACCATGGGTCTTCCCAGGTATGTTATATTAAGGGTTCCTTAGGATTCCATCCCAAGAAAAGACTATATAATAGTATTAAGAGTTATTTATAAGAAAAAATGTTGGATTATCTGATGAAGTTATATCACCCTTTCAATGGAATACTTGGTTTCCCTTTCTCTCCACTTGATCTATCTCCCTATTTTATATTTGTATACTAGAGTTTATATTTTCTCTCATAGTGATATAACCTCTGTATTCAATTCCATATAGTGTGTGATTTCACTCATAATATATACTCACATTCATTCAGGATCACAACTAAAATAAACATTAGAATTTTTGAAAAACAAGTTTATATCTCTTAATTGAACTTACTTTTCTCATTAATAATCACTTCCCCTTATCAATGAATTAAATAAAAACACAATACTTTTTGATTCCCTCTCAATGGATTAAATAAATTACACCTCAAATATTGTTCAAACACTCTGAGGATAAATATTTATGGGTTCTTAGAGTGGTTATATTATTTTACCTTCAAGAGATACTATTAATTTTGTCTATTGGTGTCTTTTATATGTAATATATTTTTGTTCTTAAAATCATACTGCTATCTATTTCATAGCATCAATCTCTCCCCCAGCCTCTTCATCCTAGATCCGGATGTGCATTGTAGAAATTTGAGAAGATCTATTTCTAAGGTGGTGTTTTGGCCATTCATGGGTAGGATTTTCCTTAATGGGATCACACATATTTTTATTTTTAATGGTTTATATGATCTATTTTCTCTATGGAAGGCCCCAATACATCAAAAAAGTCTTAGTTATTTACAAAGAGTAGGAAAAGTGGATTGGTAAATTGATTATTATGGGAAAGTGTAGAATATTTTTATTAAGGAGGATTTTAATATGTTATTCCCTTATCATTAAAGTATGTATAATATTATATAAATGGAGCTTCCCATTGATCTAAATAGAGGATCTAATATCCATACAGAGAGTAGAAATAAATCATTTCAATAGAAATTTTAATAAAATCCCAAGATGCATCACCAATAGGTAATTCTTGATTTTCTCATTTATATAGATAATCAATATCACCAATTGTGTTATCTTCTACATTACCTTGTATATGTTTGATGTTACCTGGGTTCTCAAAGTTTTAATAATGAAAAATGAAAATTAGATTAACGGTGACCAATGGGAGATCAGAAGGAGATCTGATGTTATTGTGAAAGATTACAATATCTAGAGAAACCATTTGATGTAGGTGAAAAATTGTATAACTTTTTGAGGAATGAATTTCATTCATGAATGGAAATTTGGAATAGGACATGCCAGAGGGGTTTTATTTATAGTAAATATTAACTCATGAAAAGTAAATGAGGGGTGTTTATGATGCAAGAGATAAGAGGTAAAAAAACCTCACATTTGTAAGGTCATTAAGATAGCTTTAAAATTATTGTTGAGAACTAAATTCAGATTACTGGATGTTGGAATATATAATTATGGGTTGAAAAATAGTCCGACTTAGTGATATTATTCCCATATCTACTATATATAAACACACATTTAATGTTTCAAATGCACACTAAGAGAATTATGATTTCTTTCCTATAATTATACTTCAATGAATGCAGTGTTCAATTTCTGTCCAATATAAGGAGTATTAGTTGAGTCTATACCTATAGAAAAATTGGAATCATAATGAAATCAAAAGCCTTATAGTTTCTTTACTTCCCATGCACTCTATTTAATTGAGTTTTCAATTTCACTCTAATATAAGGATTATTAGTTGAGTCTATACCCATAAACAAATTGGAATCACCAAACACTTAAGTAGACTAATACATAACTTCTACCTCATAAACTTGTACATATGCACATTCTACCCTACCCATGTCTCCATACACAACAATTATAATTCCTTTAAAGTTTATAAAACATAATTATGAATATTAATACTATAGTATACTAGTAATATATATCGATTTTAATTAATATATTATTTAATAGTGAATCAATTATATCTACCACTGTTTTTAATATAAAGTAGATATGATATTCTAATAGAAAGGGATTATATTTCAATACTTGTATTATAGGGTATGATCGTTTTTTAGTCATTGATATTTACGTATAAATTACTATTTTTAACTAAATTAACTTGATACTCCTTAATCAATTAAGTGAAACCCTTGACTATTATGTCAGATACAAATATTTTATCAATGTTTTCCTCTGAATTTCAATAACAAGGCTATGATCATTTATTTCAATACCAATTTTGTTTACTAAACATGTCCTTATCATTATAGCTCAATGCTAGTAAGATTTATTATAAACTATGTCTAATGAATTGGTAAAAAAATTGTTATGTTCCTATTAAATTAATTGATGGTAATTTAGGAGTTAATATTTTATATTAATGAAATTAAAATTAAATTTCATATGAAATAAAATTTTACATAACATTTAGATTAATTATTTTATGAGAATATTGATACAGTAACACTGATACTAATGAATTGAAACATTTTAATATGTAACCACTGCTAGTAAGTATGTTAGTATAATAATAATTTAATGATGATATTGCACTAATGATCCTCATCAATTTAACTTCATCATGGTCGGTACTTTCTATATGAATTGGATGTACTAAATTTAATTTGTAGTTTGCTTATATTTTATAAGTTATATTCTTTTTTTTATATTATATATTTCATTTATTATCTACTAAAATGATAAAACAATTGTATAAGATTCTATTCAAGATCATGTAGTGAAGGAACTAGACACATTCAGACCAAATGATCATTTATATCTTGTCCTAGGTGACTATCATGGTGGAAGAGTTCATTGTAGGCCTGGAATGAAAATAAAAATATCTAAATATTAGTGTTCTAGTCTTGAATCTTCTAGAAAAATTATAGGAATGGTTACCAAAGAATAGTTACATACCTCCATTTAGATATCAAAGAAAAAAAGTTTGAAAGGAATATCAATAGAAGAAAAAAAAGAAAAAACAAAAATTGTTCAAAGTGATATATGCTATATAATCTTCCCTTACACTGAAGGGTACAAAAATAGGGGATGAATTTTTATCGAGTTTAAACATGATATAGGATGATAGAGATGATTATCCTGCTGATGATGATGGTGGATAGGCTGATGATGATGAAGAGGGTGCTGGTGAAAAGGCTAGTGATGATGGATAGGGTGCTGGTGGAGAGGGTGTTGGTGATAGTGTTGGTGTCACACACATAGACAATGTTGATATAAGTGCTGATAATGATGAGGATTTGGATGAAAATTTTGAGAAATTTTTTTTATTGTTTTTGTATCTATCATTTTTTTATTATTTAAAAATTTCCAATTTTTTATGTATTTTTTTGTAATTATTTTGTATTCTTTAGAGTTGTATAATAGTTTAATGTTTTTTCATTTCTATAAACTTTTTTGTTGATTGTAAATGGATGTTTGGTTACTAATTTTTTTATTCCATATAAATTTTATAGCCACGATTAAAATAATGGATTATGGTCATAGGTTGTTTCCATGGTTTTCAAGATTACATTCATGGTTCCAAACCTTAGTCGTAGGAAACTTTTCTAGTTTTTATAGTGCACAGTGGGTGTGCCTTTACTACACACTTGGTTTCACACTCATGGGGGATATGATTATTTTAATTAATTTTTTTAGATTTATCCATTGTGAATGATTTAAATAGATAATGATCATAGATGACCTAGTTTAAACATATTTTTTCATATAATGAAAAGAGTATATCATGACTTAGAAATCCTATAAATGGGTTTTCGTGATCATGATTACTATTTCCCACACCATTATTTTTGGTTTTAGTTAATGGTTGGAACTAGGAGTTATCATGTTAAAGCATAATGTGATGGAAAATGTGGTGATTCTGAGGAATAAAATGGAATGATGACTAAAGTGAATAATATTATAATTTATCTAATTAATTTTCAGGGTATATTATTAGAAACTGCTACCTTAATCAACTCTCAAACTCATTAATGAAGAAAATAAGTTATTTTTAAAAGATATTGGTTATTGGATACTTGGAAAGAAGGCTTAATTTCTTTGATGTTAGAAATGTGGATAGAGACGCCCAAGATAATGTCTAAAAGGATTATGGAAATGATTTATGTGTGAAAATAAGGCTATATATAAATGAATTTTCAAGAAACAATGAGTAGTACAATGGAATGAAATAAATTTCATCACCTGGATCCATTTATAGTTCATTATCATAAATGTGGGGGAATCTAGCGATTAATAGAGTCAATTCCCTCTTATAAAGGCTAACTCCTAGACCATCCAAATTACAATGTTATTCCAATAATTTAAGTGAATATATTGAAGTGTTTTGGTATTGGTATTAGAGAATTATGTTTTAAAATTATTTTTATAAATTTATTTTTGTTTATAAGAATCACAAAACATAAAAGGATTGTTTTTCAATTGTTTTGATTTAAGTATTTACAATAAAATGGTGAATGGTACTGATTTCCTAGATGTGTGATTTTCTGGTATGGAGAAATGTGTTGAATAACATGATTGAGGTCCATATAACCCAAAATATATGGCCAATGTTGATAAAATAATGTTAATTTGAGATAAAGATACAATTGATGTTGAAAAACTAAATGGGATAGTATTGGTGTCCATGAAATTGGTTAGTGACTTGAGGAAAAAGTGATTTAAGTAATATTTTATGAAGTTTATTACATTTTTTAATTTATAGAATATACGCCATAGTATGGGACTTTATTTGAGAAATAAGGATTATGTTAATTTTTAGAAGAATATATGTTTTCTATGATATTTTATGGTGATTCATGTTATTAATATGTTTTAAGAGAATATATGTTCAATGTATTCACATGTTTTATAGTGACATTGTTAGTTTCGTTGTTTTTTTGAGCATAAATGATAAATATGATCTTTAATTTTTTTATTAAATATTTTATATTTTTGGGTTTTTAATTTCATCAGAGTTTTTTGGAGGTGTATTATGGTTAAATATTTATTGAATGGATTAATTTTAACTTTAGGTCTTATTATTGAGGTTTTTGAGATTAATGTATTATATAGGATAACTTTTTGTAACTTATTTAGTTTTTTAAAATATTTATAGAAATAAATAAGGATTTTATTCTGTTTTTTATATCTTATGATGTATTAAAAGTTAATTTTAGTGCTTTAGACATGAAAAATTCATATTAGAATAAGAGATGAAGTGGAAATTCAACGAATCATAACCAAAGGATGAAACTATTCTTATAAAATGGAATGAAATAAAGTATTTATGTTTTTTTAATATTCTCCATCTTAATATTAAATGAGTCCCTCATCAATAGAAAAATGATCATGAGATAAACTTTTATATTTCTAATTAATTTCTAATAATTTGATGGGGTTTTACCCTTCACTGATTTATGGTTTTTTGTTCATTAACATTCTCATGACCATGTTCTCTATCACACCCCATCATTATTTTCACATTAATTTTTCCTCCATGTCCATATTTTCAATTAACCCTCATTTTATCCATATTTGAAAAACCAGTTATGTGTTATTTGAGGTGACCATCATGTTTCCCTTTCCCTCTTTTCAGGAGAATATTTTATTTACCTTTTTAAGATGTGAGTTTTCAAAAAAGAACTTTTCAAATATCATCCCGAGATTACTAATCATCTATTCAAGTTATGAGGATGAAATTTATTAATGGGGAAGAATGTAACATGTGAATATTTTTAATAGATCACTATGTTCTATAGCATATAAAAAATTCAACACTGATCTTAAACAAACAAACAAATATTATTATTTTATTACTGTTATAACCTAGCCAATGAATTGGTTGGTATGAATATATGTAACCAAATTATGATATATGTATATGTATATATATATCAATATGTATATATTTAAATTCCCTAATAAATAATTTTTTTGATTAACACTTAAGAAATAAGCATTCAGTTTCTTAGTAAAGTAATATTATGATTCAAAAATATGTTTCCTTCTAACATTATTTTTATTGATTTTTGTGATAAAATATTATATTTAATTTTTAAAATTTTATAAAATTTATTTAAAAAAATTAATGTGACTTCTAAAATCAACTTTTAAAAATTATCTTATAGTGGTTTTTTATGAATTTTCTGAAAAAATTGTTTTTTCATTGAATCTAAAAAATTATTGTTTTATAAAGAAAAATATATATTTTTTTCCAGCATTTAAAAATTTACATTTTTTTAAATGGTTTAAAAGTAAAATTATTTATCATATATGATCAATACTCAAATTATGTTCATTTGATTGAATTTTATTGTTCAATTTGGTATAAAAAATTTTATTCTTAAGAAGGAAATTTTCTAAAAAACTATTTTTTATTGCCTTTTTTGATTTTAAGTTAAATTAATTTATCCTTATCAAAAAATTGAATATTTAAAATTGAATTCCATATTTTTAATTAGTATGCCCAAATTTGGTAAATAATATCCTTTTTCCATTATGAATAGTAACCACAGTAAATTTTTGTTACCATTGTTAAGATAAAATGAGTTAATTATGGTTAAAACTAAATTGATAAGGTCTTGAAATCAACACAAAAAAAATAATTTATTTCATTGGATGGGATTATTTATAAAATATCTATAAAAAATTATGATATATGTCATTTTGGTTCTAGTTTTCCTTGATAAAGACATTTAAATTATTTTATATTAATAAAATTATAATATCACAGTTTTCACATTAATATTTAGAAGCATTTAAAATAAGGATAAAAATAAGATAAGTTAGGATAAAAATGTTTTTTTTGAAATATTAATGGTTTTTTATCATGGTAATTTATTTTTATTTTTTAGAAATCAAACAATTACGTTAAATTCTTATACAACTCTTACACAATGCTTGTGAAAGTTATAGAAAAAACAAGTAAATAATTTTAAAAACTCTAAAAATAATATTTTTTGGGAGAGTTATAGTGTACTATAGTTTTTATAAATCATTATAATAAATTAGATTTTTTAATGTATTTTATTATAATTCCATTATTATCCTATTCTTTAAATGTCAAATTTTATGAATAGTGTCAAAAAGAACATTAATGATATTTTTTGAAAAATAACGTTTTATAAAATTATTTAAAACTTATATAAATCTTGAATGAATTCAATAATGATGATAAATAATCTAAAAAATCTTACCTTATCCATTTATGAAGCAATTTTTAACTTATAATTAAAATTATAACCAATTAATAGTGAACAAGTTGTTACCACAGTTAAGGTTAAAATTGGTTAACAAAGTGGTTAAACCTAAAGATAAGGTTTAAAACACCACTAAAACCTACAAAAATTTTATTTGATGATTATATTTAATTATAATAATAACTTATATTTTAATATACGGCCATATGAAAGCATTTTTATAGATAATTAATTTGTTATTATATTTTAATCTATTAAGAAATTCTAAGAGTTCTCCTCTCCCCACTTATAAAAGGGCATCACACATTTTTATTCTTAACACCACACTGAAACATATATCTCAACCAAAATATTTGAAATTATCTTATCAACTTTACTATACACCAATTATAGGTTTTTTCTTTAAATATCATTCTAATTGTTCTTAATGAGGGATCTAAATGAGGAGAATCGAAGAAGAGGTAATCATCTTACCCAAAATCGTTCAACTTTTTTATTATTATAAATCTTCTAAATCTATGGTATTCAAAAAAAATAATATATTTAGTATGATAAATATACTAAAATAAAATTATTATTATTATTAAATCACCTTTATTGACCCTCTTTTCCTTCAAATTCGATGTGAAAGTATCACTCGTCTATACGTATGACTTACCGTCTCCACATAACGATACAAATAATTTACCATAATTAAAATTAATGGATGTATATTATGATTGGTTTAATTTATATATATTATGTTAATGTAATAATTATTAATATGGAATTATAATATCATATCCAGTTTATTGACTTCCAATCCCTTGGAAAATTATAGCATTGCCCTTATGTATGTGTGGACTGGCACCTCCACAAAGATATATGATTCATTTTTCATTTCCGATTTAGATGGATGATAATAAGGATATATGTAATGAATATATGAGATAAAAATAATATTTTTTAATGTTAATTATTTTTACCTATTTTTGTCATTCCAAAAGTGAAAACAATGTTCATGCATACATATAACTTACTGTCTCCATGAATGATGTAATTCATTTTTCTATAGATACCTTTTAGGATGATTATAAGTAAATATATATATATATATATTTAATATATATTATATTTATATCATGGATAAAAATATAGAGATTAATGAACCATCATCAATGTACAGGGACCAGAACCACCAAACCGAAATCATCATGAAAAATGAAACAGTTAACACCCGGAATAGACCAATGTTTACAAAATTGTTAATAAATGGGTGTTAAAAAGATATAAGTGTATCATATATGATAATATAAGTATGTAACTGACTATGTTATGGGAGTATATTAAATTTAAATTTATTATACATGAGGTTAAATATATTTCAATGTAACTTGAACGTGAGGTAAGGGTGTTATGTTACAATCTCATTGTTTATCTGGATTGTTTATAATTTAGTTTCCAATTATGAAATTTTGTTATATAACTCTAATGAATTTCATGAATTCTATTATACTATAGTTATAAATATATATTCTATATTTTAAATTTATTTTCCCCTCTTTATGTACTTAGGAGACCAAAAGTATATTTTTAAGGAAAACTGACTATGATTTACTATTCATACAAGAATAATTCTATTCCACGTCCATGAAATCGAAAAAAATTCAAGAATATTTTTACCATTATCTAATGATTTTTTAAGTCCATTTTCACCCCTGTAAAAGTTTTAAAAGAATTGTTTTAAAAGGAATATTCTTATTGTTATATGAATGTGGTACATTTTACTTTTTAATAAAAATGTGAAAAGAATATTTGTTTTAACATACATAGTATGAATAGAGTTTACCATTATCATGATCACTCAATAATTTGAATATTACTCTAAATGTTTCTTTGGTAATTTTATAATAAAATGTTTTCATAAAAGTAAGGGATATTTTTACATTTTAAATAAGTGATTTCAAATTTAAAAGGTTATTTTCCACAATAAATATAACAAGTGATATTTTAAAGTAATTTTTATCTGTGAATAAATATTTTGATGTTACATAATATTTTCTAGGGATATTATTCAATGATAAAATGCTTATTAAATTTTGGGATGGTTTATGGTTCTGATAAAAATATGTTTATGAAACACATTTATTTTCCATGAGTTATTCCATGTTGAAATGAGGAAATGATTATAAAACCCATTTCATTTTCACAAGTTATAATATAATTAAATGATCTTGTGTCATATATATATATATATATATATATATTATTTTTAGTATTTGATGAGTGAGATTGGAATTATATAACCCTAAGAAATTATTTGGTAAATATGGATATCTCATGAGATAATAAGGACTGCAATGGGAAGAAATCTTAGTACAGTAGGTGACTCTATCCACTATAATAGTCATGGGAGTGAAACTTGACTAATTATATGATGGTTTAGGGAGTGTACCCAATCCCCTATGATAGTCTTGGGAGTGATTCTTGAATACTAATGAAATTATTTTCTATTTTGTTGTATCTCCAAAAAATTATTATCATCCCAACTAGGTTAAATACCCTAAGAGGGGGTGGGGGTGAATTAGGGTATGAAAGATAAAAAACAATACCTTTATTATCTAGTTTCATCAATAAATAAAACTATATTTTCTCTTATTCACATAGAATAGAATAAATTTATATTAAAACACACCCAAGACCTAAAAATTTTACTTAGCTCACCATCAGTGGGCTATGTCCATGGAGAATACAATGGAAATGTGCTGAAGTACTAAATCCACCAAAGTTCACATATATTACAAGGTTCAGAGAATACCCACTATCCCTCTATGTTTAAAACCAATAACAATTTGAAAGATCATTTCTCTCTCAACTAAAGTGTTCTCACTTCTCTTTCAGTAGATTATTCTTTTGATCACCTAAATCAATATTTTATACACCTTATTTGTTGCATCGTGAAGATCTAATTTCATCCACATTATGAATATTCCTTTACCATATAAATTATAATAAAATTCATATAGTTTTTCACAATATTGTCTCTCATGCATCAATTTCATGAATTTCATACAAATTTATCAACATTATCATATATTTTTTTTTCATGAAACCTTAACTTTCATGCAACTATTCATCTCATCAAGGAACACTAAATTTTCATGAAACTTTTGGATTTTCATGGAACTCACTTGGTATAATAGTCACAAGTCAGTTTAATACTCATAACTAATGTATGAGTTGTTTCTTCACCTAAGAAATATATTCACACAACTATTAATTTATTTAGAGCCCTAATATTCTATAATTTAAGAGATACTAAAATTAGGGGAGTATCCTCTTATTTATAGACATGATCGACTATTCGTCCAACTACATTTTGTGGCTTTGTATTTGCATGTAATTTTCTATGTATGCTGGGTTTCAATGATTTAACATTGTCTTTATCATGCAACTCACCACCTTCACGAAGCTACATCCCTCTTTTATGGGCTCATGTAACTATCCATTTATTGTAAAACTCTTACTTTTTTTATGTTCAAAACCTTTAAAAAACTCTATCCTTGTTCATATTATGATACGAGGGCCATGAATCTTCAATTTCACACAACTTTGTGCAAAACAGTATCCATTACCAGTGAATGGTTTTCAAGTTTCTATTTCATCATCAATAACTGCATGGAATCTTGAGTAGCCAAATTATATTCATCTTCTTTAGTGATCATTGAAATTCAATCTAGTTTCATGATTATCGAGAAAATATAAAATCCACCAATAGGGAATGAATGACCTGAAAATTATTTTTTAATATCTCTTGAACCGACCTGATCATCATATATATAACCCAATAAATCATGCTGAAATTTATTAGTGTATAGAAAAAAATTATTGGTTCCCTTGATATGTTAATGTATTATTTTCATTTTAAGTAAGTGGATTTATTTGAGATTACATTAATATCAGGTCACATGGAATTTGGAGATAACAATATCGGGTCATATAATTGTCAACTACAAGAGACTTCCAATTATCTACCTACATGATTTGAAATTAACTAATTTTACATTATCATCTCATGATAACTTCATCTTGGTTTCCATCAGATTTTTCATCTTCAAGGAATTATCCTTTCCAAATATTCCTAGAACCTAGTTGGTATATTTGGATTGAAAAATGAATATGTCACTTCTTCCTTGAATCACCTGTAAATTAAGGAAAAATGTCCATTCACCTATCGTTGACATTTAAAATTAAATTTTCATTATTTTTATGAATTGGTTTAAATTTTATTCATTTGATCTACTAAATATTATGTTTTCAACATACACCAACACCAACATTATCTGATTACACTCATAGTTTACATAGTGACTATAATCATCTCCACCACACAAAAAGATGTTTTTATTCAATTACTAATCAGGTATTGAATACCATGATCTTGGTGCCTAAATTAATCTATATAACACCCTCTTTTGTTAAATTTTTTTTCTAACCTTTATGGATAAGAATACCATTTGGTTTTTTGATGTAAAATTCTTCTTCTAGAATCCCATTCAGAAATACAGATATGTTTTACACCTAGAAAAAATTTAATTTCCTTTTCACTATTGTGGGAAAGAATAATTATATTATTTCCAACCATATAACAGTTGAAAATTTCTCATCAATATATATTATCTCAATCTAAGAGTATCCCTTGCACACTAGTCGTGATTTTTTTAATTACCAATCCATCTTTATTTAGATTGTTCTTGTAGACCCATTTGGTACTAATGAAATTATTATCTGTCCGCCTCAAAACAATCTCCCATGCCTGAGTATTCTAAATTTGTAAAATATAATCATTCATATCTCAAACCAAGTACTCTTCTCTAGTAGATTCTACAAAACATTTATTATCTACCTGAGATAGGAATGATGTCTTTTATAAAGACTTCATTCTCTATGTTTGAATTGGTGATTCCTTACCACTAATGATGTTTTGACTATCAATTTTATCTTGAATCTTATGCTTTTATGTAGATTCTAAATTTACTTCATCCTTCTAATCATTAGTATCTTCATCAGAATCATCATTTTCCACTTCTAATACCCCTAATTCTATTTCCCCCTCATCACCATTTTCTTGAATTTGTTCACTATTTTGTGGAATATTTTGATCATTTCATACTGTAGTGAAATACTTTCATTCAACCACTTTTCCTTGCCTCTTTTTGAATAATTTACTTTATTTTACTTTTCCTGTGTATCAAAGTAATATCCCATCGTCTCTATGGGATTAAAAATTCATTTATTTCTCCTTATTTATAATTAATCACTTTCTAATGAAGACTTGAACATGCTTCAATGTTTTATTATTTCCATACCACTACTCATATGGAGTCTTTTCTTCTTCTAGACACAAAAAGATACTTTAGTTATATAGACCTATTTCAAGACTTTCCTACTTCTATAGTTTATTTATTAGTTAATTTTAAACAAGCATGGTGCTGAACATATTGTTTTTGACCTGATTTCTTCTCTCAACTACTCCATGTTGTTGAGGAGGTCTCACTACCAAAACATGGTTCCTTATCCTAGGTTTATTTATATAATAATCTACTTGTATATTTGGGAAATTTTTATTGTTATCAGTTCAAAACTTATTAATCATCTATCCATGCATCATTTCAGCTTCCCTTTCATATTGTATTATGTAACATAACATGTAGGACTTGTGGAAAATGAAAAAATACCCATGTTGTCCTGCTAAAATTATTAGTGAAATGAACATAATACCTCTTCCTGTCAATGTATCTTGGTGACATAGTTACGAATACATATTCATGCTTTAATTCAACCACCCTAGTTGAATATTTTTCTTTTCTCTTGTATTTTTTTACGATAATATTTTCTTGTTTCAAAACATTGAACTTGTGAGTTTTATTACAAGATACCTTCGGTAGATATCATGTTGCATCACATTTAACCATATCATCTAGGGAGGTTTGGAATAGAATACGAGACCATATATTCTACAACCAGTCTGTTGGACTCACCTATTTTAATAATCCCAAATCATTTTTTGATAATCCCAAATCTTGTTTTTATTTAAGTGAGAACCATGTTTTCATTCTACGCTAATTATGTTTCATTAATGTTTCATGTTCCTATAGAGTAATTTTCATATACTCTCAATATCACTGCTTTATTGGTTAAGCTTACAATGTAGAATTTATATAGATACAAAGTTCACCGATACAAAGGTCATTGATAAAAGGTCACTGATACAAGGCCACCAGTACAAAGGTCACCGATACAAGGTCACCAATACAAGGTCACTGATACAAAGGTCACCAATACAAGGTTACTGATACCTGGTCACCATTACAAGGTCACCGATGCAAGCCTAATGTTGAAGGTCACCACTGAAGATTACCGATGGAAGGTTACAGTTGTAGGTTGTCAATGTGAACCTGCTGTTGAAGCCTACTGATGTGAAGGCTATCGGTACCAGTCTACTGACACCCTTCCTTTGTCAAATTCCTGATATGTTTCTTACGATCATATTTTCTAACATTAATGCTTCTGAATTAATTAATATTTGTTGTAGACATATCTGGAGACCATATCTAGATAGTATGAGGTATGAGAAAGATTACACGTGATGTATGTACTCCTATTGTCAGAACTCAAATACGAAATAAAAAGACCAAATAAAAAGAATATATATATAGAGGCATAGAGAAAAACCAAAAAAGAAGTAAAGTTCACAATTCAAATGCATAAGGAAGAAACTACTAAAGAACATGGAAAAAACATTTTTGAGCACCTTCACTGCGAATCCCTGGACATATAAGAAAATCATTTCAGGGAAAAAAGCTTGAGGCTGCCTTATGTGTTTCATAAACTTTCAATCAACTAAAGAAGCAGAACACTCAATTTCTGAAAGCCAGTAACTGGAGTTGCGCCACTCTATTTTTAATACAACTTCCAGAGATAGACTCAAGCTTGAAATTCTTCAAGGAGTCAAGAGTTGAACTCAAAACACATAGAGCCTTATAAACTCTATCTGATCATAATTTCTCTATTGTGTTTCTTATTTTTACATTTCTGAGAAGTGTGTCTGTGTGCTTCACACACTGTGTCCTGTGCCAAAACTGGAAGATGTTGAATATCCTTACATCACACCTCACTTACATTTTGTTCCCACGTAAAATTATTGAAGAGACCGTGTGTTGTCTATATTTTTTGTCTTTCCCATGAAGACCAATGGTAGAGGGTGTGGACCCTGGAAAATTTGTGAAAACTGTTGTAAAACCCAATACAGGTTGTGTATCAAGTTTATTTATAAAAACTTCTTGGTGGCAGGTGACCACCAAGTGGAGAGGATTAGGTCTCGTATTGAGACTGAACCTCTTGTTTTTATTTTTGTGCTAATCCTCATATACTCTGTTTTATTTTATCTGTTGTTTATATTTTTCAAAGATAGAAAACTTTTTTTACATTCACTCTGATAGTTAGTTTTTGTTAGTGTGTATATATTCTTAATTCAGTAAACCTGTTTCAAAAGTTTAATTAGTGATTTCATTGATTCAACTGAAGACTAATCATACTTAGAGAAAATTATTGAGAAATTAAACTTTTATATCTCTACTACCTTAATTGATTGGGCTATTTTAGATTGGGGGATTTTTATCATAAAGTTTTTAACAAAAATTTTAATTGGAACTCAATTCAGCCCCCTCTTGAGTATCCACTCTGACCAAAATTTGGTATCAGAGGATTTTATTTTCAAGTGTTAAAATTCTTTTCAACTGTGATTTTAGTTGTATCTTAAAGATCTTAATTTTTTTTTCATATCTAAATTTTCAGTTCTTTAAATTATAAGTAACTATGGAAACTAGAGTTGAGGGTGCGGCTACTAACGGGCCAAATTTATTTAATGGTAATAACTATGCTTAGTGGAAATTAAAAATGAAAATGTATCTAGGGATCATGGGACTTGAAATCTGAGACACAATTAAAGAACAACATGTATTGCCTTCTAATGCTAGGGACACATGGTCTCAGTTGACTAAAGCCAGATATAATAATAACTGTAAAGCAATGAATGCCTTGTACTATTCTCTAGGTGATGATGAATTCAATAGAATATCTGCTTTTAAAACTACATATGAAATTTGGGATACTTTAACTATTTCTCATGAGGGAACAACCAATGTTAAAGAAATTAGATTAAATACATACACTATTACATATGATAATTTTAAAATGAAGTCGGATGAACCTATATCTGAAATGTATCTTAGGTTCAATGAAATAGTGAACACCATGAGTCTGCTTGGAAAACCAGTGGACATCAAGGACCAGATTATGAGAATGTTTCGATGCCTACCTGACAGATGGAGAAGAACTTCTATTTCTATTCAAGAATCTTGTGACATAATCAAGCTACCGGTAAATGAACTAATTAGAAAGATTATGACATATGAAGAAGAGATTAAGGTGAATCAATAAGTAGATGATGAACCAAGGAAGAAGTTAGTAGCATTCAAGACTACTACCTAAAATAGAAAAGACAAATAAAAAGGTCAAGTTCCTGTAGATATTTCCACAGGTGAAGACTCATACTCTGATAGTGATGATGAGATGGCTCATCTGGCAAGAAGGTTCAAAAAGTTCTACTGAAAGAAGAATTTCTTTATGAAGTCAAACTATAAGGGAAAGTATGATAGTAAAGGACAATGGAATAAAGACAGAAAATGGAATGACCACTCAAATGAAATAATCTTCTATGAGTGAAAACGAAAAGGTCAGGTGAAGGCAGACTGACCCAAGCTTAAATTTAAGAAGAAATATTAAGATAAGGGCAAGGGTTATAAAAAGGCTATGAAAGATACTTGGAGAGCTTCAGAGGAAAACTCCAGTGGATCTAATGCTTCTGATAGTGAACATAACAATCATGCCAAGTTATGTTTCATGACAGAAACATCTGAGGTAACACTTAATTATCCTATACATAATGTCTATTATTCTGGGAATAAGAGTGAGTCACATAATGATGAAGATATAACTAAGGATGAATTATTTGAATATTGTGAAATGATTGAAGAAAACTTTAATGAGCTCAAGGATAAATATAAATCATTAAAGAGAAAACATGCTTTAAATGCAAATTATATGTTTGATTTGGATATTGAAAAAGAAAAATGTACACAACTATTAAAATAAAACACTGAACATAAATTATCAAATGAACAACTAAATAGAGATATTGAGAAGTTTACTACAGGTAAGGATACCTTAACTCAGTTTATAGGAAAACAGATTGCCCCAAAATATAAAACTGGTCTAGGATATCAACCAGGATAGAGAAAAATTAGCAAAACCAAATTTGTTCCAAAATCTGGACAATTCAATGCTAATTCAAGTTCTAGACCATCTTTTGTGAGACAATTATCTAAAGGACCAAACAAAGTGTTTATGTCTCAAAATATATCTACTGATTATAGGAAATATGTGAGACAAGTATAGGTTCCCAAAGTTTTACTTGTTAACCTCTCTAGAACCATGAAAATCTGGGTACCAAAGTTACCCCATGCCTAATCTATTTTGCAGGGATGTTGCCTAATGTGTCCCTGTAAGACCTTGTGGTACTTGGAGAATGGATGTTCAAGACATATGACGTGATACTACTCATGCTTCATGACCCTAATCAAAGTTTATGGTGGACATGTAACTTTTGGTGATAATTCTAAAGGGAAGATCATCGGCTTAGGCCAGATTGGTAACCCTAATGCTGTATTAATTTCAAAAGTACTTTTTATTGATGGGTTAAAATACAATCTACTGAGTATCTCTAAGTTGTGTGATTATGGTTTTAATGTCTAGTTTGAAAATGATGCATGTAATGTTTTTAATTATAGAAATGATTTAATATTTACTGATCTTATAAATTAGAATGTATATGCTGTTGATTTAGATTCTTTAACTAAGAAAAATGTTTCTTATTTAAATGAATTTCATAAGGAATCCTGGTTGTGGAACAGAAAACTAGGACACTGCATTGTGCACTCACTTATGAAACTAACTAGGAAAGGTTTAGTTAGAGACCTACCTAAATTGGAGTTCCTTCTAAAAATAGTGTGTAATCCTTGTCAAAAGGGAAAACAACACAATGGATCTTTCAAACCAAAGAAAGAAGTCTCTACTTCTCAACCGTTTGATTTGGTTCACATGGACTTATTTAGACCATCACGAGTTTCAAGTTTAAATTGGAAGCACTATGTTTATGTTCTTTTAGATGATTTTTCTAGGTACACTTGGGTATACTTTCTGGCTCACAAAAGTGAAGCTTGTTCTTATTTTATCAAATACTCCAAGTCTTTAGAAAATATTAGTGGACTTAGAATTAAAACCTTGAGAAGTGATCATGGTTGTGAGTTTGAAAATCAAGAGTTTGAATCTTATTGCTCACACAATGGCTATAGTCACAATTTCTCTGCTCCTAGAACACCTCAACAAAATGGAGTCATAGAAAGAAGGAATAGGACACTTCAAAAGATTACCCGAACTATTCTTAGTGAGTATAATCTACCTATTTATTTTTTGGTTGAAGCTGTAAATACACCTGGTTATACCATCAATAGAGTCTTGATTAGACCTGTTCTTAAGAAGACCCCTTATTAACATTGAACAATAGGTAGCCTAAGGTTAACTACTTCAGAGTTTTTGGCTGAAAAGTCTTTATTCTTAACACTAAGGACAATCTTGATAAGTTTTCCTCCAAAAGGGATGATGGAATTTTCCTAGGTTACTCAATCACGAGTAAAGCCTATAGAGTATTCAATAAGAAAACCAAATATGTGGAAGAGTAAGTTCATGTAAAATTTGATGAGACTGATCCACATGATCCCAAAAACTCTCTTGAATATCTTGAGGAAGAGATGTCAATTATGGACCTTAATGATAATAATAGTGAATCCCTTATAAAAGTAATCAGTTCTTGGAATCTTCCAGAATCTGCACCTATTGAGTCTGAACCTATAAAAAACCATGAGGAGTCTAGTCCAACTCTTTCTAGAGGTATTATATTTCTCAAGAATCATACTTTAGATGTTGTAGTAGGTGATTTAAATAGAGGGACACAAACTAGAGCTTCTATGAGAAACCAAGTTAAACATAAATCTTTTCTTTCATAGCTTAAACCCCAAAATATTAATGATGCTATTAATGATGAATTTTTGGTGATGGCTATGCAAGAAGAATTAAATTAATTTGAAATAAACAAAGTCTAGGAACTAGTTGAAAGACCTAAGGATCCTTTGACAATATGCACTAAATTGGTGTTTAGGAACATAGTTGATGAGTCTAGAAATATAGTTAGAAACAAAGCTAGGGTTATTGCACAAGGATATAGTCAAGAGGAAGGAATAGACTATGATGAGACCTTTTCACTTGTAGCTAGGTTAGAGGCCATTAAGATACTACTTGCTTATGCATCTCATCTGAATTTTAAAATTTATCAAATGGATGTTAAAAGTGCTTTTCTAAAGGGGTAAATAGTCGAGGATGTGTTTGTTGAACAAACCCCTGGTTTTAAAAATATTCATTATTCAGATCACATTTTTAAACTTTAAAAAGATTTATACGATTTTGAGTAAGCTCCAAGATCTTGGTATGATAGGCTCAACTATTTTCTTATTTCAAAAAGTTTTACTAAAGTAATAACTAACCCTACTCTCTTCATTAAAAGAATTTCAAAACATGTGTTGATAGTACAAATTTATATAGAATATATAATTTTTGGATCTTCTAAAAATTCTCTATGTACTTTTTTTTCAAAAATAATGCAAAATGAATTTGAAATTAGTTTAATGGGAGAACTTATATTTTTCCTTGGATTTCATATTTTTCAATATAAATATGGTATTGTTTTAAATGAAAGTAAATATGTTAAGGATATTTTAAAATGTTTTGTTTTGGATAGTAGTAAAGGTAGTGATACACCTATGAGTACCACTTGAAAGTTGGATGCAGATGAAGTTGGAGAACCAGTGGATCAAACCAACTACAGAGGTATGGTAGGAAGTCTACTCTACCTTACAGCTAGTAGACCTGACATTATGTTCAGTGTATGCATGTGTGCTCATTTTCAATCCAATCCCAAAGAGTCTCATTTAAATGCTATTAAATGGATTTTTAAATATCTCAAGTATAATATAAATTTATGACTATTTTATCCAATAGGAAAACCATTTTATTTAATAAGTTATTCAGATGCTAACTTTACTGGTTGAAAGTTAGATAGAAAAAACACCTCTAGAACATTTCACATTTTAGGAAAGTCACCAGTATCACGGTGTAGTATGAAACAAAATTCTATTGCATTATCTACTACCGAAGATGAATATATAGCTGCTGGTAATTGTTGTGCTCAAATTCTGTGGATGAAAAACACTTTACAATACTATTGATATCAATTCAAACATGTCTCTATAAACTATGACAACACAAGTGCTATTAACATTTCTAAAAATCTAGTATCTCATGCTAGGAAAAAAATATTGATGTAAGACATCACTTCTTAAGATATAATTATCAAAGAGGTGTTATCGATCTTGAATTCATTGGTATTGAACACCAATTGGCAGATATATTCACAAAAACTTTGAATTCTGAGAGGTAAAATTACATCAAACATGAGTTAGGTATGATAAACTATTAGACCTTACCGATAGGACCTTACCTTTAGACCTTACCGATAGGACCACACCATTAGACCTTACCGATAGGACCTCACTATTAGACCTTACCGACAAGACCTCACCGTTAAACCTTACCGATAGGACCTCACCATTAGACCTTACCGATAGGACCTCACCGTTAGACCTTACCGATAAGACCTCACTGTTTGAGCTTACCGATAGGACCTCATCGTTAGACCTTACCGATAGGACCTCACTATTAGACATTACCGATAAGACCTCACCATTAGACCTTACCGATAGGACCTCACCGTTAGACCTTACTGATGGGACCTCACTGTTAGACCTTACCGATAGGACCTCATTATTAGACCTTACCGATACCTCCTTACCGATAGACGACTTGAATCTGGGACTTTACATTTTTGTGCTCTCAGTCGGAATCTGAAAATTTTTCTACATATTACTTATTCATTTTATCTGTTTTATTTTTCGATCTTTAAATGATAAAATTAAAACACAGATCACTTCTCAATCCACATCAAAAACTCTCCTGAACCGTTTTCTCCCCAATCTCAGAACCTAAACCTCTACTGAAACCTTGAACCTCTCCAGATCGATGGAAAGAGTCAAAAGGCCATCAGTTGCTGATGAAGGAGATGTGCCTGATCCTAAGAGACCTAGAGTCGAGTCGAGTAGCAGAAGATAAACAGTGGCCAAGGTGCTGAACCCATATTTATCCAAGTGGGAAATAGTAGTTGAGAAGGATTTAAGTTCAAAGTGGCTGTTGTTGATCCTGTCGTTAGTACTTAATGAACTAGAAGCTCAGGCATGGGTTGAATGTTTTGAAAACAATAATGGACCCTATTACCCGTAGTTAGTGAAGGAATTTTATGAGTACATTAAGTTTGAGTAGTCTGAGGATGAGAACCGAATTATTTCCAGAGTAAATGGAGTAAGTGTGAGCTTCTCCTCTACTGAATGGGATAAATTCTTGAGGGTTCCACATGAAGGGATTTTTGATTTTTACCCAAAGGTGGTGCCTCCCACTGGTGAGTTCTTCTGCTATGAAGAAGAATTAGTTGAACTGACAGGGAATGGAATTCCTAGGAAAGTCATTGCTGCTGAAATGGTAGGAGAAGATAAGCTACTTTTCAAGTTTATTCAACATGTTTTAAGTCCAAGGAGAGGGGAATTTGAAACTTTAATGTATCAGGATGTCTTTCTCTTGTATCTGTTAAAGCATGAACAGAAAATCCACTTATGTAGGCTGTTTATGATTCAAATAGAAGATATGACCAAGCCTAGTTCGAAATCCAATGCCCTATTCCATGCTAAGATGATATCCCTTATGTTGAAAGTGAAAGGAGTTTCTGGAGATAAGGAGGAAACTGTTGTTGTGAAAGATAACCATTACATCACCAAAGTGATCTGCAAGCTGATGAAGATTAATTAGAATCCATGGATGAGAAAATGGGTGAATGATGAAGCTATAGTGTATGGAGAGTTTAATCCTATGACTCATACTACTAGGTCTAAGAATAAGAGAGACCCTGGTCTTAATCCTGATGAAGTAGAGCCTAATTATTCAGATGAAGAAGGAGAAGAAGTTATTGCTGTGCAAAAAAGATAGGATTCTCCTATTGATGGAAGGAGTGACCCTAAACTTCCCTCGAATACTCAAGAGAATACTGTATCCTTTGGTGAGCCTATCCCACCAAAGAGATTTCCTAAAAGGGAGGCTGTCCTAAGGGATAGTGATAAGGAAACCAGTGAAGAAGAAGGGGCTGAAATTGTCTTAAGAGAAGTTAGAGATACCTCAGATGAAGTTGACGAATCTTAATCAAGTCATGTTGAATTTGAGAAAGCTGTAGCTGAAAATTAAGAGGAATGTCTATGTCTTATTCCATTAATAGGACATATAGAAAGGGTAGAAAGTATATATGAAGTAGTTGCTGATTCAGTTGAAGCTGGACTTGTTCCGGAAGTTGTTGAAGATTATGTAGAGGAAGTGGCAGTGGACCTTCCTGTTGATGAAGTTGATCAAGGAGGTAAGATAGAGGTAGATGTGGTTGTTTAAGAGAATGATCCAAGTGAGGGGAAAGAACATGTTTCTATAGGATCAGTTGCTGTTTCTCATGAGATACAGTAATGGACATAAGCTCCTAGCTTTGTAGTTTTAGGCATAGATTATGGAGACTTTGAAGATGACCAGCCTATCAGAAGCCCTCCAATTCCTAGAGTCTCAGAAACTACCATTGTGCAGCTAGTGGTTTTATTACCTCGAGACTATGTAAAGAATATTGAATTGGATTCTTTGAAATTATAACTGAAGAAGTATATTGATGATCAAAACACTGAGATAGCAAGAACAATAGCTCTCAATCAAGAACTTGTGACATCTGTAGTGGAAAGGATAGTCTCTACCTCTCACTCAGCTATGTTACATGAGGTCAAGGAATGTCAGAATTAGGTAAGAGATTTGGAAGAGTCTATGGAATTAATTAAACAATATATTTCTAGCTTAGATGCATATATGGTATCAAGAGATTAGGTGGACAGAGACCTTAGATATGTTAAAAGTGTGGTTCAGAAAATGGTCACAATGTTTGAGGATTTTTAGAAGTCTATGGAAACAAATGTGAAAGGCCAAGATGATGATGTAAAAAGGCTGATCATTGGGCTAACCAAATCATTTAAGGAGACTGTGGATTTCTCTATGGAACCTCTGGGTGCATCTTCTTCCACTCTAGCCTCTCCTCTAGTTTACATTGAAGCTTTCGGGGCCGTTGTTAAAGAAGAAGTGGAAAAGATCTCCAGTGCTAATACCTCAGACACTGAGGTCATTTCCATCACTAGGGAAATTCATAACCTTGTTGGAAATTATTTAAGGGAAGCTTCTCAAGATCATAAGGCCATAACGGTTCAAGTTGACTTCTATTACAAATGGGTTTACACTAAGCATCAGATGAATGGCCACTTCAAGTTACTATTGGAGAACTTGAGGCTTCCACCTGTCACTCAGGAATTTAAAGATCAAGTGAGAAAGCTTCAAGAGCTGACTCCTACTTTGGAAAAATTCATGGAGAATAAGGACGATTTTATTTATTTTATAGAAAGAGGGGGAATCATTATTATGGAATTCAAGAATCTTCTCTTGCCTTTCCTCCAAATGGACTATAATTGTATTGACCCAATGTTTTTCAATTGAAATTAAGTTCTTATAATTATGTCATAAAATAACATGAAAACACAACATAATGAACTAATAAGTGATAAGTGACATTTAAACATAAGTTTGTCACTTCTATGTTTTGAATTTCAAAAATCTGACATACACGGTTCTGTTCAAGATGATTTTTGGAGTCTAATGAAACAAAAATAATTTTTGGTGAATAGTGACCTACCCTTATGAATAGTTACATACCCTTGTGAATAGTAATATGACCCTTATGAATAGTAAATCATCCAACATAAGAGTAACCTTACCCATGAATAATTAAATAAAATTTAGACATCTTAGAAAGTGACAATTTGACCTTAGTAAACGTTTTGGTATTTTGTAAGTCTTAAATAATTAATTATAATTAATTAATTAATTTAAAAGAAAATATAATTCCCTAAAATGTATTCATAAATTATTGAATCAATTTCTTAGAGTTTTTAGACAATTTTATAATACCCTATGTAATTTTTGAAAGCACTATAAAATCAGTTTTAATATTAGAAACTGTTTTTTTAAGTAAATTATGATTTTAATTTAATATTAAAATAATAATTATTAGAAAATTCTTTTTGAAAAATGGACTTCATTTTTTGATTCTAAACGTCAAAAAATGGCCGGGGTAAATTTTTGGGATTTTTCTGAGATACTTGAATTTTTTATGAATAGTGAAATACCTCAATTTACAAAATAAGCTAAATAATCTAATTATAGGGTCATATGTGATGTTCTTCTAATGTAAGTACACTTGGTTCGTGATTAGATTATAAAATTACTATTATTGGTCATTCAATACTCACTATTCCTTGTCTTAGGGGAAATTAATAAACTAATGAATTTTATATTAAGAAAACCCCTCTCCCCTCTATTATAAAAGCCACCCTTCACAACCTCATTTCCTCACACCTCTCAAGCTCCAAGACTTCTCTAAACTCTGCCCAAACACCTTCCCTATCCCCTCCCCCACTTCCAAGAGCTTCGGGTCTCATCAAAAGACCAAGATTAGGCCCTTAAGGAGGTTCTCAAGAGATGGATTCAAGAGGTAATTTCTCTCCTGCTTCGCCTTTAATTTCCTTTCAAGTTCAAGTTCATTCCTTGATCTCTCCCCACCTATATCCATATTAATTTTATTGTAAATCCTGTATTATACATATACTGGAATTTTATGATTCTAATGGGATATTATATCACCCAACCCCCTTTCCCTCTTCCTTTTATTTTATTAAAGAGAACGTTGTTCGTGAGGTGTTAATTTTTCACCTTCAAGAACGACATGCTTTATTCTTCCATTTCTACCTTAAGATCTGGTCATGAAACCATTTTTATTATTGAAACATAACATTTTATATGTATTATATCCTATTTAAATATCTTTAACTAAATTATGATCATAATACTAAGTGATAAGTTAAAACAAGTTTGTTGTGATCCAAAAAACGCCCAAATTGACCCAAATAACCATCATTTAATTCTTATATAATGATTCATCCACATGGATATAATATAATTAATTATAAGATCATTAAAACTCCTGTAATATAATTAATAAAATTTAATATCATTTCTGTATTTTTACTCATGTTCTACCCAAACTTCAATTTAAGAATACAAGTGAACCACCCAAGAAAAACCATAAAAACAAACATCCCCAAACAATGTTTTTAAACTCTATAAGTCATCCAAAGGAACATAATATGACATAATGAAACCAGAATGAACCCTATTAATTTAAAAATGGTTATGTATTTCTCATTAATGAATATAATGTCATTATATAGGACATTAACGAGAAGGAAGCATTCAGGCACAAGGTAAGGGGAAATCTCGAACCCAATTTTCTTCCTTCGGGTTATCCCTCTTTCACTCCATTTTTGATATGGTTACTCCTTAAAGGTAATTTGTTCATATTTATCTTACCCTTTATGGGATATAAATGTTTTCTACTAAGGTTTATGTCAATCAAAATGTTTTCCAAAAGAACTATTCTTTTAATAACTCACCTTTTACCTCTCATTCAAGGTTGATGGTTCTTGTATCAAGTATGTTGTTCCCTATTTATTTTGGGAACCCAAAGTTTATGAATGTGGTATTATGAGATGAAACCCATTCCTTTTCATGGGTTATTTATGTTCATTTATTTTATATGTTCATTGTGGCATGCATGATAAATGATAATGTAATGATGTGACGAGTGCGCCCGGAATTATATAGCGCAATATGAATGTTTAAATGTGACGGGTGCGCCCGAAATTATATAGCACTCCAATGCATTGGGTAAAGTGATGAACCTCATGAGTAAATGTGATATAATGTGTGAAAAATATTCTATATTAGTTCACAAGTATATGTGTTAGTTAACCACTAAGACATGATGTTTCATTTTTATGCATTGCCACATTTCACGTCTTACATTTATGATTCCTCTCATGTTCATGATCTTTTCCCTATTTTATGATTATGATCACCCCATGATATATTGTTCTTATCTATCCTCTTACTGGGATTCTAGATCACCCCTTTTGATGTATATCCTCATGTGGCTACATGTACTAAGGAGAGGACAAGTTCCAATAAGAAGCTAGAGAAGAATAAATAAAATAAATGTTTATGCTAGATGTTGTATTTGTTATGTATGGTCCTAGTTTTCCCAAGACACTAAACCTTTGTATCGCCTATGTGTAATACTATTATGTTCTTTATCTTTGAAATTATGTAATAGTAATGTAATAAAAGTCCAGGATTCTATAGTTGGTATTAGAGGAAAGGTTTAGTTAATTTTAGAATTAGATTCGTGAACCCAAGAGAAAGCCTCTAGTATGAGACTAAGTGCAAATATGCAGACAAGAATATTTACCTATGGATCCCATATGTTATGTTTTTGGTATAAATTGTTTAAATGAATAAGTTATTCATGACTTGTTTACTTATGTTTTGTTCTAACATTTTCTATTTTAGAAAATGGTTGGAACCAGGAGAAATCAGGCCAACAACTCATGTGAGGGCCAATGCAACGATTGCCTGAACGACATCCCCAATGATTTGGGAGGTGGATTTCAAAACTTCATGGAGATGCTTACCCAATTATCTCAGGTTATGAATAATAACTATAATAATGGGGAACGTCCTCCTTCACCAAAGAGGGAGAAACTAGATATCGAATGTTTTATGCGGTAATGACCACCGACGTTTTGTGGATCTTTCGATCCACTAGTTGCAGAATAGTGGGTCAACTCCACGGAGAAGATCTTTTCTGTGCTTCACTATTCTGAGACAAAGAAGGTGACTCTAGTCGTTTATCATCTATATGGAGAAGCCGATCAATGGCGGGCTTTGATTAAGAACACCAAGCCATGGGAGGAAATTGAAGAGATGGAATGAGAAGACTTTAAGATAATGTTTCTTAACAAGTATTTACCACGAACTCTTCACACGAAGATGGAGAGAGAATTAATAGAGCTCAAGAAAAAAAGAATGAGAATCTGTCACAACCTATTAAGCTAATTTCACAAGGCTTACAAGGTATGCTTCGGGTTTTGTTATCAACAATGATAGAAAAATTGATAGATTCTTCAGTGGATTAAAACCACACCTTCAAAAGGATCTTTCAATTCAAGACTTTGGGAGTTATGAAGAAGTTATTCGGTGTGATCTAAAAGTGGAGATGGAGTTTGTAGAATGGTCCCATGGCTTTGGTGATAAGAAAAGAAAGATGGAGTTTCAAGCTAGTGGATCTAATGACAAATGTGGGAAGAAAAATCAACGACCCACATGCCAAAAATGTGGGAAGTTGCACAATGGGAACTACCTCAAAGGGATGAGGAAATGATTCAAGTGTGGGAAAGAAGGACACCATGCTCAAGAGTGTCGAAAAGACACGAAATGGAAGGAGAATGTAACTGATAAAAGGAGAGAACCACTCATGGTTCCATGCTACAACTGTAGGGAGATATGTCACTATGAAAACCAGTGCACCAAACCTCGAGTTCTTGAGGGTAATTAGCGTCAGCAGCCACCAAAGCCAAAGGAATAAGGGAAGGCTTATGCCATCCCTACTATAGAGGTGGAGAATGATAATGAAGTTGTACAATATACACTTACTATTCACTCAATAATGGCAAAAGTCTTATTTTATTTTGGTTATAAGCATTCCTTTATATCTTGCAAGTTTTCTAGAACTATAGAATCGAAGACCCGAAACTTTGAAGTAGAGATATCTATAAAAACACCAAGAGGTGCAATAATTGCAACCCAAGTGTTTGAATCTTCTCCTGTTGATGTATGTGGGAAGATTCTTCTAGAAAATCTCGTAATACTTCCCTTGGTGGAATTCAACACTATAATGGGAATGGACTGGCTCTCGTTATATAGAGCGCATATCAACTATTGGGAAAAGGAAATATCTTTTCATATTCCGAACCATCCCATGCTCCTCTACAAATGCAAGGAAGATCATGAATCTCCTTTGAAAAATACTTCAATGGTGTGGGTGTTGATTCCCTATGAAGAAGCATACCTCGCCCAAATGGTTGAGTCGAAGGAAAGTTCGAACCTTGAAGAAATTCCCATCATGAGGGAATACGACGATGTATTTCCCAAAGAGTTACCCATAATTCCCCCAGATCATGAGGTAGAGTTCTCAATTGACCTCATACCCAGAGCTACTCCTATTTGAAAGTTCCCCTATAGGATGGCTCCTATCGAACTGGAGGAGTTAAAGAAGCAGCTGCAAGAGCATCTAGACAAAGGGTTCATATGCCCTAGTACATCACCTTGGGGTGCACTAGTGCTCTTTGTGAAGAAGAAGGATGGAACAATGTAGCTGTGTATCGATTATCGGGAACTCAAAAAGATCACCCTAAAGAACAAGTATCCTCTTCCAAGGATTGATGACTTGTTCAATCAGTTAAGAGGAGCTCAATACTTCTCAAAGGTTGATCCTCATTCTGGATATCGTCAGGTAAAGGTGAAGAAGGAAGATATTCAGAAGACTACCTTCCGTACAAGGTTTGGGCACTATGATTTTTTGGTGATTCCCTTCGGACTTACTAATGCCCCTAAAATCTTCATGGATTTGAGGAATAGAGTATTTAGACATTACCTTGAAAAATTTGTGGTAGTGTTTATCAATGATATTCTCATCTACTCCAAGAGAAAGGAGGAACATGAAGAAAATATAAGACTTGTGTTGGAGACATTGAGAAAGGAGAAGTTGTACGCCAAGTTCAGAAAGTGTGACTTTTGGATGAAGCAAGTCAAGTTCTTAGGACATGTGATCACAAGTGAGGGAATTTCTGTGGATCCTTCAAAGACAAAGGTGATTGAGGAATGGCCCAGTCCCTCTAGTGTCATGGAAATATGTAGTTTTCTTGGATTAGACGGGAACTACCGATGTTTTGTGAGAAACTTCTCATGATTGTCAAGCCCACTAAGTATGTTAACAAGGAAAGGGGTAAAGTATGTCTGGACGAAAGAATGTGAGGGAAGCTTCAAGGAGCTAAAGAGAAGGCTGATCACTGCACCTATACTCACACTACCGAAAAGTGGAGAAAATTTTGTGATATACAATGATGCTTAAAAGAAAGGCTTGGGTTGTGTACTCATGAAAAATTATAATGTGATAGCCTACGCCTCATGACAGTTGAAGATCCATGAGCAGAACTACCCGACGCATGATCTAGAGCCGGCAGCCGTGATTTTTTCCTTGAAAATCTGGCAGTGCTACCTTTATGGTGAGAAGTGTGACATATACACCGACCAAAAGAGCCAAAAATATATATTCACAAAAAAGGAGATCAACATGCGTCAAATGAGATGGTTAGATCTAATCAAGGATTACAATTTCTCTATTCACTATCATCCTAGAAAGGTGAACAAGGCAGCTGATGCTCTAAACAGAAAAGAACCTGCTACTCTTTCCACGTTACGGATTGAGAAAGACCATATCTTCTTAGATATGCAAAGGATAGATTTGGAAATCATAAGGGAATGGGATACATCCTACCTTTCCCAAATGATTCCGCAACCATCTATCTAGGAGAAGATTAAGGAAGCATAAAGGGATGATGTGGAGATACAAAAGAGGGTGAATGCAGTAAAGGAAGGGAAGTTGAAAGAGTTCCATATCGACGAAGATGGTGTGATTTGGTTTGGAACGCGGATTTGTGTACCTTCATCACCCAGGATAAAGAAGGAGCTATTGTATAATGCACATAGCTCAACTTTATCTATCCATCCCGGGAGTACCAAGATGTACCGTGATCTACGAAAACACTTCTGGTGGGATAACATGAAGAAGGAGATTGCGGAATATATATCAAGGTGCTTGGTATGTCAGCAAGTAAAAGTTGAGTAACAAAAGTCCAAGGGTATGATGCAGCCATTGCCTATACCCATGTGGAAATGGGAAAATGTTACTATGGACTTTGTCACAGGTCTCCTGAATACATCAAAGGGAAATAATGCGATATGGGTTGTGGTTGATAGACTCACCAAGACTTCCCATTTTATTGCTATTAGGGAAGACCTCTCACTTAAACAACTTTAAAAGATATATGTGAAGGAAGTGGTGAGACTGCATGGTGTTCCACTCTCAATTGTCTCTCACCGTGATCCGAGGTTCACATATAAATTATGAAGGAGCCTTCAACATGCTTTGAGTACTGAATTAAATTTCAGCATGGCCTATCACCCCCAAACTGATGGACAATCTAAAAGGACTATTTAGATGCTTGAAGATATGCTTAGAGCCTGATCTCTATAATTCAAAGGTGGATGGGATCAATATCTCCCATTGGTTGAGTTCTCATACAACAATAGCTTCCACTCGAGTATTCAGATGGCTCCCTATGAAGCTTTGTATGGAAAGTGATGTAGAACTCCAACCTGTTGGGATGAAGTTGGAGAAAGAAAGCTACTTGGACCTAATCTTGTTCAAGAGATGACAGAGAAGGTTCAAGTCATCCAGAAACACATCAAAGCTACTCAAAGTTGGAAAAATAGCTATGCTGACAACTGTTGAGGGGACTTGGAGTTTGACGTTGGAGATAAAGTCTTCCTTCGAATATCTCCATGGAAGAGAGTCATGCGATCCGAGAAGAAAGGGAAGCTAAGCCCAAGGTATATTGGCCCCTTTGAGATCCTTGACTGCATAGGATTCGTGGCCTATCGTCTTGCACTTCCACCGAATATGGCTCAAGTTCATGATGTGTTTCATGTATCACTACTGAGGAAGTACATACCAGACCCCTCACATGTACTAAACTCAGAGGTGGTGCACTTGGAAGATGATCTCTCCTATGAGGAGAAACCGGTAAAGATTCTAGATCAGAGAGATAAGGTTCTATGCAACAAGACAACCCATCTTGTCAAATTGTTGTGGAGGAACCATAAGTTTGAATAAGCAACTTGGGAACCAGAAGAGGCAATGAAGGAGAAGTACCCTCACATGTTTGTGTAAAGTGAAATTTCAGGGGCGAAATTTCTTAAGGGGGGAAGAATGTAATGACCCAAAGTTTTTCAATGGAAATTCCATTCTTATAATTATGTCATAAAATAACATGAAAACACAACATAATGAACTACTAAGTGATAAGTGTCCTTTAAACAAAAGTTTGTCACTTCTATGTTTAGAATTTAGAAAATCCGACATACATGGTTGTGTTTAAGATGATTTTTGGAGTCTAATGAAACAAAAATAATTTTTGGTGAATAGTGACCTACCCTTATGTATAGTAACATACCCTTATGAATAGTAATATGAACCTAATGAATAGGAAATCATCCAACATAAGAGTAACCTTACCCATGAATAATTAAATAAAATTTAGACATCTTAGAAAGTGACAATTTGACCTTAGTAAACGTTTTGGTATTTTGTAAGTCTTAAATAATTAATTATAATTAATTAATTAATTTAAAAGAAACTTTAATTCCCTAAAATTTATTCACAAATTATTGAATCAATGTCTTATAGTTTTTAGATAATTTTATAATACCCTACGTAATTTTTGAAAGCACTATAACAACAGTTTTAATCTTAAAAACTGTTTTTTAAAGTAAATTATGATTTTAATTAAATATTAAATTAATAATATTTAAAAAATTATTTTTGAAAATTTGACTTAATTTTTGGATTCTACATGTTGAAAAATGGTTGGGGTAAATTTTTGGAATTTTTCTGAGATACTTGAATTTTTGATGAATAGTAAAATACCGTAATTTACAAAATAAGCTAAATAAGCTAATTATAGGGTCATATGTGATGTTTTGCTGAAGTAATCCCACTTGGTTCTGGATTAAATTATAAAATTACTATTATTGGTCATTCAAGACTCACTATTCCTTGTCTTATGTGAAATTAATAAACAAATGAATTTTATATTAATGAAACCCCTCTCCCCTCCACTATAAAAGCCACCCTTCACACCCTCATTTCCTCACACCTCTGAAGCTCCAATACATCTCTAAACTCTGACCAAACACCTTACCTAGCCCCTCCCCCACGTCCAAGAGCTTCTGGTCTCATCAAAATACCAAGCTTAGGCCCTTAAGGAGGTTCTCAAGAGAAGGATTCAAGAGGTGATTTCTCTCCCGCTTCTCCTTTAATTTCCTTTCAAGTTCAAGTTCATTTTTTGATCTCTCCCCTCCTATATTCATATGAATTGTATTTTAACTCCAGTATTATACATATAATGGAATTTTATGATGCTAATGGTATATTATATCATCCAACCCCCTTTCCCTCTTCCATTTATTTTATTAAAGAGAACGTTGTTCGTGAGGTGTTAATTTTTCACCTTCAAGAACGACATGCTTTCTTATTCCATTTATACCTTTATATCTGGTCATGAAACCATTTTTATGGTTTAACCAGAACATGTTATATTCATTATATCCTATTTGAATATCTGGAACTAACTTATGATCATATTTCTATGTGATAAGTTAAAACAAGTTCATTGTGATCCAAAAACTGCCCAAATTGACCCAAATAACCATCATTTAATTCTTATCTAATGATTCATCCACATGGATCTAATATAATTCATTATATGATAATTAAAAATACTTTAATATAATTAATTACATTTAATATCATTTCTGTATTTTTACTCATGTTCTACCCAAACATCAATTTAAGAATACAAGTGAACCACCCAAGAAAAACCATAAAAACGAACATCCCCAAACAATGTTTTTAAACTCTATAAGTCATAAAAAGGAACATAATATGAAATAATGAAACCAGAATGAACCCAATTAATGTAAAAATGGTTCTATATTTCTAATTAATGAATATAATTTCATTATATAGTACATTAAATAGAAGGAAACATTCGGGTACAAGATAAGGGGAAATCTCGAACCCAGTTTTCTTCATTCGGGTTCTCCCTCTTTCACTCCATTTTTGATATGGTTACTCCTTAAAGATAATTTGTTCATAATTATCTTACCTTTTCTGGGACATAAATTTTTTCTAATAAGGTTTATTTCAATCAAATTTTTTTCCAAAAGAACTCTTCTTTTAAGAACTCAGCTTTTACCTCTCATTCAAGGTTGATGGTTCTTGTATCAAGTATGTTGTTCCCTCTTTCTTTTTGGAACCCAAAGTTTATGAATGTGTTATTATGAGATGAAACCCATTAATTTTCATGGGTTAGTTATGTTAATTTTGTTATATGTTCATTGTTTCATGCATGATAAATGATAATGTTATGATGTGACGGGTGCACCCAGAATTATATAGTGCAATATGAATGTTTAAATGTGATGACTGTGCCCGGAATTATATAGCGCTCCAATGCATTGGTTAAAGTGATGAATCTCATGAGTAAATGTAATATGATGTGTGAACAATATTCTATCTTGGTTCACATGTATGTGTGGTAGTTAACCACTAAGACATGATGTTTCATTTTTATGCATTGCCACATTTAAAGACATACATTTATGCTTCCTATCATTCTCATGATCTTTTCACTATGTTATGATTATGATCACCCAATGATATATTGTTCTTATCCACCCTCTTACTGGGCTTATATCTCACCCCTTTTGATGTATATCCTCTGGTGGATACATGTACTAAGGAGAGGACAAGTGCCAATAAGAAGCTAGAGAAGAAGAAATTAAAAAAATGTTTATGCTAGATGTTGTATTTTTTATGTATGGTCATAGTTTTTCCAATAAACTAAACCTTTGGATCCTCGGTGTAATAATATTATGTTGTTTATCTTTGAAATTATGTAATAGTGATGTAAGAAAAGGTTGGGTCGCTATAATACTCCCATCATTGTTCCTCCTGCTTTGCTTGCTTCTTCAGCTGCCTCAGGTTCCACCAGTACTGCTCCATTGATGACTCCTACCCAGGCCCTCAAAAGTTTAACCCCAATGATTCCTTAGAGATCTAATAACAACCGGTCTACTAATTCCTTGGTGGCTATGCCTCCTACACAACTTACTATCATCCATCAGCGTATCCCTCCACCTTCAGAACCTGCCTCCTCAGCTTCCAAGTCCAAAGTTCCAATGGACATCTCTCATGTGGATTGATTGTGTACTGTCTTAGTTGATAGGGATTTGTGTATCTACATTTTTATATTATACTCTTGTTTTATTAATAAATACCCTCTATTTTCACTATTTTTGTTCTGCATGCTTTTTGTTAACCAAAATGGAGGAGAAGCCATTCAAGGGGGAGAAAATATTCAAAACATGAATTCTCTCAAAGAAAAAAGTTATTATATGTGTTTGTATATGTTCTGACCTAAATGTAGTGTTCTCTATAATATTTTTGTATGCTCACATAACTGATGACATTAGCAGATGTGTTTAACCTTGATTCAAAGCTCTTAAATCTAAAGATTCAATGACATAATTTTTGATTATCAAAAAGGGAGAGATGGTTGGTCTCACCTATTTTGATAATCCCAAATCATGTTTTGATAATCCAAAATCTTGTTTTCATTTATGTGAGAACCATGTTTTCATTCTATGATAATTATGTTTCATTAATGTTTCCTATTTATATACAGTAATTCTCATATACTCTCAATCTCACTGCTTGATTGGTTAAGCTTATAATACAAAATTTATCTAGATACAAAGGTCACCAATATAAAGGTCACTGATACAAGGTCACTGATACAAGGTTACCGATACAAGGTCACCGGTACAAAGGTCACAGATACAAGGTCACTCATACAAAGGTCACCGATACAAGGTTACTGATACATGATCACCGTTACAAGGTCACCGATGCAATCCTACTGTTGAAGGTAACCACTGAAGGTTACTGATGGAAGGTTACAGTTTTAGGTTGCCGATGTGCACCTGTTGTTTAAGCCTACTGATGCGAAGGCTACTATTACCATTCTTCCTATACCCTTACTTTGTCAAATTTTTGATATTTTTCTAATGGTCATATTTTCTAACATTAATGCTTCTGCCTTAATTAATATTTGTTGTAGAAAAATCTGGAGACTATATCTTGACAGTACGAGGTACGAGATAGATTCCAAGTGATGTACGTACTCCTATTGTTGGACCTCAAATATGAAAGAAAAAGGACGAAGAAAATGAAGATATATATAGAGGCATAGAGGAAAACAAAAAAAGAAGTGATGTTTACAATTTGAATTCATAATGAAGAAACTAATGAAGAATAAGGAAGAACCTTTTTCAAGCACCTTCACTGCAAATCCCTGGAACTACACGAAGATCATTTCGGGAAAAACGACTTGAGGCTGCCTTCTATGTTTCATATAATTTCAATCAACTCAGGAAGCAGAACACTCAATATCTGAAAGCCAATACCAGGAGTTGCGACACTCTATTTTGAAGACAACTTCTAGAATTAGAATCAAGCTTCAAATTATTCAAGGAGTAAAGAGCTGAAATGCAAACACATAGATCCTTCTAAACTCTATCTTATCATAATTGCTCTATTGTGTTTATTCTTTTTACATTTTTGAGAAGTGTGTCTATGTGATTCACACACTATCTCCTGTGCCAGAACTGGAGGATATTGAATATCCTTACATCAAACCTCACTTACATTTTGTTCCCATGTAAAAATTTGGAAGAGACCATGTGTGGTCTGTGTTGTTTGTCATTCCCACGAAGAACAGTGGTAGAGGGTGTGAACCCTGTATAGTTTGTGAAAACTGTTGTAAACCCCGATACAGGTTGTGTATCAAGTTTATTTATACAAACTACTTGGTGGATGGTGATCACCATGTGGAGAGGATTAGGTATCAGATTGATAATAAACCTCTTTTTTATATTTTTGTGGTAATCCTCATATACTCTGTTTTATTTTATCCACTGCTTATATTTTTCAAATATAGAAAACTGTTTTTACATTCACTCTAATAGTTAGTTTTGGTTAGTGTGTATATATACTTAAATCAGTAAAACTATTTCAAAATATGAATTAGTGATTACATTGATTCAACTAAGGACTAGTCAGCATTAGAGAAACTTTCTGAGCAATTAAATATTTACATCTCTACTATCTTAATTGACAGGGATGTTTTGAATGGGGGATTTTTATCATAATGTTTTTAACAGATATTTTAATTGGAACTCAATTCACCCCCTTATTGAGTATCCACTCCAACCAACATAGTCTTTATCCACTTTAGATAGAAATCCCATATCTTCTTCTCCACTCACAAAGTAGATATTCCCTTTTCATGTAATTTCCTTGTAAGACAATTGTACAATATTTTCCCTGGACGATGAAAAAATTCATTATAAAGCTTATAGAATGACTTGATCATGAAATTAAATAGCAATAGCCATATTGGGACTAAGACCTTTGACTACCATGACAACATCACATCTCATATATTTCTCCCCAAAATTGTCTTTTCCCGAGAAAATAATCATTTGGCCATCATCATTTCCAAATATGAAAACTCCTACCTTGTAATAATTGATACCAGTAATAGGATCCTTCTTTATCATCATATAGGATATGTATCCACTGTCAAGTATCTGAACAACAATATGATCTGATGCTTTAATTTAAATCACTACAACTACATTCTGCTCAACTCTTTTCTTTTTGACTCACTTCATTGACTTCGTACCGATTGTGGACTAATTATCTTGATCTTCTTCATAGTATGATGGAACAAAATCACCTTTAAGTGCTGAAAATAATGTTTTAATTTTTAGCTCATTAAATGATTCTTTGAGTAATTTTTATGACCACTTTGGGTATGCTTTAACACATTCATCTACATTGTGGATGAGAAATATATATCCATGTGTTTAAATTCTTCACACAAAAATAATGATCATCAAAACCAATATTGGGATTTTAGAATCTATTTGGAAATTTTTTTTTTCTATTATTACTTTTGATACATTTTTATATGGAACATTCATTTTCAGAATATCTAATATTTCCAAAATAATAACACTTGATATGTGGTGATATCAATTGATTCGTTTTTATAAAAAATATTTTTCATTGGATTCTTTGAACTTTCTAATTATGATTTGTAGCTAAATAAATTTTCAACCTCGGGGTGGGAGTTTGCAGGTCGAAAACTTCCCCTATCATGTTCTTCAATGCATTGGATTTGATATTTTTGTATGTTACGCTATACTCAATAACATTTTTGGAGTTCTCTCACATTGAAGACTTAATAGTTTCAGTTTATTCCTCCAACATGGACATCTCTTCATCCTACCACTTCATATAGAGTTTTTCATCTAGAACCACAATATTTTCATTATTTTTTCTGATCTAAAAACATATATCTCCTGAAGAGAGACTTGTTATTCAACCTAAATATAAATCCTACCTTATAATTATCCTTCATCATTTTAAATTTACTCCCTTCTATGGGAGTTACCCGCAACAGGCACCAAATATTTTTTACATGATCCTTGAAGTCCTCCATCTCTTCTACTTGAGTTTTTTAGAACTTTCATTATCCCTGGAAATAAGCCTATTCTTCTTGAAGAAATTTATCTTCATATTTTTCTTAAATTTCACATATTCTGAATAACTTTTTATGGGAAATTTAACTTCATCCTAATCATCATCATCATATAATTCCTTGGGGAACTTTTCTATAAGGCATCCAATATTTCCACCTTGTAATCATGCCAGAAGAAGTTTCCCATTGAAATTTCTTTTTCATCTTTTTAGATTTGAGGAAAGGAATGATATGTCCATATCCACCATTTCTTCTTCTTCATATTCATCCTCTATGTTGATCTTATTTATGTCCTTGAATTCCACCTCTTTTGACTTCCATTCTTCCACATACACATTATCATTATTTCTTATCTCATATGTGATAAGAGTATTGAGAAAAATATAAAATGTTATCTCATTTATATCTTAATCTTATCATACAATGATTTTCATATTAAATCAATATGGAATTATTCTCAATATTCCCTAAATGATCTTTATATATTCAGAAATTTATCTAAGACCACACATTTCTCCCATAAGAAAATTCACCTGGTCAAATAATGCATCTACAAACTCATTGGGGTGTATTATCAGTTCCTCATAATTGTCCCACAAAACCTGTAATTTTTCTTCTCTGACTTTTGAATTGACTTTATAGATATTTAATATATTTTCATACATAGAATTCATTGATTACATGAAATCACATTGAGGTATTTTTTTAGATAAATCTCATCCAAAGGTTTTTATTCCTTTGGAATCATCATTCATATCTATTAAGTCTTATTCTACTAAAACTTCACTCTCTAAACTAGTAGAAATACCATTCATTACAGTAGTAAATAAATCCATACCCAATAATCAGAAATAATGTTGCATCTGATTCTTCCACAACTAACTGTTTTCATTGAATTTCAGAATCTATTTGAGATTAACAACATCCATTAAAACCACTAAAAGCGAATAAAGGTTGTTAACTATTCCATATAATACCAAATTTTATATCAACTATGTGAAATACCTAGAGAGGGTGGGTGGGGGTTAATCATGGTATGAAAGTCTAAAACAACTATCCCATGTGGATCTTGTTTTTTTATTAGACAAAACTCTTATATATCTCAATAATATAGAACTGAATAAGTACATATTAGAACATGAATGGGGAAATAAAATTTTAATTATTCTACCATAAATGGGCTACATCCATGGATTATATAATTGAAATGTTCCAATGTATTGAATCCACTAAAGCACACTGATGTTACAAGGTTCTTAGTGGACTCACTATCCCTCCCGGTTTACAACGAATTAGAACTTGAAGGTTCATTGATCATTCAACTAATGTGTGCTCACTATTATTTCATAAGATTACTATTTTGATCACCTAAATAAATATTGTATACACCACATTTGGTTCATCATGAAATATAATTTTATAAACTTGATGAAAACTTCTTTACCACAAAAATTCCTGGTAAATCCTTATAGGATCACAAAAATTTTCATTTTTCACACCCTTTTCATGACTTGCATAAAAATTTATCAATATTCATGAAACAAATTTATTTTTTCACAAAAAACAATAAATTATTGAAACTATTAATCTCATTGTGAAACTCTCAATTTTCCTGCAAATTTTAGATTATTGCAAAACTCACTTGGTATTATAGGAACACATATATTCTTTGTGCACATCTAATGATTGATTTATTTCTTCATGCAATAAATAGATTCAAATAACTATTACACTATTTAGAGCCTTGATATTCTATAAGGGTTGTCTACTCAAATGAGGGGGGGGGGGTCAACTTATTTGTAAACATGGACGAACCTCCATGAAACTACCTTGAATGCTTTCTTCTATGAATGAAACATTCCTTGAGCACTAAAGATCAGTGATTTAATGTTTCCTTTAACACACAACTCACAACCTTCATGATACTATGTCCCTATATTGTTGGCTCATGCAATTTTCCCTATGTTATAAAACTATATCTTTCATAAAGTTTTAGAACTTGCGTGAAACAATGTCATTTTCTATATTTTGACATGACAACCCCAAATATTTACTTGAACTGATATTTTTGAATCATAATCACCATTTTATACAACTTTTAAATTTATGTGAAAATAATTCCTTTTCCAAAAACACACTTTTCCTTCCTCCATGATTTTTGGATCCAAATATTTTGCAAATATTTGGGAACAACGCCACCTTTTTGACAGAACATTATGCACCACTTATAGCACTTTAATTTGTATATCGTGAATCTTTGTAATACTTTGTCAACATAGATAGTTATAATTATGCTAGACCTCCACAATTTACCTTTTCAACCCACTTTTTCAATAAACTCAATCAACCCAAAAAACACTACAAATTCCCCATGTGAGTTTTTTCCCAAAAATAATGTCTTATGTCACTATTATTATCTTATATACCATGTTCTTTGTTTCGTATATGACTCATATCTCATTAAATTCTATTATTTATTCTATGATTCAATTTTATGCCCTATGATATGTTAGGTATGGTTTTAAATTGTTAAGATCATGTTCTCATACACTTATTCTCATGTTTTTCTTATGTGATAATTGATATATACCTTTTTACCCTTATTGGGCATCCGAGATCACCCCTTTCTTATGTTTTCTTTCCCTATGATATGAAGAAATATTTGAATTTTTATATATTTTAGAAGGGTGATATTTGGAGATACCTAAGTGAGAGATGATTTATATCTCTTATGAAATAGTTGTTTATATATCCAAGATTCCAATGAAACTATTCCTATATGATTCTTGTTTGAAGAAAATGTTAGGTATTGAATATTCATATAGTAATATGTGATATTTATGTTTGAAAATTATGGGTTTCTGTAGTTTCAAAATGATAAATAGGGTATAGTCTCCCCACCATACACCCTCGTTGTCAGTCATCAATTTCACACATATAGGGAGGTGACCTTGAGGGCTTGTGGCCCGAAGGACCATTTACATATCATTTAATTATGGCGGGGACATACCAAAACCCTTTTAGGTAATATTCAAGAATCATAAAAAATACATAACCTCTCACGAAAAAGTATAGTGAGATAGGTAGCCAATCCCCACATTTATAAATAAAGGACAATCCCTCAGGGTAGTGAATAGTCTAAACCAAAATCCTACTACCCATGGTTCAATAGTCAATTAAGAGATCAGTTTCATCAAAAGATTAAATTATAATATATATAAACTATAATTGACCATTAAAATTAATCTCATAAAAATACAAAATAATGGTAGAAAAAAGATAAATCAATTGTTTACCTAGAATGAAACTCCTCAAATGCGTGTGTGATAATTTGTAGAAGTAGTTCAAAAAAATTTAAACTAAATCCTCTATCAATACATAATATAAAAAATTAATATCTATGAATAAATTATTAAATATTCTAAATAAATATAAATTTCATAAATTTATACATGGGATAAACATCTTCGAACAATTCATGAATAAAATAATTATAAACACTTTATATTTAAGTCATGCATTATGAACATTACATCATAAAATAAATAAAAACCATTATTTATTTTAATGCGAAATCAGTATTATTAACATTATATATGACATTTCTAAGTCCATGAAATTTAATATAGATAATAAGTTTTTTTTATTTCTTATGATAAACTCATATTTTTTGAATACATTGTACATAATGAATATATCACATATTTAATTTTATTTGACAATTGATCATATCAATTATCACAATTCCTTATGATACAGTCCAAACAATTTCTCAAACATGGATTCTATTTTCAACATGTAAAAATGAATAATTACAAACAATTCAAAATTTAATATAAACACATTAATATTGTTCCCTATTTTAATATTCATAATAACATGATAAATTACATTAAAATTTCTAAATAGAAACTTTATATAAATAAATTATTTTCCATTACATGTGGATAAATGTTATTTAATTTTAACAGTTAATATTAAGGGAATTTTTTTATTAAATGATTTAATAAAATTAATAATTTATTATAAGCATTTTATAGTTAATTAATTTATAATAAATTAATAAATTAAATAATTTACCAAAAATAAATTTTTCTATAACATATGAAAAAATAATAATTTGTCTACTTCAATTCATAAATGTAAAAAATAAAAAAATATTTATTTTTCCATTATAAATTATTTTATGTTTCAATTACCAATCAAAAATATAATGTTCAAAAATAATGGCATGGTTTATTATAGTAATTATGTGGATAGTGATAAATAATACATGAATTGGTAATTGAAAATAATGATATACTCTATATAATAGGGCATGAAATTTAAAAAAAATAATATTGTGATTTATGACATATAGGGGTTGATCGTCAAATAATTCTTTAGCACCTAGGAGACATATTTTATGATATACCATATATTTTAATGGTGATACAACACTCTATATTGTGAAACAAGAGAAGTGTGTTTTCCAAAAACTATAGAAAAGCTATTAGTGGTGATTTATTAGCAGTGGTTTTTAGATCTACCAAAAAATGAATTATATTAAAAATAATTTATAATATAAGAGTTGTTTAATGTAACCACCACTTTATTTTTAAATTTTTAAATTTTTCAGCAGTTTTATTTAAACAGCTTCTAACTCTTTTAAAAAACCTAATTTTGACCCCTTCCCCTCAAATACCCTTATCCCGAACCACCCCCATTTAACTTCCCTTATAGAGCCCCAACCCTGACCCCCTACTCTTGATAGTGACCTCCATGACCCTAACCTCATGATCTCAATGACGATCAGTGTGACCCATTGTTATCCTAACCCCACTACTCCCACCAATGGAATTTCCTCCCCACTGATTTGCATAACCCTGACCCCCTGCTCCCCAGTAAGGACCACACAATGAACCCCCCTCATCATTGATGACCCCTAAATGTATCTCTTGAATTGTTTCCGGAGGTTTTGACCCCTGACATCATTGATGGTATGATTGATCTAATTTTTCTAAGGGTTTTAAATAAGTTATATAAATATCTATGTAACTGAGGGTTTGTTAGGCTATTATCTGGGATCATGTTGGGGATACATTACATTCCATCCATTGGTAGTTGGTCATGCGTTTTTTGGGTCTTTTCACCTCAATATTCTTTTAGGGGAGTATAAATATTTTTTTATATTTTGAATAATTAATTATAAATTAGAATAATTAATTAATTAATTAAATTGGAATTATACTGGTTCTCAGGGGGTTATCAGTGCGTGGTGTAAGACTAAAATATTTTTTATTTTCATTAAGAGGTAGGTCAATCTTTCATTTTCTTTCGATTACCCATTTAATAAAAGTTCACATGTTTTGAGAATAATAATTTTTCTATTGAGGTGTGACTTAAGGGCCATTATGGGTTGGATTGGGAAGAATAGTGGTTTCAGATATTTTGTAGAGGGGTTTTCGTTCGAAAACTAGATCATTTATCCTATCGTTTAAGAACATAATTCATGTGTAATTTACCACTCTTTTTGTTAAATGGTATTCTGAATTTAATATGTTAAATAAAAAATACCCTTAACCATGATTAAAATGAATAATTATTAATATAAGCTATGCATATTCTGATTATATCACGAATTTTGTATATGCTAGTCTCTCCAATTTTATTTTCCACGAAATAGCTCGGACACCCTAATACCCTGATAACTGAGCCGATGTCGACATAGCCTGAAGGGCATTCCCAATCCCCATGGGTTGTTTACCAGCACATGGAATCTTAAATTATGAAATTGGGAACTAGTTTTCCACAAATAAAATGGATGAAATAGATACATATCTGTATGCCCAAAGAAAACTCATATAAGAGATAATAATAGAAGAACAATCAGGTATATCAAAACACAAACAATACATCATCAAGTACTCAAAACAAAAAATATAGAACTCAAACATCTTTATGGTATCAACACTTCAATACCAAAGGGTCACGAACATCTACCTCCTCTAAGAGACTCATTTCATTTACTCAAACCTGGTAGTAAAAAATCAACAGATGCTTGAAGGAAAAGTTAGGGTGGGAGCTAAAAGCCCAGTAGGTCCTCACCATGTGTTCCATAATAAAATACTATAATAAATATACCAAATCACGATTTCAATTTTCAATAAAACTTGTATGTATGTAAAATTTATATGTAGTTCAAAATCATTGGAATTTTTAAATATATCAAAGTTATCACAATAAGAAGCATTGCAATCTTACATGTAGTATGATAGTTTATAGTTATCGGATCCTCACTCACACATTTCAATGATCATGAAAATACCATCTCCCACTTTAATGAAAAAATACAACAATCCACTCCCACTTAAGGGTGAATTACTAGAAAAATAAGGTTTAATTATTGTTTTCATCATCAATCAATTGATTGGGAATTATCCTACAAGTGTTATTGTCCTAAATTACCTACTAACTGCCTATGCTCTCATGTTCTCAATCAATCAATCAATAATGGGAAAATTATATCAAAAAAGTTTAAAATACAATTTTCTATTTCACATTTCAATATGCTAAATAAATTTCAAACGAAATCATTGATTTTTCATCATTTAATTCCTTTTAACAATAAAATAAATCATAGGTTTTAAACAAGTCAATTTAGGAAATATTTATAAAAAATTAATTTTAGAAAATAAATTTCACAAATTCAATGAATTTTAAATCATTACATAATTTCCAATTCCATTGAAATTGGGGGTTTTACCCAAAATTACACACAAAGTAAAATCTAAATCCAATTTTTAACAAATTGGGTTTTCAAAATTTAATTGAAATAAAATTAAACAATCGAAAAATTAAATGGTTTATTAAATGGAAAATCTCAACGGAACCACCCACCTTTATCATAGAAGAACGTATCATAACACCCAAAATGAGATTTTTGGATAAATAATGAAGACAATATAGATATGGGAATAAAAAGTATATTAAAGATCTAAAAAATGGAGTTTAGATCCACAAAATTAATGATGATTTGAAAACCATATAAAGGAAATAGGGTGAGAGAGGGAGAGAATAAATGAGAGAAGATCTCTTACTAGATAGGAATGAAATGAGGTTTTCCAAGTTTTTATCCACCTTGGTATTGATTTGGAAGAGTCAAAATGAGTTCTTGAGAGATACTAAGACATATTAAAACAATCCAAGAGGATTTGGGGATGAGAAGTAGGTATAAACGGATTTTGGGTTTATTTTTAAAATAAAAATTTAAAAACATAGTTGGTACAAATTGCTGGGCCGGGCCATACAGTTTTTCAAATTGGGTTCCCCTTGGATGGTGTGAATGGATTTTACTCTGTTGGAATATAGTTATTCAAGTTTTATACTAAACATGAAAACCCCCACTTTCTACGTTTACATAGTTTACACTGGGAGGCCGCACTGTTTGGAAAAACCATGTGCCAATCATGCACAACCCAAAAATTTCCAAAATTTATTTTTTTTCAAAATAATCCTAGAAAAACCCCACTCAAAGAGTAATAAAAAATGGGGTTGATGAGTTCCTCAAAAATAGTAACATGATGTTAAAACCTCCCAACCATAGAAAATTTCTATCCATAGAAATCCTATTAAGAAGTATCCATGTCAAAAAGATGAGGCCACTTCTCTATAATTAATGCATATATCTCCCACATCTCATGAGTTTTAGAACCATGCTTCCATATAACATAGACCATCAGTATCATCCTCCCATGAAATACCTTTTTCTCAGAATCAACTATCCTCATCGGGTTCTCTTCCATAGATAAATCATGCTCAACATCAAGATCACACCAACTCATAACATGATACAGACAAAAAAGAAACTTGCATAGAGGCGATACATGGAACATGTTATGTACATCATTAACTATGGAAGAAGTTATAAATGGAAATCTAATTTCCCCACTGTCAAAAACCTCTTACGGTACTAGAAAATGATGATCATGATTCCCTTACCACCCAAGCAATCGATGACCCATGTAAGGTGAAATTTTCAAGAACACCCAATCCCCAAATAAAAATTCTAACTGTCTACTGTGATGATCTATATAATATTTATACCGACTCAATGGAATCAACATTATCTGACAAATAAAATAAATCTTTGATGATTTATCTTGAACCAAGCTCAGTAGAACCAAGTAAAATTCACCAATATCTAACCAACATAATTGAAATTTGAAAGTTTATCCATACACGGCCTCAAAAGAATACATTTTGATAATGGAATAGTAACTATTATTATACGAAAACTCAATAATCCCCAAATGGTCACCCCAAGATCCACCAAAATCAAGGACGCTAACTTAAATCATATCCTTAAGAATATGTATATCCCACTCTATCTAGAAATCCATTTGTGCATGATATTCCATACTTAAATAGACATGAGGTCCAATGCCTCTTGGATGCCTCTATAAAAATGATAAGTAAAATGGGGATCCCTATAAGAGACTATAACAGATGTAATTATGTGAAAATGAATAATCTCCCTCACATAGAGATTTCCCAACTCTTCAATATTGGTTGTATCACAAATGGGTATAATGTGAGTCAATTTGGTCAACCTATTGATCAAAATCCATATCAAATTTTTATTTCTATGGGTACATGGAATCCAAAAGAGAATATCCATATAAATCTCATCCCACTTCCAAGATGGCGTTGGATGTGGCTAAAATAGACTTGAAGGCCTCTCGTTCTAAGCCTTGATTTGTTGGAATATATAATAATGAAATACAAAACCATCAATTCCCCATACCATACATGGCCGCCAAAATCGATGTCACATGTCATAGAACATATTTGGTGTTATTGGGTTCACATCCCTCTAGGAATTTTGGAAATCCCCCATTCCTAGCTATTCTTAAGGGAAAAGGTAGGATGCACTAGTTCTAGAATCATATAAATCCCCATTTAGAGAATAAACACTCAATAATGTTATCCCACCATAAAGTGAGTATTTAATACTACATAATTTATCATCAGGCAGTTGCTCCGGAAGAATTATGTTGCGAAGTGGAGAGGTCAACTAAACACTGGATAAGGAAACATCAACCCCTAATTCCAGAACTCCAATATGAAACTGTTCCCAATGATCAATCATGTTCTACTATTTTAGTGATTCTTTCGTGGATGGGGTTAGAATATTCCTGCTCAAATCATCTATAATAACATTCCCTTTCCCTGAGGATTAGTAAATATTGAAATCCACATATTGGATACATTCAACCAAATTCCTCTAGCATAGATTCAATTTTTTTGTAAGAATATATAATTCAATAACTTATGGTCAGGATACATGGTAAACCTTTATTATAAAAGGTAATATTATGAACTCTTAAGTGAATGCTTCATTAATGAATGTTCAAGGTCATGGGTTGTGTAGTTATTATATTGTGTCATAGGTTGTTCAGATTCATAAGAAATGCCATAATCAACCTGCATGAGAACATAGACCAAACAGAAAACTAATGTGTCCCAGAAGACCATGTAGCCTTAACAGACCTCTAGAAGAATCAACATAGATAAAAAAGTCAAAATATGATTCATCTCAACAAAATAACTCTGAAATTTATCATCCCTAGAAAAATTCACTACCTTTAGAGTTAGAGCAGTTATCAGAAAATACAACCTCAATAAATATTTTACAAATTAGTGACAATAACCCTCTAGACCCAATAAGCTTTGAATATTGAAAAATTCAATGGTTTTCCCTATATCATTACATATTTCACCATATCAGGATGAATAGAGAAACAATGTTCTGACACCATGTATCCTAATAAATTCACTTACCATGTCTAGAAATCACATTTCGATATCTTGGAATAATTTTGGTGATTTCTCAAAAACTCTATAAATTCTCTAAAATGATGAACATGATCCCCCTAAAACATAGATAAACGAGGATTCTATCAACAAAGACCACCAAAAAAGTACCAAGATATTCATGCAATATCCTGTTCATAAAATCTATAAATATTTCATGAGAATTGGTTAGACCAAATGGAATGGCAAGATACTCGTAATGGATATAGCTTCTCTAGAAGGTGTTTCTTTGTATTTCAGAATCTTTTATTCTCAACTGGTGATAAAAAAATCAAATATATATCTTCAAGAACCACTTCACGCCTATTGATTGGTCGAACATATAATCATTCTTTGAAAACAAATACTTGTTCTTTAAAGTAACTCAATTTTGTTTTTGGTAATCAACACAAAGATGAAATGAACCATAATATTTCATATAAAAGATAACAGGAAACACCAAAGGTGACACACTCAGGTGTATAAGTATTTTCCCAAAAATATCATTCAACTAATTCTTCAACTCTTTCATTTTATCTAGTTCCATGTAGTATGAAGGAATAGATATTGGTTGAGTACCCTCCACTAAATCAATGGAGAACTCTACCTACATTTCTTGAAGAAAACCATTGAAGTTAGAAAGAAAAATGTCTAAAATATTGATGAAAAATGGAGGGACATAATTTATCAAATATTCTCTCTCCAAATCAGCATAAAATACATATATTACATTCCCCAACTCATGATAAGACGGTATGAATCTAATCATCCTTAGGTCCCATTCTTTCTAAAAGACATGACACACCCCATAATGTGCAGTAGTGGAAAACCAACAAATATATCAATATATTCAGGATTTATTTAAAATAAGACAATCCATCTTGAATATGACATCAATATGTCTTAGGAAAAGAACCATAAAATACTAAATAAGATCAATTTATGATAATGAGAACACACAAGAAGGAAAACTAAGAACCTTCCCTCACTTCATTCTAAATGATGTAGTAATATCCATGACATAAGACAAAATATCTATATGATTATTTAATAGATTCAAAAAATGAGTCAATATAAACAAGTGAGATACCATAGTATAAAATAAATAAGTCACTAAAGATGAAGATATAGTTATGATACCTATCACAGTCACTAAACCTATATCTACATCCTCTAGAGAATCTTACACTCTGTGAAGAAGCTTTATTCTAAGTGTCTATGGATATAAACCCTTTATCCAAGAACCATGTAATTTAAAAATTGTACATTTAGGCACTGGTGATCCTATTCCACTATATAGATCATCATAGATATGAAAAAATTATTCAAGTGACTTGAGTACCTGTAAAAACCACATATATTGGTTTCCTTAGTGAATTTTTTTTAGTGACACATGTTTATACACTAGAAGAAAGTCAAAGGTATTTCTATAGGAATATCGGGTAGTCTAGAGAAACCATGATGTCGAGAACCACCATGAGTTTCATCATGATTTCTATTTACCTTGAAGAAACTCACATAACTACCAATGGGAGAAAAATTAACTCCAATCAACCTTGAATTACCAACCAGCTCAACCTTGACAATCAATGACCTATCTTGAACATCGTCATAATGAGATAGATTTATTAAGAAAACCTAAGAAAAAATATCAGACCAAAGTCCCATCTTAAACAATCGAGTCTTTATCATCTAATTTGATATGATATCACATTCAAGCTGCACAAGCTTAGCTAAGCAATTTTTATACTCAGTCATGGTCCTATCACCCTTCTCAAGTTTAATAGATTCTATTGCATTATCCAACACGATATACTATAGATATAATTTCTATATTAAAATAACTTTAAATTACATCCACTCTAATCCCTTATGCTTCTTCTCTATCACCATCATGTCCCACCATATCCTCCTAGGTCCTTCAAGATTGAAGGTGGCACCTTTCACATTGATATCCTCAGGTGTCTCCAAGAAAACAAAAAAATGTTCAATCTTGATAAACCAATGCTCATCCAATTGAGGATTATTAGAAAAAGTGGAGTGTTAGTAGTTTTTAGAGAACTAACTCATGATCATGAATCCAGAATTCATCCCATCGAGGTTACATAGTGGGAGATTAAATAATAATGAGTGAAGGTGCCTATCCCAGAGCTTGGATAACATTAAAAATAACCTCAACTAGATTCTGGTCCATGCGAGGATTATCATACAATGGTTAATCAATAGCTTCCTCTTGGATCCTATTCACATGTCTTCTCAGTAGGATGTTGCTACACAAAATCAGTAGACAACATTGATGATGTTAGAAAGGTTACTCAGATCCACAATCAAAGTAGATCGACAAGGAAATTAATCCCATCAGATGGAAAACAATATTTACAATTCAACCGATCCAAATATGACATAAGGAAAATAATAGAACAAATCCTCAAGATTTCATTCCCAAATTATCTATGATGACTTAAGGTTCATTATGATGAGGGTTGTCTAGTAAATCACATGAAACTATCTATTATATCCCAACAAGATCACTCAAATGCATACTGACATGAAGGAAATATAAATAACCTTCCCATTTTATGCCACTTTATCATGAAACATCCTAGATACTCTGGTGCCCTAATAACCAAACCAATCCCGACATACCTTGAAGTGCATTCTTGATCCCCATGGGTTGGTGACTACCATTTAACATCATACAATATGAAAGTGGGAATAAATGTTTCTCAAAAATAGTTAAATAAATAGATACATATGAGTAGACTCAAAGATAACTCCCAAAGAAGACAATACTAAAAGAACATACACATATATCAAAACCTAATTAGTACATCATCATGTACTCAAAAAAGAGAGAGGTAAAACTCAAAAATACTGAAGGTATCAACATTCCAATCCTAAAGGGTCATGAACATCGTCCTCTTCCAAGAGGCTCCTTCCTTTTACTCCAACATGGAAGCCTGAAATCTACAAATTCCTTATGGTGAAGGTAAGTTGTGAGCTAAAACCCTACTAGGGTCTCACCAATAGACCAAATAATTTATTAAAATTTAAATAAAACAATTATGGTAGTATATTTTTAATTTTAAACCAAAAATAATCTTTTCGTTTAAAATGATTGAATTATTTAAAACAATACCTTAATAAAAATTTTATCTAAAAAATTTATATAAATCAATAAACATGACTAAAGAAGTTCACAATCAATGAAATAAATACTTACCTACATACATATATATATCAAAGTAATCACAACTATAAACATAGTCATCTAAACTATGATATGATAGTTCCTGGTTATAAGATCCTCACACACTCATGTCATTGATCACATCAACACCTACTCCCATTGAAGGGTGAAATACCATCATACACTCCCACTTAAGGAAACTTTAATATCCAAACATGGTTTAGTTAGTGTTTTCATCATCAATACATTTCAAGGGAATTATAGACCTACAATTATATCATAAATAACAAACTAACTAACCATCTTTTCTTGTGATCAATCAATCAATCAATAAATGGAAAATTATTTCAAAATAGTTTAAAATAAAATTTCCCAATTTCTTATTTCTATATGCCCAATCAACTAAAAATACAAATCATGGATTTTTTATCATTTCATTAATTTTTAAAATGAAACCAATCATAGTTTTTATCCAAATTAATTAAATAATTTTTTTCTCAAAATTCAATTTCAAAAATTAATTTAAAAAATTACATCAAATTCAAATCAGACCCTTATTTCTAATTCCATTAGAATTGAGGTTTTTTTTTTCAAAATTCAACACCAAGTCAAATCAAAATACAATTTGGATCATATTGGATTTTAATTATTAAATTGAAATAAATTTTAGCAATCAATGAATTCAATGGTTTATTAAATTGTAAATCGCAATGGAATGGCCTACCATTATCACGAAGTCACATATCATGATACTTGCAATGGTATTTTCTGATGAAGAATGATGAAAAAATAGATCATGGAATCAAAAATATATTCAATATCCAAAAAAATGGAGTTTAGATCCATTAAATTTATAATGATTTTACAAGCCCTATTGATGAAAGAAGTAAATAATGGGAGAAAAGGAATGAGAGAAGATCTCTTAGTAGGGAGGAATCAAATGAGGTTCACCAAGCATATATCCACCTTGGAATGAGTTTTGATGTTACAAAGTGGATCTTGAGAGCTTAAAAGACCTAAAAAATCATCTAATAGAATTAGGGGCAGAGTGGGAGGGAAAAAGGGGTTCATATTGTTTTTTAAAAAGGAATTAAAAAACACCGTTTTGAAAATTAGATAGTAAGGGCCACACGGGTTGTCAACAAATAAACCCTAACCTTGTGCCCCTATGATGGGTTGAATGTATTCTAATATGTGGATGAATATATTTTCAAACTATTCCCCAACCATGAAAACACCCATTTTATAGGATTTCATGATTTACACTTGGTGGGCACACTATTGGGGAAAACTGCGCGCCAACAATGCACAATACAGAATTTTCCAAAATTTTCAACTTTCTTCCTGAGACAACCCTAGATGATCCCAAATAAAATGATAATCCAAAATAGTTTTGAGGGATAAATGAAAAATAGTAATAGGATGTTACACGTGTACTATATTACAAATTTATTCTAAAAATGTTGTAAAACTATAATTATACTATAACGTATATGGAAACCCATGCACCAAATATCACAATGCCAGGTTCTTGTTTTGAGATACAAAAAATATTTATTTTCAAAATTATCAATGAAAAAGGTATATATAGAGAAAATTATTTTTATACAATATAAAATTAAAATTTATAATATGAAAAGTAAATAAATTAGTGATATTTAATTGAATAATTATGTTTATGTATTATTGTGAACTAATAAAATTACGATTGACATAAATGTAACCACTCTGCATGGATTAGTAAACTTATTAAAAAAAATTCATTTTATTATTTTGAGGGATAATATTAATTATTTTATGTTATTTATGTTGGATTGAATCATTTTTTTGTTGAATTTTTGTTATGTCTAATCAAGTCCCTACCCTAGTCAGTGGCGATGTTAGGAGATGTTTAATCTTGATTTTACTAGTTTGATTAAAAATTCATATCATTATTTCTAAATATATATGGAGAAGAGTGAAAATACAATACCTATGTATAAAATTTGAATTAATATACCTCAAAAAACAACTCAATATTCTAAGGATTTGGAAGAATTTTCAGATTATTAAATTGCCAACAGATAAGTGGATGATAGAATAAAAAGTTTCTTTCCTCACTGTAAATTAAAGAAATTATCAAATATAAATGTTGCATATGATCATTTTATATTGATATTGTTTCTTTATAGTTTTTTATGTTGTAATTTTCATGGTGAATGCTATTTTATGGAATGTCAAAATAATGAAAATCTTATCCACAAAACACAAAGTGACTCACCGGAGGAGAATTCAGTTCAAAATTTGATAAACAAAACATTTTACTTTACATAAAATAATGTCCATGATTATAGGAGATGAACAAGAACCATCAGATGATCTTGAGTAGGTTAATATTTTTCCAAACGTCAGCAACAAAAAAATTATATTATGAATAAGTTAAATATGAACAATAAGAATTGTATGAAGGGTGTTATAAGTATTCAATGTTGTCTTTTATAATGAAGTTTTATCATATCAAGTGTATCTATAAAATTATTAACAATGAAATTTACATTATTTAAGGTTTCTTCACGATTCATTTAGTGGAGATAATATCTCTTCATCATTCTATGAGATGTAAAAAGTTATCAATAAACACGCACATGATTATACAAAGATATATGTATGATATAAGGATTTCATGCATTAATAGGGAGAAGTGTTCAATATATAATAAGAAATAAGATGACATAAAAGTAAATGAATGTCAATGAAAAACAACAAAAGTATAAATTAATTCAACCCTAGGAAGAAACCGAATAATAAAACTCTTGAAAATGTATTGTACAACTTTCCTCTAAAACCATGTTTGTGAAGATTATTCTTGTCTTCTAAGACTACATACGAAATCAAGTGGCATGATTAGGATAGTAATGATGGATTAATGAGGCATCCAAAAGAGTCAACATCATGGAATATATTTAATTAATTATATCCATATTTTTATTTGGATCTTAGTAATGTACGTTTGGGATTAGATTCTAATGGTTTTTACCATTTTGTTACTTTAAGTAATAATTATAGCATTTGGATAGTTTTTTTGATCCCCCATAATCTACATCCATAGATGTGTAAGAAAAAGATATATTCCACTATTTATATGATTATTAATGGAAATAAAATACCTATAAATAACATTGATGTATACCTTCAACCCCTAATCAAATAATTGGATGAACTATGGGATGATTTCATGAAAACATATGATGATTCAATGAGAAAACTATCCAAAATGCATGAATCTTTAATGTTCACATTTGTGACTTTTATAGACTACGAAACTTATCCAGTTGGAACAATCATTCTATTTTGGCATGTCAAGTTTTCTATTTTGATTTTGAACCTCAACAATTACCTCATTTAATATAATGGGGTTTTATGTGCCATCACCAATTTCTTGACGCTTCTCATAAATTTAGGTTTAATAAGACACAATTCAGTGAATATATTGAATTGGAAAAGCCACTGAAGGTTTTAACTAGTTCATAAATAATTGGAAAATTAATAAATGTCATTATATAATATGGAAAATGTAATTAGTTTAAATCAGGGGAAAAGGGTACATGGAAAAGTATCTGAAGCAGATGGAACACAAAAATGGATAAAAAAGAGTATTTTTTTAAACTTCCTTATTGGGTGTTTATTTTGATACATTAGAATCTTGATGTAATGCATATTTAGAAGAACATATGTGAAAATGTAATTTTTACACTGTGTAATGTGTAGGGTAAATAGATTGATCACCTCAATTCTCATAAGGATTTTATTTCAATGAATATAAAGAATGGTCTATTGTAAAATAAGAATAGAAAGTGTCCTTTGGGGATTCTGACAATGAAAACTCATGAGAAATATGTATTCATTTGAAAATTTAATAATTTTAATTTTCAATATTGATATTTATGTAACATATCAGGGTGTATTTCCTTAAATCATATAAAGATGCATTGATTTAAAATTCACGACTCACATATTCTGATAGAGATGTTCCTTAAAATGGAATTGTATAATATGTTACTTGAAAAATTAATTGTGGTTCTAGTTGATTCATGTAACATTTTTAGATAGTTTTTTTTGGAAAAACTATAAATCTAATCAATTTTGATAAACTTCAAGAAAGAATAATTTTCACATGTCTTCATTTAGAGAATTTATGTCCCCCTATATTATTCACAATCACGATTCATTTGATTTTTTATTTGATTGAAGTAGCTAGTCATGGTTGACCAATACACTACCGATGGATGTATCCAATTGATAGGTATGTTGATATATATTTTTATTTTAATTGGTGAATTAATTTTTATCAAATCATTTTATAAATTGTTTCAATATGTTTCTTTTTTTCATCATTTAATCACATCATTTAAAATCATATGTGTTGAATAAAGCTCTATCAGAAGTCACTATTTTTGAATGTTACATAGATGAAGGGGGGTTAAACATATTTTTTAGGTATTTTGGATGGGACTATGACTAGATTCAATCATGTTGGACATGCTAAAGACATCTCCACAAATTTTCATTTGAAAAAACAGTCATCAGTATTTCAAATTATTTGATGATCGGATGGAAAGGGGTCAAATTTTAATCTTAATGGATTGGAGTTACTAAAAGCACATATATACATGCTACTCAATATTATTATTGAAGATCCATTTATTGAAGGGTTATGATTGAAAAGAAAGAGGAGACTAAGGGGTTTAGCTCAAAATGAGCTGGAATCAGCAAAATCTACTTATATATAGATTGTTGAATGGTTCACCTTTCATATAAGTATATAATCATATTCATATTATTGATGTGATTTTATGTTCTCTATGTTAAAATTAAACCATTATATATTCTTTTCTATATAAATATTGTGGAAAATCAACCTAAAATATCAAATTATTTGAATTTTTTGAATCAAGGCCTTCTAAAGAAGGATATGATATTTAATGCCGACAATATTCATGACTTCAGGTTTCATACAATTTATCATCAAGAATTCTTGAAAACTATAAATAGTGGTTTGTTTACACTTATAGATGTGGTGTACAATGGAAAGATGAATGATATAATTGAATTTACCCATTATGGCCAATTTTTTGTTGTCTTATTCAAATAAATGTGGGTCAACATTCATAGGGGTATAATGAAAGATTCATTACATTTTAATTCTATCATCTTCCCTCACATGATCCATTTTGGTGAGAATGTCGAGCATGCCATATTTATCTTGGATTTAGAATCAACGATGGTTTATTTTGTGGATGTTTAAATACATGATGTTTGGAAGTTTATTATAGACTTAATGTAGAGATGCTTATATGAAAAGGGTGATGAAGATCAACTGGTAATTTGTGATAACAAACCTTATCAACCACAAAACACTAAACAATGTTTTCCTGAAAATATTTAAACAATAGAATTTTTTTGTGAGCGTGAAAATGAAGCAATCATTGTAATTGAGGTTCATTACAATTAAGATAGAAAATATGATGATAATTGAATGTATAAATTGGAAATGAAACTAAATTACAATTTCTCAATTATATGTGTTTAATATATGTATAAATTGTTTTATTTTTTTTGTTTTTTTATTAATTTAATTTTAGTTCGTAATTTTTTTAAAAATTTAATTTATTTGAACCATTTTAATTTTTAGGAATTTCGAGAAAAAAAATTTCATGATCCTAACCAATTAGAATCTCAGGGCACACCACCACTACCGTCATCTTCAGTGGATCAGAGTGATTCCTTTATTCTTGAGACTTCTAGAAATCCAATTTTCCCCCAAGATATTGTTAGTATCCCACCATACAATTCATTTCCAATGATGGAGCAGATGTTCAGCCTTCCATCTAGGTCATATTAGAGAGTTATTGTTACTGGTATGCATATCATTGTAAAAAAAATCATATTTTATTAATTGTTTAATTTATTTTTCAAACAGATAAAGATAACAATATAAGGGATATAAATATGAACATAATATATGTATGGTACTTAAAATAATTTAGGATTATCATTCCATTTGATGAGTTCAAGATGTATGCCAGTGGCACTTTTGAAATATTTGGGTAGATTATTAGAGAGATTTCTTGAGAGGCAGGGAGTTTTCCCATTAATTATAATGATTAGAGGCATATTCCCACAACATGGTAATTATTTTATCTTTTATAATATATATAAGGTAATATTAATTTAACATTAATTTATACTTAATTTAAAAGACATGAGTAAAATTTTGTAATATATTTAAAAAGTGTTATGTTTTTGATTTGTAGATTTTTTCCATTATAATGTCCCTGACTTCATTTCCTACCTACTGGTCATGTACGGGTTCCCCTTAAACCCTTAAAGGGGGATTATCCATAATAAAATAAAAAATAAGGCCTTTAGGACATTCTAGCAAGCGAGATACATCTCATAAATTAATTTCACATTTTATAGTATCTTAATAACTTAAACATAATAAAACTATATTTTTTGTTATTTTTTCTATATTTTAGTAATTATAAAAATATATTGTGAATTGTGATAAAAATTTCATTCATCATATCATTAGGTTAGAGAGTTTTTTGAGGAAAAGGAGAATTTAGGTTTTTATTTTATTCATTATTATTTATTTCATTTTATTATAAGTCATGGTTTTTTCAAACATGTTTAAATTTATTATAAAGGATAATTAATTAGGTCACTATATTGGATTAGTAAATATGTGGTTTAAAGTGAATAGGAAGCCCAATGGAAGTTTTTTAAATGACCCTACCAATGATATTGGAGTAAGTGCTTTTCATTACTATTTCATGATATTTCCTTACTATAAATGCATAATAATAAAAAATATATTATAAAAATAAATAATCCTTAAACCAAATTAATTGGTGTCTGTTAAATTGACCAACTGTTGCCAATTTGGCATCATTTCATTCATATACTCAACCCCAGTTAATTGAGTTTAAGGCTTTTTTATTATTATAATTTATTTTTCAATATTATGTTTTTATAGTAATGAAATAAAAATAAATAATAATGAAATTATTATTAATTAGATAATATTATAAAGTTTAGATAATTTTTAAATCATTGTTAATATTTTTGAATTAATAGGTTAAAATTCAAGATGTCTGGGATAAAAACCCAAAACAATCATCATTATATTCGCAAAACGATGCAGTTTCAATCGTTTTTGGGAAAGATAATCCCAAAAGTGTATGAGGATTGGTTCTTTAAATAATCCATCAGATTTATTTGGTCGGTAATCATCATCAGTTACTAAAACATATAGTCAGGGTTTATGCAGTGTTTTTGATAAAGAATCACAAAGGAAATTTGAAAGGTTAAAATTAAAAGTGCTAGAACAGGACATTTATAGGTAAATTCTGGGTCAATAGAGGTTGATAATGGAAAATTATTTAGTTTATATATTACAGTGGATGACCAGCATGATGCACAATGAAATTTATTTCCTTATAGCTCATCTTGTTAGGGTAAATTCTAAATTTCTTATATATTTCACACTTTTGAAAAGAAAACATACAACTTAAAAAAATAAAACTAAAACGAAACTTTTATATTGAAAACATTACCTTCAATTAATACTAACCACATCATTTTCTGGATTGATCTATGGTTGATTATTACACATCAAATATGAATTATGGATCATTTCCCTTAATTTTGAAAAAAATAAAAGTTCATTTTATTAGTTTTAAATCAGAATAAATATTTAAATGTTTCAAAGCCTTTAAAATCACGTGTCAAGTGGTCAGAACAATGAAAACAACATTGTATTGCCATGAAATACGAGGTGAATGCTCGTAAACACATTTTAGGTGTTTTAAAACACTATAACATTCGTGTAACAGTGAAATCCATATATAATGACCTAATATTGGAATCAAATCATTGAAAACCCCCATTATGTTATTTTGACATATTTTCACAAAAAACACATCATTCTGGTGTGTGGAGTGGTCAGAATGACTTAGTAAATAGTTTTTAAAGGTACCAAACCATTTAAAAATGTGTGTCGGGGGGGGGGGGGGGGTGGTAACAATTAGGAAAATGATGTAATATTTCCATGAAATCATAGGAAAATGAATTTAGATTTATTTTTGAAATTTAAGAACTAATGACCAATCATTTCAAGTTAGGGTTTTCTCAGGCTTCCAATAAATATGTTTTCAGTGTTTTAAAACTCTAAAACATGCAAGTAATGATCAAAATCATGAAAAAAAACCACACATTGATGTGAAATCATGAGAAAGCAATCATTGAGATATTTTTGTTGTGTACATATAGAAAAAAATCAATCTAATGTGTGGTGTATTCAGAATGACTTAGTAAATAGTTTTAAAAGTACTAGAGCATTTAAAAATATGTGTCTGGGGGTCAAAAATAGCAAAAAAATGAAATATTTCCTTGAAATAATATATTAATAACCATAGATTTTTTTTGGAATGTAGGAACTAAGGGAATTTAAATTTTAGTTACACTTTCCTAGGTTGCTCGTAAATGATTTTTTAGTGTTTCAAACCCTCAAACATGCTTGTAATGGTCAAAACCATATAAAACAACCTCTGACAGAAAATAATTCATTATAAAACCACGGTTTAGTTAGTTATGATGTCTATGTATAGAAAAAACTTCAATCTAACTTGAGGTGTAGTCAGAATGACTCAGTAAATAGTTTTTAAAGTTATTAATGGCTTTAAAAACTTGTGTCGGGGAGTTAACATAAGAAAACAACATTATATTTCCATAAAATAAATGAAAACAACCATTGATAGATAAAAGAAATATAGAAACTGACAATATGTCATTATGAGTTATGGTTTTATTGAGATGCCTTCAAATTCATTTTTATTGGTTAAAAATAATAAAATAATCATGTAATAGTAAAAACCATATACAAATATTCTTATTAACATGATATCATGGGAAATTGTGGCTCTAACATGGTTATTAAATTAGATATGAGAAAATACTTTGATTATGTGGAGTGGAGGTTCATCAATAATGTTCTTCCAGGTTTGGGTCTCTCTCCATGGATCATCGACATCATCTCTCCGTGATTTAGTTCAGTTTTAATGGAAATCTCGTTCAGGGGGAAAAATTTCAGTTTCATCAGAAAAACTCATGGGATATGTCAAGGAGATCCAATCTCACCAAGCATCTTCATTATCACTCTGGATGTTCTCAGCCAGATCCTTTACCACAACATTTCCAATGGTGAGATACTTCCTTTCCATAGAAGGATGTGCTTCCCCTCTATGTTTCAACTTATGTTTGTAGATAACTGCATCATTTTCATCAATGTGTCTAGTAGGTCTGTGTATAGACTAAACCAAGCGTTGGAGGCATATTGTCTCTGTAGTGGTCAGATCATTAATAAAAGTAAGAGCACTTTCTATATCTCTAATTCTTGCTGGGATATGCATATCCAAAATGTGAGTCTTATTTTGGGAATCCAAAAAGGTAATTTACCTTGTTTTATTTGAGAGCCCCTATCTGGTCGAAGCCTATAAAAATAAAGGATTTTGGTTCCATTGTTTTTAGAATCATGGAGAGGGTGCTTCACTGGATGAATCGATACCAATCCATTGAAGGTAAGATCGCCCCAGTGAATAGCATTCTCATGGCTACCCTAATCAACTAACTCTCTTCTATTAAGGTCCCTAAAGGGGTTATTCATAACATGGATAAGATCTTTTATGGTTTCATTTGGGACCCCATGCTTGAGGGTAGAAGGCATTGGGTTTCTTGGAATAGGATGGAAAGACCCATTTGTGAAGGAGGTATCAACGTCTGGAGTCATTGTGATTCCCTTTCCTACATGCATGCTATAATATCCTAGGAAGTGATAGATCAGTGAACGTTATGGGGAATGACCATGAATGCATGATACGTTGGGAACATGGAAGTTTCGGATGGGTATGTTTCCACATTTTGGATTGAGAACAGTCCCTATGTGTATTCGATTAGACCTCATGTTCGCTGGATCATCGGAACAGGGGACGTCTCCTTCTAGTATGACAACTGGTGTGGGGTGGCCATTGGCTTCTCGGGCTAACCTTCCAATAAAATATCTTTTAAGGAGGCATTAAACTACATGTATTTAATCAATTTCCTTATTGATAGGAAGTAAAAGGATTTGTTCCACCTCATTAAGCTTACCATAGAACCAGATCATTGTGTGTTCACCCCATCTTCTATAGTCTGCTTCACATCCAATGATTATCAGTGTGTGACCATCACTCCAGAAGTTGCGGATGTCTGGAATGAAGTTATATGGGATATTTCGATCCCCACAAAGTTTAATTTCCTTACTTTGAGAATCCGTAATAGATATATTCCTACCGATGAGAACATCAAGCGGTGTAGTGTGAGCATGGCCTCCTAATGTGTTTGTTGCAAGAAACACAAGGAGGAATCCTCAGAACATTTTTTCTTCTAGAGTGATTGGGATAAAGAGATTTGGAGGTTCATTGGGGATTTTACTATTCTTTCAATTCCAGCCATAGAGGATCAATCCATTCATGTTCCCTAGTTCCATAGCTCATGAGCTACAGGTTCGGAGGGAAAAGCGTGTTCTCTATTTTTTCACGTAGTCTACTGGTTCTTGTGGCAGACACGGAATGGGTATCTTCATGATGTGGTGGCCTCTTCAGAATGTAAGATCCTGTTTATAATTAAAAGTATTCTAAATGATTTGGTTCCGGCTCTTAGTACCTAGAATGAGGATCCCACACTTCAGTGGCTTCTTCCTACCACATATGATCCTTCTCCTACCACCAGCTCTACTACGGGTTTTTGGGTTCAGTGGCATCCTCCCCATTGCTGTTTTAAAATGAAATCCAACGGTTCATGTGTCTTGGGAGTCATGCGAGGAGGGGGTCTCATTCGTGACATAAATGGTTTTTTCATCCTAGATTTTTCTTCTAGGTTGGGCCATAACACATCTATTCTTACCGAGGTGAAGTCTATGTTTGCTGGTCTCAGTGTGTGTAGGAAAAGGGAATTGGATCCTATGAAGGTGGAAAGTGATTCCATGCATGTCTCTAACTCCCACCAGGGTCTTGAAATTATTCCTTGGTCTATTGATAATGTCATCCAAATGTGTCATGCTATCCTTGGAATCAACACCAAAGTGTCCCGTACTTGGAAGGATGACAATGAAGTATCAAATTACTTAGCCTCGCTTGATATCACTAGATCAGAGGACCTTCTTTTTCATAAACCTCAAAGTATAAAATGAATGGGGATTAACATTATTATAGGGGATTCCCTCAACCTCCATCATTTTAGACCCCCCATAGTTATATTACCCTTGGCCATCATTTTTGGTCCTTGTGTTCTCCACTTCTTCTCTTTGAATAAAATTTTCATGATGATGGGAAACCATCGTTGACTTATTTTTGTTGTGTGTGTATACACAACACATCAATCTAACTTGCACTGTGGTTGAAATGACTCAGTGAAATGTTTTGGATGGTACCAAAGCCTTTAAAAAAGTTTTTTATGGAGTCATAATTGGAAAATGACATAGGATTGTAATGAAATTAATGGAAAATGATAGTATATTGATTTGTGACTTGTAGGAATTGAAATATTATCATTCTTAATTATGGTTTTCCCAAGATTCCCATAAATGTAATTTTTGTGTTTTAAAACACTCAAATATGTGGGTAATGGTCCAAACCATTGAAAATGACATCATATTGATGTTAGATGATGGGAAACCAACATTTTTATATTTTTTATGTTAAAAAACATACAACATGTCTATCCGAATTGTGGTGTGGTCAAAATTACCTGGTAAATAGTTTTAAAGGTAAAAATGGATTTAAAAATGTGTTTCAGGGGGTCCAAATAAGAAAATAACATCTTATTTCCATGAAATATGGGGATAATGACCAATGATTTGTTATTAAAATTTAAGAATTGATAAAAAATCATTCAGATTTATTGTTTTCTTGGGATGCATGTAAACATTTTTTAGTGTTTTAAAATGATAAAACGCATGTATAATAGTCAAAACCATAGAAAATGACCTCATATTGATAGGAAATCATTGAAAACCCACAATGTTTTTTTTATTTTTGATATTTAATAATAGATAAATTGTGAATAAGACTTGCGGTGTGGTTTTAATGAAGTGATAATCAGTTTTTAATGGTAAACAAAATCTAAAAACATATATCAGGGGGTAAAAATAGGATAATGACTTTGGATTACCAAAACTTTATTGGAAAAATTCCATATATTTATCATAGATATATAGGATCATATGGAATTTCATTATGAGTTTTGGTTTGGCTAGAATTCCCATAAATGTCTTTTTAGTGATTTAAAATAATATAAAATGTGATAACAATCAAAACCAAATAAAATGACTTTATATTGATATAAAATAATTTTAAAACCAAATTTGTGTTATTTTTGACATGTATTCATAGAAAACATGTCAATAATACTTGAAATGTGGTCAAAACTAATCGGTAAATAGTTTTCAAAGGTGAGGAATCCTTAAAAAATGTGTGCTGGGGGTTCAAAATATGAAAACAACATTGGATTTCCATGAAATAGAAGAGAAAAAAGTATATATTTATTGGTAAAATATTGTTACTAATGGAATGGCGTATAATTTATGGTTTTCTCAAGATTCTTCTAAACATGTTTTGTGTGTGTTTTAAAACACTAAAACATGTATTTAACGATACAAAATATTGAAACTGACATATGATTGATGTGAAATCAAGGAAAAAACACCTCCATGTTATTTTTTACATTTACATGAGAAAACATTTCAATAAGATTTGTAGTGTGGTCAAAATGGCTTGGTAAAATGTTTTTAGAGGTACAAGTGCCTTTAAAAACATGTGTTGGGGGTCAAATAGAAAACAATATCTAATTTCCATAAAATCATTGGAAAAAGGACTGTATATTGATTGGCGAAACATAAGAACCAATGAAAGGTCATTCTGAGTTACATTTTCCTATGACGTATATAAATGAATTTTTAGTGTTTTAAAACACTAAAATGTCCGCGTAACTATCAAAACCAAATAAAACAACCACTTATTGATGTGAAATCTTTGAAAACCCACCATTGAGTTATTTTTGATATGTATATGAAGAAAATATATAAAGAACCAACCTAACAGGGCTCGAACTGCAACTAACCCAAGACAACCTCCATAACCCAGGGGCTAGTGACAAGAACTAAAAGACATAACTATTATGGGAGGTCATTGCCTTAATATTTTTATACACACACCCAAATATCTCCATTTATATGATAAGAGGAAGAATAAGAAAATTTGAAATATCTAGATAATAAATGATTCATGTAAATCCTATAGGGAATACAAGAGTATGACAACCCAAAATAAAAAGGGAAAAGGGGAAATATATGCTCAACCAGAAAGATATACTAAACTAACCACAACTGGAAAGTAAATGCTGAGAGAGACCAACTCCAAATATCCGAACTCTGACCACCATACATGGTTAAATTCACTACGGTAACACTATTCCCCTTTTTAATTTCCACATACATCTCTATCATCTTCATAAGTCACAACTCATGTTGGAAAATACCATGTAGTGGTGAGTATAAACATACCCATTTGGACACCCTGAAAGCTAAAGGTTAAGACATAAGAGACATTATAGTAATAAATAACTCAAACCATAACAAGACAGTAACAAATACAAAAATGGATAAATATATATATTATTATAAAAGAAACCTAAATGAGAGAGAAAGGGGATCCCTATATCATAGAATAGTCTAGGAAAAGAGTTTTCCATCAGTACCAGAGGACCATCAACTATGATTAACATCTCAAGCTGTTATCTATAAATGAAATTATATCAATTCACACCTCTCCAATATTCCACATAATCAATGGGACATAACCTCTTGGTATAAGTTTTTCACCATAATGTAATATGGGGTACCACCTAGCGTAATGAGGACGTGCTCCCTAGTACGATAGAAGGAATGACTCAGTAGATAGATGACTCGTTCCCTAGTACATTGGGGGGGGGGGTACTAATAAGTAGATAGAGGACCCACACCCTAGTCCATTTTAGAGTACCCCTCAGTAGTTAGAGGACCCACACCCTTGTCCGTTAAGGGGGTACCACTTAGTAGATAGAGGACTCATTCCCAATTCTGTGGGGGGGGGGGTACCACTCAGTAGATATGGGACACTCACTATAGTCCATTACGAGGTTTCACTTGATATATAGGGGATCTATTCACTAGTCTCTTAAGGTGGTACCTCTTAGTATACATAGCACCCATTCCATAGTCTCTTTGGGTGTACCACTTACTGAATAGAGGACCTATGCCCTTCTCAATTTGGGGGGGGGGGTACCACTCTAACAATCTTGGCTGATCACACCTTTCATTGAGAACAACATAAAGAAGTGTTATAATAAAAATACCTTGAATCATATATCAAAAACCACTATTTACTCCACCATCATGTTCTACATGAAAAAAACTCATGATTGGATAATCACAGGCCAATATCTGAGTCCAAACAAAGAAGATATTAAAGGTAGATGATTGGTCAAAAATGAAGGTACACTACATTTAAGGGGACCCAAAATTCATGTATTCATGATATTATACCTAGTTTTGTCATTATTGAGTATATACATCACTTCCCATATATCCCTAAAAGGTATATATGGGGACTATAAGGCACGCCTCGCCCACCCGAGGTCTAGCTCATGATCCTAGTCGTGTTTGTGTCTGTCAGGATGTGTCTTCGCACAATGGTTGTGCTCCAGTACATGACTTGTTCCTGGTCTTGGCTATTTCCATGTACTCCTAGAATACACACCGGGTCACCAACACCAATTCACGTGAAATTTTTGGGTCCCACATGTCATGTGATACTTGTAATATCCCAAAAACCCTAAGGACATAGATTTCTGAAGAACAAATAGTGTGTTCTTACAAAATACACAAAGTGCAGTCAGGATTTTCATAGAATACCAATTTTATTTCAGTTTTTATAGATACACCTCTTACACTTTGAATCATGACTCCAGGTTAACCAAAGTCAAATCAAAGATCCTTCGTACATCAATTTTGTGCCTTTGATGACCAAAAATTGGATTTTGTTGATCCATGGTGGGTTTTCATATGCCCCATGAACCTCCCATTATAGTTGGACAGTCCTAGATCAAAGATGCAAGGGAATAATCCCCCACCATCCAAAAATCATCATATTCCATCCTTTAATCACATATCTTCTTTCCACCTATGAATCTATCACGAATATGGTGGTCTGATCTTGCTCGATCTCACCTAGAACTGCCGAAATGTGAACCCATATATAATATACCAACATTTTGAAGATGTAGAAGTGTCTAATAATAGAATTTATTAAGAGGATGATGGAGAAGTTGGGGTAGATGTTTCTATAAATGTAATAGATTTACAATACACTAAATACATGATAAATCACCCACAACTCTTCCAATATTGGTCAGAACATATAACATGTCTTTCTAAATCTATCAATAATATTATCATACCCATTATTGATTTTCCAAGAGTTATATAAGATATATTTGGCTCAATGGAAAAAAATTATATGTTGGAAGATATTTTATATTTAAAGATTCCTTGATAAGAACGCTAAAGTGATTTCATATTGAGATACATTTTAAATATTAATTTTATGATTCAAACATTAAAAAATAAATCCTTTGTTGTAAAAAATATGGTGATGACTGTAGATTTCATGTGGAGTAAATTCATGACATTTCTCTTGGAGGGTGAGTTATTTCTAAGATTAAGGCATCTCATACATACATGGAAGTTAACCAGAAAAAAGATTATACATCATTGTATGATGAATTTGTGTCATTTATTATTTTCGATATGATTATTACCAACAAATATGTGCCTATATCCCAGGTGAAGGATATGTCACAATAAACTTTTTGTTATATTATTTCCAATGTTAATCCATATAGGGAAAACCATAAGGCAATATTCAAGGTGTTTGGTGATTGGGATGACTCTTATCAGGTGTTTCCACAACTACTATCAATACCAAGGGAAAAAAATAGAACTTGTATTTCACCTTGATATGAGGGGAAATGTGTCCCAATATTACCTAGTTGATCATTATCTTGTTAAATTTAATTGGTAAATCAAAGAATTAATTCCATGTATTACCACATTTCATTTCAGCAATCAATTTATTTAGATTGACAGAATGTTTCATTATGGAAAGTACACTAGTGTATTGGTAATTTAAGTAACCCTAGATGGTAAAATTACACCTATGCCACTTTAATTTTCCATAGTGGACAAGGAAAATCATGAATCTTGAATTGGTTTTTGGATGTATTAAAAACCATTTCACCAACATTTGGGTTGTATGTTTTATATTTGATCATTATTGGGTGATCAATGATGAAATAAATGAAGATATTATTAAATGAATAACCACAAATGTATATCATTGATATTTAATTAGACACATTTTCAGTAATGTGTGGAAGGATTTTCATGATGATTCTATAAATAAGGCTATCAGAAATCCTTTTTTACAAGTTGTTTTTTTACTTTTTCAATATATTGATAATATTAATTTATATTTAATATGATCATTTTAAAATTGAATGTGAGACATTTTTTTATGTTTTTAGAAAATATTCAAAGCAATTTTTATGGTTAATCATAGATTTTATGAATATATGATGTAGATTCCAAAAAGATAAATAGACATTTGTGTATGATAAAAAGAAAAAGTATGAACACCTAACCATAAACATTGTGGTGTGCATCATTGGTTTCTTCAATGGTCTTTGAAAGTTACCTATAACAATCCTTTTTCAGGATAATTTTTATCATTATGTAATTTTGTTTATATAAAGTGGAATAAAGATTACTGAAAAGTTTCAATAAATGATGCAATATAGATGAAAATTTTGGATATTTATTGATAGAAACGTTTACGAGGCTTGCACTTTTTGAGAGGGAATGTTTAACCTAGAAGCAAGAAGAATTAATGTGAAAGATTTTCATGACATAATTATAGGTAGAAATGGTCAAGTGTTGATGGTGTTATTGAATTTAATGCATTGTGGTTGTAATTTTTTTTAGGAATTATAGTTTCCATGTGAAAATATCAATTGTGACATGTGCATCTATGAAGATAACATGGGAACCATATGTTGATCTGGTGTAATGGATCAAAACCATTTTTAATTACTATAGTGAACCATGGATACCTATTGAGGAGTTTCAAAATTTCAAAATGTCTAAAGACCATCCCACATAATACTTAATATCATTAGGTTTCATCCATGAGGTATAAAGAAGTATAGTAAGATTCATAATTGGAAGGATTAGAAATAAGAACAAGGATTTTTTTTGAGATGTATCATATTTAATCGTAAAGAACATAACATGAAGCGATGTCCTAACATTTCTAGAATGAATTCTCATTCTTATCCGTGATGATGTATTGCATGAAAATAGTTAAATGTACTGAGTGTTTTAAAAATTGGACTATTGTGAGACCTTTGGTCAGCATTTTGGGTGATTTTATTAAATTATATGTGATTTAAAATCAACCATATGAAAATATTTTACAAATTAATTTGAAAATCAATCTTATGAAAATACTCAATCAGCTATAGTGATAATTAATGTTTACTTAACTTTTTTATTCAAACAATTCTATTAATTTTTCCTAATATACTAATCCTGATCAATGCGATGATATAAGTAAACATGTAAAGTGTTTAAAAGGACTCATAAATAAGATTAATTTAAATTGAAGAAAATGTATTTTCATGAATAATGGAGATAGAATTATATATAATACATGCTGTGATAAAAAAAAGATCAATATATGTTATTAACTTGATAATGATTAAATGGTGTTAATATAACTATTATATCATAAATTATTCTATCTATAACATTATATTTAAATTTTACACTTACTTAATAGTTATTTAATTTTTATGTATTGATATGGAGGGTATAACTCCACTCATTGAGCAGTATAGAAATGTTTCACATGACATGCTAGTGGGCCATGAGAATTGATTTGTTCGGGTGAATATGGTGCACCATTATCATCACATTTTTAACCAACTATTATCATACCATACCTACAATGTTCTGGATCTTATGTTGTCACTATAATATAATTTAAATTTTTTTGATCATCACCTCCTTACTTCCCTCACTAAAAGATGGAGACTCAAGACACTCATATTCCACTTTCCCAAGGGAGAGATGACCATCACCACAAAGGATGTGTCAATTATTCTCGGTCTTCTCTTCAAGGGGGATACAGTTATAAGACCCAGACATAGAGACTGTCCTTAGAATTTAAAAATATTTCTAGGCCTCAAAATTGTGGGAGATGATACTAATACCAATGTCATTCCTATGTCTATAAGTTGTCTTGATGTGCACTTATCAAATTTACCAACCAATGCTGATGAGAACACTATTATATTTCATACCCATACATATATCATTAATATCATTAGTGGGAGATAATAACATCACCCTAGAGGATGTTGGAAATTATTCTATTTCATCCTCATTTAGATTTGGCAATGGGAGAACATCCCTCCCCTATCCCATATTATTATTGGTCCATATCTTGACATGAATGTGTTTTTTGAAACTCTATGTGGAAGATAGTATGATCACATATATTTATTTTTTTATGAAGATAATATGAGATATTTTACTTAATTTATTATTATTTATTAGTTTTTTATGTTTTAAATTACAGGTTGAGTATAACATACCATTTTCTCAAGAGATTGAGACCCAATTTGGGTGCATACCATCTAATTTCATATAATAAAATATATACTAATGTAATTATATAAATTATTCTATTGAATAATAAATTTCATTATAACATCATTGTTTTAAATTAGTAATAAAATATTTTGACAAATCTCACCTGTCATTTTAGATTTCATAGCTACCATACAAGGGTTTATTGTACCCACTTCCCCCATATTACACTATTGGGATTAATGATTCTAGGGTTGTAGAGTCTCTTATACATTTTCATATTGTTGAGTTTCACCATCCCGATAAAGTTAATCATGTGTTTGGATGAGTTTAATGTATTCCATTGTCACCGAGACAACCAAAAACACTTTAATTCCTAAAGATGAAAGGGTGGTAGGATGTTGACATGGGATGGAATCATACATAGTATGTTGACACTCAAACTGATGGGCATCATATCATATCTATGGCATGACTATAAAGAGATTTCATCTATCATAGTAGTTCAATAATTCTATACGGTATACACTGAAGACTCTATTGTATCACCCAACACATGACATTTAGATTCATGATTTCCTAAGTCAAAAAATTTAAATTAGTGTATTTGCTGTAATTTTTTTAGATCTATTTAAATCTATTTAAAGTATGCTCAACATGAGATATTATCCATATGTGTGATCCCAGGGAGGGTGATGTATTTATTTAGGATATGTACCATGATAAAGCATGAGACATGATGTCATTATATGATGTTTTACCTGATAGTATATCAAGTTATCCATTTGAGGGATATGAGGTTCTTGCTTAGAAACCTCCTCCAGTAGCTACTGATGTTGACAAGACATGATGATGATGATGATGTAGACAACATCAAACTCCATGTGAAACCTAACCTATTCTATAATAAGAAAAACTCATCCAGGTGATAAGCCTCATCCGATTTTTGATGTGTAGCAGAAGCCATGGGATCCATTTATCTCATCAATATATCCACAATTTTTTCTTCTATAGAAGACAATAGAAGATATCAGGAGTCATATCCCATGCCCTCATATATTATTATCAATCTTTCTTAGGGAATATGAAACTCTCATAAAATTTAAAGTCCTTCCAATTATGCATTGGGAGAAGGATCATGTGCATATCTCGACATCCCGATGATACCACCTATAAATGATTCAAAGATAGAGAACCATACAATCGAGGTTCCTATACAAGAGGAAGATCCCCCTCCAGCTCAATAGACATCACCACATCATAGAGGTCTGCAATCTCAATAGGGGAATATCATTCAGACTCAAGATTATTAGGTGGGACCTCATCATCGACATTGATGAAAAATAATTGGGCTCTTTGATTTAAATGTTTTCAATCGTCTAAAACTATTTGAGACTACTTGAGTTCTCTATATTATTGATAATGTTCAAATTATTTCAAAAACATTAGTCAACTAATTAAACATCATAAATTTCAAAAAAACACATCTATAGAATATTGATGTTATAATTAATCGTATTAATTTTGATGTATATACATACCTTTTTTACTATATGTTCTTAAACAAACCATTTATTTGAAAAAAAATCTAATAAATACAGATAAAATTATTTTATTTTATAATTTCTGTTATTATTTTGAAATTAGGTTTTTAGAAAATAATTCATAAGAAAGATTTACTAATTATTAAAATTTATGAATAATTAGTAATTAAATAAATATAATTAATTGTAATAATTTAGTATTTATTAATTAGTAAAATAGTAAAACTAATTAATAATAACTTCAATAAAAATATTTATTATGTATTTATAAATAATACTAATGATTTTTAAATATTTAATAATAAATATATAAATAATATTATTTATCTAATAATATTTATTAATAAATATATATTATTTAATTTGTATTTTTAAAAAAATATTTATTATTTATTAAGAGATAATTATCAATAATAATTTTAAATAATTTCAATTTAATTATTTATAATTCATAGGGATTTACCTTTTCATGGATCCCTTCTCTCCCAATGATCTATCCTAGGTGCATCTCACCCCCTTCTCGAGTTTATACCCCAAACATTGGAGCAACCATTCATGGAATTTATTTCCATCATAATGTGGCTTTCCCCATCATTCTTCTTCATCATGTCCTCATAATTCTTCTAAATACTATAATCCTTTCCTTTCCTTCAGACCATGTTTCTCTTAGGTCTATGTGACTCTCAGTCTACAATCCATTTACTGGGTTCCCACTCATTCACATCTAAAATGAGATTTCCTTTCTTTTCATAATAAAATATAGATTGACTATCAACATATTCTAAAAAAATTACAATTGATGGTAAGGAGTTATAAATAATTATTTAGTAAAAATTATTATAATTTGAAATTACTATTAACACATATTTTTTTTATCAAACTCAATATTTACTACTATAAAAATATAAAACAATTATTAATAATTGTTATTTATAACTTATGTTTCATATTTTTTTTACTAAATAGTTATTTTTCAAGGTATATATATATATATTTAAAACTAAAAAAAACAATAATTATTTACTAATATTTATTTATTTACATATAATTAATTATAAATCATAATTATTAATTAGTAATAATTATTTATAAATAATAAATTTCTCAAAAACAATTCCTTTATTTAAATTGTTGGTTTGAGGGGATCTCATGGCTTATTAAAAAAAATATATAAAGAAGAATTCAAGACTGAAACACCTTTGGCCTCTACCAAAGTACACCAAAGACACAAGGGACTTCTACAACTTCAAGACTTAGTATTAAAAATTTTAAACCTATAACTATTTTCAATTTTTATTGAAAAACCTTGAGAATACCTTTATACTCATGTAGCCCATACTATGTTATTTTTATGGAATTCAATGAAGATTATTGTTTCATTCAACATGAATAATTTTATGGTGCTACTAAGTTTAATAGGTATGTGAAATTTTCAAAATTCAGGTGTTAAAAAAATAAATTTTGGAAATGGGGGCATCTAATATCACAGACACACACACAAACTCACAGATATATATATATATGAGATATTATTTCCTTTAAAATATTAAAAAAATATTAATTAAAATGTCACTAAAATCTCCCTTAAGGAATATGTCCTTGATAGTATTTGATAATTTTTAATGTGGGATTCAACTTCTTCTTTAACACTATTCAAATATTAATATATTAACAATAATACATTATAAATGATAAAAATTTAGTAATAATTAATAATAATCTATAATAAAAATGTGATATATAATAATAATATATATTTTAAAATAATTACAAATATAATTAATATTATAATTAATAATAATAGATGGGGGATTTTCTGAGTGGTAAATTCACCATGTAATTCTGTATAAAACTAGGGTTTAAAATCTTGAAGCCTCCCTTGGGTGGGATTTCTATGTCCATTTATGGACAACGGAAACTGACAGTGATTCTATAAGAGGTACAAACCCAAGTACATACTGATGAAGGTAGTGATGGAATGAAAAATAGGTCCTCTTTAGGTTAGTAGAAAGGGGCCTTCAGGCCATTTGATTACTTTTAATCCATTGGGACTTTGGTCCCTTAAATTGTGCGGGTCAGCTTAGTAGTGGGTCTATCCTGGGGGGTATAATCTATGTTATCCCAATAGTGTAGTTTCTTTTCTTATAACCACCACGACCTTAAATAAATTAAAATTAATAATTACAATGACATATAATCTAATAAAAAATTTAATTAATAATATATAATAAAGAAAGTATATAAAATGGTTTTAGAGAAAAAAATTGATGGTCAATTTGGTAAATAAAAAGAGAAAGTTGCAATGTAAATGATATATCATCCCAAAATATAGCACCCTCTCACATGAAAAAATTAGATTGGTGATGGGACCTCAATCATGTCTCCTCGAATGCCAGAGGCTACTAACAAGTAGGGGGATATGATAATATTGTAGGGAGACTGTATCCCATGGTTCAGAGTTATAATACAGTTGAAATAAACAATATTAATAAATATAAGATTAACTGAAATAGTGAAAATAGTATATCATACAACTTAGAAGTAAAAGGATGAACTAGTAAACCAATAATAATGTTTCATGTTATGAAAGAAATAAATGTATCCAGAGTCCAAACTAAAATCAATACACAAAAAACCACCAACAAAAATAAACTCAAAAAAACGGTCCTGAACCCCATGTTGGTCCTGTCTCTAAACACCAGCACATCCAATAATCAACAATTAGTAACAAGGTCTCTTAAACTTGTCCAAAATTTCATCCACATATTCTGATCAGGTACCAAATGGAATCATGAATATCATGTAGATAAACCATAGTAGTTAAACACCATCCTTTCTAAAAAATAGTCTGATGATAAGTTGATGTAATAATGCAATAAAATGGAGTGTTAATTAATCAATTAATACAAAACATAAATCAACCTCCCTTATAACTATGTCTAAATGTCTATGATCATGAAGAATAACCATTACAACCATAACCATAAAACATAGAATAATCACATAGTCATGGAAATACATCTGTATTAGTAATTTAGCTTCTGGGAAAAGACCTATAAATATTCATATAAGCATCAACTGGGCTAAGACCACTATATAAGAATTACATTCGTGAATCTAGTACAAGCTTGATATATAAGAATTAGATCATCTCTAGGAATAAACCTATACATAATCATTACAACATGAAACTGGTCAAGACCACTATATAAGCATTAAAACATGAAACTGGGTCATGCCCGCTATATAATCATTATAGAATAACTAGGAAAAACCCTATATATAATTATTATAGAAGGAATCATAGCACTTGTTATAACAGTAAGGATGTCATAATATCACATCATAAGCCTCAATGATTAATTATTCAAATTACCATTTTTATTCAATTAAACATTCATTTATATATCAAATTACCACCTACCATTTCGATAAAATATTCCATTAGTAATGTGATTCTATAACAAGCAATCACCCATGTTCTCATATCATTCTAAACACACTTCAAACCATTTTCCATATTCACATTATTCCCAGGTTTTATTACCCAAAAGGTATCCACAATCCATGTCACATCAATATTGAATCCAAAGGGATCAATGGGATAATCCAATCCCTGATTTATCATCATTCATAATTCTACTAAATATTTCACACATTTTTTCGGCGCAATTCTCAATATTGTACATTCCTAACAATTAAACAGACTATAGTTTTAGGTTTTAGACCACATACCATTATCTAGATATGAACACAACTCTTCCAATAGGAAACACGCATAATAATGAAGGTGTATAAGATCTAAAGAATAAACCTATATCACAAAATACCTTGATCTACACCCAAACCAACCATGGTTAAGAGATTCCACCACCAAAACCACATTAATAATGAAGAGATGGAAAACCTAAGAAAAACTACTCATGAGAGATTAATTACTCAAATGGGATGTACTGAATTGAGGATAACTCTCCAAAATTTTTCAGAACCTTCCTAGGATCCAATAGAGTAACGTTTCACATGAAACAAAGGAATAACGCACATACATAATAGCCTTAAAACTTCTCTTCCTGAAAAATTCATGGTGTATAACCCCTTGTCACATCAAGTTTTTAAATTTATGAGTAACATAAAAATTTACAACACATCTGGTGAATTTAAACTGGACCAATCATTACATTTCATGTAATATAGATTCACGGGGTGTAACTATTTCACACCATGAGTGTGTTCACAACCAAAAACCCTTTCTCGTCTTCTACCTGGTGATAGTTACATGTTGTTTAATACATATACAAAGATTGTAAATTTCATGTAAAAATTTAAAGACCAAAATTTTAAAGAAGATCATGAACCACATACGAAGCCTCTAAAACTCACTAAAATCCCCTCATAATCATTTTTAACATGTTTATACCCAATCTTGATTAATTGAAAAAACATATCGCCTTGAACATTATGTCTTTTTTCCCAAAAAAGGATCTTCATCTCCGAATGAGACTCAACCAACAAGGATTAAAGACTAGAAAACTGAAACAATATGTTTAATGAAAAACATACAAAGGAAGGTACCTAGAAAAATATTGGATTTTAAAACCTCCCCATCATATAACGTAACATCCTTGAGCTACACTAAGAATCACTGTGGGGTATTAGAAAATTATTCTGGAAACTTTTCTCACATATCAGACTCCCTCTTCTAGGTCTCTTGTTCAACACACCTCTACTTCCGCTGCACTATAACTAGAGGTACAATCCTACCCTAGATAAACATCTCACTATGGTCCAAAATTCATATAGGAATCTTCTAAAATAATGCATCTAAAAAACCTTTATGTCCTCCAAGTCTACCACATTATATGGGTGATGATAATATCTCCAATGTTGTGAGATGTGAAACCCAAAAAGTGCGTGGAACCATTTTATAATGGAATGGGTAATTGATACACCACTAGACTGACCCAATCCACTATCTCAAATGATCTGACAAACATGGGTGCTAGATTTAGCTATTTTCTGATAATGAGTTTCCCCAACCTAGGGGACACCCCAAGGAAACCACTATGATGATCCTCATGCTCCGGAGGTCATCTCTGATGATCAACGATTGAGTTTTACATATACTATGTGGTCACCAATCGCCTCCTGATCAACTGAACCAACTCAGATGTCTCCTAGAAAATACTAGGTCCAACCAAAATTACTCACCTACCTCTAACCAACAAATAGGTGAATAGAATTGCCAACCATACAAAGCCTCAAAAGGTTCCATCTAGATCAATGCCTGGAAGCTATTATTATATGAAAACTCAATGAGTTCTATATTCTACTTCTAGAAGCCATTAAAATACAATACACTGAGTCATAACATATTATCCAGAATCTAAATAATATGATTAGATTGACTATCAGTATGAGGATGATATATTGTACTGAAATGAACCTATGATCCTATAGATTTATGAATACTCTTTGAGAACTGATACATGAAATGGGGATATTTTTCAAAAATGAAAATCCTTGTAACACCATGTAACCAAAATATTTCATGCACATACTAAATACCCATATCATCATCAGTGAAGTTATCCTTGAAAGGTAAAATGTGGGTCACCCTCATCAGTAAATCCACAATCACCCATATTTCACCATTATTCCAAAAATGGTGAAGTTTAGGCTTCCACTAAAATATACAGAGTTGAATACAAAGGTCAATTTGATCCCAACCATGAAATCCTTCTTACCATCGTAATTATACATTACCTAGGCCAAACCTATAATCGATGAGGAAAGGTGGTGTTCCAGGGTTATGGGTTCATCAAACACCACCACATCACTGAAATGGTTCTTATCGTACAACATGATGGTGTTAACCCTGATGGGAACCCCAAAGGGGGTGGAGGTAGTATTGTTTATTTTTTAATCTTTGTAGAAAATATCACGAAAGTATAACGTCAATGTTTTGCAGGGGCCACTCTGGATGATACCATGATTTGTGGTGGAGTGATAGTGGAGAGATATGACAAGGAGGATGAAAGCTAATGCTACCAAAATCTTCTAAAACATTCCATATGTAGAGATTGGTTTTGAGTATAATGATGGGATTCTTTGGTATGATATTACTGTATCAAAATACTATATAAATAGGGGAAAAGTTTATATTGGATCTTGGATTCTATGTTTTCAAATACAATGACTACTTAATATTATATAGTATATTTCCATAAGGTATAAAGAACAATTTTTTTTAAAAAGAATAAATAATTTATGGAACTTTAATTCCTTAGTTTATTAGTAACTCTGACCCATTCTAAAAGTTTGGAGTTAGAATAAACCCATTTCTTCATCCCCGATAGTTGGTAGTTGGTAAGACACACTCGTATGCCACGACTATGATCACAGGGGAACCATAATGGTTTAGTTGTTGTAGGATGGTTTTTTCATGCATGCTTTATTTAATGTTTTCTTAAAAAAATATTCAATATAATTATATATTATTTTTTTTAAACTATGTATCAAATAATTTGAAGCTCCCAATAGCTTTGGGATAAATAGGAAAGGTTTAAATGATCCCAAAACCATTGATTCATATAGATGATATGGAAAATCCATTGATGCCCACTACATTTTCTTTTATTATTATGCCAAATTATTTGTCATGTCCAATGAATTTCACCTAATAAAAAGAGAAAGACATTGCATACATCAATATCTTCCACCCCTACCCCTATAAAGCCACGATTCTCACCAAAAAAACTTCTCTTAGTCTATTCCTATCTCATTTTGGCCCCCATCTCTCTCTCTAAATTTCTCTTAGTTTTTTACACTCTTCCCCACAAAGCACTTGGTAATCTTGAAGGAGTAAATTATTTTTGAATATTCATTTAAAGAATTTTTCTGTAATTTATTTTATTGTATTTTAATTATTATTGGTTCATTGTTTAGTTTATTTTATGAATTTTATTTAATTAATTTTTTAGTTAATTACATGTAAATTTTAAATATTAGTTAATAATAGTGGGTAATTAGTTATTATTTAATGATGAATTAATAGTAATTACTTAATAATTAGTCTTATTTAGTAATATAATAATTATTGATTGATTATTCTTTAGTTTCATTTATTGGGTTATAATAAGTAGTAAATAATAATAATTGACTAATTTATAATCATCTAACTAATTATTATTAACAAATAAATAATTAAATAATAAAATGATAAATAAATTAGTAATTTACATATAATTAATTAATAAAAAACTAAAAAATGATTAACTAATAATTAACTAATAATTAACCATTAATTATCTAATAATTAAATACTAATTCACTACCAAATAAATATAAACTAATATTCAATAAGTAATTACTAAATACTAATCCAATAATCGCTATCTACTGATTAAATAACGATTAACATAAAATTAACAAATCATTAACTAATAATTAACTAATTATAAACTATTAATTAATATTCATTAACTAATGAGGAAATATTAATTGACTAATGATTAAATAATAATTAATTATTAATTAACTAATAATTAAATAATAATAAAAAAATAATTAACTAAGAATAAAATAATTTTTAATTATAAATTAAATATTAATTATCTGTTAGAAAATATTCATTACCTAATGAGGAAATATGAATTAACTAATTATTAACTAATAAATAACCAATAATTGACTACAAATTGACTATTACATAACTATTTGCAGAATAATGAATACATATTCATTACTTAATGATTGACTATAAATTAACTTATGAATAAATTTTAATTAATGAATTATTAAGGAACGATTAAAAATGATTAACTAATTATTAACAAATGATTAACTTAGGATTAAAAAATTCTTAGAAAATAATTTACTAATAGTTACCTATAAACAAAAAATTAATTAACTAATGATTAAATATTAGTTAACTATTAATTATAAAATGATTACCTAAAAATTAACCAATGATGAACTAATCATTATCTAATGATTAGCTAATGAGTAACTACTATTAATTAACTATATATTAATTGTTAATTAACTATTAGTTACCTATTAATTGACTATTAATTAACCATCAACTAAATATTCATTATCTATTGATTAACTATTAATTAACTATTAATCAATTTATTAGTAACTAAATTAATAACATTTCGTTAACAATTATGAACAATTGAGAGAACTTATTTACAAACATCAATACCATGAAAAAACTACACCCTTATTCCTCTTTCAAAACTATAGGATTATTCCCCATAGTGAATATTTCATATAAATTAGTTAATAATGTAAATATTGTGTAGTTTTCCAAGAAATGAAATCCTTGTATGGATGCAAACAAGTGGAAGGATGATAATGAATAGATTCACCTTTTAGTACTAACCCTAAAAGCAGTGTACTGGGTATTAATTCAATCATCACATGGTGCACGAGAATGAGGTCTAACTGGAAATATGGTTGACACTCCTGGGGGATTTTATTTGTCTAGTCACATTATCATTATCCCAAAAACTAACACTAATTAATATCTTTATATAACATTAGTAATATTAAATTTTGGAGTACAAAAATATTAGTGAAAACATTAGGGATAATTCTAAACATAATAAAACATTCTAAAATTTCAGTAAATAAATGATTGTGTGGGTTCCCATGTAATGAAATCTTGTTCTAGAGATTTTAAGTGAATGCAGTCTCTATTACATATGTACCTCAGGATAATAACCATAAATGGCTGGATTGGGTATTGACTTGATCATAACCTAGTGTACGATAAAGAATCATAACTATACACCTTTTATGACACTCCTAGGTGATATTATTTAGTTAACCACATTCCCTTTTCTCCACTGAACAAAAACATATTAATAAATTTATATACCTTTAAGAATATTAAAATTTTCACTATAAAACATTAGTGAAAACATTAGAGATATGTCTAAAAAAAGAAAACATTTTTAATTTTTGGTAAAGTTATGATTGTATAGTTTTTTTAGAAATGGAATCCTTGTTTGGATACTATTTGTGGTTACAGGTTTGACGCAGATTCACCTAATGGTAAGAACATTGAAAGGGGTATACTGAGTTTATACTCAATCATCACTCAATATATGAATATTAGTCCTAACAACACATCTAGTCTGACAATTATTTTTGATCTAATTTGGATAAACACATTCTCCTTATAATCTACTGATCTTATAATCATATCCTTGTATAATGAAATAAATTTACACAATTATTCAATGGTAAACCCTAAATGACTATTCCTTATAGTGAATATTTTCCACACTACTTGAATCATGATTAAAACCCATTTTTTCACATAGCCAATCATCTCATCCCATGTCTACTGGTATGGGAACATTACTCAAACTAATACAGAAGCTTAATAGAGTAGAAAAATAATATAAATTGTTATCATAATTGTAACATCACATTACCCACATTTAAGAAAATCCATTCTCTTTAAACATTTTCCACTATATTTTGGAATTTCTTGGGACTCTTGAGGATGGAGATAATTTACTGGGGGAAAATGACCTAATGTTTAGTGATGTAGGGTTTTTCAATTAATTAAGTCTTGGTATAAAAGTTTTAGTGGATTTATGGGTTCTCCCTAAGTATAGAGAATTTCCAAGGTAGTTTGGATTTTCAACTAAAAAATGGTCTTCTTATAGTTTCCCAGATAAATACACATTGTGTAATGGGAATAATTGTCATGTAATGTATTCTGGGAAGATTCAATGAGTCTGGTATATATCATGAGAGTATTACATTTTGTGAATTTGGGTCATGTCATGTATTTATAAAATTTGTGCGTTTTGTAAAAACATGATGTGTTTCTCAGCATTTTCATCATTTTTTCATTACACGACATTTAATGGGATTAGACAACATGTAATGGGATTACATGTTGTATAAATCATTTTATTTTTTCTTGTATAAAGCTACATGGATGATTTTATATTTTCATTCATCCACATCTTCTTTTTATATCAAACTAGGAGCTCTCTTAGTAAATTTTAGAGACCTATGCTCTTCCTGAATCACTTCATTCAGAAAATTATCTCCACTATGGTTATGTTTCATGTCTCCAAGTGAGTAATATTTTTTACTTCTTTTTCACCTCTGATCATTTTATCACCCTTTAATTGAGTTATTATATTATTTTATATATCATTACGATTCTTCTTGATTATTTCTAGATCCATTGTGTGATATTTATCTAGAGGCCAACCTTTGTGTTGGTTGTGGTGTGGCATGAGAGTTCCTCGAGGTATGAGTTATTTATTCTTATCTATAGACTATTATTCTTTTTGAATAAATTTTGAGATGTGTGGATTGATTCTTAGGCCTCCATTGTTGTCATTGTATTCTTACTTTTTTGTGAATTCTATTACATGCATGTGCAAACTGAATTTGAGGTTGGTGGTTTCATAACTAGACTATGTTGGATGAACTATATCTCTATACCTATATAAATTAATTTATAAATGAAATAGAATGATACATTGATTGATTTTTGTGTGTTGAAAAATAGTTTTTGAAAAAATATTTATGCCATGACCCATCCCCTGAGGCTCATATCGTGACAACCCCATGCCAGCCTCCCATAAGCCAGGGGTTGGAGACTAGTGCTGAGTAGGCATAACCTAAACAAATGGGAGGCATTTTCTTGAGTACCTGTACCCATGAAAACAACTCCAAGCCACAGATGCTGCAAGGTGAATAGACTAAGTAAAGAAACAAAAGGTACAATATTAGAAAAATAAAGGTAAAAGAGGATATAATATAGTCTCAAATGAAATATAAAAGTAAAATAACAAGTCTCTAGAACTCCTCCATGGAAAACCCTACATGAAGGTTATGTATAGAAATAGATTTCTGAAGCCGCAGAAGCACATCTCATCTGTCTGGTCACTCTAAGAACCACCTGGCCTCAGTCCACCAATGAATCTATCAATTCATTGATCATATACACAATACATGACATGTATGGGTGAATCATGGGCATGGGTGTGTAATACAATACATAGTAGGGACACCAAACTGCAAAGGTATACCAAAAAGTAATACACAAAGAAGACTACCAAATAGGTAAACGAAGTGTAGGCTCTAAGAAGTACCATCAAGAGAGTCACTAATGTCAGGTCTTACAGGTATAATATGTAGAATGAAAAGAAAGACTATCAGTTGTAAACACTGAACCCATTATACTATTGAGTAAGTCATCCATGAGGAGTCACTTAGGCCTACTTGGGAACCTAGTACCACTCGTCACATAGAACGATTGGGGCACCTAAACCTGCTCATCACATAGGCTTGCTAGGGCACCAAGATACACTCATCACTTGGGATGGCTGGGACACATAGACCCTCTTATCATGTCAACTTGTTAGGGCAACAAGAACCACTCATCACTTTGGAATTATGTGGCACCTAGACCATGTCATCTTAATTTTCTATTCATATCCATTAGTAGGATTTCCGCTCGTAGCACACTTGATTTTGGGAGAATATACTCCTCAATCAATCAGTTACATCTAAACATTCACAAAAACCCAATTATAGTATTCCAAAAGGACTGCCTCATCACGATGGTCCCAACGGCGCAAACAGATCATCAATTGGACATGCAGTTTGATGTTATGAGTCATTTTTACTAAAAGGGTTTGGTTGGGTCTGGGCCTAGTCCGACCCAATCGGGATGACCCGGCTTGACTGACATGAACTAAACCATTCGTTTCTGGGCAGATCCGAACCAACCTGGCCCATTGGGCTAACTGGACCTGGTCCGTTGAGTCATGGGTCCATCCTTACAGGACGCCCAGTGACCCAATTTTCATCCATCTCTTCCCATACTTGTATGCTGGTTTCACCTAGTCATGCCGCTCAACGGCCCAATCCTCCCCTTTGGCCCAGAAGATGCTGTCGGGATGGTTCAGTCTAGCCAAGATGTGGCACTCGCCACGTTCGTTCTAGCCCTGTCAGCCACCGCGTGCAAGGCATAGGGTCTGCCGTATAACCCTCCAGCAGCTTTTCCGCAGGGTCCCTATCATGGTCCTCCACCACGGGTGGGTCTCCCAGTCACTTCTGCCCAAGATTCCATCGACCATCTACTGGTATCCCCAATCAAAAACCTACGACGAATTTAGCAGGTTCCACCCCACCAGCCTTCGATCCGACAACTCTTTCATCTGATGTAGCCTTCTATCACTACCGCAACCCTCATGGTCCTAGCCCCACCTCCCTAATCGGCCTTCCTTGTAGGCATTCGTTCACTTGGAGCCGCCATCTCCATCGACCTCCTACCCAGGTTGATCAACCGCTGCGGTAATACCTCATCTGCGGTTTCTATCACATGACAATGAATGGAAAGTAGTCGGTGGTGTAGAAGAATGAACAACGAATGCCTAAAGAAGGACCATGATCATTGTTCATATCGGTGTTATTCATCCTTGTTGGGTGGTTTAACAAAGGATAATCAATATGAGAATCCAACTTCCCTAAATTCCTCACATGAAAATCCCCATTCCTATGAGGATGACTATTCCATGAGTAAATATATTAGTGGATTGAACCATGTTCATCATTTAGAATGAAGAATAGGGGAAGAGGGACCACATAGAAAATCAAAACCACTTACCTAGAGTTTGGGATCATTCGTCGATGAAAAAAGGAGTCGTACACCACCGTTTGTTGATCCTTTGATCCATTGATATCAATGGTGATCCTTTGATGTGGAATAGAGGAAATAAGTTCATTAATTTTTTTCATCGTCGTTCTCCAAATATAACTTCCTAGATCCTCCAAGATCATCCTCTGATTTCCATATCCAGGTTAATCCATTCGATGGAGATAAATTGTTTCTATGTTTCAGTTATGTTTCTTCACAATGTTGTTAAACTATTTCATTTATGAAATGAAATAGTTTCCTCCTTAATTCATCATATTAAAACATTTTTTAATAAAAAAAACTCTTTTAGGTTTTCTTATTTTTCCTTAGAACACCTGAAAATTAACTGTTACCCTCGACCTGCTCCGGTCAAGGCTAGGCCCCAACTAAGGAAATCACACCCTCACGAGCTCTATGGTACTCTCAAATTCCTAATCTGAGTTATTTTTAATGAGTTTTAAGGATTTGAAAAATAAAATAATTTTATTTAATAATTTTATTTTCAGTTATGTCCCAAGAACTACTTTCCACAGTTAACCCACACACGGAAATGTTTGGCTCCTCCTAAGAAAAAAACCCATTATAAAGTCAAAGGTGGTCTCATTTTTTCAATATGAGTCACCATTCATGAGTTATAAGTATTTTAAAATTAAAATAATTTTATTTAATTATATTATTTATGATTTTTCCATTTTTGGGTTTTCTCACTGGAGACCCGCACCAAATAAAGTTAAGTCTCACCTAGGGTAAATACCCCATCCTAAATGCAACTGTTCCTTCATATTTCTTATCTAGAAAGCTATTAAATAGTTATTCCACTTTTTTAGAAAAGCTGCCAATACACACTATTTAAAAACATAACATTTTTTGGTAGAACATTCTGGGAACACTGGGCCTCGAAATCGCACGTTGTCTTATCGTCTAGTCTTGGAATTTTCCAAGAAATTTTCTAAAAATAAAACTGGGAAAATCTGAGTCGTTACATTCACAGAACCATAAGTTTTTACATCCTTGAAATCCAAACCAAGGGATTTCCAAACAGATGAGGGTCTGAGCATGAACCTGAGCCTCCCGATGAAATGTTCTCACCTGGAGATTCTTGGGCTCTCATCGAACGTGCACTACAGAAATCGATCTCCCAATGAGGGTCCCCTCCAATTAATCCCCGATATCTACCGAAAACTCCAAAAAAGTCACCCCTTTATCAACATCCATCTCACCCCAGTCAATGATGTGTGGTGGGTCATGTATGTATCTCCTTAGCTAGGATGCATTGAAGGCGTCATGCACATGCTTTAACTACATAGGTAGATCCAAGAGGTATGCCACCTCACACACTCTATGCAGTATCCCAAAAGGACTAATAAACCTTAGAGTTAACTTGATTCCTTGTCTAAATCTCATATCCAACATTGAGGAGGGACCTAAAGAAATGCATGGACCCCCTCCTCGAACTCGAAGGGTCTCCATCGTCTATCATCATAGGACTTATGATGGATCTATGTAGTTTTCACTTTCTCTTGGATAACTTGCTCCATCTTTGTAGTAGCATAAATCAACTCTAGGCTCATAAGAACTGACTCTCCGGGGTCAATCCAGCAATGTGGTGACCTTCAGGGTCACTCGTACAAGTCCTTGAGCAGTGCCATACTGACGGTGAAGTGGTAGCGGTTGTTTTATGCAGACTCCACCAGAGGTAAGTGATCCTCCCAACTGAGGGAAAAATCAAGGATTCATGTATGTAGCATGTCCTCTAGGGCTTGAATATCTTTCTCTATCTAGTTACCTTTTAGTGGGTGGGAAGTTATGCTCAAGAATATCTGCGTCCCAAATGCCTCCTCCCATCCCTTCCACAACTGGCATGTAAAGAATGCATCTCAATTCAAGATTATCATCGATGGGACTTTGTGGAGTAAATCTATCTCCTATATGTAGAGTTGTCCCAATCTCTCTACGAGTCTCTGTTTCTGAAAAGAAAATTAGTGACCGACATGGTGAGTTGGTTAATGATCACCTAGATGGTACTTTTTCCCTTGGAAGTACGTGATAATCCCGACACGATGCCATCAATATCCTTCCTCAATTCCTTCTGGGTACCCCACTTAATAAAAGAGAAACCACTTCCCAGCAAAGGGACTTGATGCAGTGTGTTATCAAACCTTGAAATTGATTAAAAAGAGCTCAACTTTTATATCAATAGGTTATCCTAGCTTCAACATGTTCTTTTATCCCCGGTGCCTTCCTTGACACTCAAATTCATATACCAATGAATCTCATATATCTAGGAACCAAATTCTACTACTTTAAATCCTCTGAATGGATCAATGTACTTTCTACCTTTCAAATATCCATCAAGGGTATTCCATGTGAAAAAATTAGCACTTAAAGTCTCACAATAAGTATTGTTGAGTTATGCCTCCCTGACTCATTTTAAGAGTGGAGGGGTAACCACCACTGATTAGAGGTATGCTACATCATCTCTATCCATGAAGGATAATTATAATGTGGACAACAGCTCTATTTACTCATTCAGAAACTATGAACTAGATCTCCCGTTGAGATAATCTTCTACCATGTTTCCCTTACCAGAAATATAGACTACTTCAATATCATAGTCTTGTATAAACTCAAGCCATAATCTCGGTCTCAACTACCATGACTGATCATGCTCCTTTCAGCTGATTGAAGAGATCATCATTACTTAGTAGTGGATACTTATTCTTAACAGTCACTTGATTCAGGTGACATAAGTCCACAAATAACCTCAAGCTCCCATCTTCCTTCTTGGAAAACAATGCTGGGGTTTTCCATGGTGAAGCATTGGGTATCACGAATCCCTTCCTCTACAATTCATCCAACTATACCCTCAATTCATGAATATCTACAACAGATATCCCATATTCCAATGTAGATATTGGTTTCCTCCCATGGTACATGTCAATAATGAAGTCTACCTCCCTATGCGGAGGTAGTCCTGGAACATCCTTTGAAATGATGTCCTCATACTCATCCACCACTGCCAGAAACCGAGGAATCGTCTCATCCACTACACATAGGGGAATGCTAGACAACTGAAGATTGATTGGTTTCACCCTTCTATACATGAGTTTATCCCATGATACATGGGTTTCCTTTTCCACCAATCAAGGAAAACCCCATTCCAATGTTGCGGACACACCACATCCTTTTTCCTAAAATAACCAATCTAAGAATCAACTGTGGATGACCAGTCTATACCCAAAATAATGTCATAAGGGATTGATGCTTCCACAAAGAGGATCCAACCAAAAATCTCACCTTAATAGTTAGATAACACAACCGACATATGTGTGATTTTCGAGTCTCCTCTTATAGGTATCTCTGTATGTAAGGGTCAAGTAAATAGTTTAACCGAAAACTCTGGGTCTCAAAAAAAATTCTTGATAAGGAATAATGATTAGCACCTATGTTTATTAATACTGTATCTAATAATAGGTGTAGACCATACCTTGAATCTTTCATTGAGACCTTGGGTCAAATGAGGTGACCACAGGAAACTGCCCCATCCCCTGTGTTCCAACTCCTTGATCCTGGTGTGGACCATGAGGGGATGGTGGTGGTAACATGTAGAAATGTATACCACCTTCTTCTAGTCCCCATATCTTCTGCCACTTCTTCCACTCTATAGATTCATCTATTCCTTTAATTGTGTCTAACACGGTGGTCCATGCACCGTTTCACTATCAGCATGATGGGCCTGAAAAAATCTAGAAAGATGTCCCATGCCTCTTCTGAAAAGTATTACCTCTTTCTAGGCCAACTAGAATCACCCTAAAATACCCGAGATATAGATCAACTATCTTGGTAAGTCTTCCCTGATCATCTCACATGTCCATGTCTTTGGGACTAACATCGTCATTTTTGCTTTCCCACGGCTGAAATCCACTTTTTATATCTGCTTAGCCAAAGGACGTTCAACAACAATGGTTCTATATAGGACCCTACAATAAGTATGAATGTATAGAGTAATGTGTTGGATTGGATGTCCTTAAACACACCTCACTCGGAGTATTGAGTCCTGAAGCACTGGTCAAATCGTACTAATCAAGTACCAGGAAAAGGTCGGTATGCCTCGATTAATATCTAGCTACCGACATGTCATCATTCCAAAGCTATAGAAGCTCTTGGGCATGAATATCTGCTAGATTTTATGGTGAGATACCCATTTCTGAGAATGGTTTCCAATATCTATCCACAAAAGATTCACCTCACTGTATGATCGAGTAATCTTAACCCTACCATCTCCCTTCTGACCCACATAGAAGTCTCACTTCCAGAACTCCCATTTAATCTAATGGTGTATTGACTAAAAATAAAACTCAGTCACCACCTCAAACCAATCCTTAGCCGCTCATGAGTCAGGCTAACTTTGGAACCTAAATGATCTCTATCTTTGAAGCTTGTGAAGTGTGCTAAACCCATACATCTCATCTGTTGGTACTATGAGTACCATTTGTAACTCCATAGGCTATGGTATAGATGGTACACCACCTGGTGGTGTTTTATCTGGTATGATCCCCAATATCCATCTCACCACCCCACAAATCATCCTCATGATCGCGTGGTGGAATCCTAGATGGCTGTCTATGTGGAAGCATCTTGAAACAAAACAAGATGTACCACGATAAATAGAGTATACTTTGTGAGATGACTCAAGAAGGACATGGAAAACTGCACCCATTCTTATATGATTAATATACCATTGTTTTCCCTATAACTAGTGTATTCATGTATTAAGTTGAAAAGCATAATTTAGGGACCTAGTGTATGGATACGTTCACCATCACACCAACACTGGATTCCCTAGCCTGAAATTCAAAGTCCAAACACTTAACACTATTTCCCCAAACAAAACTCCTAGACTATGGGTTCTTATGGTAGAACCAACCTCCAATGACACCACTCTATCACAACCCATCCCCCAGGACCCATGTCGAGACTACCCCATGCCCGCCTCCCATAGTCCAAGGGATGGTGACTAGCACTGAGTAGGTATTACCCAAACAAATGAGAGGAATTTGCCTAAGTACCTGTACACATGAACAAAACATCAAGCCACAGATTCTTGAAGGTGAATACACTAAGTAAAAAAACACAAAGTATGATAGTAGAAAAATGATGGTAAATCGAGCTAGAATACAAACCCAACTAAAACAGAAAAATAAAAGTACAAGTCTCAGGAACAACTTCATAGAAAACCCTACCTAACTGGTAGGTACAGAAATAGTTATCTGAAGTTGAAGAAGCACATATCATCTGTCAAGTCACTCTAAGAACCACCTATACACTATCCTTCAAGGACTCCGTCAAAGAATTAATCATCTACAGAAGACACGACATGTGTGTGTGAAGCCCGTGCATGGGTGAGTAAAACAATACACAGTAGGGACCCCAAAACCACCAAGGTATACCCAAAAGCTATACACAAAACATACTACCATAGAGGTACATGATGTGTAGCCTTAAAGAAGTATTGTCAAGAGAGTCACTAGAGTCATCTCATGCAGGTATAATATAATATATGAAAAAAAGACTATCAGTCATAAACTCTGAACACCTTGTACTCTTGTGGAACTCATCCATGATGAGTCACTTATGTCTGTTGGGGAACCTATACCCGCTCATCCCTTAAGACTGCTAGGGCACCTAAACCTATTCATCACATTGGTCTGCTGGGGCACCTATACCAACTCATCACTTGGGCCTGCTGGGGAACCTAGTCCCGCTCATCACATCTTCCTTCTAGGAAACCTAGAACTACTCATCACTTCGGCCTTCTGGGGAACCTTAAATTACTCGTCATAGTCTTCCCATCATAGCCCATCGCAAGATTCCCCCTCACAGCGCACTTGATTCTAGTAGAATCTACCACTAAAGCAAAAAGGTTATATATAAAATTCCAAAAAACCCACTTATAGTACATCAAAAGTACTGCCTCATCATGAGGCTCCCGAAACCCCAAACAACTCATCAATCAGATGGGTAGTTTGGATGTTATGAGCCTTTTTTTTAAAAGGGGCTGGTTGGGTCTGGGCCTTGCCTCACCCAACCCGAACTGGACCAACCAGGCACATTGGGCCTACTGGACCCTACCCTTTGGGTCATGCATCCATCCCACTAGCCCGCCTATTGGAATGGTCTTCATCCAGCTCGGCCCGCACTAGAAGGCAAGTTTTTGTAATACTGGGCCGCTCAACATCTTGGTCTCCCCCTTCGGCCCAATCTACACTGGAAAGTCAGTATGCACTGTGTAGAGACCCATAGATTGAAATACATGGAAATTACCTTACTTTTGAGGAATACTTAATACATAACAAAAACAAACACTGAAGGACCATAATATTTTAGTGTATTTGGAAACTCGGAACATAATCTTCTAATCATGGTGAAAGATCTTTAACATCTCCCATAAAGATCTCCTCCTTTTGTTTTCTTAACTAAAACCTTTCTTTATATCTTGGGGAAAAGAAAACATATAAAGGGTGAGATCATATGCTTTTTAAGGGTAATAATGGAGAAAATAAAACAAACCATATACATTTGAACATAAAAACATGGACATAATGTTTAAACATCGAAATCTTGAGCAATGACAGAAAACATGGAAGTATGTAAGGAATAGATTATGACGAAACATTAATCATGATAAAATAACATGGGAATAAAACATGTAATTGTGTCAACCATTAAGCACATGTTATGATTTCCATAGTAGCCAATGCATTTCTTCCAAGACCATCTTAGTGGACAAAGTCCCTTTCTGAATCGAGTTCACTTCTCGTTCCAGTCCTGTAACACTGAACTGGATTAACTTACCATTCCAGCCATGTCTATCTCATGAGATATAAATCTTTAACCAATGCATTGGAGGGTGATATAGTTCCCACCCATCTCATAATGAGATCATTCTTACTTGTGCCACAAAATAAACATACATCATTCATAATAACCCAATGAATAAAATGGGTTTCATAAACATCATCCCATCATAACATAATCCATATAAAACAAATGGATATCATTTCATCATAAGAAGAATAAAACCATGTCAATAATGGATACATTATACTTGAAACATAAACATGCTAAATAATGTCATCTTAGATGGAAAATAGTTTTGATAAATCACTTGAAATGAATTCTTGATGAAAATATCCTTTCTCCTTAAAAATCATTTTATTTTCACAAAATTCCACACAATTTTAAAAGAAAAGGATTTTATTGAAAATAAAAATGAATAATTGTATAGGAAGCTTCTTGAAAATTAGGCGATATGATACCGTAAAAATCCGTTCATTCCGTATAAGTTAAAAAAACATTCTTCTCGTACTTTTGTCGGAAAAGTCAAAAAGTTCCTCATGTGGTAAACAAAATTAAGATTACTTTCATAACATGTGGTAAAATTAAAAAATGGGTAAAAGGACTTTAAACATACATGTAAACATTTTTATAAAACATGGGCATGGATAATAACAATAACCCCAATAAATACTTACGAATAAACAATCTCAGATAAAAATGAGAATGGAAAAGTTATCCCTTACCTTAAGTATGATATGCTTCGTACGTATCCAAAACTCCTGTATAATGATTTAAATAATGTCATTGACTTATTAAAGAATTTAATTCATTTTTATGATATCATATATGGTTCAATTATGACTTTATAATACCCGTTCTTTTGTAAATTCCAGGTTAAAGCAACGTTTTGGGTAAAATCTTTTCATTTATCGTACATGTTTCAATTTGTTGTTCTTAATATTATTATTACTTATATCATTATTTAATTACTTCTATAATTTAAATCATGATTTATATATTATATATATTCAGTATATACATATATATAATAGATAGATGAATGAAATGAAATACACCGTTCATGGAGACGGTAGGCCATACGTATGCATGAACGTTGTTTTCCTTTCCTTATTGACTTGAATGGAATTAAGTAGATGAAATAAATATATATATACATAAATTTAGTAGAATTATAATGTCATATATTTCAATATTACTTATTATATATATACTTTATAATCATTCTTGAATTTTTAACAAGTAAAATAAATCTCATCGCGTCTTTGAGACGGTAATCCGTAGGTACGCATGAGCGATGATATCATTCCCATAATTATTGAATTGAATTAGGGTGGATGATATAATATATCAGAACCAGTATGATTTTATAATAACTATATATAGTTATTATTCACACCATTATACCCATCCAAGTAAGGTGGTGGTGGAAAAACAGATTACACCACGGCGTGGAGACGTTTTTCCGTACGTACGCACGCGCGGTGATTTCGTTTTCCATAGGATGGATAGAAGGTGAAATGGGGTTGTTTCTTACTTATAATAACATATCATTATATGAGTGATACTGATGATATTACTTCAAAATGAAACAACTAAATAAGAGGAAGTAGAGGAAGAAAGAAACTTGAAAGAGTCGGTAGAAGAGATTACCTCTTCCTCGAAAAACCTCCTTTAAACTTGTTCTTAGGGCACTAGAGTTGGTCTTTTGAGAATAAAGAACCTCTATGATATAACTAGAGAGGTTAATAATAGGAATTGGAAGGGGTTGGTCGAGATTCAAGGCTCAAAAGGGTGTGAAGAGAAGAGGGAAGGGGTGCCCTTTTTATAAGGGAGGAGAGGGGCACCTTAGGAAAAGTTAAAATACTATTTTATGATAAAGTCATATTCGGTTTTTAATAGCTCAAAATTGATTTATTTAGAAGATAAGGTGGGGATGGGTCTAAATCCTCTAAAAAATAGGTTTTAGACAAGTTTAGGTTAATATTTTAACCTTATCATTTAGATTTAACTATAAGTTAAATAATTTAACTTTTACCATGTCTTTTTGTTTTCTTACACTATATGGTTAATAAACTTACTATAACAAGACAAAATAACCCCAAGTGGTTCGTTATTAATATATATAACCTTATCTGTGTCATTTTTCCGAGCCTTAGATTTTTATGAATAGAATAACAATTAATAATAAAATATTTGTTTTAAAAACTATTTTATGTCAATTTTGACACTATTTGGTACTTGATTTTTGTAAAAATCATAACCGCATGATTAGTTTGAAAAAAGTTAAATAAATCAATACTAACATGTCATATTAACCTAGAAAATTAGTTTAATTCATAAAAGGTCTAAAATTACATTTATTTGGGTATTTATAACATCAATTATGTTAATATTTCATTAATAAGGTAATTATTGCATCGTCATTGTGTCATAAATAAATTAAATTATTTAATGTATAAAAATTATAAATAAAATACCATTATGTAGGAAATAGTTTTATCTTTATAATGAATATTTATAGTCGAATTTATCTTATGTATAACCCTATATTAAAAATGTTTTAGTTATTAAACGTTGATTTTAAAGATTTTAACTCTTCTTTAAATAAAATAATAATAAATGTCCTAATCTAATACAAGTGGACCTAAAGGGAAAACTTTTATTAATAAGGTTGTTTTTGGTCGAATTAGACTTATCTAATAGAATTAAGACATGTGTTAGGGTAATAGTAATACCAATTTTACCCTTAATTACCCTATTTACTTTTAACTGTGGTAAATAAAAGTAAAAAGTTTCTATTCACCAAAAATTATTTTTATCTTATTGAACCACATTTTACTCCTTGATATTAACCGTGTCTCTCAGATTTTCGAAATTCCACTCACAGAAGTGGTAAAATTAAGTTTTATGTAAATTTTCAAATTCTCTTAGGAGGTGGGTAAAAGACGGTGAAAAGTTCAATAAAATTTTTATATGTCTAAAATTATTATAAAATGACTCCAATTAATTACATTGAACTTATATAGGTATTATGTAAAACAATTTTGACCTAAAATAAATTTAAATAAAATAAATAATTATTTAAATAAAAATTCGGTTTTTAAATAGTAACCCAGTGTTTTCACTATTCATCAAAAATTAAAAGTTTTCAGAAAAATACCAAAAATTCACCCTATGCTAATTTCGATATTCCAAATCCAAAAATGGAGTCCATTTCGAAAGATAAAATTTATAAAATTTTAAAAAGTGGGTATTACTATTCATAATGGCTAGTTTATATAACATATCGTTGTTTAGTGAAACTCAGTATTGCGTACAACACACGCTATCGTGGAAGGTCGTGATTGCGTGTAATGCAAGACAAGTCAGGGATGCATGTAGTGCAAGAACCTTTTGGTGTAGCGTACAACACAAGACATGAATGAAATTAAAAAGAATATTTTTTCATAAAATCTCGGGGTGTTACACACTGCAAGAAATACGGGGGGTCTACCTTATAATCACTGCATAATTTCCACACGGATTTGTTGTAGGGTCCCTACCACAGACCTCCATTGTGGGACACAGCTCCCAGCCACGTGCGACCGAGATGCCTACTGATAACCCCAATCCACCAAATGCGACGACTACTGTGGGTCCCACAACCACTAGCCTTCGAACCTACATCTCTTATCACTGTCATGCCCCTCTTGGCTCCAACCTTCTGTTTCCAACACGAACAACCTAGCCGTGACCCTCCACCACTTCCAGATTACCATTACAGGGGTCATTCACCCAACCCCACTATCTCCCTTAGCCTCCTGCCCGAGTAGATCCACTACTATGGTCTATCATGGGTCCTGGTTGATGTCATGTAACATAGAATGGAATGGAGTGAGCAGAGTAGAAGAATGCGAAAAGAACACACAATGGATGGACCCCATCCTTTGTTCGTGTCGGTGTGATACGCCCTTATTAAGAGGTTTAACAAAGGAATATGAAAACGTGCATCCAACTTAAATTCCCCACAAGTAAATTCTCATTTCCAGCAAGGATGCATTATCCATGGGTCAATTTGTTAGTGGATTGACCCGAATTCATCATTTATAAATATGAATGGGGTAAGGGAGACCACACCGAAAATCAAAACCCCTTACCTAGAGTTTTGGATTTTTCTTCAATGAGGAATAGATTCATACGATGCCATTCGTCGATCCATTGATCCATTTTTACCAATAGTGATCCTTTGAAGAGGAAGGTACGAAAGAAGTTTGTTTGTCTTTTTCGTCTTTTTTCTCTAATGATAACTTCCCAGAGCCTCCAAGATAATCCCTTTATTCACTTATGAACCTTAATCCATTAATTGGAGATAACACATTTCATTGTTTCAGTTAAACTGGGTCACATCATCGTTATTCTGTAGAATTTATGAAATGAAATAGCTTCCTCATCGATGTGTCATATTTATTTATTTTTTAATAAATTAAACTTTTTTATGTTTATTATTTTTCCTTAAAACTCCTGAAAATTACTTTTTACCCACAACCCACACCGGTCAAGGCTAGGCCCCACCTAAAGAAAGAACACCCTCACAAGCTCAACGTTACTCTCATATTTCAAATCTGATTTACGATATAAGATTAATAAGAATTCGAAAAATAAAATTATTTTAGTTAATAATTTTATTTAGGATTACATATCCAAAACTACTTTCCACAGCTGAACTATGCCGGCAAATTTCAGGCTCCGCCTAAGGAAACCACCCCATTAAAAACTCAAAAGTGGTCTAATATTTTCAATCAGACTCACCGTTCAATAGTTATAAGTTTTTAAAAATAAAATAATTTTATTTAATTTTTTTATGGTTATTCCATTTTCGGGTTTTCTCATTGGGGGATAACACCAACTAATGTTAATCATGCCTAGGGTAAACCCACCATCTTGAATATAATGGTTCCCTCATATTTCAGATCCGAGAACATGTTTAATAGTTATTACACTATTTTAGGAAAACCCCTCATGAATGATATTTAAAAACATATCATTTTTCAATAGACCATTCTAGGTACATGAGGCCACAGAATCTCACACCGTCTTAATGCCGAGTATCAGAATTTTCCCAGAAATTTTATAAAACTAAAAATGGGAAAATCCAAGTTTGTGAAATTTATTTTACCACTGTTTTGGTAAAAGAAATTGGTATTATAAATTTATTAATGAATTTATTTTAGAAATGGTTTTTAAAGAATTGTTTGATGAACTGGTTTAGTAAATAGATCATATAGTATGACATGGTTATTTAGTTAGAAGACGCAGTTTTTGGCCCTGTCCCTTTTTGGGGGGTTCACTAATGGGGTGTTCCTTTTCTCCATAGTCCCTTTGTTCTAGGGAATTAATAGAGTTGTTGGGGGGGGGTTTCCATTATTGGGGTGTTCCTCTTATCTCAAGATTTCATGCATATATATGGATGCTCAATGAACTAGATTTTCTTTGTTTAGGTATGAGTGTCCAAGCCATCCTAACCTGTAGTGATCTTTAATGTGATGTTACCTATGCTTTGAGATTTCACTATTTTAGCTTATACTACCATTAATTTAAATGATATGTGATTCATGTTTTTCTTTGGTTTGAATTATATGAAATGTTTGAAATTGTTCAACATGCTTTATTTTGTAATTTTGGAAAAAGGGGAAATTAAATGTTTTTCAATTATTTTGATATAAAAATTGTAAACTAGTTATCATGATTTGTTTCCTTTAAAATTGATCATGTTAAAGTTACTGTACATAGAATTATTATAGAACACTTAGGTGGGATCCTTTTGAGCCTATTATCTCACACCCTATTCACCCCTTCAGCGGTGCAAAGAATATTGTATTTACTGTGATGTGGTGAGGTTTTATTTCAGATATCAATGGGTAGCTAGAGGTTAGATGGTGGTCATTTCACATGCTGTCACATAGAGTAGTTGTTTCCATGTTTTATTATTCCTTTGGTGACAAGAATTTTATGTTATGGTGTTATGACTACTTTGTAGTTGTATTATTTCTACTATCTTCATTTAGTTATGGTGTATATTTATTTATTCCATTTTTCTCTCTATAATATATATATATATATATATGACATATTGATCATTTATTTTGGGAGAAATCATTACCTATAGTTTTCGTTTGATGTCTAGGTGGTAATAAACTTCCTGTGGGGATTAGGAACACTCTTCAGGTATGTAGAAATTCAGTTTGGGTTCTAGTTTGAGAGGGTATTTGGGTTAGAATCATCATAGTTTGGTATCAAAGGTGGTCTATCCTCAAGATTCATTGTCTTGGGATGTTTGGTTCACAAGAGAAAGGATTTTTAGGACATTAGAGGTAAGTTTTGGTGAGTTACTGGCCATCTTTTTCCACAATGACACTCAAGTTACCATGAGATATTGGGATATGTGCCTATTATTTTGGGTTCTTGATCTTAATGTGGGATTTTCTATTATATTTTTTTGTTTGTAATTATATTTTCATATTGTATAATGGTTTTTTTATTTTGGTGTGTAGCAGTATGCCTCTATAACATATTTTATGGGTTCCTCATTAGGGTGTAGTAAATGATCCTAAAGGGTATACACCTATATAGCATAATGATATTGAGGATATCACATGAGCATTTCATGTTGTCTCCCAAAATGTTCCTCAAGTCTAGAATGTAGTTTTAGAGATATATCCATGATCTGTAGGAGACAACAATCGATCATGGGAGTTCTTGTGTGAGAGGCCACCATCCATTAAAGGCTTGAATGAACCTTAATAGGTGGAGGATTGGCTGACAAGATCAATCAAATCATAGACTCCCTAGATACTCCTGTGAGTATCATGGTGAAGCGTGTGGCATTCTGACTTGAGGGTCTCAACAAGAGTTAATGGGATTCCATGGTACATGCAGATAGACATGCTAGTATGGAATAATAGAGTTTCAAGACTCTATTATTAATTTTTTTCTAGGGTCACCGATGATGGTGAAGTCTCTAGAGTTCCTCTCTTTGCATTTTGGAGAGTTTTTAGTGTCGATGTAAAAAAATTGGTATGATGAGATGGTTCTTTTTTCTCCAGTGGTAGTATAGAATGACCATCAAGAATCTCAGATGTACCTACAGGGTTATCAATTGGATATGAGATCATAGGTATTTATTTTGAACCTTTCAACTAATTTTGAGATGGTAGATAGAACTATGATGGATGATATGAATATGATAGGGAAAGTTTGTTATTCTACTTCTTGTCTTCCACCTAGGGGAAACATTTGTGGAAAACTATGGAAAAAAGAGAAAGTGGAAGGATCATCATAAGAGTGGTGGAGGTGGTTCCCAGTGGCATGCCTCCACTCCCCCTTTATATACAAGAAGTAGTGTTCCTCAGACTATGTATCAGTGTGAAAAGGTTGGACACACCTGGTGTTCTTGTCATGCACCTGCAAAGATATGAAATAATTGTTGAAGTTATATCATCTATAACATTTCTATTAGGCTATGTTTACACCAAGATATGTTCATGGATTGTCAGCTCCAGAGGCTACTACGACATATTCATATACTTCAAGGACTATATGGATCCTTCCACATGCCTCATGAGTGAAACACCTTCATGTAGTACTTGAGTTTCTGGAGGAGGTAGATGTAGGTTCTATGATAGTGAGAGCTTCCACCTTTATTACATATATAGTATGAATATCATTATTTAATACTAGTCATTCCCACTAATTTATATCTAGCTATTTTTTATATTCTTAAACATCCAAAGGTTCTCATTCCATTTATTATGGAGTTAGTGACACTTATTAAGAAGAGGAAAGTGCAAGGGTTTTTTGTGTTTTTCTTGGGAGATAGTGATAGATAATGTAGAGTCAGTCTTTGATTTCATCATTCTTGATCTGAAATTGATTGAAATCATCATCGAGATGAATTGGATTGTTTCTCATTGTGGTGAGCTTGATTTTCATCATTGATGTGTCTCCAGTCTTGTTTATGATAGGAGTTTGTGGGATTTTTTGGGAGAGTGGGATCTAAGGTATAATCGTGCCGGACATTCCCACCCAGAGATTAGGAGTGTTTTGATTGTAATAGTCGTTGATCATAATGATATTTCTTATATTATTAATCTTCTTTATTATTTGATATTTTCATGACAGTTTTTCATATTATTTATTTTGTGTTCCTCCAGAGAGGAAGGTATAGTTCATGAATTATATGGTTTTATGTATGTATTTGATTTCGATACATTCTTGTCATATGGAACTAATAGAACTGAAAGAGCTCAATATTTATTTTGATGACCTGATGGTGAAAGTTTCATTATCCCCAGTGTTTCAATTAGGGAATCCCCTGTGCACTTTTAAATGAAGGAATACAATTCACTCTAAATGTATGTGGACTATCAAAAGTTTAACCTGGTAATTGTTAAGAATAAGTATCCTCTTCCTCATGGAGATGATTTGATCGGTCATTTAATGGGGGGAATATTGTTTTGGACAATTGATATTTGGTTAGGTAATAATCATCTCCTAGTTTTATGGGATTCTATTATAATTATGATCTATTTTAAGGGAAGGTATGGACATTATGAATATATATTGATTTCGTTTGGTTTAAATAACTGTCCATTAGTTTTTATGGCTTTGATGAATAAATAATTCCATTAGTATCTTGAAACTTTTTCGGTAGTGTTCCTCAATGATATTTTTATTTATTCTATATCTAAGAATGATCACAAGAACCATTTGAGTTTCATTTTAGAAATTATGAGGGATCTATATTTGTATGGAAAACATTCAAAATATAGATTCAAGATCCAATAAGTTAATTTCACGAGACATGTGATTTTTGAGCTTTGATTATCAATTGATCCTAATAAGATAAAAAACATATTTTCATGGGAAGAACTAAGTAATGACTTTGAGATTTTGGTCTTCCTTGTCCTTTCTAGATTTTATTAATAGTTCAATAATGAATTATCAATGTTGGAATCACCGTTGACTACTCTTACCAGGAATGGGGTGAAATTCATATGGGATGAAATGTTTTAGTCTTATTTTTATGAGATGAAACAAATTCTAACATTGGATCATATTTTAATCTTACATGATCCCCTACGGGTTATGTGGTTTTTTTAATACATATGGAACTACTATGAGTTGTGTTTTTATAATGGATGATCATGTGGTGGATTATGGCTATTTTCATCTATGAAAATATGAGAAGAATTACCTCACTCATGATTTAGTGCATACCATGGTTAGTATGCACTCAAATTTTGGTGGTAATATAATTTTTTGGAGAGGATAACTATTTATTCTAACAATAAAAGGATATTATATATCTTTTCTTAGAAATACATGAATATCACTCATTTTACACTTTATTTGGTTGTGTCATGGGAATCCCAATGAGGGAGATCATATTCAGTTGGAAAATGAACTAAAGTTTCCAGATGTATGTTTTTTAGAATAAATGAACCCCATCTATAAATGTGTAAGAGGATTTTCATGATCTACCTATATTCGGAGACTGTCCAAGGTGGTTTGGTTTTTTTAATAAAAAATTGAGTCTCAGAAATCGGTTTAAAAAATACATGTTGTGTTAGTGGATTAAATATCGAGTAATGTATTTCAGGTAGATTTCATGATTTCGGTACACAACAAGAGAGTAATACACTATATTTATTTGGTACATACCATTTATTGGTAAAAGTAATGTTTTTGTAAAAACGATATGTGTTTTTTGATCTTTTCAACCTTCATGGGTTACACAACGTTTAATGGGATTGAAATCCATATAAATCCTGTGATTTGTGCTTTTAGGGAACTGCATAGCTGATTTCTATATTCATTTGGCCGCAACATCTTTTTATCATGACCAAGGAGATCTCCCTAGATATTTTGGGGACCTCCATTCTGCCCAAATCACTTTTTTTGGAAATTAATTTCCATTGTGTTCGGGATGCATCTCTCTAGGTTAGTAATCATTTCTGCTTCTTCATTTCCTTTGATCATGGCATCATCACCACATTTCTTTATTGGGTCCATTATTTTTTTATGATTTTTATTCACTATTATTTCTATATTCATGTGTGATAATCCTATGGAGGATAACCTTTGTGTTAGTTATGGTGATGTGTGTGAGTTCGTTGAGGTTAATGTTCTTTATTCTTCTTTACTGACCCTTCTTCTTATAGAATCAATTATGAGATGCATGGATTGATTTTAGGGACTCCATAATTGTCATTTTGTTCTTCAATATTGGTGAATAACATTAGAGGTGTCTGATACCCAAGTTTCAGGTAGGTGGTTCTATCTCAATACTATGTTTGATGAACATTATTTCTTTGGGTTTATGAATTTTTTTATAAATGATATTTCATGATGGATGGATTGATTTTTATGTGTGGAAAATGGTTTCTTGATTAAAGATGGCCTTATACATATTTTGGTAAAATAAATGGGTATTTTCTAATCATTGTGAAATGGATTTCAAAACTGGTTTTCAGTGAATGGTTTTTATGAAATGGTTTGGAAAATAGGGGCCATGTGAAGGCATTAGTGTATAGGTGGAAGGTGTTGTAATATGCCTCATCCATTGTCGGGGATTCACTCATGGGGTGTTCCTTTTCTCCCAACTTTTTTTGTTCTAGAGACTTGATAGATATATTGAGGGGTTAAATATTTGGGATGTCTCTCTTATCTCTATATTTAATACTTATATTTAAAGGTTATAAGTGCACAATTTTCAACTTTTAGGTATGAGTTTCTTATCTATCATAGCCTATAGTGATCCTTAGCATGATGTTACCTATTCATTTGTATTGTTCTATTTTATCTTGTACTACCATGGATTTATATGACATTTGATGCATTATTTGAATTGATTTTGTATATGTAAAATGATTTGAAACAATTTAACCAGGAATATTTTATAATCATGTAAAAATGGAATTTTTTTATGATTTGGATATAAAAACTATAAAATATTTGTTATACCCTATTTTCATTGAAGTTGAGAATGTTCAGATTATTCTATAGAGACTTATTATGGAATACCTGCGTGGGATCCTATAGAGCCTATTATCTCTCACCCTATGCACCCCTTTGGTGGTGGTTAGAGATTTTTATGTCTTTAAATATAGGGAAGGGAAGGGCGCCGCTGTTAGGAAGTAAGGTTTTATGTTAGCTATGTCTGGGTTACTGGTGGTGAGATGGGGGGAGTTGTCCATGCTATTACATGGAGTTGTTGGTTCAATATTTTATTTTCCTTTTAGTGATTGGAATTTTACATTGGGATATTTTGACTAATTTTTTGTTATATCAATTTTGATGTATTCATTTAGTTACAGAATATATTTACATCTTCCACTATTTACCAATATTATATATATACATATATTCCATTTTGTTTATTTTGGTCGAGATAAATCCTTCTCTCCCGTTGTTGATTGATTCCAGGGTGTTAGTCTCTAGCCCTGTGGAGATCGGGAATTCCATTCAGGTATATATAAATTCAGCTTGGATACAAATTTTGGAGGGTATCCAGGTCGAGTTCATCATAATAAGTTATTTTGGTAACCTAAGACATCTTCACATATGAATTAATGGTTAGTTAAATCTAATACATTATTAGGAGATCCAATATATTAGCTATAGATACATTCAAGTCTAGGATTGGCTATGACATCTATCTTATCCATTAACTGACAAAGAGGACTGGTTATATGTAATAACTTTTTATTACCACTGATGTGATAATTATTTGATGATATTATATGTAGAAGTTTCTACTATCCAATAGCATCCTACTGTTGTATGACAACATAGGTATACAACAAACATCATAAAATTTACATCCCAATAACATGAGATAGTTAAATTTTATGTGTCATAAAAAACCGAAACTAATAAACCATATATAATGTAACATAATTTTTATGAGGGAAGTATCTAATTATGGAACTTATAAGGATGAAGATAGAGAAGTTGGGGAAGATGTTGCTAGAAATGAAATAGTTTTATATCTTCCTCAATACATGATAAATCACCAACCACTCTTCACATCTTGGTCGGAATCTATAATGATTTTTATTCCATTCTAATAGATTATTCTCATAGTCATAATTGAGTTTCCTGGAGTTATATAGGATAGGTTTGGTTCAATGGACAAAACATTATACGTTGGAAGATATTTTATAAGAAAAGATACCATACAAAGTATATTGAAATGATTTCATATTGAGAAACATTGTAGATATTTATTGTCAAAGTCAAACAAGAAAAATTCCATCATATGGTGAGGGAAATATGGTGATGATTTTAGATTCTTCCTATTGAATATTCTTGACATTTCTCATTGAAGGTGGGAGATTTCTAAGATCAAGGCATCTAATTCTTTCATGAAACCATACTTGACACAAGATCATACAACATTGGTTGACAAATTTATTCCATTTATTATTGTCGAGATGATAATGAGTTTCCAAGATGTACCAATATCCATTTTCAAGAGAGGATACAATAAATTTTTTATTATAATATTTCTTATGGATATCCATGGATAGAAAAACATAGGGAAATTTTCAAGGTGTACAGTGATTGGGATGATTCTTATCAACTGTGTCCACAACTTCAATCAATACCCAGGTAAAATGAAAAACTTTTATTCCACCTTGATATGAGTGAAGATGTGTCTCAGTATTACTGAGTTGATCATTATCATGTTAAATTTCAATGGTGAATTTGGGTATTCATTCCTTTCATTACCACATTTATTTTATAAAAACAATTTATAAGGATTGACAAAATGTTTCTATAAAGAAAGTACAAAATCATATTTCTAATTGATTCAACCAAAAATGGTAACCATACATCGCTTCTGCATGTATATTCTATAGTGGTGAATGGAAATAAGGAATCATGGAGTTGGTTATTAGAAGGTATTAGAAACCATTTCAACTAAATTTCGAGTATATGTTTGATATCTTATCATCATCATGTGATCAATGAGGCAATCAATTAATATCTTGTTATATGTAGAACCCCAAATATGCATAATTCATATTTAATTAGATCTATTGCTATTAATTTGTGAATGAAATTTCATGATGATTCTTTGAATGAGGCTATAACAAATCCTAGTATAAAATCTATTGATTTTTTTACTTTGAAAATGTATTGTGAATATTGATTTACATATAATATAATCATTTTCAAAGAGAATATGAGCTAAATAACTAATTTTATAAACAATCTATTTAAGTAATTTGTATAGAAAATCAGGGAGTGTATTACTACATGTTTCAAATTCCAAAAGAGAAATTCTTAGTGGTGTATAGTGGGGGAAGAGGTAAACACACATGGAAAAAACATTATAGAGTGCATAAATGTTGGATTCAATGGGATTAAAAATTTATCTATAAAAATACTAGTTTTGGAGACATTTTACCATTATTGTAAAGTACTTCATAGAAAGAGGAAGAAACATTACTGATAGGTTTCATCAAGGGTATTCGTACAGATGAAAATTTTAGAAAGGCATTAATGGTAATATTGATAAAGATTCTAATTTTTGAGTGAAAAAGTTAAACTATGAAGCAAGTGGATTAAATATGGTAGGGTTTCAAGACCCAATAATAGGTATCGACAGTTGAGTGTTGGTGGTATTATTGGATGTGAGGCATTGTGCTTGTAAATAGTTTCAGGCATTATGGTTTCCATGCACAAATTCTATTGTGACATGTTCCACTATGAACATCTCATGGGAACCATATGTTGATCATGTGTACATGATAGACACCATTATTAACATCTATATTGAATCCTGGATACCTATTGAGGATTTTTGGAACTTCTAATTTTTTAATATTATCTCACATTGATATTTGATATCAATAGGTTGTTACCATTAGTTAGAATGAAGTCCAGTAGGATTCTAAATGAGATGGATTAATATAAAAAACTAGACCAAAATTTGAGATATATAATATCTCATAGGGAAGGTTGTAATAGGAATGGATGTCCTAAAAATTCTAGAATGATTTCTCATTGTCATCCGTGATGATGTATTGCATGAAAATAATTAAATGTCCTAAATGTTTAAAAATTATATTAGGGTCGGACCTATGATCGATCATTTGGGAAGATTTATAAAAGTATCTATGATTTAAAATCACCCTTCTAAAAAAATATTACATATAAATTTCAAAATAAACCTTATTAAAACACTCAATCAAATCAAGTGATTATTCAAGTCTATATAATATGTTTTTTTAAAATTATCTAGTTATTGTTCAGAACATTCCGCGTCCAATTAAATTGATGATATAAGTAAACATGTGAAGTGTTTAAAAGGACTCATAAATAAAAACAATGGAAAATGATGAAACTTCTTTTTCAAAAATAATTTATATGTAATTATGTATAATACACTCTGTGATAAACAAAGATCAATCAATGTTATCAACTCAAGAAAGGGAAAAGTGTGTAAATGTAAATATTATATATTATATTCTACTATATACAAATTTTTATTTATATTTTACACTTAACTAATAGTTATTTCATCATTATACATAGATACAAAGGATATTACTCTACTCACTATGCATTATAGAAATATTTCTTGTGACATGTTAGTGGGACACTATTTTAGATGGGCTAGGGTTAATATGTTGCACCATTATCATCACATGTTTCCTCAATCCTCTATTATACCATACCTATGATGTGTTGGATTTTTATGGAAACACTATATCAAAATTTAAATTTTTGGATCATCACCTCATTGTTTCCCTCACAAAGAGATGGAGACCTAAGACAGACATGTTCCACTTGACTAAGGGAGAGATGACCATCACCCTAGAAGATGTGGCAATTATACTCTGTCTTCTTATCCAAGGTGATCCAGTTATAAGACCCCAACATAGATACTATCTTGAGCTTATAAAATGATTTAGAGGCCTTGAAATTGTGGGTAATGATACTATGTCAAATGGAAGTGAAATATCTATGAGATGGGTTGACATGAACTTTACACATTTACCCAATAATACTAATGAGAATATTTCCATGAGTCATGCCTATCCATATATCTTTCATCTTGTTTGAGGGATAGTGTGCACTGATCACTCTTGTATACATGACCATATAATGTATTTGGGGATACAAGAAGACTTTTATCATCTTGGGAGCTAAATCTTGGCATATTTATACTTGGAATACACTTACAGATCATTATGCACTGTATTTCAGTCAAATCATAGTGATCTTGGGGGATCATTCATCCTTATTTAGATGTAATAATTTGAGTGCATCCCTCCCCTAGCCTCTATTATTGTTGGTTCATTTCTTGATATGAATGTATTGTAGGACACTCCATATTGACAATAGTATAAACCCTTATCTTTATTGTTTTCTGAAGCTAATATGATATCTTGTGATTAATTACTTATTTTTAATTAGTTTCTTTATTTTATGTTATATGTGGAGTCTAACAAACCATTTTTTATTACATTGAGACACACTTTGGGTTCAAACCATCTAAAAATGAAATGTATACTACCCACCAATGTAAGTATATATATTCATCTTTTGAGTAATTAATTTATTAATATTATCATTTTTGTAAATTAGTCAGAAAATATTTTAATAAATTTTACATTTCATTTCAAAATTCATAGATTCTGTACCAGGGTAAATTAGATCAAATTCTTGTATGGTATATTGTTGGGATTGATGATTATAGGGTGGTAGTTCCTCTTATGATTTTTCATATTTTAGAGTATCACCAACCATATAAAGATATTTTCACGTCTTCATGGGTTCAATGTATTCTATTAGATCCCAGAAAACAATAAACACTTTAGTTGCTAATGTTAATAGGGATGCAGGATATCAACTAGAGATAGTATCATGCACAGTACATTGGCACTGAGGATGATGGGAATAATTTCATATCTAGGGAATGCTTATAATGAGATTACATCTCTTACAATAGGTTTAGAATGTTCCATGGTATAGAATTAATTATATACTGTATTTTACAACACATTATAGAGGGCTCTATGATCTGGTATGTCAATAAATAAAAATTAGTTTATTTTTTGTACCATTTTTTAGTTCATCTTGAATATATTTATAGTACGCTTGACTATAGCCTATTATCCATATGTGTGATCCAGAGGTGGTTGAGGTGTTTATTTAGTTGGTGCACCATGTTATATTGTGGGACATGATTCCACTTTATCATGTTCTATATGATAGTATATTCAATTTTCCACTTAAGAGAGAGGAGGTTATGACACAAAAATATCCTCTAGCAGTTGTGGATGTTGAAGATTTGTGATTATGAGTAGGTAGACCATGTTATAATATATGCGAGGCCACACCTATTCCACAAGAATAGTAAAAACATCTAACGTACAAGCCTCATCTATTTGTCGATTTGTACCAGTAGCCTTGGCATCCATTTTTGTTGCCAACATATACACAATTTTTATTGGTACATAGTACCTTAGATCATATCAGGAGTCATTTCCCATGAATTCAACTTTTTTGATTGATCCTTCATAGGGAATATGAATCCCTTATTAAATTGAATGTCCTTCTAATTACACAGTGGGAGAAGGATCAAGTGAACATCTCAACATCTTGGTGAAACCTCATACAAATGATTCACAGATATAGTATCATATAATAGAGGTTTTTAAACCTTATAATGATCCCCCTCCAACTCATTAGAGACCACCATGTCACATAGGTCAGTGATCCCGATACAGATATCCCATTCACACTCCAGATAATGGGTTGATACCTCAACATAAACATTGATGGAAAATACTTATACTTAGATTTATTTATTTTCATTGATGAAAATTATTTGAGATTACATTGAGTGATATATATTATTGATCATGTTCAAATTATTACACAAATACAAGTCAACTAATTAAATATAATTAATATATTTCAAAATAATACACTTCCATCGAATATTGAAATTATAATTAATAATATTAATTTTAAGGTAAATAATTTCCTTTTTACTATATGATTTTAACTAAACCATTTATTTATAATTAAAATATAATACATATGTATAAAAAAATTATTTTATAATTGCTTTAATTATTTTGATATTAGGATTTTGTAAATTAATTCATAAGTAAGAGTTATTAATTAATAAAAATTAAGAATAACTAGTAATTTATAAAATTTAATTTATTGTAATAAGTTAGAATTTAATTATTAGTAAATAAATAAAACACATTAATAATAAAGTCAAAAAAAATATTTATAATAGATTTATAATAAGTATTAATGAATTTACCTATTTAATAATAATAAACAAAAAATATGAATTATCTAATAATATGTATTAATAAAAATTATCAATTAAGTTGTTTTTAAAAAAATATTAATTACTTAATAAGTGATAATTATCAATAATAATTATAAATAATTACTGTTTAATTATTTATAATTCACAGTGATTTTCATTTAGATTTCTCCCTTCTCTCATAGTGATATCTCCTAGGCGTGTCTCTCACAATTCTTTGGTATTTACGCCTAGAATTGGAGAAACCATTCGAGGGCTTTATTTCCCTAAATATGAGAATTTACTAATCATTCTTCTTAATCATGGACTCTTAGGCTTGGCTTCACCAAGAAGTTTGGAATATCACCTTTAATCTCTTCTTCCTCTAAACTCGTTTGCCTACTTCAATAATCTTGGTTCCTCAACATCGACATTAGTGGCTTTAGTGGCATCAGGTATTGATGACTTTTTGTTTTATTCTAGCTCTAGTGGTTATCATCAACCTTACTGTCTGTGATAACAATGGTGGAGAAAGCTAGTGGGAAATGAAGATATGGGAGTGGACCAGGAGGGTTTGTGTTGCTTGAGACTTTGGGATATATTAATGGAGCTATCTATGGGGCATCCCAGAATTGATACTATTGCATTTGGGTTTGGGACCCTGATCCCACTTTCTAGGTTTCATGAGACATGAAACGTCCCAAAAAATGTATCAATGCATTTGGTTAGTGGTACAACATGATTCATTCATGATTCATCAGGTGGGAGACATCTAAAGAGGGATGGGTGTGCTGATACACACCATTAAACCAACTATCTGCATTCTAATGAAGGTTGGATGGATAGTTGCCACATAATAACACTGTTTTAGTGTGATAATGAGGAATATCTTGTTGATGGTGTAGTGTGGTACACACAAGTATCACCGGGTGGGGGGATCGAAAGAGACACGGTTGTACTGACACCTATCATTCGGTCCTCCCTCATGCCAATGTGGGAAGAGAGGTTCCCTGCCTTATTGTGCCTAGTCACCAAGGCATATATCTCGATAAGGGTGGGGTAAGTTACATAACATATTTTATAGGAAGTACGGGTGTAGTAGCTATGTCATGGGGGGAGGGGGGGGGGTGAGACATTTGACTAGTGATTGGGCATTCAGGTCATCTCCTTCTAGCAGATTGTTTTTTGGGTATTCATTTCATGGGATCATTTGGGCCATGTAAGCGCCTTCAGGCCATGTTTCGCTCTGTACTATGTGCCTCTAGGCCTATTAACCATGTATTGGGTTCCCTCTTAACCCAGTCCCAATGGGATTTTCCTTTATTTTCTTAACCAACGTGGTCTTTACCCTCAACATGTTCTAAATAAATTTACAATTCATGGTAATAAGTTATAAATAATTTGTTATGAATAATTATTAAAATTTAAATTTACTATTAATATATATATGTTTTCAATCAATAATTCATTATATAAAAGTATGAAACGATTATTAACAATAGTTATTTATAAATTATTCTTAATGTTTTTTTCAAAGTAATTATTTCCTATGGATTATGTATTTAAAACTGAAAATTCAATAATTATTTATAGTAATTTATTTATTTACTTATAATAAATTATAAATAGTTTTTATTAATTACCAATAATTAATTCTAGATAATTTATTTATGATTTATTTTATTTTAATTTAGGAATGAGTTAATCAAAATACTTTTTAAAATAAATTCTTAGAAATTCATTCAATCTAATCATGCCTTCGGCCTCTGCCAAAGGAGGTGAAAGGCGCAAGAGGCTTGAATGATTTGGAAACATAGTTTTTTAAAAAATTTAACCTAATTTTTTTTTAAATATTATTGATGAAGAAACATAAAAACATACCATTATCCACATTCACCCCATACTATGTTCTTTTTATGGTATTCATTGAAAAATATTTATTGATTCAACATGAATACATTGAAGGTCCTATAGAGTAAATTGTGTATGGATAAGTTTCAAAATTAAGGGGTTGAAAATAATATAAAAAATTGGAAATGGTGGTATCCGATATTATACATACATACATATACACAAACACAAACACACACATGTGCATACATATATATGAGATATTAATTTCATTGATGTATTATAAAAGTATCACGTAAAATATCACTCAAATTTCCATTAAGGGATATATCATTATTTGAGAGTTTTCATTAGGGGATTCAATATCCTCTTTAACATTGTTCAAATATAAATATATTTACAATAATACATTATTAAGGATAACACGTTATAAATACTTAGTAATAATCTATAATAATAATGTGATATAATAATAATAATAACAATAAAAATAAAAATAAAAATAAATGTAATTAATATTATAATTAATAATAATAGTTGGAAGATTCCCAGAGTTGTAAATTCACCATCTAATTCTGTATATGACCATTGATCAAAATTTAGAATCCACCATGGGGGGGGGGATTTATGAGGCCCTTTATAACCAATGACACCAGCAATGATGTAGCTAGAGTTGCAGACCGTAGTACATGATGATATAGGCAGTGATGAAATATAGAATAGGTGGTATTTAAGTTGTGATAATGGGGCCTTCGATCCATGTAATGGATTTAGATAAATTAGGCATTCATTACCTTAAATTGTAAGGGTTATTTTTTGTGTGTCTATCATGGGGGGGGGGGTTGTGGTCTAATCTATGTTATCCCATAGGTTTGTGTTGATTATTTTACTGTAACCTCCATGACCACAAATAAATTATAATTAATAATAAGAATTTAAGGTAATCTAATTAATAATGTAATTAACTGTATATAGTGAATAAAGGATAGATCCAAGGGTTTGGAGAACCAAATACATGGTCCCTTTGTTAAATAAAAAGGGAAAGATACAATGAAGACAACATTTTAAAAGTGACACCCAAAATGAAATCAAGTTATATCAACGAATAATATTATCTTATTAAAATTAAATGGTTAATAATACAATAATAATGTTAACAAATTTTTACATATTCATAATAACAAACAAAATTAATATAATTATTAATAATAATGATATAATTAATTAATATTATTATAAGGAATTTTATCAATAATAATTAAAATTGGATAGAAATGGGGGTCGAAGAACTATTGACTGGGGGAGATCATGGATATTTGATTTATAAGGAATTAAATACTCATCGGGATTTTACTCATGATTTAATTTTGATCTTTTGGAGGGTGGATGTTTATCTAAGGAAACTTCTAAGTCAAATCCGATTCAGGATTGTCAGCAGGACTTGTCTCAAGATGAACCTTTAACACCAGATCATTAATGGAATTTTACCTATTTTAATGATTTGCCTCCAGCACCTATAGTTAGTAAGGAATATTTCACTCATGTTATTGAAAATCAAGATGAATTCTTAGATAGATTCAATATTTTTCCACTGTATTATAGAAAGATTTTTTATACTAATTTGGAGACAAGATTTGGAGATTAGTTGACTTGGTGTATCAATTAATAGAGGTATGATTTTTTTGTGACTAGAAATAAATTACCATTAGTTTTTCTGTCATTTATACTGCATTTTATTATTACATATTCTTTTGTAAGAATGAAGAATCATTTTACTGACATAAACTTTGGATATATTCATTTTTATACATCTTTATGTTGTCTTCTATATCATTGTTAGAAGAAATCGTTGTGAAAAGTTAAAGATATATTTACTTCAATACATTGTTGAATATTATTTACATATTTTAGAATATGATACATATATAATGTTTAATCCATTTTCTCAAAATAATCAAACTCTAATTACTTGTTGGAGTTTTGATTTCTTGCACTCAGTTGTGATTAACTGTCATCTTCTTGCACTAGAAATATAATTATGGAACCTTGTAAAAGATCTAACAGGATTTTTAATGTCTTATATTAAGGTGTAAAGTGCCTACAATCAGTTGTTATTTTGAAGGTCTTTTGATAAGAGGACCTGCTTGTAAAATCACCAAGCTCATGGAGATAAGCATTGGTGGAGTGGACTAAGGGATCTTTGTGCCCTAAACCACTATACATCACTATTTTCATTTCCTTTATTTATTTCCAATGCTCACTCATATTTTAGAGTGTTAGAATGGTTCACTACATAAACAAGAGAGTACTTCTGAATCATTCAATGTTTTTAAGAACACAATTCACCCCTCTTGTGTAATTTTCATCCCTATAACCATTCCAACATAAGAATTTATATCAAATGTTGGACTCTATTAAATATATTTCTCTTTTTTTTTTGAATTCAATGAAATTATTTTGTCTCTATTTGATACCTAAAACTTCATATCAGAAGGATCCATTGGATATTTTCTTCTACTAACAAGCCTAATTTAATGATTATAGAAATTAAAAATTGAAATGGTTGATCTTGGATAATGAATTAAATGATTCATGCTCCTTATTTTAATAGTGAAAATTATAGATGCTAGAAATCCTGTATGATCATTTATTTAAAAATAAATTGAATAAGGGTTTATTTGAAGTCTATTAAACATTATGGTATTACTAAATAGGATTTGGAAGATTGGAATAATGATCAAGAAAGAGAGTATGATATCAATTCAAAATTCATGAATGCTATTGTGTGTGGTTTATGAAGCGGTGAATTCAATCAAGTATCTCAATGCCATACTTCATGTGAGATATAAAAGAATATTATTGTTTCCTATGAAGTAACTGAAAATATTAGGAAATTAAGGTACGCTGTTGTGAAATTAATGTTTGACAAGTCTGGAATATATGAGGAAGAAACTATCACTCAAATGAATGGAATATTGACTGAGATTTTAGATAAGGATGATTTTTTGGGATATCCAATTTAAAAATCAGATCACACATAAAAGTACTTAGAGTACTACATTCTAAGTAGAATGGAATATAAATAGATATATATTAATCTACATTATTGAAAAATTATTTTATGAATGAATTGATTGGGAAATTAATGATGTACGAAGATAAGATGTAAGTCAAAACTGAAAATCATACAATATATATAGAATATTTTCTCAAAAACAACCACAGATGAATCATCTGATTCTATATATCTAGATTTAGATACAGAAGTATCATATCTTTCTAAAATATTAGATAAATTTCATTGAATGAAAAAGAAAGGGACTGAAGAAAATATATGATGTGAATACAAGGAAAAAAACATATAAAGGAGAATTATCATCTACTGAAAACACAAAGAAAATATCATTATTAGTGAAAGGGAAAGAATATTATATTGGATACCTAAAGTTATAATTCTGTTTCACATGATGAATCTTATTCAGATTCTAGTTTTGATCATAAAATATAGATGGTATGTCTTATGGATCATACTGATCATGAGGTACAATATTCTTACTCTCAAAAATATAGTTGTAAAAAACATTCTTACGGTGACATGAATAAGTATTGATTTAAGCTATAATATAAATTTGAATCCTTAAATAAATATCCTATAATAATTAATAAATCTTATGATATTGTTATATTAGGTACTGAAATTTTTTCAAAATAGACTATAGAATTAAAATATATTTCTTATAAAATGTCTTGTGATCCTTATGCCAATAATATTAAAAAAATATTTACTAAAGTTGATTACTTAAAATATGACTCAAGTATTCTAATCAAAAGAGAAAAATACATAAATCAAATCCATGGTAATATGAAATTTTGGAAGGATGATTTTGAAATGGAAGTAATGGTGAAAAAATTATATAATTTATTTGTTCCATGTTTAAATAGTATGAACATGTATACTATTCAATGTTTTGATTTTTATTTTGTATTAATGGATATTATGAGAGTTATTTCTATTTATGAAAACCTCAAATTTATGGTTTAAGAAATTCATATTTCTCAAAAAAATTGTTTAACTTCAATAGTATAATTTCAACTTAGAAATAAATTTGTTTGGATTCCTAAAAACTAAATTACTAAAACTATTGCACCCAAAATCTTATGATTACCAAAACAAAAATTGATTTTTATGTTTTTAGGACTACACCAAAATGTTATATTGCTAAATATTTATGTGTTCGGTTGATGGTAGTTAACCACTCAGAAGAAGTTCATTATCAAAATACCTAAGCACTAGAATCACTAATCCATGAAGTATTTAATTTTAATATGTATATGATTCTATTGAATTAATTATTTTATATAGAAGGAGAAATATATTTACAAAATTTTATTTTCACTAATACTGAATTTTCAAGTATCTCTAAAAAATTATTTTAAATATTTTTTAAAATACAATATTTATTTAAATTATAAACAGTTTATATTTTCATTTTTAAACCATTTTGAAATATTTATATTTAACTTTATTAAAATTTAATATTTTTTATGAAATATGAACATAGTTCTTATGTAAATATGTATTTTTAAATGTAAAAATCTATAATGATTGTTTGGTGTATTTTGGATAATAAATATGAAACGTCGCCTCCATTGTGATATAACCAAATACATTATCTTCTTCTTAAAACATTTTACTTTATTTGTCATCTTCTTCAGAATATCATGTTCAAATGATTCTAAGAAACCAAAAAGAATAAGATGAAGTGATCAAGTACTTCTATATCAGAAGAAAATCATTCCCACAAATAGAAAAAGGTAATCCTTATAATTTGATAGAAGAATAGTCAGTTCCATCTGTTAAACATTCCTATAGAAAATTATTCTAAAACAAATAAGGAAATTCATAGTCCTGAATAAATGGAAGTCTCTTCATCTCAAATATCTTATGAAAGGATTCTGTTCAATGTTATCACATTAAATGATAAAAAAGTGAATCTACAAGCTACTTCGAATTTGTCTAAAAAGTAATATTAACATTCATTGGTATAAAAAATATTTTTTGACTCACTGTAAAATAAATATCATAATATGAAGGATAAATCAATAGAAGAACAGGACTTTGAAGTGTCTAGGTACAAATGCTAAGTCCTTTATAGTTTCTTAGAAGGGAAGATGTTATTAAGATAGATCCTGATAAGATGAAACTATTTCAACTTTAATAGTGTTCATCCTCTTTTAATCAATAAAAAACATATATTTGAAATAGATTAGAATAATTGTTAATGGTTTTAGCTACTTTAAACAAAATTTTATATGTTTGGAAAGATAAAATGAATAATCTACTCCTTCTTAACCCATAAATTTTATTTTTTATTTATTTAAGTTCATCTTTATATTTATTATTTTATATATATTTATAGTAAAAATATGTTATGTAAGTTGTTCTGTAATTTATTTTTAATATTTTATTAATAATGAACTTAATATTTAATTTTCTCATAACTATGTTTCTTGGTGTATATAAAAAAGGCAACACTAATTATTATATTTTTTACTTGTGAAAAAATTGAGTTTTATTTCATTTTACACAATGAATTGGGGGATGTATTGAGTGAATAATAATTTTATTCATTAAAAATTTTATGATACTCCTTGTGTTTAAAATATTATATATTTTTATGAAATTATGAATTTGGGATGTGATAATTTTATTACTCATATTTTTAATCCACAAAAGGGAGAGAAGTTTTTAGTTTACTTATTTTTTCATTTTGGGAAATTTTTGTAGTTTTATCATATGAAGAAAGTGGATAAGTTCTTTATTCAACATTATATTCTACTGTTCATATGGGGTAGAAGTTGTCATTGTGAAAAATGATACTAAAAAATATTTCACAGATAATGGTGGAGTAGATTGTTTTTTATTAAATTTTTATGTATTTTGTTATAGTCTTTGTGATCATAAATGGTGGAGATTGTTGAGAATTTATTTATTGAACAACTTTAGTAATTTCCTTTTTCATTTTGATTATCACAAACTCCCATATTTATGTCACTAATGAATTTAAATTATATGAATAAAGGAATTTATTAATCACCAGAATATATATTATGAAATTATATTCATAATTTTTTACCACTAAGAATATAAATTTTTGTATTTCAGATACATTTTAATGTGTATTTTGGAAATACTATTTATACCCTACATAAGTAAGTGTAATGTAAGGAAGGAACCCAATATTTGAAATACAACTTATGGATCAGGTACTTTATGCTATTAAAAAATAATTGTTAAGAAATCAAACACAATTAATTAACCCTATTTTGGATGAAAAAAAACGTTTGGTACATCAAATCTACTTTTTTGATCAATCATAAATGGTCAAACCTATGTTTGGGGTTTATGTCTTCACATGAAGGAACAATACATTTTACAAATCAATGACAGAGTTTTAAATTTGTTATATTATCTGATATTTATGAAAAAGTTTTGATGAAAGTAAATATATATTCAAATAAATATTATGAATAGTTCAAAGGCTCGTTATGATTGTTTTAAAAGCTATTATTCAATTAATTAAATTTTCACTATTCTTACGAGATGTTGCAACACTCTAGAATGATTTTGAATTCAAATATTCATGATTTATTGGGTGATATTTATAGATCTAGTGTGACCTTGAGTAGTTTCACATGCATTTTAAATAATGGCCTGCTCTTCATCAGAAAATATTGAGGATATATACAAAAGGAAAAACATTGTGTCATCACATTTAGAGGTACACTTTGGAGACATACGAGTTTTCATCTATTTTATCGACTCATTGTTGTTACTGTCATTGATACTACATTTTATTGATAGATATTATTCTATAAGAATGAAAAAGCATTTTCTTGAGATATAAATTAGAGAAATTCATGTTTATGCATCTGTTTGGTGTGTTATCTATAACTTTTTGAAGAAATAACATTCTAAAGGTGAATATCTATTTTCTACTTTGAATTATTGAAGATTATTTATATTTTCTATTTGCAGTTGCCACTATGAAGTTTAACCATTTTCCCAATAGAATCAGAATCCATTGATTTTTTTTCTTCCAATTTTCTCACTCATTCATGGTTAACTGTAAGCTTATTTCACTAAACTATGGATTTATGGTTCCTTGAAAAAGAACAATAATGTTTTGTAATTTCTTATTGTAATGTATCAACTGACTGAACTCATTTTTTGTTTTGATGGTATTAGGATTCGAGGTGCTACTAGTTAAATCACTAAGCTCATGGAGTTGATAGTTGGTGGAGTGGACTATGGGATATTTGTGACATGAACCACTATACATCACTGTGTTCATTTACTGTATTTATTTCTACCACTCACTTATGTTTTAGAGAGAATTAATGGTATTCTGCACAAAAAATAGTGGACTTATTAATCTATCAATGTTTTTGGAGAACACAATTCATCCCCCTCTCTTGTATTTAACTTCATTATAACCATCCTACCCTAAAAAACTACACATGGTCTAGAATTGGATTAATATTCCTTGGGGTGGAAACAAGGAAATGTCTAGTTTACTAATGTTATACAGAAAGATAAAATGGTTAATATTTTTCAGACTTATCAACCTTCTTGGGAGCCTAAACAATTTCTTCCAATTATGCCTCAAATAGTTGATAGACATAGTGGACCAAAGGAAAAGATGTTGGAAGTTTAGGGTCATCCACCATTGCAACCATATATTTGGATGTAGGAACATAGAAAGGAGGATGATCATGTTAGTGAATAGGTTTTTTTATTTTATTCATAGGAAATGATGGAAGATATTTTTTTTATATTTTAAAAAGAATAGATGAAAATGTTGATTAAATTTTGGAGATTCCTTTATTTTAGATTTGGGGATGGGTAGTTCTTTTGGAAAAGTTGGACTACCTCTCCACCGGGTAGGTTATGTTTACACTTACATGGTAAACCCATCCTAGATACTTGTGAATAATCAAGTCCTGGTAAGGATAACATACAATACAAGTTTAGTCATCAGGATTGGGGAATGAATTTAGTATTTATAGGACATGAATATGGTAAATTACATGTTAGGAAGTCTGATTACTCTAATCATGTATTTCCACTTGAAATGTTTGGGAAGGAATGTGCTAGAAATTATGAGGCTTTGTAATAAGACTATGTGAAAATTAAACAATATATTGACTACCATCATGCTATCCAAGATGAAATGGATATCTCTAGTGTCATTTGTAATTGGGGAGATTTACCTAATCTAGATGATGTTTTTGAGGATAGAAATGAGTGCAGACTAGGGAATGAATACTCAAATTTAAAACCCATTATGAGTACTTGATCAACTCCTCTATAAGATGAGAGGATATCTTGACATAATATGTTCAGATCCTTTTGATATAAATCTATCTGGTATGGGGATCATGAAGCTAGTAACGAACTTTATTATGATATATGATGTTTCTCTTGACGTTTCCTTTCTTTTTATAAATGTGGTAAGGGTTTCTATGTTCGACACACTTTTCTCTTTTTACATAGTGTTCTCATCATTTTAATAAAAGGGATTTCTAATCCAAACCTATTTCAGATAATAATAAAAAATTAATAGTAATACAAGTGTGATTGATAATATAATTATTAATAAAAATAAATATAATTAATAATAATACAATTAAATATTATTAATTACATCATCATAAAAAAGTACATTCACTCTTTGAAATTTTATAATTAATTAGTGTCAATTACATTATTAATAAAAAATATTATTATTAGTAAAATTATTAAATAAGAATACAAATGAGAATCCCAATAATAATGAAATGAATAATAATTAATAATTACATTAATAATAATAATAATTTACCTTTAATAATTTTCATTATTTATATTATTATTAGGATTGGTGTGGAACATTTTTTAAAGATACCTCATAGCACCTTCTCGCTCACACAAGGATTATCTTTGATGGAGGTTTGGTAGGGAGATGCCTATGAGATGTCTCGAGTGCCATCTCAACCTCTCATAATGTTTCTCTTTCCCTTCTTCCTTCCCTCATTTTGGCTTCCTTTTTCTGATGGCCTCCCAGGGTTCTCTTCTAGGATTTTATTGGATTTCTTAGGGTTTGGGTTTTGCCCATTTTTATAGCTTCCTTATGATGTGATAAAAAATAATATAATTAATTTATAGTTAATAATTAATAATATATTATATAATATAATTAATATATTTCATAATATAATTAATAATATATTTCATAATATAATTAATAATATAACTAATTTGGTGTTCTAGACACCCATATCACAGATTTAACATAAAATTATTTAAATAAAGAAATAATGAAACAATCCAAAATTTAAATTTTTTCAAAAAAAATTCCTTTAAGGATGGGCCATCCAAAAAACATGAGTTTCCCACTAATAGTCATAATTGGGTCTTTATTTTGACAAACTGAAATGTAATTTTTTTTAAAAAAATGCTTTTAATGAATGAATAGGACCCTTGCAGAAAAACTAACACAAAAATAGCGAAAAATTTCATCAAATTAAAAGCTAAGGATGTTTGAGTTCACTGCTCTAAATAATCCCACATTCTATACATTTACCTGGACATTCAGATCATCTTGTAAACGATCTTCAATCTGATCAACCATTTTGTTCCATGTTTCAGTGTATTCCTCCAATGTGATATTACCTTATTTAGATCCTTACAAGAAATTAAATATATCTTATCAATATATTACCTTTTCTCCTAATTAATGGATACTAGAATCTTTCTCTCATACAACTTGTTAAAAAATTATTTTGGAGTGTTGATATAAAGGTCTTCCTCTAAAATTTCTTCCATGGAATTTAGAACATGTTAAAAGTGGTTCTTTTTCTCCAATCCAATTTTTCCTATCTCTATAATTGGGACTTCATCGAACACTATACACTCCAACACATTGTATTCAACCTTAGGTTATTTTCTATCCGCAATAGGAGTCTGCTTGCCCTTCATGCCTGATACTGAGTCCACACCATCAATCAAAATAGATTTCCTCAATCTAACTATTGAACCAATAAACCATTAATTTCATAAGGATCTGTTAAGTAATGTTTTTGGTAGGATAAATTTCAAAAGTTGACATGCACAGAACCAGTTGATAGAGGAGGGAGGGGAGATTGTAGAACACCATGGGCAGTAGGGAACAATATAGGTGAGACTGGATGGGGGAGATTGTCCTGTGACTAGTGACAGATCCCAAGGTAACAACATGGATGTCCTTAGAAGCAGGGAATATCATGGGTGTCATAGGTGGGGAGCAGTTGTGTGGTGACTGGTGATGAAACATATGACATGCTCAGTGACTTCGAGCTTGATCTTAAGGGACCTACAAACTAGTTCCAAGATGACATGTGGAATTTTATTCAGTGGGGCCGATGAGCCGAATTTTTTTGGGGGGGGGGCTCAAAAAATATAATGGGCCTTCAGAACACTTAATTGAGGGGGTATATGGGCCTATATAATATAAAGAGAGATCTAAATGTGGTTCTTATCCCTTAGGGGGGGATAATGAGACACCTTGTATAAGTGTGGGTGGGGTGTGTGATTTTGATTTTTTATATTGTACCCCCAATAAATAGTATAAATTAATATTAATTATTATTAATTAAATTTTAAATCATAAATAATAACAATAAATATCCATTTTTAATTATTATTAATTATATTATTTTTACTAATTATTCTGATTCATGGTTGCATATATGTTAATATTGATGGGGCATCAAATGGGAATTTTGGACAAGCTATTTATGAAGAAGTATTTAAGGATAAAAAAGGAAACATAATTTGAATATTCTTCTATTATGTTATCCACACACACACTCTTGAAGAGGAAATGAATGTAGTGATCTGAGTGTTATATATTATTGTACAAAATGGATAGTGAAACATATGGATTAAATGAGAAGGGATAATCATTGGTCATGTTATTAAGTTCAAAATAACTCATCTATCTTGGTAGTTTGTCCCATAATAGATTACATGTCATTATGAAATTTATCCCATCATTTTTTTATATTTCATGCATTAATGGAGGCTAACACATTAACAAATGAACTCACCAACAATGGGCCAGTTTTAATCCTTGGATTGGGTGGATGGAGTTCCTCAGTATTTGATTGGATTTTTGGAAGGCGGTATTTGAAAAACTCCGACTTCCAAGATAAGGAAATTTTTATTTTTTAAAGATGGTCAAGTTCTTTATTTCTTGTCTAAAATTTTATATTTTTAATAATGATTCATTATTTTTTTAATTACATTATTCATTATATTTAATATCAATTACTATTATATATATTGTTATTATTGTTAATTATTATCGGTGATGATTCCAAATGGAAAGGGGTGGCCACTAGATACTATGAAATTTATTGTATGAAATGTTGTTCCTATCCGTGTGGGGATGGAATGGATTTTGATGTTAAGAAGATTCAATATCAATATCATAAAATGGATGATAGAGTGGATGTTCAGACTCTTTTATAGGTTATATAGGTAATTGGTCAAGTTCAAAGAGACCTATGTCTGAGGGGATACAATTATACTTCAGAGAATGTCTAGGGATCAGAAAGCTATGTTCTGATTAGAATAACTGAAGCTAGTAATGTGATTTTGTAGGAAAATGAATAATATATCTTGGATTTCATCAATGAAGGGTTTTCCACACTTTAGATGCAGTTATGGATGACCGATAATTTTCTAATAGATCTGATTATTCATGGAAGTCTAAAGCTCTGATGACCGTGCAAGCACATGAAAGGAAATGGAAAAGATTACAACATCTTCTAGGTCAGGGTATCCCAAAATATATGGGCAATAGGTCCCAAAAAACAACTATGTGAGATGTTCTGAGACATGAACAAGGTGGTTCTAGGATCCCATAAGGGGGAATTATTGCATTGTGCAATTGAACAGAGGGTAAACTCACTAATTTATTGCCTATTGATGTGGATTACTCTGAGGATTCAATAGAGGTCTCCTAAGATAGTAATTCTAGATAGATTGGTGTTTTTAATCAATTCATTAATCAAATAGGAATTACATTAGAGGGTAAATAAAATCTTTATCCCCAGACCACTAGAAATAGTTTTCCATCGTTTAAGGATGTCTTATCTAATGGAATAGAAAAAGTGGTTAATAATGAAGGCTTCATATCAGTACCACTAAGAAGGAGATCATTCAAGGACTATTCTATTCTTACATGTAATATGTATATGATATTGTCCATGATATATTTTAAAGCACATATTTCTATATAATAGGAGAAGGAAAAAGGTGAATTGAAGTGGGTCATGTTTCAAGGATACTCACAGTCTTACTAGGATATAGTTGGTGACAAGAATGATTATGATAAAAAATTAACAAACGATTATTGAATCATGTGTTTTCATTTTTCCCTTGGTTGAGGGTAGGAACCCTTTTCTGACCACATCCTTTTTGTTTCATTGTACATTTCCTTTCTTAATAAACCTGAAGAAGTTAGGTTGATCTGGTCCTTTTACTAGATATTTTCAATAATTATTAATCATTATTAATTATATTTCAACTATCTATTTATTACTGATGATGATGATGATGATGATGATTGTGATTTTTATTTTGACAATTCTATATGGGTGCTCACTAGGTGATACACTTTTGTTTCCTCTCTTAGAGTGATATGTTTCCTTGAGATGGTCATGACCCCTATAGACTGGAGAACCATGCATTCAATGTTTATTAATGTGGGAAACCTCTTCCACCATGGTTTATGATGTCATAACCTTGATCAAAATGATTTTATTGGATTCTAGGTCCCCCTTCCATGGATTCCTCCTTGGAGACTATCTTATAGTCATGTTATCCCTTATAGATTTGAGACATGTTTGTGAATCTTATTCCCAAAAACATCTTGAAGTATAAACTGGTTAATTACACTACTCTTTGTTGTGATAGGGAAGCTAATTATGGTCAAACATGATGGTAACATTTGAAATGACTAGATATTTATGAATGTTGGGTGTGTTATGAATATTTAAAAGTATTCCTCTTTCAAAGTTGTAGGAATATCATTTTTGAGACGTCTTAGGTATATAACCCAATTCATCCTATGTTAGTTATGGGAAAACATGGAATGTGGGTGTAAGTCATCTCATGCTCATCACCTCAGGGATCCTATACATGTTGGATAGGAAGAGTCACATTTATTTTGATTTACATGTGGAATCCAACACTCATCCTATCAGGTGACTTATTATTGATTTATATGGATTCCTAGGATCATTACCCATGGAATCTCATGTTTGTCACATGAGTTAAAGATTTTGATGAAACTGATGGGGAAAAATGTTTAAGGTATTATGGGGAAATGAACATAGAGTTACGATATTATTGGGACATAATAGCATGTTTAGATTATTGAGGGGACATGGTCCTAGGTTTAGAGTCTTTTGGAGATGTGGCCATATGGATTAAAGTCATGTTGGTATGTTCATTTGTATGCTTGTCAGGTATTAATAAATATTTAGATTAACATCACAAAAAGTTACCAAGGTCTTATGATGACATCATGTTTTCATGGTAAGAGTATGACTATGACCTATGGAGGAATGATCACACATTGGGTTACCACCTCCTAAAGGGAAGATAAATATATTTTCTATGGTTTGGATTAAACCTTACAGAGGCTTTCTATGTATTATATTAGGAGATAGGGATCAAACCAAATGTTGTTTGAGTTCATAGTTTATATTCATGTTCCAGGACTAGTCCACAATGTTTGATTTGATTCATTAAGGATTTTTATTCCATAAAAGGAGTGATGAAAATGTATGGCGTGAGGCTTATGCATAGGAGATTCCTAGATATGGGGTATCATCTCATGATCATCACATAAGGCATCCAATTTGTATCACACTTTTTAGGGGTATATTTTAACATCATGTGATGATGATGTTTCATTCATTTAAACATTGTGTGACTCTATAATTTTCATGAAATTTAACTTCATCTGACTTTTATGTAGACAATATTAAGTTTAATTTCTTAAAAATAAGATTTGGTTGGGAATTCTGCACAAGGAAACCCATTCCCAGTCAGGGTAGGATGAGAGAATCACATGAAATTAGACCTCATAAAAAGGAAAAAAAGTGGGTTTTCTTGATAATGTGACAGTTTGGGCTTATGTGTCCACTGTGCATGAGATTTTGGATATAAATATTCATAGACACTTCTAGGTTAAGACAACAAGAGGGGGTACCAATCTTAAAGTGCAAATGAATAAGAGTAATATGATACACCATTATTCTAATATTTCTTGATGAAATGGTTTTTGAGAAGATGGTTAATGATACTAGCTATGCATATTATTGGGGCATGAGTGAACCCGACTAAGATAGGAATAAGGCCCATCAGAACTCAACATTCAAAAAGCTATGTATGCTAAAAAGAGGCATCATGTAGGATTCTTGGAGGTGATTTTCAAAAAGGATAAGGGGTTCATAATAGTGGAACCTGCAATGATAATTACTTCATGAAACAAGGGTGCCCTTATTAAGGACTATGCTCCAGTTCATATAGGTTAGGTTTTGCAGATGTTGGAGGTATCACATCTAAGGTGTACAAATAATTTTCCTCTATTGTGGTGTCCGTGATCCTTTCTTAAGGTCTTATCCACCATGGTCTTAAGTAATAATATTCATGAGGGAGGCTTCATGAGAATGATGGATACCATTGGTAATCCATTTATCCATTAGTTCATGAATATGATGTTTCAGAAATTCAGAAATTCTTCTAGAAGTATAATGGTAATGATCCCTTTAAAAAAAGGGTGAAGGGGGTATTTACCGATGCCATGAAGGAAAATATATACATTTCATGAAGAATTACCATATTTTCTTAAGATGATGTTTTATGGATCTCTGATGTCTTTTGTGAATCCATTCCCATTTTCAAAGGATTCAACTTTCATGAATCCATCACCGTAGGTGGATTTTGACCATGTTTTACCTGTGATTCACCTTGAATTTTTCATGCACTCATTGAATTCTCCCGTACTATTTTTTTCTTAATATCAAAAAAATTACCCTCAGAGTGGGAGATGACATGGGAGAAGAGGATCCAATTCAATGAACAAAACACCTAAGTACACAATTAAGGCTACCATGGTTCATGAAAATAATCTCTCCCTTATCCTATAAATAGGAGGTCCTAGAGGGGACCATGAGATTATCATGGAAGATTTCTAAATCCTCACTTTTTATGAAACTCAAATATTTAATTAGATTTCTATGACAAGAATACTTATCTATTAAGATATATCCTAATCATGTGAATAATTCTTTAAAAAACATTTCTCCTAGGAAAATATTTTGTGATAACCATATTCCATGAATTTAAAATCTCAACAAATAATATTTAATGAAATGGTTATCTAAAATTTTCAATTTAACTGATATGGCTAACAAAGGTGTTAATGAAGCTACTTCTCGATGGAGGTAAATGGATGAGAGTATCTTGATCCAAGATAGATTTTGAACTATGTAAAATTATGAAATATTCTCAGAATTTTTGACAAAGTATCACCGGGTTTAACCACTATGAAAAGGTTGAAACTATATGGGTTTGGGATGATGTATGTTGTGGCGATCTCCAACAGAAATTGGGACACTACCCCTTACTGGTTCAAAATATCTCTAGGGATATATCGGTGGAATATATCCCCATCTGGTCACTGTGTTAATGACCATGCTTTGATAAGGGGTCACACTCTATGGAATCCAATGAAGATGATAATTGGGGATGATATATCTAAATAATCATACCCCCATAATATGAGATTATATTTTTGGCATGCATTGAAGATCGCATCCATGGTTGGACCATGAAATAATGACTAATCCAGGGATGAAACATCATGGATGAATGGGATTAAGAATAATCATATTCTAGTCATATGATGAGTTGGAGGGGTAGATGAAGCGAGTGTGTTTGTATGACGAAGAATATACCTCCCAGTTAAATGATTACTGCTACCTAGTAATCATACCAAGGCTATTGAGTATGTGGTTGTTAGGGACTAATACCTTTCACCTATACCATGGAGAGGTCGGCATTACCCAGTGAGGTCTTCACTGCATTAATGGGATCCCCATCTAGAGGGATATTTATGTTTAGTTAATCCCAACCGAGAACATCTGGGTAGACCAAAGGCAGTTATAGAAGTTATGAAATTCTATACTAAAAATTGTGTAGAGAGGTAAGTGACATGATCCTGGGATAAAGGAAGTCTTATTTAATCAATGGTTCATGTTTATCTTGAATGAGTCCATGGAGAGGCTACTAGAGAGACCCCACCGATTCTTGAGGGGGTTGTAGTGCTGGAAGGGGAACTCCAACTGGGTGATCCTAGAGGTTATCCAGTTTCCCCTATTAGGGTATATTGTGATGTCCTATACCCTTAATTTTTTTATATGAGGGTTTATTGTGACATTCCTCTATGGAAGAATTATCCTGATTCGTGACGTGCACATGGGGGTGTGGTTAAACATTTCCACCTTTATGAAGATTCTAGATATAGGGAAGTGGATCAATCTGGTGGTTCCCGTACTAGAAAAGATGTTCAAGGTTCTTTGAAATATCATCAGAATGAAGAACCCATTCCATGTGTGCGACTAATTTCATTTTTTGTATGGCTCGGTTGCCACAATAATGGGAGGGTATGAGTATTTGAACCCCATATTCCCTCATGAAACCAAATTTCATCCAACAATGATGAATATCACTCATACCCATCCTCTACAGATAGAGTTTTTTGGTATTATTGTATGGATTAAAATACTAGAATAGTTCATATTTCATCCATTCCTTTTCCCAACTAGGACCATCATGGATTCCAATGTGGGGACTATAGAGTAGAGATTATAAATATGGGCCTTTTGAGGTGGGGTATTGGTGGTGTGGGTGGATTGAAATTTATTTTTTTCACCCTACATCCCATACAATTTTGATCACTAGTTATAATGTATCCAAAGGATCAAACCAATGTTATACACTATGGTTCTCTCAAAAAACCACCAAATTGTACTGTGATAGTTGTGACACATGTTTATATGTTAGGGTAGTGGAGGTTGGATAATGGTTCCACCATAAGATTATCCTTATTGGGTATTCCATGATTATTAATGAAGTTAGAGGTGTTCAAACCCTGGTGATATGTTGAGCTATCTGTTCATATGGGAGGACTATGATGAAGGCCCACAACTATGCGGCCCAGGGTGGGTTGTAGTAGTGGGGGAATGTCGAGGAGGGAGAGATAGGATATTCAATAGAGTCATGGATGGTACTATATCTTATCCTAGTCCTACATGGGATACAAAGACTAATTTTAAATGAATTGCGATTCTAAGGATCCAATTAATGTTATTTTAGGAGTAAGGTAAGAACTCTGGAATGATCCCAAGGGAGAACATTATGGATCGACAGAAGTATCCACACAATGTATTAAAGATACTTGAAGATACAATATTCCATGGATCCCAAATGAATCGAGAGATACTCTGATAGTACTCCACTCAGGTAGAATGGATACAACATCAAATGGATGAGATTTATTTTCTCTAACTAGGCCACACCATGGATGTATTTCATGATTCCTAGGTGGATTCCATGTACAAAATATTGGATTTGGAGGATGTGATCCTGTTATATTGTGTGGAATAAACTCTAGTTGAACAAGTGAGGATGAAACTAGATATTTCCAATCTTAGTGACCTCTATAGTGGTGGATTGGATGAAATAAAAATGGATGATGAAGGATTATTCAAGGATTCATGGAGGAGTGATCCTTTACTTGAATTCTATAAAAAAGATGGTTATAATATTGATGAGGTAAATATCAGAAGTTCATGGGCTTGATCCTATTGTTAACTCTTTAAAATTTTTGAATCATCCCCTTTAGACTTATTTAGGGGTTGGTAGGAATGGATGAGGGGGATATTTATACAGAATCATTTGGGGACAATGAGAAAGCCATGAACCTTGAGGGGTTTGGTGTGGTACCTTCCCCTTGAAACTAAAACTACATTCATCCAAGGATCTATCATCAAGGGGATTAGTATGGATGAAGTGGAAAGTAAAATATCCCATGGACCACCAATAAACATCCAATTTTCTTCTTTCCTAATAAATTTGAATTTTTTATTTTTACACTTTTCTCTAAAATTTCTATTTTTATTAACCCAAGAAAGCACGTCTGGTTATAGACCAACTATCACTAGCCAAGGAATCAGTTTCTATCGAGACACCATCACCAGTAGGGCCTTTCAAGAAAATTTCTTACATTTTCACTAGCCTTTACACTATATATATGTCTCTAGACACTTTCACCAATTATTTTTCATCACCTACCATAAGTTGGGATTTACTGATCTTGAATTTCAGTGGTAGTTCTTATCATGTTGGGGGTCTCAAAAAGTCTTGTTGAAGCTCTAATAGTTGTCATGTATAGATGAGGTGGTGATTACCAATGTTTTGGCCCTAACAAGGGTGGCTGTGGAGGCTGTAAAGGTAAATCATTCTTCAGATGCATCACAAGAGGTTGTTAAGGATTTGGGTATAGGAAAATCTAACCTCCCACTGGACATCGAGCACAACCCATCTAAAATAATTCATGAGACAGACCCCACTGCTAACATTATGGAAACCTTCATTTAGTAAAATCCTAAGTCTCCTAAGGAACTCAATGACTTCAGATCTTAAATTGACGAGGAGAACATGGTGGATTGATGTACAGAAGAGAGGATAATCTTGAAAATTGTCACCCACACCCTATGCATTGATCTGATATGATAGATAGGGCCCCTCTACCATTGGATGGTGAGTTTAGGGACAAGAGGGGTGAAAACTCATATCCTCCACATGTTGGATCGAGACTTCATTGTAGAGTGGGTGTTCATGGAGTGGTAGGAGTTCATGGTTAATCGATACAATCATACAATATATGGAACCAAATCAGTTCGAGTAGTTGAAAAAGATCTCCCTCAGATAGAGGGGGAGGCATAATGGCATAGGGACATCATCACTACTAATGGAGATATAATTAGCTATGTGATGGAAAATATGGTCGTTCTAATTCCAATATGATGATGTTCATCATATAGCTAAGGTGGCTAGAAAATATCTCTACATGCGTCTTAGAATCTTTAAGTTACTAGGAAAGGGATGGTCAAGCTAGGGCGGTCCCTTTCCCATGCCAAAACATAAGGGAATTTCTAATTTTGTTTTTCATTTTTTTAATAAATGATATGGTTCAGCCTGTTGAAAGACCTCCATATTGATGATTTATGTTAATGATAATTATTGTTTTTCTCCATGTTCATTAATTTTCATCTTGTCTCATATCCATCCTAAATATAATACAACCAACCATAAATCTCTAAGACTATGTGAGTCATGATCAGTGGGAAAAATAAAAGATGAATACTGGGTTATTTATTTTGATGAGATCATGAGAACTGAATTGAATGATTGGGTTCAGAATAGTCCAATGACCACTAGGAGTTGTTATAATAGGAAAACTGAAATTGGATAGAGGAACTCCACATAGAAAACTTTATTTCCCAACCTGTGTGGGTTCACGATTAGGGAAACACTATGGGAATTGTATTCAACCTAAAAAATGGGGAAATAGAGTACATGAATCTAGATTCCTAGGTCATGGAACATAAAGATAATTCATCGGATAAATGAGGATTAATGATGGAAATATTTGAAATGATGGTTTAATAATGATACTTTCAAAAAAGGGACATACAAATGAGGTTTGAACATTGACCTTTTTCAAATCACAAGACTGATAAAATAATAATCAAAAGATGTTTGAGGCATTTTACTATGATGGGAGGTGATCCATTTATCCATTCTATGTTATCGTTATAGGGTTTGTTCCGATGTGGAATATGGTGGGGATCCAAATCGAGGAATACATGAAGCATGTGGGTGAATTAAGGAAATATATAAATGGGAATAAACAATTTGAGCAATATATGACCATTTATTTGATCATGTAGAGTCAGTGTATCATCTAGAGTGAATGATATACTTTCCTTATAAAGGGATAATCATCTTGGCTAACCATCAAAAATCAAGGAACTTGAGTGCTATGGTAGGTTACTGAAACTGACGAAGGGAAAGATCCTCTCAAGAAAGGGACCAAATAATTACAGTTTTTCATCATGAAATGATGATGAGAGACATAATGTTTAATGACTATTTTGTGAAGAAATTGAACACACAATTTAAAATCATACTATGAGGATCATGAAACATACATTTTAACATAATGTGACCTAGATGTGTATAGCATAATTTAGTTTCTAGTGACTAGGAAATGTGAATTGGAATGAATAGAATCTATTTTGTTGATGTAGAATGATTCCTGAAAGGGGGACATAGAGGATGGTACCTTATGGAGGACCTCATGAAATAGATGAAAATGGGATCTAAGGGTTGGATATGACTTTTTATTGAACCAGTGCGTTCAGTGAGTACTTCCTTGTTTTTTAGGGCCTAGTGTTGAGTATCTTAAGCTTTATACCATTTCAATTCCTGCCCTAACTTTATCTCAGGTCATATGGGTGACTTAGTATGAAAATCTATACTTTTTAATTGATTTCATTTATATATTTTCAATCTAAGTGAAATATATCCCTCCTGACTTTGATAGTTTAGGGAGAATCCAATTGCACTAGATGGGTACACATTTATGGTCACATGTGTGGATTACATGACACATTTTAAGGTCAATATTCTTGGATGAATGTTTCTAGTTTCAGGTTATAGAGCATGGACCCATGGAGAATCTCGTGTGATAGAGAAGGTTTTATAAACCTATTGTGAATAGATGGACAAGTGGGGCCCAATGTCACATAATTTTTCACATAGTTTTAATATCATAATGCTCAGCCAACCCTGATCTAAGTGTCTTACCACCTGGTATTTATATAGGAACTATGATCCAATGTGGGAAATATGGTTCCAAAATAAGGTGTAGGAAACCAGAGGATTTGAGACTTGGATAAAGATAGGATATCCATGTGTCATTGTATGTCCCCTTGAATAGGTAATCAAGCTACATGTAGTTCTATAATGTGTTTAAGTAGAGGAATGGCATGAAAAAGTGAAATACTATCGAGCAGGGATGCAATGAAAATGGATATAAGCATATTTATACCCTTTGACACCTCCTCATTAACTTGAATTTCCCCCATCTTTTGGTTTGATCTAGAAGATTGGTATCTCTCCCATTCTACTTAATGTACTTGAGTGGGATCCCATCTTCCAAACACTATTTTCATCATCATCATTCACATTGGAAGGATTGAGCTAAGAATTTCACGCTATTACATTCCAATCTTTCTTTTTTATTCCATATGAATCCCACTCTCTCTATTAAACATAAAAATCCTATTTTAAGGCTTTGATCAGGTTCCTCATTTTGTTTCAATCCATATAAAATAAAAGGTTGATATCATATGAGGTGTCTTCTTAGAGGCAAAGGTAGACAGTATATATGATTTCTATTAAAATTATCAAAATTTTAAAAAAAATCCTTTGTTCTACACTCCAATATTTCCTAACATTGACCCTATAATTTATATTCCTTTACATTATTTCTGAAATCCCAACTCTTCATTTCTATGTGGATACCAAAAACATTAGTGTTTTATAACCACAACCCAAACAACCCCTAAAGGTGTGACATGATTCTCATTTGTGAATACTTAATTTATCTTTTATATTACCAGAGAACCCCTTTGGGTGTCTTTGGAATGTCATTTAATAATGGGGGAAATTATTAAGATGAACCTTAGGTATGAATGGGGTAAATAAAACATAGTTATGTTAATTATAGTTTCTTGGATAAATGATAAATCCTGAACACCTTTATTATAATGAAATTATGAAAGGAATCGACTAATCAAACTATGGAATTATATGGGTATCTCAGAAACAACCTTTGGATAGACATTCAAGGCCGTGATTTATTTTAATAAAATCCTTGTCATGATTATTTTAATTGGTACTTATGAATTATTACCTTGGTGCCTTGGTTACTAATTATAAATCATGGACATACCATAAAGGGTGTGTATTAGGCCCAAAGGGGGCTTAGATACCCTAAAGGGGGGTGAATTAGGGTAAGGATATTTCTTTCAAAATTCTTTTCACCCCACTAGACATAACTTATTTATTATATGGGTCACTTAATTTATTCTTAGTGATTTCAGTGATCTTATCCTTACCAACATTATTAGATGATGATTCAAAAAATTTTAAAAAAGAAAGTAACCACAAGGTCACATAGATTTTTACTTGGTTCGCCCCCACAAGTCTACGTCCAAGGAGAATACAATGGAATTGTTCCGATGTATAAAATTTACTAAGTCTAACTTCCAATTAAATGTTTGGGATAGATCACTTATATTCTTGGGGTCACTGCCTTAAATTTTTTTGGATATCCCACTAACATCCCAAGGGTCACTCCCTAAGTCTCTTACAATGGTTCATTAATGGTTGGATGGACCGCCTTTTCCTTTTCCTTTTCACACTTCTCTAGAATGGATTCACATATTGTTTATGACTATGTAGGTCCCTTAATTATCAGTAATGAATGAATCATCAACTATTGGTAGATGATCTATTGAATTAATTTTTTCATAGTCACACAACCTTTATGAAACTTCCCAATAATTGAAAAGTATAGTATACCTTTGTGAACCCTACAACATTTTTTAATCTAATCTATTTCATGAAGATAAACTAAACATTTCAAAGAATCCTTATTTCATGAATCTTAAACAATTTCATGATTCTCACTTAGACATAATGATGCTCATAGAATCTTTAGGAAATTTCCCAATTATTGACAAGTATATACTGCTTTCACAAACCACACAACATTCACAAAGCCCACCACATTAATGAATCACAAATAGACTTCATGAAGAAAACATCTTTAAATAATTTGAAACACTTTCATGAAGGTTACAAATCCTTCGCAAAGGTCACAATATTTTGTATGTTTCATACAGCCATCCGGAACATTCATTCATCACGAGTATTTTTGTAAGAAAAACCATTGAAAATCACTTTCGCAAATTCAGATCCCTAGATTCTTCATTGGTATTTTTCTACTATTATTAGGGGAGGGGGTAGAGGCCTACTTATTGGAATTTACTCCCATTCCAGAAGATTCCAATCATGTCATTACCTTTTCATGAAGCACCCAAATTTTAGCAGCAAATCTCCCTCTTTCGCAAAGCTCTATGGTAATTTTACTATCCCCAAAGATTCTCATAGTCATAGAGATACACCATAAACCCTTCACTCATTTTTGATGCTCTAAATCTCATAATCCTGATGATGCCCTATTTTTTAATCATGTATTCAAGATTCTCCACACCTTCATGAACCCAAACCGTCATGACACCTAATTATTTTAAAAATTTCAATACCTTCTTGAAACTTCAATCTTCATGAAACTTATTCCTTTTTTATATTTTTTAGAGGCATTCATTGAAATCCGTATTTATTGATGATTGAGGAAAACTGTATAATTGGGACCCCAAAAATTTCACAAACACTAGGAAACAACACCACCTTGTATGAACTATTTTCTATAACTACTCTAGAGAATCCATTACTTTGTCTTGGATCTTAATTAAAATACCTTGTGACAAATATATTTAAAAATGTAAAACTCATCATGGAAACCCAAATTTTTATCAAACACAATGAACCCAAAAAAACTAGAATATCACCCTAAGGTATTTCCCCCAATAATCTATTCCTTTGGGTTTGTTGAAAACTCTTCACATTTTGATACCTCATTAAATTTTATTTCATATTATTCCAAATTTCACTTATCACAATTTATATAACAATCAAGGATTTACTAGAACACACACTCTAAGCCCATATGATCCATTATAGATGTGAGAAATAATAGTGTAATGAAAAGTTCATGAATGAATCACTTCATTCTAAAACAACTCATCTAATTTCATCATGAACCCTATCTGTCAAGATTTATAACCATTGAACTATAATCTTTAACTTTGTTAGATTTAAAATCCCCCTAATTTTATTCTCCCCCTCTTAGATTCTCCCAATATCTGTACTATGAAATTTTCTCCCCTTTTATAGTTAAATTCCCCCCTTATCAACAAACCCAAAGGTCACTTCGTTGTGGTCTCCAATAAGGTAAAAAACACACATCAACATATCTGGTAAAAATGCATCATACCATAGGGGGTGGGGGTGCACATCAAGTAATTTTAAAGTGTAGGGAGTAAATTGAACTCTAATTTCTATTAAATGATGTTCAAACACTAATTTTGGTATGGCCTATGTCAAAATGTGTGTAACATGTAGTTCTATAGGCACATAGCCAAACTTCATCAGTCCTTGATCCACCTTTTACAAGATAAAATGAAACTTTATTTCAATGTGATTGGTCCTTGAGTGATGTATTGGATTTTTTATAATATTTATGGAATTTTATATGTCTCAAAAAATTACAATCACATAATTCACTTAAACTGAAATATCATTAAGTTTTTACATCATCCAAAATAATTTCATGCAAGCTTGAGTTGCTGCAATATATTAATCTTTTATAGTGATCAATGAAATGAAATATTTATTTTGGAATATACAATAAATAAATAATCTTCCAAGATAGAATTAAACACCTGAAATTTATTTTCTATAATCTTCCAAAATGAAAAAATTTGTATCTCTATAGCCCTATAACTCTTACAAAGATTTTTCATTATAAAAAAACTGAAATCCATTATCCCCTTGATATATCGAAGTGTTGTTTTTATTGAATGTATGTGGATTTATTTGGTATTTTTTTGATAATTTTCTTCTTGTTATGTGTAAAAAACAATATCTGGTTCATTCCCTATCATGTAAAATAGACATGCAATGATTTTCCTATATTCTATGACATTAACTGCATTGCATTCATCATCCCATTACAGTTTCATGTGGGTAGCCACTAGAGTCATCATATTCATGGAATTATACATTCCAAATCATCTGAAAACCTCCTTGGTTTATTTATATTGATATATGAATGTGCCATTATTTCCTTGCATCACCTGGATACCAAGTAAAAACATTAGTTCACCAAAAACTGACATTTCAAATTCACATTTCTTGAATTATATGAATTTGGTACACTGTTCTTCATCTGATCCTCCAAATATTATGTCATCAACATATACTAGCACCACCATCCTTTATTACTGTCACTGTGGACATATAGATTGTAATCTACTCCACCATGCTCAAAACTGAGCTGCTTAAAAAACTAATCTAGTACTGAATGAAATGTTCTTGGTGCTTGAATCATCCCATATAGTACCTTATTTAGTAGAAAAACTATGTTCACATTTTCATGAATTATAAAAACATCTGGATTATCAATATAACCTTCTCATTCCTGAACCCCATTTATAAATGATGAATTGATTTCTATCTGGAAAACTAGGAACTATCGTTGCACAATTATAGAAAAGAATAATCATATTACCTCTATCCTTATAATAGATGAAAATGTTTTATCAACATCAATAACCTCTATCGAGGATCACCCTTTACACACTAATCATTCTTTGTTTCAAATCATTGTGCCATCTATTTTCATCTTTTTATGAAAGACCCATTTAATCCTAATGATATTTTTATCTGTTTTTCTTGTAACAATATTCCATATATGATTCCTATAATTTTTTTGAAGATATTCATTAATAGACAAAAACCAATTCTCATCTCCAAATACTTAATAAAAAGATATACCTGAGATAAGAAATATTCCTTCTATAATGAATTCATTAATCATGATTGAACTAGATTTTCTTGATCATAAATGATAATATTTCTATCTTTTCATAGCTCAAATCTTCTGTCTTATTGTAGATATTGATTAGAATTCCTCATCCTCATCATTAGAATCTTAAAATTAATGATCATTTACCAATTTAACTCCCCCTGAGGTGCTTACCTCCACAACGCTTTTATTAGACAAATTTTTATGGTGTTTATGAATATTTGGTTCATTTTGTACTATAAAGACATCCTTGCATTCAACTTACATTCTGGCCTACTATTGAAAAAATGTTCATTTTCTCTCATATATTTATGGTATCATAAATTTGAGTATATTGATACCATATTGTTAGAACCAAATGGATAATCATGAAATTAATGAATTATTTTATATATCCTCTAATCGGTCTCATCTCGGTGGACCAATGACACTTGAACTGATGCATGATACCAACTGATTAATATTATGACTTAGAACCAATTGATCATTCATCTATATATTTGGAATCTATTTAGTTTCACATAAGAATCATCACAATATAATCTCCCATATGTGAATATCAATAGTTTATATTATTCTTTTTTCATGTATCTCCATTCAACATATGCACTCATTATCTTTAAAAAAAGAACACACCCCATGGATCATATCTCCCCCTTGGTAATTCAAAAATTATAGTTGATATGAGAAAAATTTAACATATATGGAGAGGGGTTCCTCTATAATCCTCATGTCTAGTATTGTGTTCATTCTTCATGGATCAAACCTTTGATACTTCATTGAAAAGCACTGTATTATTTTTGTGATTGTTCCAACTTCCTAGCCAACATTAACTATTATTTCCACATGACTAAACATTTGTTACCCAAATTCCAATTCTTTCTCTTTTTTAGATTATGTAGGATTTTTCTTTCTCATAGATTGGGGTTTAAACCCATTAATAGGAATTTATTTCTTTGATTCTTCACCAATATTACATTTCTCATTACTCTTTCTATGAGAAGTAATCCTTGCACTGGTTGTTTTCTCTTGCTTATTCCACCATTGGAGGGATCTTTCTCTTGTATTATCTTCTCACCTTTTCACATGACATGTGAGTTTTTCAAGGAATTGTTTATTAATTTTTCTTTTATCATTTATTCGAGTAAAATTAACCATTTTTTGGGGTTGAGTCTTCCACTGAATTTACATTCATTGTATTCAAAAATGTAGAATATAATTTTTTTTCTTCCAGGTTTATTTACATTCATTAAATTATAACTCTCTTTACTATAACATAGGACATGATTGGTGCAGCTTTCGATGAGATCCTTCTGATTCCCCTAAGACTGTAAACCTATTTTTAAACTGATCATATTGTCTTCTAATATAGTATTTCTTCTTATACACTATTAGAGATGAGGATATCCTTATGGGTTTATTTTTCTTCCTTTCATTATTTACTCATAAATGTCATTCCAAAGGGCCATGATTTGAACATTTAAAGCATATCCTGTTAAAAAAATATCACATGTCGTCATTTATTGGGTGAGATGTTGATGCATACAGAGTTATTCTTCTTCTGATATTGAACCCAAGCGAATACTGACACATACTCATTTTGTATCCTGATATTACACAATAATAGAATTCCATATCTACTATATTATGTGAGAATTTTATTTCTAATTTATCCAGAATCAACAACTTATTTTCAGATTTATAAATAATTCAGTCTTCATGGAAGGAAATATTTTCAAAAGCCTCAAAAAAGAAACTCGAAATATGACCATATATCAAAAAAATAGAGCATTTCTCATTAATTTCTATAAAGATCTTTTTGGTTCTGTATCCAGAACCTATAGTATTGTAACTACTTCTAGAACTATGCATGGATCTATTCATCTCATTCATGGGAGGGGGTTCATCGTACCGAATACCATATTTTTCAAAACTACTTGGCCTTTGGGACGAGACAATCATTTCATGATTTTTTTTGAAATACCATATTTTATTTTCATTTCATCATTACCTTCCTAAGGATAGTAAAAAAATAAATTCAAAGCATCCTTCAATTTGGTATTTCCATTGGCATTAGATTTCTCTAATTCTTTCTCTAATGATTATAGTTCTTGTCCCAATTTTTGAATCTTCATATCCCTTGATTAATGTTTAGAATTAATTTATCTTTTTAGATTCATCCCAATACTCATGTAATCATACAATACACATGTGATTTTGTCAACCATGTCACTTTGTACCTTTATTTTATGATTCATCTGAGCAACATATCCTTTAAAGTACCCATTCTCTTATTTTATCATTTGATTCTCAGGTACCAGTTTTAACTGGTGTGTATAAAGATTATCATTTTGGGATTCTAAATTCTGAATTTCTTCTTTAGTTCAAATTCTATCTCTTATAATCACCTTTCAATTTTTCAACTTTTTGGACATCACTGGTAGTTCTTAAGCTTGGGATTCATTCCTCACACATAGATCTATGGCTACATCAAGAAGTATTTTATTTAATCCTTTGAGTTTTTTGACTTTAATTTCATGTACTTGGATTCAGATATCTATAGACATATTTTCATCATTCAATTTCTAATCCAATTCCTTTATTTATTGGAAAAAAATCCATTTTTAACTTTTTGGAATTTATTCTTCATCCCTAGTCCCTAAATAACATAAAATATAATTTTCGTCACTCATTATTCTAGAATATTTTAATGAGTAAATATTTTCACTATATGATTCATCCAATCCATTTTTCTATACACTAGCTATTTCGTTCAAATGAATCACACTCTTTCTATAGAAACATTTACACTGAGGAATAACACAAGAATTCTACTTATTATTTGAAGTTCTTCCCCTTTCCATGGAACATCGAGACTAGAGAAAACTTAAACTTCAATTTCAATAATAATATAAACATAGTTAGAGAAAAAAAATTTATAATTAAAACCATTTCTCTAATAACAATTGATAGGCCCTAAAGGGGCTTAAATACCCTGAGAGGGGTGGATAATCGGGTTATGAAAATTCATTTAAAAATTCTTTCAACCCCATCATATCATGAACACATTAAAATAAGGGTTACTTAATTTGTTTCATAGTGATTTCACTGATCTTATCCTTACCATATTTATCTGATGTTGATGCACAGAATATAAATCATTATATAAATCACAAGTAGACAAATATTTTTACATTCTTCACCCTCACCGGACTATGACTAAGGAAAATATAATAGTAATGTACAGATGTATGAAATTCACTAAGGCTCACTATCAATTCATTGTTCATCCTAGATCAATTTTATGCCACTGTTTAGGGATATCTCACTACCTTCCCAAGGGTCACTCCCTGAGTCACTTTTGATGGCGCAATGCTAGTGGAAAGGATAACTTTTTTCCTCTTTCTTTTATCACTACTCTAGAAGGTATTCACACAAAATTTATGGACATGTAGGTCCCTTAATTATCAATAATTAATTCACCCACAAATGTAGGTTAATGACTTATATAATTTATTCTTTCATCCACTTGATGAATAAAACTTTACCATATTACCACTAGGAAATCACTTATCAAAACTTTTATGACTCTCACTAACTTCACAAAGCTTACATAACCATCATGAAACATACCAGTTCTTGAAAATTATATACTACCATTGAGAACCCAGAAACATTCATGAATTTCACCTATTTCATAAATCTCAACAAGAATTTATGAAGAAACCACATTTCTTGAGGTTCAAACACTTTCATAAATATTACATAGCCTTCATGAAGGTCACTCAACCTTTTCAAAACTACCCAATTCTTGAATAGTATATGCTCCCTTCACGAACCCCGCAACATTCATGATTCTTACCACTTTCGTGATGATTAAATACCATTTGTGAGGTAACCTTATTTCATGAATCACACTCACATTCACAAAGCATACATATCCTTCACATGGATAACAAAATTCAGTTAGTTTTTTATAGAAGACATGAACTTAATTTCTTCGTGATCTTTTTCACAAGTACAAACTTCATGAATTTAGAGACCTAAAATCTTTATTAAGTATTGATCTAATTTTATGGGGTGGGGGGTGGGGGGGGGGGGTAGAGGCGTATTTATATCTATTTCCTCTCATTATGTATTCTTACATCCCTCACATCACCTTTTCATGAATCTCACCAATTTTTTTATGAATCACCCTTTTTTATGAAGATCATGGGAAATTTAACCATTCAGGAATCTTCTCATAGTTATTGAGATACATCTTCAACCTTTTATGTATTATTGATTCACCAATTATCATAGTTTTGGACATTTCTTGTTTTTATTCATGCATTCGTGATGTAAAAAACCTTCGTGAACCCCAGAAATCGTGAGTCCTAATGCCTTTGAAAATATCATTTCCTTCGAGAAAATAAAATCTTAATGAAACTCATGAATTTTAGATATTTTAAAGAGGAATTCATGGAAATATGTACTTCCCAATAATTGAGATGACCTCTAAATTTTGGACCCCAAAAAGCTGGAAAACACTGGTAAATAGGACCACCTTGTATAAATATATTTCTATATATCCTCCAAAGAATCCATTATATTGTCTCGGGTATTTGTTAAAAAAAATTGTTAAAAATATCCTTGGAACTCCACAAAAAATATGTAATCCCGATTTATCAAAAAAATTAACCAAAAAACATTACAATGTTACCTTGAGGGATTTTTTCCAAATAGCAGGTCATGCCAAAATAAAACATTTGATTCCCTCTTGGAATGTATTGAGGGAACTCAAAAGATAGCACCTAGTTTATTGATGTGAATTCAAAGTGGTAAACACATCATGCATCTGGTTAGAGTCATAAACTCCTGAATTCCATGAATTGTAATCAAAGATTCAAATGGATATATGAAAATACTAGAACACTTATGATGATCTCCATGTACATCTTGATGCCCATAGAAAAGGAATGTATTGCATCATCCTAATAAATTCCAATTGAGACATACCCCAAAATGAATGGAAATATTTCCTAGGATTAGTTATAAACTTATAGGAGTATAATTTCAAGGGTTCATTTCTTATATTACACTCACAACCCAAGTCTTAAAATATATGTATTGATCTCTATATGTTTGGTTGAAAAATAAATGTATAATAATTTCATTGGTCTCCTGTGGATTTAGAATGGGTGTGTTATGTGGGAATTTCGGGACTAGTTCCATGGATTACTTATCAATATTATTTTATCAATTCCATAAATATATTACTTTGTTCCCATCAACAAATAAAAGGTCCCATTATTAGAGACATCATCCTTAGGCCGAATTAGGTAGGGTCGGTCGAGTATCCCACATGGATCCCAATATTAAAAAAGTTTCTAGTACATTGTTGATTTAAATTATTATGTCTACACACCATTTAATTTTATACACATAGACTTTATATTCATTGTAAAATGTTGGTGTTTTCCTACTAATTTGTACTCACACCTTTTCAGGCTGTCACTTGTTACCCAAGCAGATTGTATTGGTATATGAAAGGACAGAGGAAGGAACCCCACTGTGGATGTTTGATTTCTATATTAGGATAAGATCATGGTAAAAGAGGACCAAGCTAGGACCTTGGATTATCATGATGATTATATGTTTTTAGTCTATTTTTTCTTCTTCTTATCTGAGTATTACTTATATGACTGCTACCATGACACAATAGACCTGTATTTTTTACCACCATGACATCATCTGTATATAGTATTATTTTTCTATTATTTTTCTATTTTATTTAGAATATGGTCAGATTGTTTTTTATTTATTTATAATGTGTTTCTATGAATCCCTATTATTTTTAAGTGAACACTTTGATTTATAACCTAAACAAAATGAAAAATAGAGCTTAAACAAACTAGGAAATATTATTATTTTACGACTATTATAACCTTGTCATTGAATTGGAATGTATGAATAAGAATAACAACATTGTGGAAAATATATAAAGTACCTAATAAATAAAAATGAACTCATTAATTATTATGAAATAAGAGGTCAATTTTTTATTAAAACCATATTTTTCTTCAAAAATACATTTCCTTAAAACGTGATTTATATTGATTTTTACAATAAAATATTATTTTAAATTTTACCATATTTTGAAAATGTTTCTAATAAATTGAAATTAATTTTTTAAACCAACCTTTATATATTATATTGGATTTAATTATTGCTAATTTTCTAAAAATATTGATTCTTTGATGAAGATTAAAAAAATAATGATTTATATTACAAACTAATTTTTTGTTTTAGGTGTTTACAAAGATATACTTGGTTTTAAAATGGTATCAAAGAAAAATTATTTCCCTTTTATTATTAATTATACAATTATTCATTGTAATTTATTTTATAATTGAATATGGTATGAAAACATTTTTATACTTAAATAAGGCATTTTTTGAAAAAACAATTACCTTTTTCCATCATGTTTTGTGTTTTTCTGTTAAATTAATTTATACCACTTATAAAAATTGAATCTAGAAAATGGTTTTTTTATTTTGAATCTGGATTTCCAAATTTGGAAAATAGATCCCTTTTTTGGTCAACATGAATAGTAACCATCATAAATTTTTATTACCACATTAAAGTAAAAATAGAAAAATTTGGGTTAAAACTAATGCGATAAGGTATCAAAATACAATCAACACTTAAATTTATTTCATTGTATGGGGGGAATTATACCACATCGACACAAAATTTTAATATATGGTATTTTGGTTCCATTTTACATTGACATTAAATTTATAGTTTTTATGTAAAGAAAATTCCCAAATGACACTCTTAACATTAATATATCTAGTTGTTTTGAAAAGGATAAAATGAGGTTAAGTTATGCTATAAATTTTTAGTTTAAAGATAGTTTCCTTAATCATGGTAACTTATTTTTAATTTTTATCTGTGAAACAATTATCTTAAATTCTAACACAATACTAAGATAATACTCTTTTCAAGATATAGAAATATAAAACAAATTATTATAAAAACTATAAAAATTAAAAATTTATGTGATTTATAATGTCCCAATAATTTTATTGTTCAACATAACCCATTAGTTCTATGTAAAAATGGTTGTATTTTAATTCCATATCTTTCATGTTGTTTTCAATGTCAAATTTTGTTAATAATGCCAAAAATAACATTAATGATATTTTTGGAAATGAAAAATTTTATTAAATCATTTAAAATTTATAAAAATCATTAAATAATACGATAAGGATTATAAATGGTCTAAAATATCATATCATGATCATTTATTGTAAAATATTTCCTTACTAGAAATATAATAACCCATTAATAGTATAAAAGTTATTACCATGGTTAAGGTTAAAATTTGTTAGCTAAGGGGTTAAACCAAAGGATATGGTTTAAAAAACCACTCAACAAAATCCAAATTTTATTGTATTATGTGATTTAAACTAAATCATAGGTTATATTCTTATATCTATCCATTTTTAATAATTTTGATAGATAATTAATTTTACATTTTAATATTTTAGGAAATTCCACGAGTTCCCCTCTCCTCAGTTATAAATGGGTACCCATTCTTTATATTATTTAAACAAAATTGATCAATTTAGTTTTACCATACCCTAAATAATTCAATTTTAAACATCCTTCTAGATGTATTAGTGGTTTTAGTATTCTTAAAATACTATTCCAACTGTCATTAATAAGGGATCAAATAGAGGCCTAACGAAGAAGCGGTAACCATCACACTCAACCTCTTTCAAATTGTTTCTTTTTATACCTCCTCTAAATATATTATATTCATAGTTAATTGATAAATTCAGTACCATATATATATATTATGATTAATAAACCACCTTTATTCACCCTCTTTTCAATAAAATGGTATGTTAATGTATCTCTCATGCGTATGTAAGGTTAACTATCTCAACATATTGATACAAATAATTTTTCATCACCATATTTCATTGATAAATTTTGTGATGGGTTTAAAATATATAAATTATATTTATGGAATAATTATTCATCTATAATCATAATTTCATATCCACCATTTTTCCTTCCAATTTCATGAAAAACAATAACATCGCTCATGTGTACATATAGACTACCACCTTCTCAAAGTGTTGTGATTTATTTATCATTTCCACATTAAATAGATGGTAATGTGGATAGATTTAATGAATATATAAGATATAAATTATAAAAAATGGTAATTTAATATTGAATTATTATTTACATTTATTTCATCCTATCCATTGAAACGTGGAACCATCATTGTTGCGTACGTACATTCTACCATCTCTATGAATGGTGTAACTTATTTTTCTATATAGAACTTTCATGAATGACTCTAAATATATATATAATTAATATATATTATATTTATATCATGGTTAAAATTATGTATAATATGGATCCTTGATCACAATACGAGGACAATAACTACCGAACTAAAATCCTCATGAAAAAAAGAAATGATTAAACCTAAAAACGAACATTTTAATAATGAAATTTAAAATAATGGGTGTTAAAATGATATAGGGGTCATATATTATATAGTAATTATGTAAATTTCTCTAGTATTGGATCAATGTAAATTTAAATTCACTATATATGAGTTTAAATATCATTTGAATCAATTCAAACTTTATGTAAATATTTTATGTTACCATCTCATTGTTAATATGGATTGTTTGCGATTTGGATTATGATGTTGAAATTTCAAGATATCCCTCTCAAGAATCTTATAAATTTTTTTATATTCTAGTTTTTTATAATTATTAAATTTTTTCCTTTCATTTTCATCTCTTTATGTTCTCGAGAGACCAAAATAACATTTTTATGTAAAATGGACAATTGTTTACTATTCAATCAAGAATTTTATTCATCTATGCCTGTATTTTCTAGAAACGTTTTCAAGGATGTGTTTCCTATTATGCAATGATTTTTTAAAGTCATTTTCACCAATTTTTAACTTATTTAGTAACTGGTTTAAAATGAATCCTCTTTTAATTTTTAAAATGAGGTTCTTTTGAAATTTTACCAAAAATAATAAATGAATCTTTATTTTAACGTATAAATTTTAAATATAATTTCCTATTATCATGATTGCTCAATTCCTTAATGATTCCTCTACCAGTTTCCAATTTTCTTTCCAAAAAAAATGTTTTCTTTATTATTTCAGGATTTTTTTATTTTAAATATGTTTTTTCAATGTGAAAATGTTATTTTCCTCAAGAAACATTCCATGTATTCTTTTAAAGGAATTATTATCTAAGATGACATCATTTGATATTACATTGGTTGGAATGGGGATATAATCCAATGATACCATCCTTATTATTTCATTATATTCTTTATTAAGGCCATTTATTTTCCATGGGTGATTCTATGATTAAAAAATGGAATTTTTATAAAACATATTTCCTTTTCATGGGTTATGATAAGATGAATTGATCTTATAGAACACATATAAATTATTTTAATTATGTTTTGTTTGGGTCTATAATTTTATAGCCCTTTAATGAATTGGGGAAAGATGGATATTTCATGAGATAATAAGGAAAAAATGATAAGAGAACACATTTCAATAAGGGAATACGTCCAATATAATATTATTGGGAGTAAACCTCGAATAAAGATACAATATTTTGGTGAGTAAACCCAATCCAGTGTAATAGTCTTGTTAGTGAGCCTAGAATAATATGTAAAATATTTTCTATACTTATTTTTATTCCAAAATCATTTTTATTCCAATTTTATGACATCATGGATTATGTTTTTTTATTCATTTATGATTCAGGTCTTATGAACAACCAATATATATACAGTGATTCAATTTTATGATATATGATATATTGTGTTTTGTTTTAAAATGTTAAACTCATTTTCTTATAACCTTATGGTCATTTTATGCTTAACTGATTATTGATATCTCCCTTGTTTACCCTTACTGATCATCTGATCTCACCCTTTCTTATGCTTCCTCTCACAATGATATATAGAATGATTTTAAGAGTGATATTTATAACATGGTTATAGTTGTGAATAAATATATGGGAGATGATATTGATCTCTTATGAACATTTTTTTAAGTTTCAATGTTTCCAAAGACACTAGAGAAATAAGATCTTATCAGGATTATAATGTTATGTATGGAATATTCTCTAATAAGATTTAATATTTAGTTACCTTTGTAAACAAGGATGAGAAATATTTATTTTTTACCCTTAGGATAATATTATATATTGGAGAAAATTCTATTTTATTTTAAATCAAGGAGCCTGTTTTTTCTAGAAAAACTACACTATCTAGATACTATATGTGGGTGTAATTTTAGAAAAGATGCATCTATAGTTAATAACCAGATAAATAGTTCATTTAATATATCTATAATATTATTCTAGTTCAGGGTGAGTGTTCCTTTACTATTCACTTTGTTTGACACTCATGGGGGATATGCTTAAGTTAATACAAATTTTTTAGTTTTATAAATTATGAATGATTTAAATAGATAATGATAAATGATGACCTAGGTTAAGATAATATCATCATAGATTGAAAATAATACTTCATTATTTTGAAATCATATAAATGGTTTTTTCTGATTATGATTACGGTTTATCACACAATTATTTTTTGTTTTAGTCAATATTTGGAATAAGGTGGTATCATGTTAAAGCATAATTTGATGTACAATATGATGATTCTGAGAAACCAAATGTGGGGGTTACTAAAGTGATTTATATTGTGATTTATCCTACTTAGTTATCATGGTATCAGATTAATAACTTTTACTTTAACAAACTCTATGAATCACCAATGATTATTATAATGGAGCATGTAAATATCATGGGTACTAGAGACTGGGAAAGAAGGATCAGTTTCCATCATGTCATAAATGTGGAAAGATACATCTAGGTGAATGTCTCAAAAGTAATAGTAAAATTATTTATGTGTGGAAATAATGGGTATATTTCAATTAATTGTCATGGAAAAATGATTATTTTTAGGGAATGAAACAAATTTAAACATATGAATCCATTTATAGTAAATTGACATAAATATGGGTAACTTGGGAATTATCTAAACTAACTCCCTATTCTACATGTTAATATATATTCCAATTAAAGTCCTATTCTATTATAATAATTGATGTGAAACAATTGAGGTTTTTATGTATTGGGATTAGATAATTATATTATAAAAGTATTGTTATCAATGAAATTTTGTTTATAAGAATCATGAAATATATATGGATTTTCTGAAATATTTTTTCTGTAAGGATTTAAAATAATATATTGAAATGTACTAATTACGCTAAAGAGTAATTTAGTTATAAGGAGATATTTTTTGAAGACACGTGATTGAGGGAAGGAAAACCCTTAATATATTACTAATGTTGAGATAATAATATTTTGTTGAGATAACGAGATGATTGCAATTGATAAATTAAATGGGATAATGTTTGTGATATTAAAATTGGTTAGTGATTTTATGAGAAAGTTATTTATGTCATCTTTGATGAATTTTATTACATTTTTATATTTATAGAATATACATAGTAGCTTGTGATTTTATTTGAGGAATACTTATTATGTTAATTTTTGGAATCATAAATGTTTTCATTGAGGTTTTATGGTGAGTTAGGTTATTAATATATGTTATATATATATATATATATATATGATCATCGTATTAACATGTTTTATATGTGAAATTTTTAGTTACTTTGTGTTTTCTAAAGATAAATGTTAATGTTTTTCATGAAAAAAATGTTTACTAAAATCAAGCCAATTTTTGGGTTTTGAAATTGGTCATAATTATTCTATAGGTTTCTTAAGGTAAACTATTTATGGAATGGACACAATGGTACTTTGTAGGTTGTTTTTGATGTTTTGGAGATTAATGTATTATATTAGATAACTTATTCTTAGAATTTTAGTTTTGTAAAACATTTAGAGAAATAAGGAATAATTTTTCATTATTTTAAATATATTATCATCCATTAAATTTCATTTTAGTGATTCAGGCATTAAAATTTCATCTTGGAATAAGATATGAAGTCGATTTACATCAAATCGCAACCAAAGAAAGAAATTTTTATTATTAAATGGAATGAATAAGGTAAGGACATTTTATCATATTATCTATCTTTACATTAAATGAATCAATTATCTTTAAGTAAATGATATTGAAATAAAATTTCATCCTTTACCTTTATTTCGGATGAATTGATGGACATTGCAACCATCACTAATTTATGGTTTTTTGGCCATTAAATTTTCTATTACCATGTTTTGTGTCACTCCCCATAATTATTTTCACATTTAATTTAATCTACGTATATATTTTCACTTCCCAATTATATAATACTCTTTGAAAAACTAGTTATGTTTTATTCTATATTACCTTCATGTTTCCCTTTCAGTCGTTTCAAGATGATGTTTTAGTAACCTTATTTAGAATCTGGGTTTTCAAAAAAATTAAAATATCAAGGCATTGAATAATGAGAACATGATAATTTTTTTGAGGATAAAATTTATTAATGTGGGAGATTGTGACACTCTGATATTTTTATGAGAAAACCGTGTTCTATACTGCATGAAAAATTCAACATCGAGATTATACAAACCATTAAATTTTATTCTTTTATGTCTATTATGTCATAATTGTTTAATTGGTGGGTATGAATAAAAATTAAAAATTTGTGATATATATATATATATATAAAGGCCCTAAAAATAATTCTTTTTTGGTTAACACTTAAAAAATAAGCATCAAATATTTTAGTAAAGTCGTATTATACTTAAAAAATATTACATTCAAACATTACTTTTGATTATTTTTATAAGAAATTATTATATTTATTTTTTCAAATTTTATAAATTTTATTTTGATTCAATGAAACTAATTTTTAAAATCAGAATGTCAAAATTATTATAGAGTGAATTTTGTGGATTTTTTTTTGAAATGATTGATTTTTCAATTAATATTAAATAATAAAGACTTAAAATGAAAACATTATTTTTGTTTTAGGAACATTAAAAGTTACATTTTATCTTAAGATGGTTTAAGAGTAATATTATTTCTCTTAAATTATAAATAATCCAATTAAGTTCATTGGAATAAATTTTATTGTAAAATTTGGTATAAATTTTTGTAATACTTAAAAGGAAATTTTAAGAAAAACTATTTTTTATTACCGTTTGTGTTTTTATATTACCTTAATTCGTAGAAATTATAAGGATATAATATTTAAAATTGGATTTCACATTTATAAACATGATGTACACATTTTGTAAATATGATGATTTTTCAATATGAATAGTAACCATAGATAATTTTTGTTAACACAGTAAAGATAAAATGAGTTAATTATGGTTAAAAATAATGTGACATGGTCTCGAAATAAAAAAACATTCCTTTAATTCATTATAGGATTATTTTTTCCATATCCATCCAAAATTATAATAAATTGAATTTTGGTTCCTTTTTCCCTTGACATTGACATTAACAATATTTTATATAATGAAAATTCCAATGTCACTATTTTAACATTAATATCTCTCAAAAATTTACATAATGATAAAAATTAAATAATTTAGGTTTAAAATGTTTATTTTATAGATTAATTATCACTTTTTTATCATAATTTATTTTTAATTTTAGTAATGAAATAATCACCTAAACTTCTTATGAAACTCTGTCACTGTGCTTGTCTAGGTAGTAGAAAAATATTTTAAATTACTCTAAAAATTAAAGAAATCACATTTATGGGTAATTTATAGTGTACGAATGATTTTATAGATAAATATAAAACATTAGATATGAGTAAAAAAATTATTCTAATTCCATTATTATCATGTTGTTTTTACTGTCAATTTTTTTGAATAGCATTACAAATGATTTTAATGATATTTTATGGAACATAATATTTTATTAAATTTTATAAATATTAAATTAATAAGTAAATAAAAAAAATTAGATGATAAATAGTTAAAAATACCATAAATTATATATTTATGATCCAATTTGTAACTTATAAATAAATGCATACCCATTAACAGCTAAAATGTTGTTACCACGATTAATGTTAAAACTGGTTAACAAAGTGGTTAAAACAAATGATATGGTTTAAAAAACCATTTAAACTTATGAAAATTTTATTGATTTATTATATTTAAATAAAATAATACCTTATATTTGAATATATGGTAATTCAAAATCATTCAACTAGATAACTACTTTATTATATTTGAAACTTTTTAGAAATTCTAAGGGTGCTCCTCTCCGCACATATAAATGGGAATCCCACCTTTACCTTCATTACACCACTTTTAGCCATATATATAAACAAAAATATGCCTAATTCTCTTCATAAATTACCAATCCTAAATTTTTTGGTTTTGATATTATTAAAAGACCATTCCAATGGACCATTAGATGGGATCTAAAGGATGAAAACTCAAGAAGTGGTAACCATCTTACCTGAATATTTTAATGTTTTTTTATTATAACTGATATAAATATATGGTGTTAATAAATGAAATATTTATTAAGTACCACTAATATATTAAAATTTTAATTTAATTATTAAATCACCTTTATTCACCCTCTTTTCCATCAAATTTTATGTGATTGTACCACTCGTGCATACGTATGACTTACCGTTTCCACGTAGAGATACAAATCATTTTTCATCACCATATTTCATGGATGGATATTATGATGGGTTTAATTTTTATACATTATATTTATGTCATAATTAATATTATAGAATTATAGTATCATATCCACCTTCTTTTCATTATATCCTAGGGAAAAAAATAACGTCACTCATGTGAACATGTGGACTACCACTTCCACGAAGTGATGTGATTTATTTTTAATTTTAGATATACATGGATGGTTTCAAGGATTAATTTAAAGAATATATAAGATTTATATGATAAAAAAAATATAATTTAATGGTTAATTATTATTTAGATCTCTTTTTTTATATCCTTTGATAATTGAATACAACATTCATGCATTTTTATGGCCTATCATCTCCATGAATGGTGTAATTCATTTTCTATCTATATATTTTATGGATGAATATATATATATATATATATATATATATATTTAATATATATATTATTTATATCATGGTAAAAAATATGGAGATTATGGATCCATGATCAATGTATAAGTACCAGAACCACCAAACTAAAATCATCATCAAAAACAAAATAGTTAACACCAGGAAATAACCATTTTATATGGAATTGTTAATAAATTGGTGCTAAACTGTTATAAGTGGATAATATATGACACTATAAGTATGTATATTAATCTATTATAGAATTATATTAAATTTAAATTTATTATATTTGAGGTGAAATATCATCCAATTAAATTCCAAATTAAGGTAAGGATTTCATGTTTCAATCTCATTGTTTACCAGGATCATTTTTAATTAAAGATCCAATTATGAAATTTCATGATATAATTCTCCATAATTTCATGTATCTTACTCTCATATAGTTAATTATATATATTTAATTTTTCATTTAATTTTCCCCTCTTTAATTACTCAGAATACCAAAATAAGTTTTTAAGGAAAACTAACTATGTTCTATAATTCAGTTGAGAGTCTTTTTTTTCTATGTCCATGTATTCAAAAAAAATCATTTATCTTTTTAATATAATCTAATGACTGTTTAAATATTTTTTCACCAATGTTTTATTTTTTTGATAAAATATTTAAAAGTAATGTTATTTTTATTTTTTTTTAATGTGGTACTTTTGAATTTTTAAAATATTGTAAAAAGAATATTTATTTAAACATATTCAATATGAACAGAGTTTCTAAGCATCATAATAACTCAATAATTTGAATATTACACTACATGTTTCTAAATTTTTTTTTTGAAAAACGTTTATTAAATATATTGGAAATTTTTGGATTTTAAATAAGGTATTTCAATGTTTAAATGATATTTTTCTCAAGAAATATACATAGTGACCTTTTCACAATGTTTTCATCTATGATGAAATATTATGAGGTTATATAAGATTTAGTTGATATATTTTCCAATGATACTATCCTTATTATTTCTCAAGACGGTTTGTGTTTATGATAACAATAATTTTTTGAAACACATTTATTTTCCATGAGTTATGATATGATAAAATGATGAAATGATTGTAAAATCTATATCATTTTTATAGGTTATGAGAAAATGAAATGATGTTGTGGAATACATATATATGATTTTCATTTTGTGATGAGTGGGATTGGAATTATATATCCCTCAAATGTATTGGTTAAATAAAGATATCTCATGAGATAATGAGGACTGGAATGGAAAGAGAACCCAGTTTACTAAGGGACTCTGTCCACTATAATATAATTGGGAGTGAACCTTGACCAATGATTAAATGGTTTGGGGATTGAGCCTGATATACTATGATAGTCTTTTAAGTGATCCTTGATTATCGAGGAATGTATTTTCAATGCATATATGTATTCCACAATCTTATTGTTATCCAAAATAAGTTAAATAAACTGATAGGTGGGGTGAATTAGGGTATGATATATTAAACCAACTATCCCATCAGAATATTGTTCCATCCTTAAACAAAATTCTCTCCTCTCTACTTCCCAAATAATAGAATCAATATAGATTATAACATGAACATGACATTTAAATGTTACTTGGATCACCCTCACTTGGTAATGTGCAAGGATTATACAATGGAAAAGTGTTTAAGACTTAAATCCACTATAGCGCACTATTATTACATGTTTTAGAAGAGACTCACTATCCCTACCGATTTACAAGAAATCAAAATTTGAAAACTCATTTCTCTCTCAACTGAATTATGCTCACTTATCCTTTATAATATTATTCTTTTGATCCCCTAAATCAATATTATATACACCTTATTTGGTGAATCATGAAGATATAATTTCATTCACATGATGAAAACACCTTTACCATAGAAATTATAAGAAAATCCTTATAGGGTTTTTCAATATTCAATTTCACATAAACTTTTCATGAATTGTGTTAAAATTTATCAACTTTCATGAAAATTTTATGTTTTATCATGAAAGCATAACATTAACAAATATAATAATCTCATCACCAAACTCAAAATTTTGGTGAATCTTTTTTATTGTTAGGGACCTCCCTTGGTATTATAGACATGAGTAACTTCTCTTCGTGTAACTAAGGTTTGAGCTGTTTCGTTTCCCAAGAGATACAATCACACAATAATTACATGATTCAAATCCATAATATTATCTATGTTTTGTTCTACTAAAATGACAGGGGTCCTCATATTTAAAGATATGATAGACTCTTCATGCAACTACCTTTCATGCCTTTGTCTTTGTGTGTAACATTCTATGTGAACTAAACTTCAACGATTTATCATCCCTTTGAGCACATAACTCACCACCTTTATGCAACTGCATCCCTATTTTGTGGGCTTGCTCAACATTCTATTTTCTGTGAAACTCCAACTTTTGTAATGTTTTGGAACATGTGAAAAAAACTAGCCATTATCGTATATTTATATGAAAACAAGGAATATTAAATTGCACAAAACATTGCAAAAAACACTTTCCTTTACTAATGAATGGTTTCCAACCAATTGATTCATCCACAATACCGATGTGCAAGCATGAGTAGTCAAAATATATTCATTTTCTATGGTGACAAATTAATGGAAATATTATTTATTTCTTATCTAAGAAATACACATTCTTCCAAGATAGAACGCCCCACCCGACCATGATTTTATATAATCCAATCAACCAACCCAATTTGTATCTATATAACCCAATAAATCTTCATGAAATTTATCATTTTATAGAAAATAGAAAATCTATGACTCCCTTGATATATTGAATTATCATTTCACTGCAAGTAAGTCACTTTCTATGAGATTAATTTTATATAGAGCCACTTCAAATATGGGAAAAACAATATGGAGTCATGTCACTATTAAGTACTACAAACTGCCAATTATCTTTCTATATTCTATGAAATTAACAAATTTTCCTTCATCATGTCATGATGGATTCATTAGAGTAGGCATCAGAGTAGTCATTTCCATGGAATTATCCATTACCAATATTCCTAGAACCTCCTTGGAATATTTTTATTGAGAAATGAATGTGAAATTTCTTCCTTTCATAACCTGTAAACCAAGGAAAACGTTAGTTCACCTATCACTTAAATTTAATATTCATATTTAAAGAATTTTTCAAACTTCTTGTACCGCCCTTCATCTGATCCACCAAATATTATATTATCAATATACAAAAACAACATCATTATTTTATTTCTCTTATAATTAACATAGATATTGTAATCACCTCCAATGCAATAAATTTTTTTTTCCATAAAATAATGATCAGGTCTTGAATACCATAATCTCAGTGACTAATTTAACCTATATTACACCTTATTCAACTGAATTTTTTTACTCATATTCATAGATAATAAAAACATTTGGATGTTCAATGTAAACTTTTTCTTCAAGAACCACATTTAGAAATACATACTTTATTTCTATATGGAAAACTTAGAATTTCATTTTCTCTACTATGAAAAAGAATAATTAGATTGTTTCTAGCCTTAAAACAGGTAAAAATGTCTCATCAACATTGATTACATAAATATTGGAGAATCCCTTGCACACTAGTCATTATTTGTTTTGAATTAACAATCCATATTCATTAAGATTGTTCCTAAAGACACATTTTTTCTTAATGAAATTATTATCTATCAGCATCAAAATAATCTCCCATGTTTGTGTCTTCTCACTTTTATCAATGTCTCCCATAATAGCCAAGACCTAGTTCCCGTATCTAAACAGTTTCTCAAAAACATTTAGTCTCAACCTGAGATAAGAAAGTTGTGTTTTATAAACAATTCATTTTCTATTTTTGAACAGGAATTACCTGATCACCAATGATGCTTTTCCTATCAATTTTATCTTGAATATTTGAATTCTTTATAGATAAATATTTTAATTTATCCTACACATCATCAGTATCATCTTCTAAGTCAGAATTTTCCAATTCTATTCCCCCTAAGTTTCTTTCTTCCTCATCACTATTATCATGAATACCTTCATTATATTATTTATGATTTCATTTATTTTCAATTATAGTTACATCATTTCTTTCATAAAATATTCCTATCATATTATTTAAAAATTCATCTTATTTTTTTTTCATGATGTGCCACGGAATATCCCCTCATATATATGGGTTTCATAATTCATGTGTTTATAATTATTGAGAATGAAACACATACTTTTGAAGAATTGAATGTACTTTGATGTTGTCTTATTTCTACACCACATCTATTACAGAGTCTTTTCTTCATTTGGAAGAAAAAAATATCTATTAGTTATGTAGACTAATTTCAAGACTACATCCTTCCAAAATTTATATGGTATTTCCTTTTCAAAAAGAATTGTTTTATCCATGATGTTTATAACCTGATTTCTCCTCTCAACTACTCTGTTTTGTTGATGAATTCTCACTATAAAAACATGGTTATTTATCCTATGTTTCTCAAGATAATCCTTCAGTTATATATTTTTGAATTTTGTGACATTGTCAGTTTGAAACATTATGATCATTTATCCAGGAATACTTTAATCTTCCCTCTGATATTATATTATGAAACTGAACATGTTATACTATTTTAAAATGAAAAATATCTATGCTAGCCTACTAAAATCATCAATAAAAAGAAAAAATGCCGATTCCCATCATTGTATCATGTTTATATAGAACTAAACTCAAATTCATGCACCAATTAAATAACTCTAGATGATATTTTTTTTATTTTATGTCTTTTTAATAATTTTCCCTTGTTTAAAAGCGTTGAACGTGTGAGTACGATTACATGATAACTTTGGTAGATATCGAGATATATCACATTTCACCATATCTTCTAGGGATAGTTGGAATAGATGTCAATGATAGTTATTCCACAACTGATTTTCATCCCATTTATATTGGAAGAACATATCTTCTTCTCCACTCACAATGAATAGATTCCCCTTCATTCACTTTCCATGAAAAAAAACCATATCTTCTTTTCCCATTATGATATAAAACTTCTTGAAAATCTTAAAGAATGAACTAATTCACATAATTAACAAAAAAATAGAAATGTGGGACTGAGACTTTCGACAACCAATACATCAAAATATCTCATACATTTACCCCCAAATTTATCTTTTCCTGTTTCAATAAGCTTTAGGATTTTATCATTTCCAAAATTAAAAACACCTAACTTTTCATATTTGATTAATATAATAATATCCTTATTTATTGTCATATGGTATGTACATCCATTGTCAATGATCCATACACCATCATGATTTGATTCATTAAGGGAAATCTCGACAACCGCTGTTTGATCATTTATTTTATTTTTGATTTACATCATTGACTTAATACCTATTTTTAAATGGTTATCTTGATCTTACTCAGAGTATAATGGATCAACTTCATGTTACATAGATACAAATTGATGTTTCGTTTTCATCTAATTCAATGATTCTTTGAGTTGATTATTTCGACCATTTTGGGTTTGCATCAACACATTCCTCTATATTATTGATGAGAAATATGTGGAAATGTGTATGAATCCTCTATTATAGAAATAGTGACCATAAAAATCATTCATATAATATTGAAATCTATGTAGTCACCTTTATTTATATTGTTCACTTTGATACATTTTTCCATGTAACATACACTTTGTGAATGCCTTATATTTCCAAAGTAATAACAAATGATAATATGTGAATTCATTTGAGTCATTATTATAGGACCATTTGTTCCTTAGATTATATAAATCATCTGATTTTGGTTTTAATGCAAATAAATTTTCAACCATATAGTGGGAATTTTGGGTCTGAAATCAATCATTGTAGATTTTTTCTGCAATCAAAACCCATGCCAAAATTTTCATTTGAATATGACTATTGCTTATGTTTTCTTGGTTATCTATGCTTAACTTTAATCATTTCTATTTCCGGAGTGATATGATTTCCCCATGTCATACTAGGACCCAAGTGTCTCTCTAGATCTTATAATTTTCATCTCTAGTTTCCACCTTCCCCTTCAAGTTATTCAATGCATTTTATTTTATCTTTTCCATGTTACTTGTACAGTCGATCACTCTTTTCTTTTCATCAACATTGAACCTATATTTAATGATCTTTTCATGTTTCTCTCACATCAAATACGTATGGTTTTTAATTTATTCCTTCATCTTAGAATTCTCTTCATCCTAATACTTCATATACATTTTAGCATCATAATCCAATCTACTATCTTTCTACATTTTGGATCTCTAAAAATCTATCTATTATATAGAGTATTATAATTCACCATAGATATCAATCCTCCCTTTTACTTCTCCTTCATCATTATTTTTTTCCTCACTTGTATTGGAGTTGACTATAACATGCACCCTTACATATTGTCCTTGATCCTTGAAGTCCTACATCTATTATTACAGAGATTATTCAAAGATGTCGTTATATTTTGAAAGAAGGTTCTTATTATTGATGAAATTTCAATTCATATTTTTCATACCTTTCAGACAAACTGATGAATTATTTATGGGAATCTCAACTTCATCCTCAGCATTAAAATAAATTTTCATGGGAAACTTTTCTTCACGATTTATAATATTTACACATCAAAATAATGCTAGATGAAGTTTCCCCTTGAACTTCCATTTTTATATTTATAGATTTTAGGAAATATAATGACATGACCTCATCGATCTCTTCTTCTTCTGGTCCATCCTCTACATTGAGATCTTCATAGACTTGATTTCCACCATTGTGGAGTTCCCTTTTTCCAAATACTCTTCATCATCATTTCTTATCTCATATGAAATTAGTGTATTCTAAAAACTATACAATGTAAGATCATTTGGATATTTATTTTATAGTGCATAGACATTGATATTGAATTGATGTTGAATTTTTTTAAAATATGTGCTTAGTGATTTTTACATCTTTAATAATTTGTCTTACATGTCACATTTATTCAATGAGAACATTCACTCTGTCAAATAATGCATCTATAGACTCATTAGGGTGCATTATAATGTCCTCATATTTATTTCAATGAACCTGTAAATTTTTTCTATAACATTGGAATTGCCATCATTGATATTTAATAACTTTTCCCACATTTAAAGCTTTAACATGCATGACATCACCTTCAGGTAGATTTTAATAGATAAACCTCTAATTACTTCATTGATTCCTTGGGAATTTTCATCCAACTATCTTAAATATTTTTAAAAATAAAAATCATCTACACACACTAGTAGAAATACCATGCATCACATCAATAAAGAAATCCATACCTAAGGACAAAAATAGTGCTTCTTCTAATTCTTCCACAATTAATTATTTGTTCCATCGAAGATCATAATCACTTGACTAAAAAAACCTATTAAACCACTAATATAGAATCAAGGTTATTAACAATTTCCTCTAATAAAATTTTTATCCCCACTATATTAAATACCCAGAGTGGGGGCGGGGTAAATCATGGTATGAAATATTAAAAAAACTGTCCATCATAGATCTTATTTCATCATTACACAAAAATATATTCTATCTCCTTCTAATAACAAAGAATAAATATTGATTAGAGAATTCATAGGGAAGATAAATTTTACTTTGTTCACCCCCAATAGGGTACATCTAAGGAGAATACAATGGAAATGTTCTGATGTATTGAATCTAATAAAGCACACTATTGTTAGAAGGTTTGGAGTATACTCACTATCCCACCTTGTTTATTACCAGTCACAATTCGAAATATCACTACTCTCTCACATATTGTGTGCTCAGTCCTATTTCATAATATTCTTCTTTTTATCACCTGAATCAATATTATATTCACCTCATTTGGTGAATCTTGAAGTTTTAATTTCATCCCCTGGATGAATATATTTTTACTAAAAAAATTCAATGTAAATTTTTATAGGTTCTCACATATTTAGCCTTCACACAACCTTTGTATGAACTGGAAACAACTTCATCATATTTCATTTTAATTTTATGTCTTTTTAATAAAACAATAACTTTCATGGAACTATTTTTCTCATCGTGGGTGTAACATTTTGATTATTGTGAACTCACTTGGTATTATAGACATAAGTCCCTATTCTATACATAACTGATGTTTGATATATTTCTTCATGGATGAAATATCTTCATGCAACTATTACGTGATTTAGAGCCATGATATTTTCTAATTGTTGATATACTCAAATGAGGGGGGAATCTGCTTATTTTTAGATTAGGATGACCTTTTACACAACTTATTTTCTTGAATTTGTCTCTATATGATACTTTCCATGTGAACTGAACATCAAATACTTAACGAATGATTTAGCACGCAACTCAACAACATCATCCCTATTTCAGGTCACTGCGTAACTTTCTCTATTTTGTACAACTTGACATTCAAAATGTTTCAAAACATGTTAGAAACAATACTATTTTTGGTATTTTGATGCAATGACCCTAAATCTTCACTGGAAAACAACTTTTGGAAAAACAATCACACATTCATGAAAATTTTACATTTACATGAAACTCACTCCTCTTCTAAAAAAACCTTTTTCCATCCTCCAAATTTGTGGACCCAAAAATTTGGAATAAAAGCAAATGATTCCCCCTTGTACACATACCATTTTATACAACTTCCAGAGTTTTCATATATCTATCTTGAATATTTTATAGACATTTTCAACTTACCAAGTCAATATTCATGATGGAGTTATACTATTGACCTTATCAATCTTCTTTTTCAACACACACAATCAACCCAAAAACACTACAAAGTTACCCTGTGGGATTTTTTCCCATCACATATGTCTTATGTCAGTGTTATTCTCTAATGGATTATTATCTTTGATTAAACTATGATTCAAATCATGAAAACTAATACCACTTATTCCAGTATTTATGTTTATGCACTATATTATGTCAGGTATGGTTTTCAAATGTTAGGCTCATGTTATCATACACTTTTTCTCTTGTTATGCATATGTGATCATTGACATCTCCCTTGTTTACCCTTATAGAGAATCTGATCTCAACCTTTATTATGTTTCATTTCCAATTAATATAATGAATCATTTTAATTATGACATTTCTTAGAAGGGTGATAGTTGTAATGATAAAATTGAGAGATGATGGTGATGTATTTTGACCATGTTGTTTATGTATCCAAGTTTCTAAAAAATTTGGATCTATATGATTCTTGAAAGGAGTGTAATGTTAGCTATTGAATATTAATCTAGTTTGATTTAATATTTATGTTTCAAAATTATGTGGCACTATAGTTTCACTCTGATAAAGAGAGTATATTCTCCCCACCATAACACCATACACCAATGATTCCAGTCATTATCCTCTAGCATACAAGGATACACCCTTGGGTCTATGTGGCCCACTAGACTAGTTACTTATCATTAAACCAAGATAGGGACATCACAAAGCCCTTTCATGTAATTTATTAGAATCATACAAAATAAAAAAACCTCCCAAGATAATGTATAGCGATCTAGGTAGTCAATCCCCATTTTCAAGATAAATCACGATCCCTCAGGATAGTGAATAGTTTGAACCAAAATACCTACCCATGGTTTAATAGTCAATAATGGAATGAATCTCATGAAATAATTAAAACATAATATGTATAAACTATAATTAACATTTAAATTTCATATCATAACTCATAAAAATTCCAAAATAAACGTCGAAGAAAAAAATAAATCAATTGTTTACCTAGAATGAAACTCCTTAACTAGAAGTGTGATAATTTCTACAGGAATTTTAAGCACATTTTAACTAAATCATTTATCAATTCATAATAAAAAAATTATATGTATGGATAAAGTATGGAATATTCTAAATAAATGGATATTCCATAAATTTAGATGATGTAAAACTCTATGAACATTTCATTAATAAAATAATTACAAACAATTTATAATTAATTCATGCATTATGAACATTACACAATGAAATAAATATAAACACTTAAAAATTTCTAACATGAACTCCTTCATATTATCATTCTATATGACATTTTTATGTATAAGACGTTTAATACAAATATTAAAATTTTATATTTATTATGATCAACTCATATATTATGTATGAATTGTAAATAATTAAACTATCACATATTTAATTTTGTTTGAACATTGATCATATCAATTATAATAATCCCCTATGATACAGTTCAAATAATTTCTCAAATAGGGATATTAATTTGAACATTTCAAATGAATAAATACAAACAAAAGATAATATAACATGAACTCATTTTCTTTTTTTCCTTATTGGATTTATTTATAAACCCATAATAAATTACCAAATAATTTCTAAATAAACTCTTTATATAAAAAAATTATTATCCATGCCATATTAATGAAATTTATTTAATATCAGAAGTCAATAATAAGGATACTATTTTATTAAATACTTTAAAAATATTTAATAATTAATTATAAACATTTTTATAGTTAATTAATTTATATTCGCATAATATATTAAAAAATTACGAAAAGGATATATTTTTCTATAATATAAGAAAAATTTATAATTTACCTAATTCAATTCATAACTTTATAAATTGTAAAAACATATTTTTCCATTATATGGTATATTATATTTGAATTACCCAATATATATATAGTTGAAAAATTATATAGTTTTTTACGACAAGGATTGTGTGGCTAATGATAAATAATCATAGCATTAGAAATTGAAAAGAATGGTATACTCTATATCATAAATCATGGAATTGTTAAAAAATAATATGGTGATTTTTGACATGTTGGGGTTAACCATGACATTATCCTTCAGCACATGGGGGTGAATTTTGTGATATAACTTATATTATATTAGTTATAAAACAATATTTATTGTGAAACAAAAGACATGGGTTCGATGTAATCACTCAATATGATTCCTCACACTAACAAATAGGTCTTAATAGACCTTTATTAGAAGTTTTTGTTAGAACCAATAAATATTAATTCATATTAAAAATAATTTATAATATAGAGATGGTTTAATATAATCATTTATATATTTTATTTCATTTTTTTATTTTGAGGATGTTTTAATTAAACTGCCTCTAAATATTTTAATAAATCCAAATTTTGACCCCCCTGATCCCATTAGTCCGACCCACCCCTCCCCTCAGTGATCCCCAACCCATACCACCTTGGTCCTGATAGTGACCTATATCACCTGAACCCCTTCTCCTGATAACAGTCTACATAACCCCCATGACACTGAACCCCTACTCCCAGCGATGGTTTTCCCTCCCCCTAATCCCTATGACCAAAACCCCCTTCTCCCCAATGAGGACTTTTCAGTGACCACATCGTTCCTTAACGATAACCCCTGGAATCCCTCTCTTCCCGTTTTTCTGACTGCGACCCCTGAAATCATTGATGGTATGATTTATTGAATTTTTATAAGGTTATTAGTTAAATTATATAAATATACCAATAAATGATTGTCTTTTCAAAATATTTTCCAATCAGGATGTTGGGGTTACGTTGTAGAACATCCATCCGTAGTTGGTCGTGTTTTTGGAGAGTGGATGCACCTTAATATAATTTTATATGAGTATTCCTATTTTTTATTTTGAATAATTAAATATAAATTGTTATAATTAATAATTTATTTCATTTGATATGATACAGGTGTCCATGGTGATTTTGGTGTGTAGTGTAAAACATAAAAATTTTATATTTTCATCAAGAGGGAGGGAAATCTTTCATTTTAGTTTCGCTTCCCCATTTTATATTCGTATAAATATTTTTAAAATGAAAATTACCCTATTTAGTTAAACCTTAAGGGCCATTGTGGGTTTTATTTGGGAGAGGAGTGGATTTAAATGTTTTATAGAGTGTGTTTCATTTGAAATATTCGATCATTTAACATGCGGTTTAAGAACACAATATTCCTATCATTCACCAATATTTTTGTTAAATGATATCATGAAGTTAATATATTAAATAAAAAATAATCTTAATCATGTGTATAATTCCCAATTCTAAATTTAAGCTGTGTAGATTCAGAGTACATGAATCATTCTATATGTTCTACTCTCTTGAAGTCAAGTACCATATTTTAAATTGATTTTTTAATTTGTTGTAAAACAATAATTCCATGTAATTATATAATGCACATAGAGACACATGTTCCCAATATCATTGTGTGAAGTTATTTTTTTGGGATAAAAAATATTTACTAGAAAAAGTATGAAATAAAAATTCTGATTTATAGACAATCATGCTTCTACAATATAAAAAAATAAATAATATTCAAAGAATAAATGTTAGATATCATTTAATAGAATAATAAAATTCATGTATTATTATGGATTGATAATAGTTTACTCGACATCCTAGTAACCTCTCTCCTTAACTCAATGAACTTATTACACTATATATAAACATTTTATTTTTTGGGGATTTTTTTTCATTTATGTTGTTTATATTTTTTTTGTTTTATTAAACCACATTTATATTGAATTTATGTTATGTTTAATAAAGATCATACCCTCTTAAATGATTATGTTAGGTGATATTTATGTTTTATTATACTTTTTTGATTAAAATTTTATATCATTAGATAGGGATGTATCAAGAGAAGGGTGACAATCGAATACATGTGGATAAAAGTTGGATTTATTAAACATGAAACAAAACATGGTATGAAAAGGGTCTAGAAATATTTTTAGATTATGAAATTGAAAACTGATTATTGGATAGTATAATAAAATACACATGTCTTAATTGTAAATTTAAGAAATAGATGACAATAAATTATGTATATGGTCATTTGATAATGAAATAGATTCTTGATAGATATATGTGTTAGGTTTGGAATGGTGAATAGATTGTTATGGAAATTCAAAATAATGATAATCTTATCAACGGAACATAAAGTGACCTTCCATAGGGGAGTTTAGATTGGAATTTGATAAATGAAACATTTGGCTTTACAGTATACAATGTGAAATATTTTAAAAGATCAATATAATATTTAGTCGATCATGGGAAACATAATATTTCCAAGAAAATAAGTGACAAAACAAATGAGTTGTATGAATTATTTGAATATGGAAAACAAAAATTTTATTAAGGGTGTGCCAAGTATTCACAGTTTTATTCTCAAATTAACTTGATTCCTATAAAGTGTCTATATATAATTACTAATAAAGAAATTTCCATGATTTTAATCTTTCTTCATGATGCATTTAGTATAGTTAATATCCTATTATCATTGAATTAGATGAAGAAATTCATCAATAAACTTGGATTTGATTATAAAAAGATACATTAATTCCCTAATGATTGCATTCATTACTAAGGAGAAGAGTCCAATAAAGAGGAATACATAAGATTTCATAAAATTGTGTGGATGTAAATGAACAAAAATGAGAGTAAAAATAAATATGAAAAAAGGATAAAGCATAATAAGAAAACTATTGTAAATTTATTGCACTAAATTCCTCTAAAACCATGCCTGAAAATATTATTCATGGCATTTAAGACTGCATATGACTTGAAGTGGGATGGTCATAATAGTAGAGATGGCTTGATGAGATATCCAAAAGATTCAATATCATGGAATATGTTTGATTCATTATATCTAAATTTTTCATTAGATTGTAGGAATTTAAATTTGGAATTATGTTCTTATTGTTTTACACTTTTGTTACTCTAAGTACTAATTATAGAATTTGGCCAGTGGTTTTTATCCCCTAAAATATACCACTATATATGTGGATGAAGAATAATCATTTCATTATTTCAATGATTATTCCTAAAAAGAAAATTCCTAGAGTTGATATTAATGTTTACCTTAAACCTCTAACTTATCAATTTCATGAATTATGTTATGATGTCCTGGACAAATATGATGATTCAATTAGAAAACTATTCAAAATTCTTGCTTATTTAATGTGAAAAATTAGTGAAATTCATAGAATATGAAAGATATCCAGTTGGAACACTCATTCTGGTTTAGCTTATCATGTTTTTAATTTTTTATCTTGACCCTCAATGATTTGTTCACTATAGAAAATTGTGTTATATGTTACATCATACGTTACATGATTATTTTTATAAATTTAGGTTTTATAACACATAATTTAATGGATATATTGAATTGATAAATCCATGAATGTGTTTTATGATTTAGAAAAATTATGAAAATTAATGAATGTCACTGACGAATTTTTAAAATGTAATCAGTTTAAAGAAGGGGGAATGGGTACAAGGCACAATAACTGATGTAGTTTGAACACAACAATGGAAGAAAAATAGTTTATTTTTCTAATTTTCACACTATAAGTTTAATTTTATACATTATAATCTTAACGTAATACATATTGATAAGAAATTTTGTGACAATATAATTTTTACATTTCTTATTGAGAAGGGGAAATCCATGGACCAGCATAATGCTTATTAAGATTTGAAGTTAAAAAATATAAATAATGGTTTGTGGGAAAATGAGAATACAAATTATTGTTCGGATATTTATACAAAGAAAAGAAATGTGTAATTTGTATTGAATTGAATATTAAATAATGTAAAAGTCTGATATGGATATTAAAGTAACACATTAAGGTTTGATGACTTTAAACATCAAAAGATACATAGATTTAAAATTCATTACTCACTTATTCTGATGGAGTACTTGGTTCCATAGGCATTGTGTAATATGTTTCATGAAAAAGTAAATGTGTTTCCAGTTGAGTTATATAATGTTTTTAAAGTGCATTGTGGAAAAAAACTAAATCCAACTAACCTTGAAAAAATTTAAGAAATAATTGTTTTGACACTTTTTCATTTGCAGAGGTTTTCTCCCCCTTTTTTCTTCATAGTCATGATTCATTTGATAGATTATTTCATTGAAGAAGCTAAACTTGGTGGACCGATACACTATCGATGAATGTATCCAACTGAATGCTAAGTTGATATTATTTTTATTTTCATTGGTGAATTAAATTTTATAAAATCATTACATAATTTCATTTAATATGTTTTTTATTTTTTTCATTAGGTACTTTGGTCATTTAAAATAACATGTGAGGAATAAATCCCAACAATAAGTCTCTATTGATGTTGGTTACATCACTGAAGAGTGATTGGACTTCTGTTCTAAGTATTTGGATGGTATTAGGACTAGATAAAATCATGTTCGACGTTTTCATGACATATCTAGTAATTCCCATTATAAAAACCAATCATCTTTATTTCCAACTCTCTAACGACCAACTGAAAACGGTTAAAATTTTACACTTACTGAATCAGAGTTTCTACAAGAACATAGATATGCACTATTCAATAGTATTATTGTAGATCCATTTATTGAAGAATTATTATTTCAAATAAATAGGTGACTAATAGGTTGAGATAGAAGTGATTTGGAATTAAAAAAATCTATTTATAAGGATATTGTTGAATTGTTGACACATCATGTAAGTATGTATTCATATTCATGTTATTGACGTGTAGCTATTTTCCTTATTTTAAAAGTAAACACTTATTTATTCTTATCCAGATTATGAATGTGGAGAATTGAGTTGAAATATAAAATGATTTTAATTTTTTGGCACATGTTATTCTAAGGTAGGCTAAGAGATTTGATTCCTAAAACATTAATGTCTTTAGGTTTCATACAATTTATCATTAAGAATTCTTGAAAACTCAAAAATAGTTTGGTATTTACACTTCCATAGGTGGGATTCTATGGAAATATGGATGATATAATTCAATTTTACTATCACGTTTAATTTTTAGTTATCTTATTCAAAAGCATATGGGTAAAAATTAATAGGGGTTTAATGAATGATTTGTTACAATTTACTTCTATAAACATATCTCACTTGATCCATACTATGGAGAATTTAGACCATGAAACAAATATCATTGATTCAAAATCAAAGATGGTTTATTATGTGGATGATGAAATACATTAGGTTTGGAGTGTTGTAGTGAACTTAACTTTAATGGCCCTAAGGCCTTCATTTTTTATATATTTTGAAAACCCCGTTTTTAGTGGTTGAAGGGGAACCCAGAAATTACATTTAACATAGTCTTGGAGACATTATAGGACCCGCAGGTCATACGTAAATCATGCATCCTATGACTACTTGAAACCGCCCCTCGCCAACATCTGCATTATGATAGTGATCCTCATCGACCAAAAAACATAGAATTGTTTTTTCCTAAAAATATTGAAACAATATAACTTGCATGAGAACATAAAACTAAACTGATCATTGTAATGTATGTAGAAAATAATGAAGAAAATGAAGTTGAAGTTAATTGAATTTATAAATTTTTAGTGAAGCTATATTAAAATTTCTCATTTCTAGGTGTTTCATATATATATATATATATTTGTCTATTTTTTATTTTTATTTTTAGTAGAAAACTTATTAGTTTTACATCTTTTTAATAAATTTAATATATCTGAATCATTTCAATTCTAGGAATTTTTAGAATAAAAAATTTTCAACATCCCAATAAATCAGCTTCTTAGAGTACTCCACCACTACCGTCAGCTTCAGTGGATCCACGTGATTCTATTATACCTGAGACTTCTAGGGAGCCAAAAATTTAACCAAATATTATTGGTATTTCCCCATCTAATTCACCTCCGGCGATAAAGAAAATTTTCACCCCTCTATCTAGAGGATATTCGTAACATATCATTATTGGTATGTATGTCATACAAAAAAATATATTTTATTAATTTTTTAACACATTTTTTAAAAATATTTTGACAAAAATTTAAGGGATATAAATTTGAATTTGACAGATGTATGGGACTTAATGGAATTCAAGATTATCATTCCATTTGATGATTTCTGGATGCCTACATGTCACACTGCCAAAATAAATGGGCAGATTTTTAGGCATTATGCTTGCGAGAAGGTGAGAATTCCCATTAATTATAAATATTCGATACATATTCCTATATCATGAAAAAATGAGGTAATTAATAATTACGTAATGGTAATATTAATTTAATATTAATTGATAACTCATTAAAATTACATGAGAATTTTTTGAATATATTTTTAAAGAATTATGTTATTTATTTCTAGATGGGTTTTTTATTTTGATTCCCTAGACACCATTTCAGACCCATGGAATCTGAAGAATTTGTGTAAGAAATGGAAAAATTTTAAATGGAAATTATGGAATAATTTTAATGACATATATCTGATCTCACGATAGATTTATAAGAATGTGAATGAAGGCATTTCTCATGAGAAGTTGAAGATTTTTTTCGATATTAATAGATATGCATCTTAGGAGGTAATTTATTATATTATAGTATCTTAATAACCTAAACATAATAAAATTTTAATTTTTATTAATGTTCTGATTTTTTTAGGATTTATCAAAAAATTACTCTGAATCATGATGAAAAGTCATTCGTCATATCCCTGGGTCTCAGTGTTTTTTAGAAAAAGAACAATTTTGGTTTTTATGTTATCCATTATTAATTATATCATTTTATTAGAACTCAAGGTTATTTTTAACTTGTTTATATTTTTTTAAAGGATAATTAATTATGTTACTTTTGTGGCTGAACAAAGATCTAGTTTATAGTGCATTGGAAACTAGAAAACAGTTTGAAAAATGATCCACCCAAAGACATTGGAGTAAGTAATTTTCATTACTATTTCATCTTATTTCATTAAAATAATAATGTAATAATGAAAAATATATTATAACAACAAAAAATCCTTAAACCCAGTTAAACGTAGTTGTCTAAATGGATCAAATTATTCCAATTTGGCATCATTTGATCCCTCTAGCCGTCCCCAATTAATTACCTTTAAGGATTTCTTGTTGATATAAATTATTTTTCTTTTTTATGTTTTATATATTAATGAAATAACAATAAATACTAATGAAAAATTTAATATTTGGATAATATTATTATTTAATGATAATGTAATAACAATGTTTTTAACTCAGGTGTCGATCCTTTAAATTTGGTCTTACTTATATTTTATAAACATAATTTGGTTGTCTAATGTGTTCAAAAAGTCTTCAGGGGTGTTCAAGGATTGTTTAGATCATGGAACTCAGGTTGGTGGGAGAAAAAGGCATGTCACATGGTTCAGGTAAACTATGAGATATAGGAAGAATAATTAGTTTTAACCATGTGGGGCTAGACAGTGAGTAGCAGGAGGACGCACAATTTGATCTAACAGTGTGATTTAAATTATAAGGCCACACCAAATTTCATAGATATTTCACATGGTTGGTGCATAGTTTTCATATTTGTGTCGCCCAACCATGTGGGTTCCCCCTTCTAATAGCTGACTAAGCATGGTTGGTGCACGATTGGGAAAATCATGTGGCCAAGCCAAGGGACCCAATTTTTTGGGTGAAATTACCATTTTTTTCCATAAGTCTAATTAAATAAAACAATATCTATCATTTTTCATTCCAATGCACATGAGCCCCCATTACTCTTATTTTAATCTCTTTTTTCCTCTAAACTAGGAATTGATCTCAATAATCTTTCCATATTCGAATTCAATAATCGTTTGTCTTGTTGGATCTGTAGCTGTAAGATCTTGATTCCTTTTTAATCTTTCATATTTCTTCTTCCAATATAAGATGATATTTAGATGTAGAATCATATGCCCCAATTTTGGGAATTGATCCAGTCTTAATATCTCTTCCAACCCAGGCTGAACTATAGGCTAATAAATGATGAGGAGAGGAGTATGACTGTGAGGTAGGTTTTCTATAAATTACTCCCTGGGTTTCTTTGTTTTATAATTTTCTACATGGGAAAACCAATTCCATTGGTAATCAACTGTTTAATTTATATTCCTTGCTTATATTCATTAGAAATGTGTTCTAAGACCCATTCCTTATATGTTATTCATTGTTGAAGGTTACTCTCAAAACACTGATTACCCCATGTAGTGTATTTTCCATAAGTGGCATTTTTTAGCTTCGAAATGTATATCTGCACAACTATTTTGGTGTTCTTGATTATGACCATTCTAATGGAAATAATTTCCATATTAAATGACTATTTAATTGATCAATTTAATGTACCATTTATACACTCCACTTGAACTTCCTAAGGTAAGTCATTCACATGATTAAATCACTATTAAATAGAAGAGAAAGTATATATTATGTATATGACATGGACTAATTTATATTACATGACATTCATGTGTTTTCTCATCCTCAAGATATCCTTGTAATATTATTAAAGGTAATTGAGAGAAACATGTCATTAAATATGAAATGAATTGAATGGTTGCATGCCACTTGGCCTTGTCACACTAGTGAAAGGAGTGGATTGAACCCAATAACTAATAAGATGATATGACTATTATATGGAATAAATAAATTAATTAATTAAATGTAATGTTACTAATTGTACATTGACCTTGACATCATTATATGAGTGGGTTTACTAGAGCTCACCTTGGATTCCTAAGGGGATTCCTTGAGCACCAGAGGATGCCATTTTGATTCAAGGATGCCGGTTTCCTTGGTTGAGACTGACCTAGGAACCGAATCCTCATATATTAGTGGATTCACAATATTATAACATAGGATCCCTCCTTTAATATTATAGAATTCCATGAATACACTCCTTGGATCCATTGTGGCTTCTACAGACCTGAGGTTCTTTGGTTACATCCTTCGAACTAGCTATATCTTATTCTCGTTTTACCTTGGATTTTTCCTTGAAATTAGTTAGATTTACTATTTCTGAATTCCTTGGACGATATCCCATGGATTAAACACTTACCCCTTTTAGCTAGGATATAGTTACAACTAATTTGGTAACCCCTGATGTCACATTTGCCTTGGTAATTACCTTGGATCCCATCCATTATTAATATTTAACAGGTTTCCTTGTTTTATCTTGGAACATTTTCTATTATTATCACAAGAAGTTGTCAGCATTTTCTAGGCCTCGTGTTACTTAATTATATATAATGGATCTTAATTAATTAATGAACTCGTTACATGTTCATACACACAAAGAGGGATAATGCTGTTATATGAGTATTTACATTACTACACTACTTTACATTAATATATACATGATTTCACACTATTTTAGTTTATATTAAATGGAAAATATATTTTATAAATATTTGGTAGTTCCCTTATTAAATTTATCTCAAACCCTACCTAGGAACCATTTCTACCCAAGAAGATTATATGTATGCATTTGTTGACACTAGGAACTATTTGGATTCAGACACTTGATTGCTTGATTGTTCATGATGGAGTTGGTAGTAAATGACCGAGATGAAGCTCATTATGTTTTGGAAATTTTATGGTTCCTTTTTTTCTACTTTTGAATAGTTTTATTTTATTCTTATTTGTATCCATGTTTTATATATTTATAAACATATGGAATATTATCATCTAATTTTGTATAAAATTATAATTATTTTTTGAGTTATTTATAACTTCAGTACTGTTCTGATATGACTTTTATTTATTATACTACTCTCCCAATTTACCTATTTTTATATATGTTATTTGACATGAGACACTCTGGTAATGAGAGAATAGTCTCCCCATAAACACACCCTAGACCCTCATTTATAGTCGTTATCCTCTGCTATTCGGAGAGATATGCCTGAGGTCATGTGGTGAACCGGGTTCGTGGAACCTTCAATGGCATCTGGGTCTGAAATGTCTCAAAATGATATCAGATCCTTTCATTCTCACTTTACTATATAGAGACACAATATTAAAGATTATGAATTCTTGGAACTTTTTCTTAATGCATTATTTAGCATTGTTAACCCATATTCTAGGTAAATACCGAGTTTTATGGATTATAATTATTGTCATGACTTTCCCAATTACAGTTGATATCATTTCGTCATTGGGAAATACACATGATGTGTTGTGGTTATTATTGTCATTCTGATTGAGGATCTTATGTCATCCTTAGACCGATGATATGAGGGAAGTGAGTGTTGTTACAGTCATCATCGTAAGAACCTATAACCAACATGATATGCATTTTCCATGCTGTATAGAGGCATTTCTATCCTTCCATTTCTCGATATTCCTGTGATTGTTGAGTGAACTTATATATATATATATATATATATATATATCTCTGTGTGTGTGTGTGATTGTGATGATCTTTGGATACAATTGAATGATTTATACTTTCAATTAATGAGGTTTTATAGGCCCTCATGAGTTGGAATATGAAATTTACTAAGTCGAGCCATTATATTAAAATCAAATGGGTGGCCCTTTCAATGATAAGGTGTATGGGCCCTGATTCACATGTAATGGTGATCCATTCTATAAAGACTGTGATATTTGGAAATAAGAAAATGAAAATTTAAATGTGAATCTTGTCAAAATAAATTGAAGTGGTTTCCAGTTAATGATTAGGCAAATTATAATTTATCCTTAATCTAGTAGAACCCATGTAGTCTATAATTGAGAACCTACCAATTCATGTACTTTCAATTGAGTAGTAGAGTAAATATAATATGTTTAGTGAGGCCTTTTATTATAATCATCTTTAGCTACTGTTTCTATCTATATGCTTCAAATCATGTTCTGAGGTGTATAGTTGGAATTTGTAGACCAATGACACCATGATTTCCTCATGTAATGCAATAAGAGAGTAGCAGCAACCTCAATCTAGACATGGTGGGACCTTAGAAACTAGTCTTACCTCTAGAATTTCCACATGAGCCACTTCATGTGGTGCCTAATCTGAGAATAAATGCTTAGATCTGTGAATATCGCAAACATATTTTTTATTCCATGAAAGGTGATCCACGACCTACAACTATGATGGTGGAAAATCTGACTCCTGAGTTAAAGAAGAAGCATCCTACAACTTTCTTGGGGGATGGTGGTGCACATGCTGCTGAGTCATGGTGAGACACCACCCAATATATATTTGATCTACTAGATTTACCTCCAGAGTGGGGTTCAAGAATGATACTTATAGGATGCATGATTCAATCAAGCACTGATGGGATATGATTACCATGGCTAGTCACCATCAAGGCATAACATTGGCTGATTTCCAGACTAATTTTTAGAATTATTTCTTTCCTCAGACATTGAGAGCTGGCCAAGCTAGAGTGTTAATGCATCTCGAGTAGGAAACTATGTCAGTTATGGAGTATTTAGTGCATTTCACTGAGCTACAGTGATTTACACCACTTCTATCCAGTGATGAGATTTCCCTTCATAGACATTTCAAGTATAGGATACAATATTCCATCCATATCCAGGTGAATCTCTTTCACTTACATAAATTATATGAAATAGTCAATTAGGATATAGTCACTCCTAAAAACTTACGAGATGGAGACAGTACAGGAAAAAGAGGACCAATGTCGCAGCAATCTAGTTGTTTTTCTAGTAGCGGAAAGAGATCTCTAAAGGTTTTTTGTCAGGGTAGTGGCATCGAGAGTACTCATTTTAGTATCTCCATGGTGTGTCATCAGTGTGGATGATAGGGGAACTAGAAGACTTTGGGTGATAGAGAACCTATAGAGTGTTGGTCTTGCTGCAATATGGGGAATATTCATATATTCTATCAGTAATTTCCATCAGATTCTTGTTTAATATGTTCCACATCATCTCCAACTTCAAGAGGTGGTTATTTTATGCCACTTTAGGTGGTGAGTTGAAGTATCACTAGTTGGACTAGCCGAGGAGGAGTTCATTACCATAGTAGCTAGACTCTAAATCACCATCAGCACATGTAGAGTGTTTTTGATGGTGGTAGTCCATCTATTTCACTGGGTGATGGATCGGGTCATTTACATACATTACAGCTGATACCAGAGGATCAGGGTACATGAATGTCTACAACCCGAGGTACTATAATAATAGCCACCATTATAGTATCTCCTTTATTTTTTATAGGTGATTCACACACATTCATCTCATTATATAATTTAGAAATCCTTTTTCTGGAAATGCAAATTAACTATGGTGTAATGACACTGGATACACTCCTGGGAGTATGGTTAGAAGAAATGTGCCAATGTAGGGACTATCCCCTTGAGGTATTCAATTACCCTTTCTTGTGGGACCACTTTTTTCTCAATATGATGGTCTTCATGTCATTATCAAGAATGATTGGTCGGTTATGTATCACACATTTGTATATTATTATCATCAAAGGGTATCATTTTCATCACAATATGGTAGTTGATATCTATACATGGTTGAGTGGGATATACGTGTTAGTAGAGCCAGACTAGAGAATCATGGGCTTAGTGTGATGACCTCTCAAATTTCCATTCTCTTTATAGAGTATCATGGTTTACATATGGGCAAATTCCCTCATGTGGTATATAATTTGAGGAATAATATTCCTGATGATTTTTCTATCTAGATCCTAAGAGAAATGTAGAGTTTATGATCGAGCTTGTTCTAGGAGTATCTCTAGTGTTCATTCCTCCATACAGCATGACACCTACTAATCTCTAGGAGGTTAAGAGGTAGTTATAGGACATGTAGTCCAAAAGTTTTATATATCCCATTATTTCTCCTTGGGGTTCTCCCATGATTTTAGATAATCAGTTGGTTTGAATCCTTCATTTATACATGAATTATAGATGGTTGAACCGGCTTACAATCAAGAACCATTATCCACTGTACTAAAAAATGATATCTTTTACCATCTCTGAGAAGCTATATTGTTTAATAATATTAAACTAAGATCAGGTTATCATTAGGTGTGAGTCAATCCATTAGATAACCTCATACAACTTTTTATAGAAGGTATGGTCTATATTATTTCCTTTTAATGTCATTCTGTATCATGAATGTGCCCTCCATTTTCATGGATATGATGATTAGGGTGTTCCACCCCAATCTTGATTTCGTTGTTGTAGTATTTTTGGATGAAATCTTGGTGTATTCTCACACTTGTAGTGATCTTGATAAGAACCTTGATAATTTTTTTAGTACACTGAGAGAGAATCATATTTAAGACATGTTTGATAAGTGCCACATCTATATCGACAAGTCTCACTTCATGGGTAATATTATATAAGAATCATGAGTATTTTTTGACCTATAGAAGGTTAGTGTTGCGGTTTCTTAGAAGTAGCCTAAGAATGTGTAGATATAGTGAGTTTCTTGGGGTTGACTAGATATTATAGGAATTTCACATAGGGCTTCTCATGCCATGATTCAACTCTTACAGGTATTACAAAGAAGGGTGTTATGTTCTTGTGGTTAGAAGAGTGTGGAAACTCCTTTAAGAAGCTAATAGGGGGGCTTTTCTCGGAACCAATTCTAATTCTTCCAAATCCAAGAAGAGGATATATAGTGTACTATGATGCATTAGGAATCATCCTAGGAGTAGTGCTTATATATTAGGATAGAGTCACTATGTATGGATCTCAGTAGTTGAGGTTGTATGAGATAAATTACCTGACACACACCCTTGAGCTCACAACATTTTTCCATGCTACATTTTTTTTGGATAAACTATCTATTGGGTGAGCAATTTTGGGTGTATAAAGACCATAAGAGACTCAAATATACCATTATGAATCATGGATTGAATCTCAAATCATTAATATGGGTTGAATATCTTCAGTCCTTCTATATTGATCTAGCCTATATTCATGGAATGGGAAATTTTGTTGCTGATGTGCTGGGTTTAAAAACATAGGCACATCTCATATGGGAATCCAGTGATAAATGGAAAATGATGGCCCTCTTATCTGAGAAACATTTTGTATTTAATGATGGTTGTGATAAATCTTATCTCTTAGACTTTATAGTTACCTCTTCCCTATTTGATATGTTGAATAGATTGACGTTTTTAGATCTTGAGGTTTTGGTTCTCCATGAGATTATTTCAGGAGATTAACTTCCTCTAAACTATTCTGTTGATAGAGGCGACATCGTACGTATAAATGTATGTGTTTGTGTTCTTACTAATATGAGAGAAGAGTTTGGGTGAGTGTCCCAAGCTTCTTTGTGGGAATTTCATATAGGAAAATCAAAATTGTATCATGATATGCAACTCTATTATTGGTGGCCTAGGATGAAACATTAGATAACATGCTTTATCATTGGGTGTTCCACCTATCAGCTAGTGAAGGTAGAGTGCCAAAGTCCTATAGGATTATTACAGATGCTTCTTATCCTAGAATTTAAATAGAAATATTTATTTATTGAATTATTAGTTGGTTTACTAAGTACACCTCAAGGAAGTGATGTTTTATGGGTTGTCATTGATAGACTAAAAAAAGTGGTCCACTACCTTCCTATTTGGTTGACCTTCTTAGTTAATGAGATGAGAATTCTATTGGTCTCCATGATCATCCATTTTCCTGGGGTCCCTCATACTATCATTTTATATAGGGACTATAGTTTCATGTCATAGTTATATAAAGTTTTTCAGAATGCTATGGGTACATAGGAACTTCTGAGCAAAACCATTCACCCTCAAACAGATGGATAGTCAGAATGGATTCATGTTTTAGAGGACATGATCCAGGCATGTGTCCTTGAATTCATCAGTTATTTGGAGAATCACATCCCTTTCATCGAGTTCACCTATAATACTATCTTTCATGTGAATATTAGATGTATCCTTTTGAGGCCTTATATGGTAGGTCATTCCGTTCTCCCCTATACTGGATAGAGGTAGGTGAGGCAACCCTACTAGATCATCATCTCATACATGAGACTATAGAGAATTTTCATCAAATTATAAAGAATATTTATACAACTTAGTATTTATTTAAATCTTATATCTATTTTCACTGATGAACTTTGGAGTTTGAGGTTTGGGGTCATGTTTTTTGCAGGTATCACCCACGCTATGGCATAGATGGATAGGAAGGCATGGGAAGGTGTCTCCTCATTATATAGGGCCATTTTTGATATTATAGAGAGTTGGTATGAAAGAATATTAGTTTATATTACCTTAGAGAACAATTTATTCCATGTTTCACAACTTCACCATTAACACGCTGACCCATCACATACTTTTGATCGTAATGAATTTGAGTTAGATTTCGATGCATCATTTGAGGAGTATCCTATACCCATCATTGACCATAACAAGAAGGCCCTTGAGGCTAGTCTATCCATATAGTGTGAGTGAAATGGAAACACGCTCATTTATAAGGTGAGTATTGGGAGAGGGAGGCCTATGTACATGCCCAGTATCCAGATTTGTTCTCAGACAGTGCTTCATAGCCATTGGAAGGTGAACATGAGGATTATTTCTTTCAAGGGAGAAGAATTTAAGAACCGAGTTTTCAAATCAGGTATATGTACTTTTAATTTGATCTAGTTCTCTTTCACATACATAATTTAGAGTTCTATTGAGTTTTTGAGGGTCATGGGGGTGTTCAAGGATATTCCATAGCGTAGAACCCCAGTAGTTTGGAGAAAATGGAATGTTACACGATTAGAGTAGACCATGCGAGGAAGTACACAATATTAGTTTTAACCATGTGGGGATAGATATTGAGTAGTAGAAGGGTACATAGTTTGATCTATATATGTGATTTAGGCCAAAAAACCATGCAAAAACATCAAACAAAATTTCAAAGGTGTTTGAAATAGTTGGCGCATGGTTTTCCAAACTATGTAACCTAACCATGTTGATTCCCCATCGGATATTTAACTATTCATGGTTGGTGCACCATTTAGAAAACCATGTGACCTAGTTTTTTGTGTGAAATGAAAATTCCCCTAAGTGTAATTAAATAAAATCCTCTCTCTTTTTCTCTCTATCCAGTGGATAGAAGCCCCCATTTATCCTTTATTGAGATTCGTTTTTAATTTAAGCTAATAATTAATCTTGTGGATCTATCCAGAGTCTGATTTGATCACTATTCATCTCATTGGATCTTCACCGATAAGATAAAAATTATTTTTTAATCTTTCGACATTATTCTTCATATTGATGATTCTATTTAGATGAAGGCTCATATTCCCAAATTTCATCCAATTGAACTGTTATTCAGATCTCTTATAATCATGGAAAAACATGAGGATCATACTGTATGAGGTGATTCGTACGAGTATGAGGCATGTGGTCTATGACTCACTCCTCAAGTTTCTTAATTTTATAAATTACCATGTTTCTGCACTGATTTCATTAGGAACCATCTATTTAATTAATATTCCTTCCTTTTATTCATTATAACCATGTTCTAAGAACCATTACATATATGTTATTCATTGGTGGTGGTTATACCCACAACATCAATTACCCCATGTATGGTATTTTCCATAAGTGGCCATTTTGAGATTTTACATGTGTGTTTACTCCACCATTCTAGTGTTCTTGATCTTGACCATTATAATGGTAAGCCTTTCCATATTAAATTAAAATTGAATTTTACAATGTCTAGTACCATGTTTACTCTCCACTTGATCTGCCTAAGGTAAGTTCTTCCCTTGATTAGATATCTTTTAAATGAAATGGAAATTGTCTTATATATATATATAAATTGGCATAGTTTATATTAAATAAAATTAATATGGATTCTCTTCCTTAGAACAAACTTTTCATGTTATGAAAATTAAATAAGACAACTGATTAATTTAATATGAAATGACTTGAACGGTTTTATTCCCTTGGCTATCACACTAATGAAAGGCATGTCTTGAACAAAATTAATTGTTAAATGGTATGCCTACTACATGGAGTAAATAAATAAATGAATTAATTCTATGGTTCCTAATTTTTTATGGACCTTGACAAAATTATAGGAGTGTTTTTAGTTTATCTCTCCTAATATTCCAGAGGGGATGCCTTGAGCACTCAAGGATGCCATTCTGATTCAGTGATGTTGGTTACCTTGGTAAAGACCCACCAGGGAACCTAATCCTTGTCTATCAATAGATGCCCAAAATGACACCATAGGATCCTAATTTACTATTAAATGATTCCTTGGATACATTCCATGGATACAACAAGGCTTCTATGGACATGAGGTTCATTTGTTTCATCCTTGGTAATGGTCATAGCTTATTCCCTTTTTAGCTTGTATTTTTTTCAGGGAATCTCTTAGATTCACTCTTGTGGAATTCCTTGGATGAAACTCCTTGGATTACACTCATAAAAATTTAGATAGGATATAGTTACAACAGATTTGGTGACTCTTGTGGTATATTTTTCTTTATTCATTACCTTGGAAGCCTTACACTATTAATATTATACAGGTTTCCTTATCACTCCATGGAACTTTTACTATTACTATCACGAGGTGATTTCATTGTTGGATATTCCTCACATGACATAATTATATAAAATAGACATTAATTAATTATATAATAGATAACATGTTTAGAAATTAGCTGAGGGATGAAGCAGGTACTTGGGTCTTTACATTACTATAACACTTTACTGTTATATATGCTTGCTAGCACACTTATTCAATTTATATTACATGAAAAGGATGTTATAGAAACCATTGGTGGTGGCTTATTGAGATTTATCTCACACCCTATCCGGGATCCATTGGTACCTGGGCAGATTATATATATACAGGTTTTGACAAAGGGAAGCATGTTGCTTCTGATACATGATTGCTTGATTGGTAGGATGGAGATGGTAGTAGATGGCCAAGTTGTAGCTTGGGATGCGGGGGATAATTTTTGGTATCTTTTTCATACATAATATATAGTTGTTGTCTTCAAATTTATACACATGTTTTCTAGATTTATAGATACATTACATGTAACAATATTCTTTTGTATATGACTATTAGATACTTGATTTATTTATTACTTTAGACTTCTTCTACTATGATTTTTTTAAACTTCTTTTACCACTTACCTATTATTATATATAATTTTTTCTATGATACAATCTGGTAATGAACACATAATATTCCAACAGACACACCCTAGGCCCTCAATGCTAGTCATAATCCTTTGGAATTACGGGAGGTTTGCTTCGGGTTATGTGGCCAACTGGGTTTGGGGAACCTTCAGTGGCCTCCGGGTCTGGGCCATCACAAAAAATTTAAAAAATGTTTCTAATATTTTTTATTAATATTCTAAATTTCTAGATGTGTGTGATGTGAACACTTAACAATAATAATTAATTTACTAGAGTGATGTATTTGAAACCATTTTAGTGAAGAGGCATCCTAGACATGTATGCAGGATGGGTTTTGGGAAAACTTTATCAGCAATGTTTTGTTGGACATCATCAATAGGTACTATTATACCCAGTTGTGATTTTAGTAGTTTTGTTCATTCATAATCAAAAAGATAAATTGAAGCATTAAAAGAAAAAGTGTATGAACATGAATATTGTAGGAAAACACCAGATTGATGGTGGCCAGTAATGGAAAATTCTTTAGTTTCTATATTACAGTGGATGACTAGCACAATTCCTAAGGAAATTTCTTTCTTTATAGCTCATCTTACAATGGTAAATTATAAATTCCATAAATAAGTCACACATTTGAAAATAAAACATACAAATTCCATATATAAAACTAAAATGTCACTTTTATATTGAAAACACACACATCGAGTCATACTGAACACATCATGCTCTATACTGATGTGTGGTTGATTCCCACACATCAACAATAAATTATGGACCATTAAACATATGTTTGAAAACAAAACAATCTTTTTTTCTTTATTTTATTTATTAAATAGTTTTTAATGGTATCAAAGCCTTTAGAAACTTGTTTTAGGGGTCCAAAGTAGGAAAATATCGTTGGATTGACATAAAATCATAGGAAAATGACCTTAGATTGATTTTTAAATGTATGAACTAACATCATGCCATTTAGTGTTATGGATTTTTTGTGACACCTCTAAATGGGTTTTTAGTGTTTTAAAACACTAAAACATGAATGTAAAGGTAAAAACCATAGAAAACAACATCAAAATGGAATAAAATATCGGAAAAACATTCATTCAATGATTTTTTATGTTTACGTGTAGACAAATCATCAATATAATGTACAATGTGGTCAAAATGACTTGGTAAACAATTTAAAAAGGTATTAATGATTTTTACAATGTGTGTTGAGAATAAAAAGCAAGAAAAAGATGATATATTACCATGACGTTAGAGGGAAATGACCTTATATTTATTTTTGAAATGTAGGCATTGAAATCCCATCATTTTGAGTTACGATTTTCCTTAGATTTTTGTAAACATGTTTTTTGTGTTTTAAAAATATAAAACATGCTTTTAATGGTCAAAACCATAGATAAAAACCTCATATTTATGTGAAATCATGGGAAAACAACCAATGAGTAAATTTTACATGTATGCATAGAGAAAAGATCAATATAATGCATTATGTGGTCCGAATAACTTGATAAATAGTTTTTAAGGTACCAATTCTATTAAAAGCATGTGTTAGGGGTCCAAACTAAGAAAATATGTATTATTTAAGAAAAATCAAACAACAATTAACCTATATTGATTTTAGAAATTTAGGAACTAGCGACCCATCACTCTGAGTTAAATTTTTTTGGGATGCTCATAAATGTGTTATTTGTGTATTAAAACACTAAAACGTGATTGTAATGGTAAAAAACATATAAAATAGACTCAAATTGACATTAAATCATCATCAAACCACACTTGAGGTATTTTTGATGTGTACGTGTTGAAAAAACATCAATCCAACTTGAGGTGTTGTCAGAATTACATGCTAAATTGTTTTTAATGGTACCAATACCTTTAAAAAGTGTGTCGAGGATTATAAATGAAAAGACTTTATATTTCTATAAAATATGAGAAAAATGATAGAATAATAATCGAAAACATATTGGAACTGATGATACATAGTTCCAAATTATGGTTTTCCTGGGATGTCGGTAATTTTTTTAGTGTTTTAAAACACTACAATGTTTGTGTAATGGTCAAAACCATAGAAAAGGACCATTGATTGATGTGAAATCATGGGGTACCCACTATTGATTTTTTTATGTGTGTTTATATAGACCACATCAATCTGACTTAATGTGTGGTTAGAATAACTTAGTAAATAATTTTTCAAGGAACCAAAGCTTTTAAAAATGTGGTCAAGGGTCAAGAAAAGAAAAAGAAATCACATTGTAATGAAATCAGAGGAAAATGAATGTATATTGAATGGTGAAATATAAGAATGTATGTCACATCATTCTAATTTACTACTTTATTGGGTTCCCCAAAAATGCGTTTTTAGTTCTTGGAAACACTAAAATTTCCATGTAATAGTAAAAACCATTGAAAAAGACCTTAGATTGATGTGAAATCACTGTAAAGTCACCAATGAGTTATTTTAAATGTGTAAACACTGAAAACATGTCAATCCTACATGCGGTGTGGTTGGAATGACTTGATAAAAAACATTTCAAGGTATGAAAAACTTTAAAAACGTGTTTCTAGGGGTCAAAATGGGAAAATGACATTTGATTTCCATGAAATTAGTGGAAAATGATCATTTATTTATTAGAAAAATATAGGAATTAATCACATTTCATTCCAAGTTATAGTTTCTCAGGATTCATATAAATTCTACTTTATTGTTTTAAAACACTAAAACAAGTGTGTAATGGTCAATAACAGAGAAAACAACCTCATATTGAGGTGAAATCATGGGAAAAACACCATTGACTGATTTTTCACATGTACGCATAGAGAAAACAAAAATTATACTTGCATTATGGTCAGAATGACTCTATAAATAATTTTTAAAGGTACCAAATTGTTTAAAAATGTGTGTTGGGAAATGAAAATAAGAAAAAATAAATTGGATTTCCATAAAATTCAAGGAAAACCACAACATATTTATTGGAAAAATTTAGGAATGGATGGAATGTCATTATGAGTTTTGTTTTGATTCGGATGCCCATAAATACATTTTTGGTGTTTTAAAACACTAAAACATGCATGTAATGATCAAAAGGAAAGAAAAAAACCTCAGATTGATGTGAAATCATTGTATAACTACTTTTAATATATTTTTGACTTGTACGCTTAGAAAACACATCAATACAACTTGTAGTGTGGTCATAATGACTCTGTAAATAGTTTTTAAAGGTTCCAAAGCCTTGAAAAACATTTGACGAGAAGAAAAATAGGAAAGTAACATCAGATTTCCAAGAAAACAGATTAATATATATATATATATATATTTATATATTAATTGGTGAAATATAGGAATTGACGACACATTATATTGAGATAATATTTTCCCTGGATGCCCATTAGAGATTTTCTCATGTTTTAAAACACTAAAACAAGTGTATACTAGTCAAAACCAAAGAAAACGACCTCACATTGATGTTAAACCTTGGTAAAACTATTGTCAAATTATCTTTTACATGTAAACATATTAAAAATGTTAATAGGACTACTGTTGTGGTCTAAATAACTTAATATATAGTTTTTAATGTTATTAATCACTTTAAAATGTGTTTTGGGGGGTCACAAATGGGGGACGACATCATATTACCATGAAATTAGAGAAAATGAACATTTATGTATTTGCAAAATTTATGAACATATTGAAGGTCCTATATTAACATTTTGTCAGGATTCGTGTAAATGTGTTTTTAGTGTCATATAACACAAAAACATGCTTGTAACAATCAAAAACCTAGAAAACAACCTGATATCAATGTGAACTCATTATAATTTGTTGTTGAGTTATTAATAATGTGTACATGAAGACAACATGTCACTACTTGACCCAATGGGGATCGAATGAAAACTACCCTAAGTCCGCCTCAATAGGAAAGGGGATGCCAACAAGCATTTAAAGACAATACTAATATGCGAGGCCTTTTCCTAAATACCATTATTCACAAAACCAGCCATCTCCATGCATAATTTTAGAGTAAAATAATAAAATATGTAATATATATAGAATAAAACATTCATGTAAAATATCTTGGTAATACAAGAGTATGATCACGAAAAATGAAGAGGGAAAAGGGGAAAATAGACACCCAACCATAAAGATGTCCCAACCCAAAATTAACTAGAATGTAAATCCTCTGAGAGCATATATCTGAATCTCAAGATCCAACCACTGTATGCGGTCTAATTCACCAGAGTATCCATATTATCCTTTGTAACCATCGCTTATATGTCCTTCATCTACATAAGACACGACATGTGTGGTAAAAACCCATGCAGGGGTGATTATATACATACCTAGTAGGACACCCCAGAAGCTAAAGGGGAAGTAATAAGAGACATGATAGGAACAGATAGTTAAACCCAAATCAGGAGAGTAATAGAATCCACCAATACGGATAAATACATATATTCTCATCCTCAAATGGCCCAAAGGCCTTCATTTTTTATTGATTTTTGATAACCCACTTTTCAAGGGGTGATGTGGAACTATTACAAGGCCCATAGTCTTATGCATTACATGGCTCGTAGGCCTTAGAGGAAATCATTGCATGTTGGATTCAAACATTACATAAAACTGAGACTAACTACATGGAACTTCCTATTCCTAGCATCTTCATCATGAAATCATCTCTCCACCTTCGCATGGCTATTAGACTAGGCTTTCCTGTGCATGGACATGCATGTCTCGATGGAAGGTTTTATACCCTCTCATTCTTGTAATCCTTTTAGCTTATACTATGGTGAAAGCTCCTTGATCCTCCTCCTTCTGAATCTTGTTCCTTATAGGTTGTTTTTCTTGCATCTGCACTTATGGTGGCCCAAAGGCCTTGAGGTGGCCCAGAGGCCTTACTGACCCGAAGGCCTAGGTGGGCCAAAGGCCTTAAAGGACTCGGGGACCAAATCGGTTCCCAGAAGTCCCAAATGGGGGAATATTCCTGGCTTCTACAGTGCCAAATAGTGCCTGCTATAGTTCTCTCTACAGTCCCTGCTACAGTTATACCCAGTTCCTGCTATAGTACCAGAAATTAGCCTCTGCCTGGATTTGATCCCAGGTCTCTTGGATTCACTTATAAAGTCCTCACCAACTGTGCTAAGGATCATGTTCCATATATGCTCAGAAAATATACATAAATGAGTTAAAATGGTATCTTCATCTTAAATCCCATCCTAGGGAAAGAGTTTTTCATCAGTTCTAGAGGTCCATCATTGATTCCCATCATCTCTCATGTCTATCCACAAAAGTAACTATATCAAGACACATCACTCCATTCTGTATCACAATAAAAGGTATATAATATCTTCGTAGAGGACCCTCACCCTAGTTCAATAACAAGCACCACTCTGCATAAGGAGGAATCATTACCTAATATGATAGAGGTACCCGTCGTTAGATAGAGGACATGTTCCCTAGTCTATCAGGGGGTACAACTCAATTGACAGAGGAACCACACCCTCTTACATCGGTGGATACCACACAGTAGATAGTGGACCTTCTATATAGTTTGTTAGAGGGGTACCACTCAACATATAGTTGACTCGAGACCCAGTCCAACAAGGGGTACCACTCTGTAGATAGATAAATCACACATTAGTACATCAAGGATATAAAAATCAGTAGATAGAGAACTTATTCTCTAGTCAATAAAGGGGTACCACTATGTATATAGTGGACACACACCCTAGTCCATTAGGGGGTACCACTTTGTAGAAACGGGACTCATGGTCTAGTCTGTCAGGGAGGTACCACCCTTATGATCTTACCTGATCACTACAGTCATCGAGAGACATCTAAAGAAGAGTCACACTCATAAAACCTTTCATCATATAAAAAAAATCCATAATGAAGGCTACCATTATGTTATATGTATAAAAAATCTCAAAATAGTCTACTCATGGGCTAAAATGAGAGTCCAAACAAAAGAAATATGGGAGGTATAAGATTGCTAAAAATACAGTTATATTAAATGTACGGGGGGCCACATGGTGTGTGGTCCCACTTCTCTGCATGACCATGTCATTCTAAAATAAAATGATCAATTCCCATGAACCCCAATATAGTGACTAAGGGGATTACAAGGCATTCCTTCTACACTTAGTGTCCAACCCATGCTACTGTCTATGTTGGTGTGTATCAGGCCATGTCCGTGTACAATGGTCATGTTCCGATACAAGATATGTACCTAGTTGCACCTGTGTTTGTGTACTTCAAGAGAATACACGGGGTAACTAGAACTGAGCCACATGGAATATGGGGGTCCCACATGTCATGTGATAATTACAATCTCCCTAAAACTATAGAACCACAAGTTTCTGAAGAAAATTTCATGTGTTCTTTCAAACTAAACAGAGTGTAGATGTGATTTTCAAAGAATCCTAGACCTGCTATGAGTTCCTTCAAACCCACATCTTGCAATATTAATCATGAATATATGTCACAATAAATCTATGAAAATAGTCTTTTTAAATCAATTTCGGCCCTTCAATTTCTGAAAATTGGATTTTGTGGATCCAAGGTGGTTCTTCATACACCCCGTGTGACCCTAGTTATTAGAGGTTGTTCCCAGTTCCCAGATACATGGGAATCATCACCCCTATTTGCAAATCATCCAGAAACATCCTCTAACCATCAATCTATTTTCCTCTGATGAATATTTTATAAAACTGAGGTCTGATCATGCTCGATCCCACCCGACAACATCAAATAGTGTCCTTGTAGACAACAACAAAGATCATGATGAATGATGTGGGAAAAGAACATTAACAAGGTTAAAAAAATTCATACATGAATTATTGACCAACAATTTATATTGTATATATCAATAGTGAGAAAAAATTTAATAAACAATTTAATCAGATGCACGAATGCATGAAAATTATCAATTTAAACATAAATCTTAGAATAATAATTGATCAAGATCAATCATTTACTCGTATGGAGTAGAAACCAAACATGAAATTTTTAACATCGAGATTGGATCATTTTATTACAAAGAATGTTGTTTCTAATGAAGGTGGAAGATTTTTTACAATCACTACACCTTGATTCATCTTGATCTGGTTATTGATCATCAAACGATCTCGATCCGCCAATGAAGAATGATAGATCCTCCTCTAAATAGTCTTATAGTTTTGCATACAAACTTTTATATCCTCTTTACTGAAAAATTTACAGATGGAATTATTTTTCTTTTAATTAATCAATGAATGAATTGATTAATTAGTCAATCCACTGAATGGACCCACCATTGGCCATTTTAACTAAACATCATGTGCCGACCAATATCAGGTCGCACCTAGGGTAAATATCACATTCTAGATTCAACTATGGTCTCCAATTTTTTATGTTAGACTCTATTTAAGATATATATCATTTTCCATGAAAAATATAATTTTCATGATATTAAAAATATTTATAATTTTAAAAAAATAATTCTGGAAACACTAAGTCTCAGAATTTCATGTTGTCTGAACGCCTAGTTCCCAAAATATTCTGAGATTTATTTCAATGGAATAAATGGAAACAAGGGTCTCTAAATTATTACCTACAACAATATTTTCATCATAGTATTGGAAAACTAAACAAAATGATAGTGACACTGAGCCTGCATCTGGGTCTCTTTCTCCCAAGAGCTCTCCTGCAGACACCCGTGCTACCAGAACACATGAACCAAGGGTATGGTCCATCCATGAAAGATATTCTCCAAATGATCCCCAATATCCACCAGGTTATCCTCAAAATTGGATCCATCCTTTATTTCCATATCTCTCTTGGGAATTATGTGCCTAAAATATTGTACATAACACCTCATTTGTGACACATTAAAGACATCATTCACCCGCTCAAACTGATGGGTTAGGGCAAGGATACATACACCCTCGCTAACCCTTCACAATATCTCAAAGAGCCTGGTGAACCTTGCGGATTGCATTATTCTAGATATGAATGTCAGTAATCCTCATCGTGGGGAAAATTTCTGTAAAATGTGGTGTACCAACATGAAATCCAATGACCTACAATGTCAATATATATAATATTCCTGCATACTATTGTATATCATTATCTGCTCATGAATCCCCTAGAGCTTATCCATCACCACATTAACCATATCTATCCCAAAAAGAGATGTCTCACTAATATCAATCCAACATAGGGGTGACCATAAGGATCTCTTGTACAGGGTCTTGAAAGGTGTTATACAAATAGTAGAGTGGTAGTAATTATTATATCAAAACTCTACCAATGGAAAGAAATCCTCCCAAATCCGACTGAAGTCTAACATGAAAGTCATCAACATATCCTCCAACATCTAAATAGTATTCTCATTCTACCCATGTATCTAGGGGGAAAGGTAGTACTCGTCCTCATTTGGGTCCAAAACATTTCTTGTAGGCATCTTTACAACCATGAAATAAACTGTGCAACATGGTCAGAGACAAAAGTCGATGGAACCCTATGAAAGAGGAAAATATCTCATATATAAAACTATATAAACTCTCTACCAAAGTCAACTCCTTAATAGAAAGGAATTGTACTAACTTCATAATTAGGTCAACTATCACCCAAATAGAATCATTTCCTCCCATTGTCCATGGAATCCCTGTCACAAAGTCTTTGAATATGTCATCCCATTTCTACTCTGAGATCTCAATAGGCTACAGAAAACCTACCAGAACATGGTGTTCAGTATTCACTTTCTTACAAGTGACGTACTAAGAGACAAACTCAACAACTCTTTGCCTTATCTCTTCCCACCAAAACATCCATTAAATGTATTTTTACATCTTCCCTGGAAATTTATGTATATCCAAAAGAGTTGTGTGAAACTCTCTCACTACCTCCTCATGCATCGTGATTAAAACCAATGTCTATCCATGAAAAGGCATGATGTTAACACCTCCTTCAAAAATCAATGTGGTGTGTATCTTCAGGGTATTTGGTTATATAAAAACTCATATTTTATGTATCCCATCTAATACTCTCTCACATAATGGATAGGTGGAGGAGTCTACTTCATTGAATAATGAAAAATGTCACCCTTCTCCACAACTAGGGTGAGCAGTAAGGATGATAACTACTCAGACACCTCCTCCACCATGTGGGAACGAGACATTCTATTAATTTATCATCACACAATCTTTCCCTTACATGTGGTATAGACTATCTATGTAATTACCTGAAATGTTATAAATAATATTTCCCTCTTTGATATATTTAAATTTCTCATCATGAAATATGTTTATAGAATCCACATGAAATTGATTTTTTTATTATATCCTGTATGATTTAAAATAATGTTAACAATCATTAGAGTTGATAATATTGTTTTTTAATAGTGATCACATTATTAGTATAAATATAAGGTTTTAACAAATCTAATTGACATAGAAAAAGGAATTGATGGCCTCAAACAATAGGATTGTACCCTTTGAAGCCCATTTTCCCTAGATTCTGAGGGAGATATAATTTTTTGTGCTTTTCCCTTGACAAATCCCAAGAAGAGATCTAACAACTTAATAATGGGAGAAACCATTTATAGGGGAAGCTCAATCACATCGAGATCACAACCCAACCCATGTTTTTATAAGAACCACATGAAATTCCCCCCATCACACACCTTACTCTTAGAGAATTTTTTGGTGTATTGACTTGGTTTGTATCAAGACCCTAGAAATTTGAATATGTACTTTGTTTTATAGAGTAATGAATATATTTTCTTTTTATTATTATTACATTTTAAATGAATTTTATTTTGATATGATAAGGAAATAATTATAATTTTGTCTAATATTCAAATTCAAATAATGAATTAATTTATTTTTTAAATAAATAATATTTTAAAAAATGTTTTAAAAAAATAAATTATCATATAATTTTTATAAAGTTAAATGTAATTTTTTATAAGGGTTCTAAAATTCATATTGTCAAAAAACCCAAATTTTCTTAATAAATGTAGATTTTATTTTAAAATTAAAAATTCACATATATAGAAAATTATTTAGATAAAAAGAATATTATTTTTTGAATCAAAATGTCAAAATTATCCAATGGTGAATTTGTCATAATTTTCTGAGATAGTCAAATTTTTGGGTAAAAATTAAATACCATATAAATATACATTGTGTATTCTGACATCATAATGACACAAAGGTGATATAATAATTACTATAAATTGTATTTGAAACCAAATATATATTTTATCTTTAAAATAATTTTATTTATTTTGAAAATCCATTATGAGTCCTCCAAAACATGTAATATATTTTAACGTTTTAAAATCCTTTCATTAGGAGTGTAAATGAACTCGACATTAGCAAGGGAATTATACTAAAATGTTTCCCCCTTGGAATGATAAAATATTGAAAACCAATAACATTTGAAAGAAACAATGGGAAATGATGATAGTATGGTTTGTGGTTTTCAATATTTTATTATTTAGAGTCCAAACCCTAAATAATGAATAAATCCCCCACTTTTCCAATATAAACCAAAAAATCCCCCATTTATCTTCACTAAAATTCAATAGATCCTGAAAATACTATTCCCTACAATCTATATAGTTCTCAAAAGGACCCCCATTCTCTTAACAAGCACCTCTCATGCTTTTAAAGTCACACACTAAAGTCAGGGATCCTCACCTTCCACTCTCCCTTTTAAATTCAAGCACCTTCATTGAAGTTTGTTTTTTATTTTTAATTGGTTATATTTTAATTCATTAATAATAATTACCATACTATATATTTGATTTAATTTTAATTAGGTATCATTTATCCTCCCTTATTTGAACTCATACCTAAGCCGTTACTATGCCAAATTTTTTTTGTAAAGGATCCTCACCTTCAATTATTTATTAACGTATCTTTATGAACTTATGAAATATATTTAAATTTCATTAAGTTGGAAAATTTATTCCCATGTCCCTATTACTACCCATTTTTTCAAAAGATTATAGACCCATTTATCTCTCATAAATTACTTTTATGATATTATATGTAACATTTTTATGCTGCTCAAATTTCACCATGATTTTCCATGCCAAAATTTTTTGGTAGTGAATACCATACCCATTATTATATATAAATGGATCCATGTTGTATGATCTATCTAACACATGTAATCATGAAAATGAAATTAATATTTTGGGTGTACCCAGATGTTACCCGAATGCATTGGGCAATGTTTAGTATCATGATACATCACAATGGGAGACAGATTGAACCCGATTCATTTATGTATTTTATCCACCATGATTTCGTGGAAGGTTTATCCTTGACCTATGTTTATTATTTTAGTGTATTAAGTTGTTAATACCTTTCCCAAGATAGGATTATCGTGATTTATCAAGTTTTATTATTCATGTTATTTTTATTACTCATCGATATGCCTATTGTATAATATTTATAACTTCAACCAGGTTGATTCCCTTACTAAGATTTATTTCTCACCCCTTTTATATATATATATCCTAGGTAATCCAATGTAGTTTTAATATAAAATTAGTATTTTTATCATGTTATTTAAATTTTAAGTAATTATGTCGTGTTACCTATTTTATGTTGTAAGGTAATGTATCTAATTCCCAAATACACAAGAATACATGATCATCAAGATTGTTTTATGTGTATTATTAGGTAATAAATTAGGTATTAATGTGAAATAAATAGATTGGTTGTTATAATTGGAATCAGAATAAAACTTAAGTTATTTTTGGGATTAGGATTAGAATACTCAAGTAAAATCCATAGGGATAAGACTAGGTATAATAAATAGTCCCTAAATTTTTGTTAGAACAGAGTAAGTGGTTTATAAAAAAATACATCCTTGTTTGGATACTACAACTGGACATTTTTCTGGAATAGTTGTACCTAGGAGTTGTAACCATGACAAGGTGTTTTGGACCCGACTCAGGGTAACCTAATACACCATAATAAGCCTTACTACACACCAGGTTTGGCACTCCCATGGGAAATGATTTGATAAAATTCGTAATCTCATTATGAACCTTTATTAACGGAATAAAAAATTCCTATAATAATATATGTTAGGAAATAGATAATGGATAATATATATTAAATCCTTGAGATTCATAAGTTAAGGAAATATATAAAATTTATAAGTTCTAAATTTAATCTAATTAGATTACCTTTAATGTGTTTAATAGTTTTAAAAAATATGTATCCCAAATTTTCACGTTGTTCTATCAAAAGGCCAGAGATTGGATGAATTAGGTAAAAAATTGATGGGACATGCAATGTGATGACTGCCCCAATGAGATGCCTAATTTGATGGGAGCAGGAATCCAGAACTTTATGATGATACTATCTTAGATGATTCATATTATTAATAGAATCCTGGATTAAGATGAGCACCCAAACCCCCAGAGGAGACAAAAATCCACTGTCTTGTGCTTTAAGAAATAAAGGTTTCCAACTTTCAATGGATTATATGATCCATTAATCATGGAATAATGGATCAACTCTATTAAGAATATCCTCCCCTTCCCAAAATATTATAAGCAAGAGAAGTTTCTATTGGATGTTTACCATATGGAGGGAGAATATTATTAGTGTTGGTCCTTGATTGAAAATATGAATTCTGAGTAATAGATCAAAGGGATGAAGTGGAAAAAAAATTAGAAAATATTTTTTGATATATATTTTTCTCATACATTATAGATTAAAATGGAATGATATTTCCTTGCACTCAATAAAAAATATGATGAATATATCATGGTGTATGAGGAAAACTTCACTAGACCTACACGATACACCTCTGGATTTTCCATTACCCCTGAATTCATAGTTTTCACATATTTAGCGGGATAAATTTAATCTTTGAAATGACATGTCAATCCATGACTTTGATAGATATGAGGAAATTTTTCGATGTTCCCTCGAATTCAAAATGGAGATCAATGAATCTCAAGGGTATCATATGGGTAAGAATCATAAGGTGGATTATAATTTTAGTGGTCTGATGGAGAAACCTAATAGTGCTAATAAATTTCAACATCCCACTTGTCAAAGGTGGAGGAAGAAGAACCATGGAAATTGCCTAAGGGGAACGAAGATATGATTTACACGTGGGAAGGAAGGAAACAAAGAAACAATTACCAATAAAAAGCATCCTACTAATGTTTTGAAGGAAATGAATTCTCTAGTCAACCCTCAGTGCATTTTTCATTGCTTCAACAATAAGTAACCTATTCCCTTTGAAAAAAATTCCATAATCCATGGATTTTTAGAGACAACCAAAAACCTCCAAGCTAGCGAGGGGGATATTTTACCATCCCAACCACTGATGTGGATCCTGAAAAACAAGTGGTGACATGTAAGCTAGTAATTCATTCCAGAATAGTGAATATACATTTTTATTATAGTTCTACACATTCTTTTACATCACAAATTTTTAGTAAGACTATTCAAATACGACAACAAATCATGTAAGTATATCTATCAATGAAAATGGAAAATGGGGAAATTATTTTATTCCAAGTATATAACTCCCCCTGTTAATTTTTTTGGATGAAATTCACAGAGAACCTTTTCATAATACCTTTGGTGGAATTTTATACATTTCTGAGCATGGATTTTCATTCCCTATATCGATCCAACAAAAATTCTTGAGATAAATAAAATCACTCAATGTATTGCAAATCATCCCTAGATTTTTTCCAAGTTTAAGGAGGATGATGGATATTCTTTAGTACCATCATATTAATCAGGGATATTATTAGCCTATAAGAAATATCATGTAGATAAAATGATTGAATCTAAGGAAATAACTATCCTCTAAGACATAGATATTGGGATGGATTACACTAATGTGTTTCGCGAGGAATTACCTAGTCATCTTCTAAACCGAGTGGTTGAATTTTCAATCGAGCTTACACCTAGTGTGTTGCCGTTATCCAAGAATCCATATAGAGTGGATGTTGTGGAACTTGAGGAGCTAGAAAAACAACTACATGAGAATCTACACATATGGTTCTAATGCACATGTGATTTAACAAGGGATGAACCATTCCTCCTTTTCAAGAATAAGGATGTGACCATGTGCCTTTGCGTTGATTATTGTGAACTAAACAAGATCATGGTAAATAATAAGTATCATATTCCTCATATTGATGACTTGATTAATTAGGTATGTGGAGCACAATACTTTTACATGGTGAATCATCAGTCATGATTTTATCAATTAAGGGTGAATAAGGAAGATATCCCCCAGACCACTTTTCATACGAGGTACATGCACAATGATTTCATAGTGATAGAATTTAGACTCAATAATGCTCTAGAAATCTTCATGGACTTGATGAATAGATTATTTAGAGGTTAATTCAAAAAAAAAACTGGTATTCTGTATAGATTATATTATAATATACTCAAAAATTAAGGAGGATAATGATGAGAATCTATGAACTGTTCTAAAGACCCTATAAAAGGATAAGCTTTATGCCTAGATCAACAAATGTGATTTTTGGTTGAAGAAAGTATCTTTCATGGGGAATATCCCCAAAATAAATGGGATATGTATGGACCATTTAATTAATGAAGTAATTCAAGGATGGATGATTCCAACATATTTTATATATATCCATATTTTCCTTAGGTTAGTTTAGTATTATCGTCGATTTGTGAGAAATGATTTTCTATAATCAAACTCTATTACCAAGAAAATATTGAAAGGAGTCATATTTTCTTGGAATGATGTATGTGAACAGAGTTTCATGGAATTAAATGGGGGTCTCATCATTATTCCTATTTTTACCATACCCAAAAGTGGATAACACTTCATAGTAATAAGTGATGCTTCGAAGAATGGATTGGGTTGTGTGAAAATACAGAATGAAAAGTTCATAGCCTCTGCTTCAAGGAAGTTAGATGTTCATGAGAAAAACAATCCCACACATGATATGGTGTCGGTAGATGTGGTCTTTACCTTGAAAATATAGAATCATTATCCCTATGGGGAGTTGTTTGAGATATATATATAGATCCAAAAATCCCCATGTATATATTCACCTAGAAAGAGTTTAATATACACCAATGAAGATGGTTAGATATGATCATGGACTATAACTTATCAATCCACTGCAAATCCTAGTAAAGTAAATAAAGTGATAGATATTTTAAGTAGAAATGATCTTCAATATTTATTAATGAAGAGAATTGAGAAGGATCCAATATTCTTAGAATTGAAAGGATGGACTTGTGAATCATAAAGGAAGGAACACCATCAATCCTTTCACAAATAATTTTTGAACCATCAATTTCAGAAAGGTTAAAGGATGGTCAAAAAAATTATGTGGAAATTCAAAAGATGGTGGAATCCATGAGAAAGGGGAATTACTAAGAGTTTAAAATTGATGAAGAAGGAATTTTGAGATTTGGTTCAAGGATTTGTGTTCTATCAAATCTTGAGTTAAGGAAGGAACTTTTTGATGATGCACAATGACCAACATTCCCTATTCACCCAGGAAGAAAAAATATGTATCAAGTTCTCCATCAGCACTATTTGTGGGACAATATGAAGAAGGAAATCTCTAAATATGGTCATTGTTCTTGGTATGATAGCAAGTTAAGGCTTAAAGGAATAAGTCTAATGGTATGAATCAATAATTACCCATACCAACATGGAAATGGGAGAACATCACCATAGACTTTTCCATCGCACATCTAAAGACATTCAGGGGAATCAATGGTATATGTGTTGTTATCGATCATATTATAAAGGCAACTTAAATTATCACAATTTTAGAGGACTTCTCATTAGATCAACTTGCATGAATATATATCATAGAAATGGTGATGCTGGATGTAGTACCACCATCGATTGTATCCGATCGGGATTTGAGATTCACCTCCATGTTTTGGAAAACTATTTAACATTATCTAAAAAATAATTTGAAATTTTGTATGACCTATAATCCTTAAATTGATGGCCAATATGAGAGAAATATTCAGAAACTAGAAGGCATGTTGTGAGCATGTTCTATGGACATCAAAGAAGCTTGGGACAAACATCTTCCATTAGTCTATTACTCATTCAATAAAAGTTTCAAATCAAGTATTAAAATATATAACCTTGAATCCCTTTATGGGAATAGGTGTCGAACACCTACATACTAGGATAAAGTTAGGGAACAAAAACTACTTGGTCTTAAAATGGTCGAGTAACTGGTGGAAAAGGTTGAGACCATTCAGAATCACAACATGGTGTCTTAGAGTCGGTAGAAGAGCTATAATAACAATCATCAATAAAACCTAGAATTTTATGTTGGGGACATGGTATTCCTATACATATCTCTATTAAATAAAGTTATATTATTTGGGATGAAGGGAAATATTATTCCAACATACATAGGCTCGTTTGAGATCCTTAGTCTCATCAGAGCAGTGGCCTATTGACTTGCACTCCCACCAAATGTATCTCAAGTACATGATGTATTATATTTATTACTAAGTAATTACATACCATACACCTCACATTCATTCAATACATAGGTGGTACTTTTACAGCATGACCATTCCTATGATGAGTAGCTAGTGAAGATCATAGATTGTAGAGAAAAAGTTCTACGAAATAACACAATGCACATTCTAAAATTGTTGTAGGGAAACAAAAATATTGATGAATCAAAATGGGAACTAGAGGAGGTGATGAAAAGAGTTTCCTTCATCTATTTTAGTTTGGGAAAAGAAAATTTCAATAGTGAAATTTCTTAAGGGGGGAATATTGTAATGACCCGAACTGTTATAAAAAAAATCCCCTTTTTGATTTATTTAAATGTCTTCTCATAAATTTTTTTATATAAAATAAATGCATTTATTTTGTTTTATTATGTCATGTTGGATTTAGAATACCTTTAAGAATCATTATCATTGATAATATAGTTTTTGAGTAGTGATCACGTGATTAGTATAAATATAGGGCCATAATAAATACAATTGGCACATAAAAAGTAAGTGATGACCCCAACTAGTAGGATTGTACCCTATGAATCCCATTTATCGAAGCTTCCAAGGGAGATAAAATTTACTTTTTCATCCCTTTACTAATCCCATGTTGATATCCAACAACATAAGAATGATAGAAACTATTTAGGAGATATGTTCAAGCTCATTGAGATCACGACACAAACCATATTCGTCGAACTACCCCACGAATGTCCCGCCTTCACACACATTACTCTTAGAGAATTTTTCTGTTTATTAATAGTATATGTATCAATAACATAGAAATATGAATATGTAATTTTTTATATAATGATGAATATATTTTCATCCTATTATTCTTACTTTGTAAATGTTTTTTATTTTTATATGATAAAGCCAAAATTTTATTTTTGTTAACATTGAATTTAAATTAATGAAATCAATAATTAATTTATTTTTGAAATAAATAAAATTTTATATAATTTTTTAAAAAAATTAATTATCATATTATTTTTATGAAGTCAAATTTAATTTTTATAAGTGTTTGAAAACTGTTATAGTAAAAAAACCATCATTTCTTAATAAATGTCAGTTTTATTTTAAAATTTAAAATTAATATATTTATACAATTATTTATGTAAATAGAATATTATTTTGGAACCATAATTTCTAAATTATCCAATTGTGAATTTTTCATAATTTTCTTAGATGATCGAATTTTTAGGTAAAAATTAAATACCTTATAAATATACTTTGGGTATAATAGAATCATAATGATACAAAAGTGTTGTAATAATTACTATGAATGGGATACACGACCAAATATATGTTACACTTTTAAATAATGTGATTTTATATTTATTTTATTTACTTTGTAAATCCATTATGAATCCACCAAAACATGTAATATATTTTAATGTTTTAAAATCGTTTCTTTAGAGTGTGAATGAAATCCACATTAGCAAGGGAATTATTTTAATATGGTGATCCCAAGAAATTATAAAATAATGAGAACCATTCCCATTTTGCAGGAACCATGGGAAAAACTGTTGGATGGTTTTTTGGTTTTGGTGTTTTATTACGTAGAGTCAAAAATATAAATAATAAAGAACCCCCCTCCCTCCCTATTTTCCTATATAAACCCTCCCAATAACCCATTTATGTTGACTCATAGCCCTTGTAGCATCAAAATAAAATTTCATCACCTCTCTAGATTCATCCCAAGGAACCCCAATCTCTCAAGAAGCCCCTCCCATGATTTTAAAGTCACACACTCAAGTAAGGGATCCTCACCTTCCTATACATTTAAATTCAAGATCCTTCTTTAAAATTAGTTATTTTAATTTCAATTGTTTATATTATAATTCATTTATAATAAATGCCTTAATATCTAAATTATATAATTTTAATGAGGAATCATTTATCCTCCCTTATTTTGACCCTTATCTAAGCCATTACTATGCTGAAATTCTCTAAAGGATCCTCATCTTCTCTTCCTTATTCAAGTATCTTTATGAACTTATGAAATATATTTACATTTAATAAAGTTGAGAAATGAATTTTCATGTTCATATTAATTCCCATTTTATTTTAAAATTATGAGAGGACCCTTTATCTCTCATCAACCATTTTTATGAATTTTTAGGTAACGTCGTTACGCTGTCAAATGTTCACAGTTTTTTTCATACCAAAACAATTGCTTAGTGAATACCATACCAATTTTTCTATCAAGGGTATTGACCTTAATGAAAATATAATTATTCAATAGGTATGTGAATGTATTCATTCCACCTTCCTTGATTGTGCAATAAATTATAATGATTAGTGAATCTATTTTGTATGATCTCTGCGGCACACATAGGCATGTGTATGACATGAATATGATTGGTGATCCCAGATAGTGCTACAATGCATTCGGTAATGTTTAGTATAATGATATGTCATTTTTTTATAGGTAGTGAACCTGATTAATTTATGGGAAATTTTCCACCACGATGTCTTGGAAGGTTTATCATTGGCCTATTTATTATTTCAGTGTTGTAGGTTGTTTCCACCTTTCCCATGTTATGATTATCATGCCATATCATGCCTAATTATTCATGTTAATTTTATTCTTAATTGATATGACTATTTTAAAAAATTTATCACATATTCCATGTTTATTTATTAGGATTTACATCTTACCCCATTTCTTATGTATATCCCCAGGTTATCCCATGTATTTTTATGTTTGAAGGTGTATTTTGAGCTTGTTAAATAATTTTTTGAGTAAAGATATTGTATTCCCTATTTTTTGTTGTTATCCAATATACCAAATTCCCAAAGAGACTAATCTTATTGACAATCCAAGTTGTATTAACTATAGTATTATATAATAAATCATTTATTAATGTGAAATAAAGAGCTGGGTTATATAATCTCAAAGTCATCTTCTTGTAGAAACTTCAACCATCAGCTTTGTCTTAGGTTAAAGTCTATATGTGTGAAGACATACCTATGATTTTGATGGTATGAGTAAATAAAAAAGAACTCTTCCAACATATAGTAAATCCATATAAATTGAGAAATAAATACCACTACCAAATCTAGGCCATGATTCATGTAGTTCCATTCAGGGGGCCTCAACTACCTTGACCCATATGCAATTACTACCTACCACTAAAACAAAACACAGTTGAGACTATATTCAGAGGAATCAAAACATACAATATAGGACATGACCTCCTTTTATAGTATTAAAACATGATCAATCTTCATCCTCATCCCAAACTCCTCAATGAACATCTATATTTAATCATTCTAGGTAAAATATTTCCCTTTCTACTTCAGGACAGTCCAATTGGATTAAATCCTAGAGAAGTATACTACAAACCTACTATAGTACCCTACCAATACAAGAAAACTCTTAACATTTGACGTGCTCTTGGTTGGATCCCAAAAAATAACCTCATCGATCATCACTAGTTCCACATCTAATCCATTCTTAGAAATGACATGTTGTAGAATGTTTACCATGCTGATCCCGAACTGGCACTTTGAGATATTACCATAAGATGGAGTTCCAGAAGAAAATGTAAGACCATCCTCAGGGTATCTATTTTAACCTCATCTGTCATGGTGCATATGAGTTTTGCATTAATAAAGACAATGAAAATTTTGTCCATGCATGGCTAGAAAATCAAGTTCATCAATTCCATAAACATCATAGTGTAATCCATCAAAAAAATATACATCACAAGGAACTCAAAATGTCTGTAGCAAAATCAGAATGACAACATTGGAATATCTTCCATGAAAATTCTCAACTGTTAGTATCCAGACCTGAAATAAATATTCAAGAACCACATTATGGCTTAAAAATGATCAATTATCTTTATCATTTCTTGGTTTAAGTAATGATAATCTATAAAAAGCTGCAATATACAATCCTAATGTTTCATGAACAACACTAGAGCTACCTAGGGGGGTACTCTGATTCTAATTAAAACATTTTATCAAAGGTCCTTCAACTAAAATTGCAGCTCCTAGAGCTCGATAGGGCCCATACAATATGTCTTAGAAGATATCAGAGCGGGCCTGGGTTTCGTGTTGATGCAAAACTCTATCTCCCACTTTGGATGTAGTCCGAAAACATCCTCAGAAATGAAATCCACGAAATCATCCACTAATGAAGGAATTTTGATACCTGAAGATCCTTTTATGCTATGGGATAAACTCTCTAACTAATGGGTGATGTGTTTTATCCTCCTGTTTTTGAAACCCACTAATCCAACAATGAGATCGGTAACACTATGATATTTTGTGAAATATAAATTTTTTCACTAATTTAATCTTTTTATATTTTTCATTTCAAGAACACAAAAAATATTTTTTTATATTAAATAACTAATTCAAAAATTCATTTCCCATAGTATCAACTTTTTTACCTTACATGGGACATCGACTTGGCATACATTACATAAAACACTGGGTTTTAACAAAAACCATTTTGTTATTACATTATTTTAAATGATAAAACTATAAACAAGACTTTAAACATATTAATATTTATAGTAATAGATATTTTTAAAATATTTTTTATAATGGTTTTATTGATAACGAATGATAGAATTTTTTTTAAAATTCCTTATATGTTTTAAAATATTAATTTCTCAAATAAACTGTGTTTTATATCCATCTATGAAAAAAATAAAATTTATTTTCAAAACATTTAGCAATTTAATTTGATTAAATAAACATTAATTTGGAATTTAGTGGGTCTAAATTATCATAGGGTGAATTTTTGGGATTTTTCTGAGAAAAATAATTTTTGGTTGAATGATGAAAAATATAGGATTTTACTTCAAAACTGCCTTTTCATGTAATTTATTTATAATGATAAATTATATTTTAATTTTGTTTCAATGTTTTATTAGATCATATTTTTATAAATTATTCCAATTTAGGTCACTAGAATAAATTTTACTTTGAAATTTTGCATAAAAACATTGCAAACATTAGGATGTTTTTATATTTAAAACTCATATGTCCATCCCTTCAGTGGAATTAATTTTAAATTAATTTATAAAAATTATTTGATTGGAATTTTTAAAAATTTATTATATATTTTTAATCATAATAACACATAATTTATAATAAGGTAATTTTTTTTGACTAAAAATATTAGTGAATGTGATTAAAATTAATTACAATAGTTAAGAGAAAATTTTGGTTAATAAAGTACTGAACCTTATATTAAATAGCTAAAAATAAATAAACACATTTAAAACACCCATTTTAGAGCCATTAATAGTCCATGATCCTTACATTATTGAGTTTTGTTGGTTTGTTATGACTTTTGTTAGGTAAAAATGTCAGAACACCAAACTTGTTTTAAAAAATGCCAAGTGTATCTTTTCCCTTCCTTATAAAAATACACCACATCTACCTCTTATTTACACCCTTCAAACCACTTTGTTTTAAACATTATAATCCCAATACACTTACCAAAATAAATACCTTCCCCTATTAATCCTCCCTTATATCATAAATCCATCCAAGGAAGCCTTTTGGCACAATCCCAAAGGAGTTACCTAATTGAGAAGTAACGCCTTGTCTGAAGATCCTTTTATTTTATTTCTTGTCACAAAACCCTCCACTCCCTTTATATAATTATTGTATAACAAAAAAATTACAATAAATAGAAATTTATGTTTTATTAAAAGGTTTCTTCCTACACCTATGCACACATCCATATAATGGATAATGAACATATTGTTTATGCATATGACGAACTACCACCTCAGTAAATGATGATTGATATTTTTATTTTACCACATATCATGGTGGAAATTATGATGGAAAATCTGTTTATATATGTCATATATTATATTTATTATGTCTTTAAGATTATGAATTTATTTTACAACACATACTTATTTACTTTCCACTTGGTGTAAATATGATAATTTTGTTTGAGGAAGTGTGGCCTACTGCCCCCTCAAAGCGTTGTGATTATTTTAAAGACTACATGGAATATATTAAGGATGTGTTTAGTGAAATTATATTATAAATATATTATATTATCTTTCGAATATAATAATTATATATATATACTTATATTTCATTTTCTTTCTTTCTTTTAATATGATAATAAAAATAGAGACAATGTTCATGTGTACGTGTGACTTACAATCTCCATGAATGGTGTATTCTATGCCATGATTATATATTCTACAAATTATTTTAATAAATATATAAAAATATAAAATTTATTTATATCATGGTTTACATTTTGTAATCATGATATATGTATATGTACTGAAGATATAACAAAATAAGACACCTGGAATAAACAAAGCGGATATTACCTGAAGTGGTACCTTAACATAGGATTGTTAACAAGTGGGTAATATAAGTTCATAATAAAACAATATATAGAATTATATATAATAATATTATTCTGTAAAAAATTTAAAATAAATTTATATTTATTATATTGGTGGTTTGAATGAGTACGACGTGATTCAAGACACAAGGTAAGTGAATTTTATCTCACTTTTATTTCTATGAGATACATCCCTTATGCACCATTCAATTTTTTTGGGTGTATTTAATTAACATTAGTGAATTATATGTATTGTATACTGAATTTAATTGGCATTTACATATCCATTTTATGATCTTTATTTCATGGGGTTTATGTTTAAAAAAGTTACCAAATTGGTAGAATACTTTTGTCTGATTTTCCTTCTTTGAGAGTCATATTTGATTGTGCACCTAACTTATTTTTGGTGTTGTATATACTTCCATTTTACATGTTATATAATGAATCTCCTTATTTTAATGATATTTTATGATTCATTTAATTTCATTTTCTTACATGGATAGTATGATCCCATGCTACCATATGACAAGAATTTATTGAGGGAATCTCATCATTTTTAGAGATTATAAATGATTTTGTTTATTTAATGAAATGTTATTATCCATATATAAAGAACACTCATGAGTTTCATTAACCTTTTTTTATTGATTATATATATATGTATTAGAACAATTTAACCATTATCTGGTACTTTTTATAATTATGAAAATGTTTTTATGAAAATTTAACCGTATTTATCTCTTCAGTTGGAAATCTATTTTATTCCAAAAACCATGTTTTCGAAAATGGATTGAAATTATCCTTATAGATAATTTTCAAAGAAAAATTATTTTATAAATGTTTAATTTTTTTAAGATTTATTTATATGTTTTCAATGTAGTTTAAAATTTTTTTTTCCAAAATGTTTTCAAGATTCATTCATAATTTTTAAAGTAAAAGGTTTTCAAAAATGTTTTCAATATCTATTTATATATTTTCAATATATTTTAAATGAAATAGATTTAAAAATATTTTCAATATTGTTTTTTATGTTTTCAAGTAAAATGTATTTTGAATGGTTTTATGTTTTTAAAAAATCATTTTTCAAGATGAAATGATATTTTCCTCAAGAAATGTTTTTAAAATATCATTCAAAATTATTTCCCATAAAAGAAAACATCATTTTTTGTTAATCATTCCATTCTAGGAAAACGATACAATTATTCCATTCATATTATTTTGATTAATGGTTAATGTTTTGATTGAATGATTTTTACGAAACCCATTTCACTTTCTTCCATTATATGCTTTTGAAAACCTCTTCTTTTCATGGGTGGTGATTATAAGACACACCTCTTTTCTATAAGTAATGATATTATCGAATGTTCGTGATTTTTATGTAATTTAATGGGTTATTATATGATTGCTGTGTATAATCTTTTTAAACCCATATGTATGATTTTTTATGTATTGGGTTGGATCTATATCTCCCTCCAATGCATTTTGTAAAGATTGATGACTCATTAGTATATATGTTATGTGTGAACATGATTTTATTTTCACAATGTTTTGTGTGAACCCGATTATATATTCACAATGTTATTCATGGACTATGTTTCATGTCTATAAGTTTATACGTGTAACTAATTACATTTTCACAATGTCATGAGTGAACCTTATTATCTATTCAAAATCTCATTCATGTACATGGTTTCATATCCAGAAGTTTATGTGTGAACCAGATTATATATTCACAATATTTTGAGTGAACCCTATTATGTCTTCACAATGTAATTCATGGACTTGGTTTCATTTCCATAATTTTATTAATGGACCTCATTACATGTTAAAAATTTTATGTGTGAACCTGATTACATGTTGATAATGTTATGAATGTACCTATTTTCATGTCTAGAATCTAATGAATGAACCTGATAACACATTCACAATATTATTCTTGGAATCAGTTTCATGTACATACATTTTTGTGGGATCCTAATTGGATGTCCTTAAATTAACGAGGGATCCATTATCTACATATACTTGTTCCCAATGTTATGAACCAATGGGCATGCCACAAATTCCATGTCTTATTACTATGTTGTGATTTCATGACTTATTACCTTAATTTTATTATGATATATATCTTATGAACTGCCAATATTTATTATGATCTATAGTATGCATGTAATGTTCTTCAAATGTTATGCTCATGTTCCATACCCTTTTTTCATGTTATGATTGTGCATTTCATTTATTTACCCTTATATATTACATGAGCTCTCCCCTTTCTTATGTTTCTTTTTACCATGTCATGAAAAAAGGATTTAGGTAGATGTACTAAAGGTGGAGATCTTTATGAGAGATATTGAGGATCTTTCACCAAGATATAGGATTGTTTTCCACGATTCCAAATACACTAAACTATTATGGTCCTTAGGAATGTATTCTTTTACTATACCAAATATTTATCTAAAAGGGTGTAATATCAATATATGTTAATCATGTTTATCTCATGTTAGTATCAAAGTAATAATTTAGTCAACCATTGGTAAATAGGTTGGTAAAACATTTGTGAGACCCATGTGTTAATTTCTAAGGAAATGTCCTGGGATTTCTCGGAGGATAAGTATAAGGATGAGTCTATGTTTAGAAAAATGTATTCTAATTTTGGTGAAGGATAGAGTGAGTGGTTTACCTTAAAAATATCCATGTATGTATACTACAAGTGGATGTGGAACTAGAACAAATGAACCTATGGATAACCACTCTGACAAGATTTCTCGGGCCTGACTTGGGGAAATCTAGTACATGACAAAGATCCTTGATGCACACCTGGTTTGACACTCCCATGGGATATGTTTTGGAAATTCAAAAACACTTCATGAACCATTATAAAGTATTTGAATATAATATTACTATGAATAACCTAGGATAAACCTATTGTGTCTTCAATTTAAAGGTATCTGTCATGATTTATACATCCTATTTATAAATTTTAATGATTATATGGATTTCTTATATGATATTTGTTTCTCACCTCGTGGTTTCTAGTTTTATTCAATGGAATGAACTATAATTAACATGGTTTACATTGAATTTTTAAGATGTAGAAATTTTGGGAATTATGAAAATATATTTCCCAAGTAGAAACCACATAAATAGAATCAGGAAGGTTGTATGAGTATTGGATTTACTTCTGAAGATAAAGAGACCAAAAATGAAATGTGGAAGGTATTTTTTTCTTTGAGTATCATTTATATTGATCATAAGAAGAATGATAAAAATGATATTAAGTAACCTTAAGACATGATTTATGTATAATATTCTTGGAAATATGTATTAAGGAATAAGTTGATGAAGCCTGAGTAATGGTTTGGGAATAAAGTTGGATTAATGAAGTATTTTTGTTTTGGAATTTAAAGAATATCTTATATGAATCATGAAATGTGTAATTATTTTCAGTATAAATTTTCATTAAATATTGAAAATTAAATGTTTAATGGTGATGAAGACATAGAAAAATTATTTCAAAGAAAGGTGATATTTTGATTAAGGGACGATAATCATTAATTAATGCCTAAAATTTATATAATGATATTTTCATAATGATATATTGGATATGAATAAGTAAATTGGGTGGTACATATTACCCTAGAACTGATTATTGATAAAATTGTATCTTTTATAAAGGTTGAAGTTTAAAAGATCATGAATTTAATGAATATATACAATAATCATTGGAATAATGATGAATCTAGGTTTTCCAAAATACTTTTTGGTATTAAAGGTTATTTCGATGTTTATAGGGAATATATGAGGAGGTTATTCACTTGTTTGGAATGTGACAACCAAGTTATACTTTGTGACATAAAGGGTATCAATATTAATCTGATTTCATTAATTTCTTTCTAAATAATTTAATTTTTATCTTTTAAATGGTTTATGAGGATAAAAATTTATTAAATGATTAAGTTAAAATTTTAATGAAGTTTGTGATAATAAAATATTATTTTACCACATGAGGATTTATGTATATTGGATAACCTAGAATAAAAACATGGTGTTGATGATAACTAATGAAAAATGGGATGGAATACCATGGATCTTATGATCTATTACTGCTTTGGGAATTAAAAAATCACCTTACCTTTTGGAGGAAGAGGTGAAGTGGATCATGTAACAATAATGGGTGAGGTCATCGTGAAACCATGCAAGTATATCTTTTCATGAAAGTTCATTAACTTTTGGGAAAATTATCCTGAAACCAAAAATGTTATCCTAGTACCATTATTTATGAGGAATCATATGGTCCCTTAAATCATCATTGGTTTATGGTTTTGAGATTGTTAACTTTTTCCTAACCATGTTATCTATCACTCTCCATCAGAACATGATGGCTAGATTTCTTTTCCATGTCCATGATTTCACTTGACTCTTTTGTTTTCCAATGTAGAATCCTAATTATATATTACATTGGGAAACTATTATGTTTCAACTTTCCCTTTTTAGATGATGTTATATTATTCATTATTAAAATATGGGTTTCTATGAGGGAAACTTTCACGTATTTATCCTTTGATAGCCCAATCAAATTTCGACGGAGAAAGTCATTTTAAGGGGGGTATAATGTAACACCTAGAGATTTTGTGTTTTTTTTAAAATTAATTTAATATTTTGATATTTTTCATTTATAAAAACAGTAAAAATGGTTTTTTTATAATAAATAACTTAAATAAACAATCCTTTCACAAGACACCATCTTAGCACATTTTACACAGAACATTTATTTGGCATATATTACACACAACACTGAGTTTCTATGAAATATTATTTTATTGTTATAATTATTTAAGAAATATAATTAGAAACTAGCCATTAAAATTAGAAATATTAATAGTAATAACTAATTTTCAAATATATTTTTTAATTATTTATTAACAAAAAAGGATAATTTTTTTGGTAAAGTCCTTATATGTTTTAAAATACTAGTTTCTCAAAAAAAACTACATTTGATGTCCTTCTATGAAAAATAATAAAATTAATTTTTAAAAAATTTATAAATTTCATTTGATAAAATAAAATTCAAATTTTAATTTATAATTTTGAAATGATATTTTGGATAAGTTTTGGGATTTTTCTAAGAAACATCATTTTTGGATGAACGGTGAAAATTCCAGAATTTAATTCAAAACTACCTTTTCATCAAGTTTATTTATAATTTTAAATTTTATTTTAATTTGGTTTAAAATATTAATTAGATCATATTTTTATAAATTAATTCAATTGAGATCATTGTAATCAATTTCACTTTGAAATTGGGTATGCAAACATATAAAATATTTGGGTGTTTTTACATTAAAACCTCGTAGTGTCATCCCATATGTTGGATTAATTTTTAAATAAATTTCTTACAGTTATGGGAATATAATTTGCAAAAATATTTTCCATATTTTTAATGATAATTACTCATAATGTTTAATAATTTAAACTTATTTTTTGAAAAAAAATATTAGTGAATGTGACTAAAATTAATTATAATGGTTTAGAGAATAATTATTTTAATAATATACTAATCCTTAAATTTAAAACCCAAAACGACCTTTAAACTTGTAAAAAACCCATTTTATGGTAATTATTATTCCATGCACCATCCATTCCTATGTGTTTTTTTGGTTTTTATAGATTTTTTAATTAAAAAAATGGGTACCGTTAACTTGTTTTAAAAAATACCATATGTGTCATTTCCCTTCCCTATAAAAGGCCACCATATCTACCTATTTTTACACCTCTCATACCACATAGGTTCGGCCAAGATCTACATAAAACACTTTAAAATATACCTCACTTACTCCTTTAATTCTCCATTTAGGAAAAAATAAATCAAAGGAATCCTTTTGGAAAAAACCAAAAGGAGTCACCCGATTAAGAGGTAACACCTTCTCTCAAGGTCCATTCTATTATTTCTTTTCTCCACCCCCTCCACTAAAATTATTCCATTAATGAATAAAAAACATTATATTTAATATACTTGTATGTTTTTATGCTAAGGGTTCTACCTTCACTTACACAAAAATCTATCTGATGGGTAACGAACAAACTATTTATGTGTATGGAAAACTATCGACTCACTAAATGATGATTGAATTTTTTTTCTTTTACCGCCTCTCATGGTGGAAATTATGATAGGTAATATATTTATATATTTAATATATTATATTTATTGGATATTTAATCTTATTAATTCCTTTTATAACACATAAATATTTTACTTTCCATGTGGTGTTCATATGATAATTTCGTTTGAGGAAGTGTGGACTACTGCCCCCTCAAAATAATGTGATTCATTCACACACTACATTGAATATATTAAAGATGGGTTTAGTGAACATATATTATATATATTATATAATAATTCTAATTTAATAATTATATATATACATATATAGATACTTATATGTCATTTCTTTCTTTCTTTCAATACGATAACAAAAACGGAAACAACATTTATGCATACGTACGACTTACCATCTTCAAGAATAGTGTATTCCATTTAGACATATATATTCTATATATTATTATAATAAAAATATAAATTATATAAATTATATTTATATTATTTTTTAAATTCTGGAATCATGATATAAGTATAAGGACTGATGAAATAACAAATTAATCCCTATGTGAAGAACAAAGAAGATATTACCCGAAGTGAAACCCTAACATAGGATTGTAAACAAGAGGTTAATATATGGTCATAATAAAAAATTATATGATATTATATATAATAATATGGATACATAAAATATTTACAATAAATTTATTTTTATTATATATGTGGTATGAATGATTACTATATGAGTCAGACACAATGTAAGAGAATTTCATCTCACTTTAATTTCCGTGAGATACATGCCCTATTCACCACTCAATTATTTTTTGTGGTGTTTGTACATAACAGTATTGAATAATGTCTCTTATTATTAATTTAATATTTATTTAATTATACATTTTATGATCTTTATTTAATAGGTTTTAAGTTTCAAAAGTTACCAAATTGGTAAAATATTTTTGTCTCAATTTTTCTTCTTTGAGACTCAAGTCTGGTTATGCACATAAATTATTTTTTGAGGTGTATATAATTCTATTTTACATGTTATATAATGAATCTTATTATTTTCATTATATTTTAATCATCATGTAATTTCATTTTTTTACATTGAGATTATGATCCAAAGTTACAAAGTGATAGAAGTTTATTAACACAATCTCATCACTTTTCGATATTGTCAATGATTATGATTCTTTGATGAAATATTATGATACGTATCTCAAAATTATTATGAAGTTTACTTAACCTATATTTATTCAATATATATCCATGTATTAGTACCATTTTTCCACTCTTAGATAATTAATATAATTAAGATTTAAAAAAACGGACCGTATTTCTCTCTTTGATCGGAAACCTATTTTATTTAAAAAATAATGTATTCAAAAATGTTTTAAAAATATTTTCAAATGATCCATAATTATCATTTTCAAAGAAACACGATTCTAAATTTTTTCAAGATTTATCAATAAATGTTTATAGTATTTTAAAAAAAATGGTTTTCAAAATGTTTTCAGGATTCTTTCAAAAGATTTCAAGTAAATGGTTTTCAAAATATTTTAAAGATTTATTTATATGATTACAAATTATTATCAATGAAATAGTTTTCAAAAATATTTTATTCTTATTTAACATGTTTTCAAGGAAAATTATTTTCACATTGGTTTATCTTTTTAAAAAGTCATCTTTCATGGAGAAAGAATATTTTCCTCAAGATTTTTTTTAAAAGTTCTTTCAAAATTATTTCCCATCTAAGATAACATATGTTGGAGTTAATCATGCCTTTTTGGGGAAATGATTCAATGATTCCATTCATATTCATTCTATGAATGGTTAATGTTTTGATGGCATGATGTTTATCAAACCCATTTCTATTTCACAGGTTAAATTATTTTGGAACCCACTTCTTTTCATGGATGGTAAATATTATATGTACCACATTTCCATAAGTATTTATATGATTAAATTCCCATGATTCGTATATGATTTCATGGGTTATGATATGATTTTTTTATAATATTTGGGCACTCATATGATTGATTTTCTTATGTCTTGGGTTGGTTCTATATCTCCTTACTATGTGTTAGGTAATGATGGTTGACCCATGAGTATATATGTTATTAGTGACCATTATTTCATGTTCACAATGTTATGCATGAACGTGATTACATGTTCTCAATGTTACTAATGGACCTGTTTTTTTGTCCATAAGTTTATGCATGAACCTAATTACATGTTCATAATGTTATTATTGAACCTTATTACGTGTTCAAAATATTATTTATGGACCTGGTTTCATTTTCACAAGACTATTCATGAACCTAATTACATGTTCACATTGTTTTGAGTGAACCTTATTATGTGTTCACAATTTTATACATGGACTTGGTTGGATGTCCATAAGTTTAATTATGATCCTGATTAAATGTTCACAATGTTAGGTGTGAACCTGATTACATGTTCATAATGTTATGCATGGACCTCATTTCATATCTAGAAGGTTATCCTTGAACCTGATTACATATTCACAATTTTATGCTTGGACCTCGTTTCATGTCCATAAGTTGATGCAGGAGCCTGATTTCATGTCTTTAACATAATGAGAGTACTTGTTTCTTCTTATACATATTAAAAACATCATATCCCAATTTGCATGACACAGATTTCATTTCTTAATAAAATATGATTCTTTCATGAAATATTCTCTTAATTATCTTATCATCCAAGTCATATGAACTTAAAATATTTATTATGATCTCTAATATGCATGGTATGATCTTCAAATGTCAATATCAAGTTACATACCATTTTCCATGTTATGATTATGAATTTTTTTTATTTACCATTATAGAGCATTTGATCTCCCCCTTATGTTTCATTTCCCCGGGTTATGAAGAATGGTTTTAGGTAGAAGTACTAAAGGCAGAGATATTAATGGGATATTTCGAAGATCTTTCACTATGATATAATATTTTATTTCCATGATTCCAAAGACACTAAACTATTACAATCCTTAGGAATGTATTTTTTATTGTACCTAATATTTATCTAAAATGATTTAATATCCATTTATGTAAAGCTTGGGTTCATATACGATCTATCTTTCCCACAATGGATAATTCTACCCCATCGATGTGATGGAATCTAATTTGTCTTCAGTTATAGTTAATATGGTCTCGGGCCATAGAAAACCATTCCATACCAAAGATTATGTCATAAGGCTCATCATGGTGAAAAAAAGGTCCTATGAAAAAATATCCCCACCAAGAGATATATTTCACTACTAGTAGATAAAAAATATAAAAGAAGTGTTCCTCATAGGAACATCCAGGAAAATATGATGGGCCAACAACTCAATTTGGAGCTCCATCTCTCACACTGAGAGTAAAAAATATGAAATAATGACTCAAAATTATTTATACTAGTAATGATGAATAGGTAGCATAATCATAGGTCATAACACTAATCCTATCATGAGATTATGGGTCATATTCATCCATAGCATAAAATTTCCCATAACCCCAATCGCTAAATCCGTGAGCCTAACACAGGCCACATGGGGGTGGTGGTGGTGGAACGAGAATGTAATGTCATCTACCACCCACAAATCCTCTTTTGGAACCCCCACCCACTCCTATTCTTGATCTCCCTCCCTAATGACTACCCTTCCCTCACATAGAAGATCCATTATCATGGTTCTACCTCTTCCATGGTTATCCATTTTTAATATTCATTCCCTAATAAGAATGTTGGGTTAAGAAATCACATTCCATGTGACCTATCCCCTCACATATATAGCACCACCAATCATCATGATTCCCTAGTCATCTATGAGGACCCTAATCTGTACGACCACATGTCCGAGTCTATCCATGCAGAGGTATCTTACACTGAGACCCTACCAATGGGTGCCTTTTAGCTTCCATAGATGACTCATCCCCTTGATTCCCCTACCAGATTTAGCTTTGTGGCATCCCTTTGACAGGAATATCATTATCGCCAACACTCTCTGAAACACTCTAGCTTGTGTGATGATGCACATGGTTACCAAACTAGTATGAATCTCTCTACAGAGACCATTATCAAACTTCTATTCTAAGATGTAGCCATCCTAAATCATGTCGATTGATTAACCCATAAGTTCAGGGAACCTCATGGAATACTCAACAATTATCATCATCCATGTAGCAGCTCTATAATATTTTAAATCTGAATAGTGTATAAGAATGTGGTGTATTAATCCTCATGAAATAGATACTAGAAGTAATACACTAAGAGTTCCATCTCTTCATGTATCTACATAACTAGGCTCTCCTAGTTCCTAGTTTCTCTGTGGAAAAGGTAGACTGCTAGTGTATCCACCTGATTAGTTTGTGTTCATATAAGCTTGAAAACTCAGTTCACTAACTCTAGGAAATCCTCCACCACCTAGGGATATATCTCACAAATAAACTAAAGCATCCTATAGAATGGGAGCACATGTAGTGTGCTAATACTGTGTGCTTCCTCAGCCTACCTTGCATGAACTATCTGCTACTAGAAATGTGCGGGTACTGCTACCTATCCACCTGGAAGAAGTAAATTTTGAGATAGGCCATAAATTTATGCATCATCACCCATATTATAATCATCATGGTCTAGAATTTGTAACCTAGTTGGATGTATTTTCAGAGGCATCCTAAAATTTTAATCAAGATGTACCACAGTTAGATGAGCATATATATATGGGAATCTGACTCAAAACAGATATTCAAAAGCCTTAATCATATAAGATGGATGATCAAATGTTGACTGCGAAAAATATCTCATAATTCAGAGTTTAAAAGTAGGTTTTCAGAGCCATGATGTATTTATATACTAGCTGCTGCACCGACACTAGGTTCCCTATCCTAAAATAAGAACTCAATACACTTTTAAACTAACACCCAAAATCCAAAACAAATCCCCATAAGGGGTAACTATAAACACCATTATGTATAATTAACAGCTCTGATACAAATCTATCATGACCCAACTCAATTTGGATTGAGCCTCAAATACCCCAAGCCTCCCTACATAGGCCAAGGGTGGTGGAAAGGGATAAAAGGCATAACAAATATGGTAGTACTTTTTTAACTACTTGTATGCATGCACCAAACCATCTCATTGTAGGAGTTAAAAGAAGAAATAATAAATGATTCAAAATATAGAGAATATAGAGAATAAACCATGCATATAAAACCCCCATGAAAATAATGAGTACAATAATGCAAACTAAAAAGGGGATATGTGAAAATGCATGCGCAATTAGAAATATGTCCCAACCTAATAATAAATAGAATGTAAATTCTGAGAGATACCAGCTATGAATATCCAAGATATGACCATCGTATATAGTCAAATGTACTAGGGTATCCCTATAATCATTTATAATCACCACCAACATGTTAATCATCTATATAAGACAGAAAATTTTGGGGAAAATCCCATGTAGGGGTGGGTTTATAAATACCCAATATGAGGCCCTAAAAGATGAAGGGGAAGCAATAAGAGACATGGTAGGAATTGAAAGGTCAACCCATAGAAAGAGAGTAACAAAATCCAAAATCAATAATAAATAAATATATTCTCATAAAATTATCCTAGATGATAGATAAAGGGTATCTTATTCTCGTAGCCCAACCTGGAAAAGGAGTATACCATCAGTTTCAGTGGTATATCAATGATTCCATTCAAATCTCGCATCTATCCATGAATGTAATTGTATCATGACAGACAATTCCACTATGAAACATATTTGAGGGTACATAATCTCTAGGTATAGGACTTATTCCCCATTGTAATATTGGGCACCACTTAGTGTAAGGAGGACTCACTCTCTAGTATGATAGGGGTACCACTTAGTAGATAGAGGACCTATGACCAAGTCCTTAAAGGTGGTACCACTCAGTAGATAGGGGACCTACACCATAGTCTGTGGGGGGGGGGGGGTACCACCTAATATATAGAAAACCCTCACCCTAGTTCATCAATTGGGTACAACTCAGCAGATAGTGGACATGTTCCCAAGTCTGCCCAGGGGTACCACTCAGTTGAGAGAGGACTCATACCCTAGTCATTCAGGGGTTCCACTCAATAGATAGAGGACTCTCACCCAAGTACATCATTAGGGTACAAATCAGAAGATATAGGACCCACATTATAGTCCATTAGGTGGTACCACATGGCGGATAGAGGTCTTACACCTTATTCCACTGGGGGGGGTATACCACTATATCATTGTCATCATCGAGTAAAACCTAAAGAATATTCACACATAGAACACATCACATCATATCTCAAAATAAATCCTGAATTCCATCATCATAACATATATAGAAAAATTTTCAGGATAGGAAGATCAAGGTGCAAAATCTGAGTCCAAATGAAGGAGATATGAGAGGTAGAGGAGTCCTTCAAAAGGAAAGTACGCGACATGTAGGCATCTCCACACAGCATGTGGTACCACTCCTCTTCCTAGGAATTCCCTTCTTTAGTACATGGATCACTACCCATTTTGCCCTATACAGTGTGAAAGGGGACTATACATTGTGACTCAGCTTCCTAGGATCCTATTAATGCTCCTGACTGTGTTTGTGTCCATTAGGCCATGTCTTTGAACACTTTATGTGTGTCAATACACATCATGTGCTTGGTCGTACCCATGTCCATTAAATCCCCAAGTACATGTTGTGTCACCATGACTAATTCACATGTTTTTTTTGGTCCTACATGGTGTGTGATACTTATATATCCCAAAAATCCTAGCATCACATATTTTTGAAGAACACACCATGTTTCATTTTCAATTACACAACATGTACTCATTTCTTTAATAGAATACTAGATCCTCTTGGTGTTCGTCTGTATCCACCTCTACCACTTTAAATCACGCCTATAGGATTCTTGAAATTGATTAAAATAGTCTTCGTACAACATTTTTGGCCCTCCAGTGGCTAGAAATCATATTCTATTGATCCACGATGGTTCGTCATACACCCTGTGTGCCTCCCATTAAAATAGGTCGGTCCCAGATCCTAGATTCATAAGAATAATAACCCACCATCCAAAAATCATACCTATAATTCATATAATAAATAATCAATTCACTGGTTGTGAATGTTCCGTGAATCTAGGGTTCTGATCATGCTCGATCTTGCACAAAAACAACAAACTATGGCCCTGAAGGAAAACAGGGAAGATCTCAATGAATGATGGTTGAAAATAACATAAATAAAAATGTAACAAAATTTTTCCAATAATTATTTGCTAAGGAGTTATATTGGGGATAGAAATTGATAGAAACAAACAAATAAAACATTTAATCTTATGTGTGAATGCTTGCAGGGTCTCAACTAAACGCAGATCAATGAATTTGAATTGATAATGCTCAATAAATTAACAATATGTTGTGGAAACCAAAAATGATGATCTGTACCTCAACATTGGATCATTTGATAAGGAAGAAAACTGCTTACAATGAAGGTGGATGATTTGTTATGTTCATTATGCCTTGATTCACCTTGATCTGATTGTTGATCTTCATCTGATCTCAATATACTAATAAAGAACAATGGAACCTCTTCTCAATGGATCTTTGGTTATGTGACTAACCATGAAAATCCACCATGACTAAGAATTTATATATGGAATTAGGTTCTTATCTATTAATTAATTAATTAATTAATTAATCCACTAAGTATACCCACCGATAGACATTTCATCAAAAAATCCCTTGCTAACTAAATTTAGGAGAACCTATGGTAATAATCATGTTGTTAATTCAACCGTGGACTCAAATATTTGATTTGAGACATCGTTTAAGAGATATATAAATATTTTTTAAAAAAAAATGTGCATGTAATATAAAATATATTTAATATTTTTATAAAATTATTTTTTGGCACATCAAACCTCAGAATGGTGCTCTCTCTCAACACCTAATTCAAAAATATTCTTAGATATTTATTAATTTCATATAAGTAAAAGATTTCTCTACAAATAACTTCAATATGAATTGTAGTGTGGTTCAAAGGACTTGGTAAATAGTTTTTAAAGGTACAAAAGAAATTAAAAAATATTTTAGGGCTCTAAATAGGAATACTACATAATATTTCCATGAAATCATATTATAATTATTATAGATTGATTGGTGAAATATAGGATCTGACGACACATCATTCTGAGTTATGGTTTTTCTGGGATGCATGTAAATGCTTTTTTAGTGTTTTAAAACATTAAATAATGCATGTAATGGTCAAAACTCTATAAAAAGACCTAAAATTTACATAAAATAATGTGAAACCAAAATTTATGTTTATTTATCTATATTCATAGAAAACACATAAATCTTACTTGTAGTGTGGTCTGAATGACTTAGTAAAAATAGTTTTAAAAGGTATCAAAGCCTTTGAGAACATGTATCAATGGGGGAGGCTGTCATTAAAACAAGAAAAAATATAACATTTCTTTAAAATTAGAGGAAATATCCATAGTTTAATTGGTGAAATTTAGTAAATGATGACACATCATTTTAAATTATAGTTTTCCTAGGATTCCCATAAACATGTTTTTACTATTTTAAACTACTAAAACATGTGTGTAATAGTCAAAAGAATAAAAAATGACCTCACATTGATGTAAAATCATGAAACTTAGTAAATTATGACACATCATTTTAAATTATAGTTTTCCTAGGATTCCCATAAACATGTTTTTACTATTTTAAGATACTAAAACATTTATGTAATAGTAAAAAAAATAAAAAATGACCTCACATTGATGTAAAATCATGATACAACCACCCCAAATATTTTATTGATGTTTACGCACAAAAAAAATGTCAATATGTCTTGTGGTGTTGTCAAAATGACTCAGTAAATAGTTTTAAAACGTACCAAAGCCTTTAAAAACATGTGTTAGGGGGTAAAAATAGGAAAAACATGGAAGATTAACATGAAACTAGAGGAAAATTAATGGTGATTGTTTTTTGAAATGTAGGAACCCACAACATGTCATTCTATTTTAGAAATATTTTTAGATATTTTCAAAAACATATTTTTAGTGATTTAAAATATTAAAACCTATGTGTAATGGTCAAAATCATAGAAAATGACCTCATATTGATGTGAAATCTGAGAACAAAAGCTGTTGAGTTATTTTATATTTTTATGAAAAGACAACACATCAATACGACCTATCGTGTGGTTGGAATAACTTAGAAAATAGTTTTAAAATGTATAAATGCCTTTAAAAATGTGTGTTGGGGGTGTCAAAATTGGAAAAGAACAACAAATTACCATGAAATCAGTGTAAAATTACCATAGATTGATTTATTAAATATAAGAACTCACAAAATTTCATTATGAGTTACAGTTTTCTCGAGAATCCTATAAACACATTTTTTGGTGTTTGAAGACACTAAAATGTTCATGTACCCATCATAACCAAATAAAATGACCTTTTAGTGAAGTGAAATATTGTAAAACCCATCGTCTAGTTATTTTTGATGAGATATTGTAGACAACACATCAATCTGGCATGCGTTGTCGTCAAAATGACTTGGTAAATAGTTTTTAAAGGTATCAAAGCCTTTTAAAACTTGTTTCGTGGGATAAAAATAGAGAAAAAGCATCATATTGACCTGAAATCAAAGTAAAACTACCTTATATGTATTAGTGAAATGTAGGAACTCAAAACACATCATTCTGAGTTATGGTTTTCTCAATATGCCTGTAAATGTGTTTTTAGTTTTTTTAAACACTAAAAAGTTCATGTAATGGTCAAAACCATATAAAATGGAATCATATTAAAATGAAATCATTTCACAACCACCATTGGGTTATTTTTTTACTTATTCATGTAGCAAACATTTTAATCAAACTTCTGGTGTGGGAAGAATGACTCGGTAAACAGATTTTAAAAGTACCAAAGCCTTTAAAAACATATATGAGGGGATCAAAAAAGGAAAAAAACATCATATTTTAATAAAATAATAGGATAAATGATTTATATTTATTGGTGAAATTTTGAAACAAATAATATGTCATTTTGAGTTATAGTTTTTTTAGGATTCCTTTAAAAGTGTTTTTAGTGTTTTAAATCACTAAAACGAGCGTGTAACAGTAAAAAACAAAGAAATAAACCTCAGATTGATGTTAAATCAAGGGTCATCCACCGTTGAATTATTTTCGAAATACAGTACATGCAATCATATCCATGTTTTAAAAAAATTATTCTGTAAATTTCAATCACACTACACATCAATTTTAAAATTAATTAGATTTATTATATATTTATCCCTTTTCAGTTTTAACTATTGAATCATTACAAAAATAGGTAAGCTTTTTTTTCAATGTCTTTATCATGATATATTATTTATTTTATATTATAATTTATTCTATTTGATTAACAAAAAAATTTCCTGCAATACTTTGAATATATGATATTTCTTTTCACTTTAGCAGTTCTTTTCATAAATGTTCAAGGTTTTATTATAGGTGACTAATGTTGGTAGTAGGTAGGGGTTAACCATACAAACCCCTGATATTATTTAGAAGCAAGTCATGGTGGTTATTAGTTTCCATGGTATGTTTAAATATTATCTGTAATTCTATTGTAATTCTAATTTATTACATTTAGTTTTAATTTGTCTCTAATTTTTTTGTTAGAGTTGATGAGATAATGTGGTCGGTTCTAGTTATTGAGATGATGTTGCGGCATATGGATTCATTATACATCATCAAATAGATGTATATTGGGAATGAGTTGTTGTTGGAATTATTTTATATGTATATATTTATGACTAATGTTTGACTAGACTGAGTTTATCCATGCAATAAGGTTATGGTGGATGAGGTTATGATGATTATGGATGTATGTATATATGATTGGGGTTGTATGATGTATGAATGATGAGTTTACTATGCATTTATATTTTATTTTATTTCTTCTCATTGTTTTTATATTTTTATTATATATATAAATATTTTATTGGTGATAAAACACTCTCTATTGCAAAACACCAATAGTTCACTCTGATGTTATCACTCAATACAATTCCTTATATGATACATTATAATATATCAACAACCAAAGAATATATACAATTATGTAAGTATAAGTAGTCTAAATTTTACTATATTATTTTATCGTATCTTATGATATCACATTTCTTAACTTTACAAAAAAGTTAAAAATTTATATCTTATAAACCGGTTAAGAATATGATTTCACTATTGGGATTAATACAATCTCATAAAAGTTATTTTACAAGTACACCAAAAAAACTCAAAGTGAGAATGATAGGGTGGAAATAAAATGAGAAGAAAAAAATGAAGGATCCTACAATAGTGACCTCAGTTTATTTTATGATTAGTTTAAGACAAGAACTTGTAAAGCTTCACTAACACATGCACCTAGAAATACATGTTACCCTTGAGCACATCCATTCTCAGAGTCACAATTAATCAAGCCATATAGAATTCACTAGTGATCTGTTCATTGATAGGTCCCCAGTTTTCATCAATGGGGTGGGGGGGGGGGGTCAGCACCGATGAAGCTTAGGGTCCCCTTGATGTCCATAGATTTGAGGATGAATGTGAAGGAAAACAACACAATAAAATCATTCTTTCCATCCTAAATGTAAATTCCCTAGGATCGGGCTACAAGATGTAAGGACAGGTGGTTGTCCAGAGTAGGTAATGGAACTTGGATTCAATGGTTTATGAGACAACAGTTTCTTACTATTATAAAGTATCTTTACATAAGGGACGTATAAACATTTTTTGAAGTATTTTGGGAGTAATGGATTATAGAGTAACACTAATAGAACACCAATCCAAACAAAATATTGATCGATTTATGGCTGACATATTATAGGGAATAAAAACTAGTACAATAATGATGTTTTAAATTGAAGTAATGAGTGGAGAACATGATATTTATATGCTTTGGTCCCATATTGATATACATACATTGTTGGAACACCACCCAACAAAAATGTATTATTAATGATCAAAATAATGTAGAACATGTAATTAGATACTGAAAATCAACAAAGTAGACATATGTAGAAAAAAAATACAATAACCTATAAGAAACATAAAAAGAAACAGAGATAAGAAGAGTAAACTCGTAGTTTTTGACATGAATGTACAATCGTCCTGTTCTCTTGATGCTTTCAGCTTGGTGAAATAGTTGTTCTCCTTGAAAATGTGGAATGATTCAATCAATAGATTTTCCACATTAGTCTTATGATATGAGCATCACATCACTTCTCCATAGGTAAACGATTCCGGTGAAAACTCTGCTAGAAACTGTAGAGTAGTAGTGTTCAGGGAGGTTTGTAGGTCACCAGATCAATACCTACACTGAGGATGAATCCACTAGAATCAACAGGATTGAGAGTGAGGAAGACAAAATCTTATGGTGAGGGAGATAGATATTTCACTCCATCTTTTTGAATGAGCATGTAATAGGGAGTTATCAATACCCCTACCAAAACCCTGCAAACTGAAACAGAACATCCAATGATAGTGTCACATGAGGCCATAAAAAATAGACTCACTAAGAGGTGCAAGAAACCATTGGAATAAGTGGATGGATATAACTTAAAGGGCTGTGGAGAAGATGAATGAAAAGCTGTGAGATAAAAAAATTCATGGATTTCCAAGGTGGAATATATATAAGGCAGGCCATGCCCAGCAGGGCAATGTTATTTGAGGTAAAGACAAAACCCAAAAAATGAGTCCTTTTAAATAATACACATATCCAGTATAATAAAATGGCCAAAAAATGATTATAATTAATCTACATGTATTAGATTGAAATGAAATGAAAGAAAAATTAATGGATTATTTCAATGTGAAAACTAGAATTGAATACCCAAATTCCAGAAACCTTCACCATTTTGAATTGAAATTGGAAATATTATTACACTTATGGTTATAGAGTAGGAACAAGTTTCATTGTATCTTAACAAAAAATTAAGTTAGATAATACCAAAAATTTAGTCAAACTATCATCTAGGTTTTTCTCAGTTTGTCTCTTATTGACACACATGATTCCAGATTCTATAATATCTCTAATAAAGTGTAGTATAATATTTATGTGATTTTATTTACCATGAAAATATATATTTCTAGATAAATTATGTGCTAGTTGACTATCAAAATATACATTAATAATTTAATTAAAATTTTTAAGTTCATAGGATAAGCCTTAAAGCCATAATTATTCCTTTACTACCTCGGTAAGGGAAATGTACTCAGATTCTAGGGTTTAAAGGGAAATGATAGACTACATGTTGCACTTCCAAGAGATATAGCCCCCACAAGCAGTGGACACATATCCAGTCAAAGATTTCATGGTTTCAATATTACCTTCATAGTCATCATCTACATATCGAGAGGTAATTTCAAAAGCATCAACATTTTTACCATAACACAAAGATAAATTAGAACCACATGAGACATATCAAAGGATCTATTTATTTTCATGCCAACATGGTCACCCAAGTGAAGCCATAAATATATTTAAGGTGCAGTTTACAAATGAATTACAATGTTGGGTCAAAATACTAAAGTATATAATGATAATAACAATATTAGCATAAGGAATTTTAGAAATAAATTAAAAATCATCATCAGTAGTCGGTGATTTTGGCAAAGAAAATTTAAAGTTCATTCCAAGATGTACATTTACAGGTTTAATAGATTTAAACAAGTTTATCTTTAGGATATTTAAAATGTAAGGATGCTGAGATAATTAAATCAATTTATTTGGTCTATCTCTAAATATTCAACCCCTAGTATCTTCTTAGCTGCACCTAAGTCTATCATTTAAAATTTTATTTTTAATTTATATTTTACAACAATAATTAAACTCATATTTTTTACATATGATAGGCATGAAATTAACACAAATCAGTTGGTAAATCATGAAACTTTGATCTGATTTGAAATAGAGACATTCATCATATTGGATCCTATTAAATGTTTTATCAAGCATGATGAATAAATTTTTTAGACCCTTTTCTTGATTCTTTCTTTAAACCATATAATGATTTAGTAAATATTCAAAATTGATTTTATTTTAATTAATTAGAATAACCATTGGGAGGATTCATATATTGTTTTTCATTTAAATCTTTATGTAAGAATGCAGTTTGGAATTCTTATTATTTTAATATGTAAATCACTATATGAAACAAAGGAAGTTAGGATTAGAATTGAAGTGTGCTGAACAAAAGGGGAAAATTTTAAGAATAGTCAGAACCTTCTCTTTTAAGGAATCCCATAGAGACTAACTTTCTTTTATTTTTAATTTCTTTACCTCAGTGTTGTCCTCTATTATCTTATAAATCCACTTGGACCCAATCACCTTATAGTTAGGTGGTTTGTTGACAATGGTCTATGTGTGGTTTTTTATTAGAGAATGCATCTCTTTATTCATGGAAACAATATAATGTTTGGAGTCTTTATCATTTACCACTTTAGTATATGATTTTGGATCATCAACAATTGGATCCTGGGTCACATGAAAAAAATATGAAGCCATATCATTGTAGTAGAACTGAGCAGGAGGTAATGGGACTCTATTATGTCTTTCTCATGATAATTGATAATCCTTATTAGTGGGAGAAGGTTCATATTCATAATACAAAATAGATCTAGAATTAGAATCATCTGCATCTATGGGATGAGGTGTAGGTGGAGTGAGATGAACATCGGCCTCAAAGTGGGTTGGACGCTCAAATTTATCATCTTAAAAGTGGGATGTGGCACCTTTGGTTTTTGGAGAAGAGGTTTCCTGGAAGACTGCATCGCTACTTATGATTTATTTTTGGTAACCTGGTTTTCAACCCAAAGTTTATATCTCTTAAATCCCTAAAGATAAACAAAAAATATTCATTTGATTTCTCTTCATTCTAGAATACCAGTTTTAACATGAGAAAAAAGTTTTACAACCAAATACTCTCAAGTAGGTGTATGATGGTGGCTTATCATTTCATAATTCCTTAGGTGTTTTGAATTGATTTGAATATAAGAGTCACCTATTAATAAGGTAGGAATTCGTGCTAACTACCTCTTCACATAATGATTTAGGGAGACCTAAACATGTAAGAATGCATCAAACTCTCTCTAATATAGTTTTGTTCATCATCGCTGCAAGTCCATTCCATTGGGGTGTTTCCCTAATAGTCATATTCTTCTTAATTCATATAGACTCACAAAACTGATTAATCCCTAGGGATTGATATTTTATCCCATTATCAATTCACGTGGTCTTGAATTTATTTCCATTTTTATTTTCAAGTGATGCTTTCTAGGTTTTATTGGTTTAGTAAACATACATTTTTTTAAATGTAAATCCAAACTTTTATGGAGAATTAATCTATAAAGGTGACAAAATAGAATCCTCTACCATAAGAGGTGTCCCTAGCTAACCCCTAAAAAACTGAATGGATTTATTTAATTGGGATATTATATTTTATGGAGAAAATATTGAAACTAATCCACTTGGCTTTACCCATCACACAATCTTCACAAAATGGAATTTTAGTAGGTGTGATATCACCCAAAATCCCTTTATTGTTGTGTTATTATAATCCCTTCAAGCTAAAATTTCCCAAAATCCTATACCATGTATAGTATTATCGGTTTTTTGTGGTATACACTACTCAATTTCCTTAAATGGGTCTTTCTATTCAAAACATATAGTTCATTGGTAAGAGATCCCTTAATGATGGTTCTTGATCCTTTAGAGATATCGGTAAAACCTATTTCAGATCAAAAGTTGAATCCAATTTTATCTAGGACCCTTAAGATGGTTATGTTTCTATAATGGATGGGGATCTAACTTTAATCAAGTAAGTTAATGGTAGAATTATCATCTATTTCTATCAATAAAGAATCTTTTCCCCCAACCATTCACCTCTTATTATTTCCTAATAGAAAATATCCTTACAAATTTTCAACCAACTTAAGAAATAAATCTCTACATCTATATAGACACATGTGAAAGAAACATCTTGATTAAATGACCAACTCTCTATTGAGTGTATGGATTGACACATTTAATACTTCAATATTGTCATATCATGTATCAACTATACGGGACTAGTAAGTGGGATGTCTGGATTCTAAATCATGTTTCAGTTTCCTATATTCGGGCTTAGTATGCCCTGGTTTTCCACAATGAAAACTGGTGGATTTTCTTTCCCTAGAGTCATTTTTAGTTTTAGGGTGTTTATTGTTCTTTCCATTACCTTAGAAAATAATTTCATTTTACCATTTCTCTAAGGTTTACCATAAGATAATAGGCTCTCCCCCCACATTTTATTCTCAATTTGTAGTGTAATTATTTAGGTAAGAGGGTTGGTATAACCTATTCAAGGGTTAGAGATTCTCAACCATACCTTAAAGCATCGACTAAAAACTATAATTACTGTGAATAAAAATTAAGTGGAAAATTACTCAATCCTCATCATTAAAAGTAATATTAATGTGAGAATGATCTGACAATAAAATGTTGAATTCACCAATATTGGTTTTAATATAACTACAATACTTCATTTTAAATGGGAAAATGCAATGTTTTTTTATAAATCTTACAAAATAATGATGCTTTCATATACAATTTCTCTAAATTAAGACAACTACCAGAAATATTAGACTCAAAGGAAAACTCTCTTATAATAATATATCCTAATGATAATAAAATAAAGATATGTTATTTAATTAACACATTAGGAGGGAAATCTTTGTATTTATTAGTGGTATGACCAGTCCCATTTACAATGATAATTGGTTTCTAGGGCCCACATTGGGCATATATTTGCCCTTTATATACAAGAAAGGCTCTCATATTAATTTTACATAGGTTAAATACATTTTCTACTTCAAATTTCTTTATTTATTACATCATCATCGACGTGTTTACCCATAAGGTATATGTTTATTTCTTGTGGACAACACTAAGTGTACACCCCTAACAAATGACCAATCCCTTGGGTAAACTATTTTTTGTTGAAGGGATATGAAATGCATAGAAATAATAATGAGATTATGGATTGAATAAATTAAATTAAAAAAACCATGGAGATTTAAGAGTATGTTAATTATGTGGAAATAAACCAAATATACAGAACTATAAAACAAAAACTAGAATTTTAAAATATGTACAATAATCATAGATTCTTGGCTAAAGAAAATTAAACTAGCATTGATACATCATGTAAATAAGGCTAGGTGTAATGGATAGTAGAAGAATAGTAACACAACAACAAGATAAAAAAATATTGATTGATTCATTTCTAACATAATTTAGTGAATACCAACTAGTATAAAAATGATGTAAGAAATTGAAATAAGGTGAAAAGAACACCATATTTATGTGCCTCACAGTCTTGTGGGGACCTATATGCATGGAAAGAACACTATCCATCACATGTTTATTATTAATTCTACAAAATAATTCAGAATATATTACAAGATACAAAAAATTGAAATAGAATAAAACAGTAAAAACATCAAGAACCTATAGGAAACATACAAATATATAAGGATAAAATATGAAACTCACAGTGTTGGAATGGGAGGTCTAGCCAACATATTCTCTTGATGCTTAATAATACATGATGTTGTAGTTCTCTAGAACTCTCTGAATGGATAATTCACCAGATCCTCCATAGTAGTATTTATATCAGAGGGTTGCCACACTTCTTTATATCTTAGGGATTTCGAAGAAAACTCCATTTGGATATACACACCAGTGGTTTGCAGGGATGTTGGAAGGTCACTAGACCAATACCTCCATTGAGGATGAAGCCACTGGAACTTGGAGTATCAAGATCATGGAAGATGAAATCCAGTAGTTATAGAGAGGTAGATTTTAACTCAATATATTTGAATGAACACATATTAGGGTGTCATTAACCCCCCTTTAAAAACCCTACAACCCATAATAGAACATTCAAAAAAGTGTGCCATAAGGCCATCCAGAACAGGCACACCAAGTGGAACATGAAACCACCACAATATTTTTATGGCTATGATCAAAAGGTTGGTGGCATGGATGAATGACTAGAATTGAGAGAAACTAAATTCCCAGATTGACAAGGTGGTAAATACATAAGTTAGGACATGTTGAGAGGGCCAATGTTCAGACAACCAAAGAAAAAACCAACAAATGAGTCCCAGAAAAGAATATGCATATCCAATATAAAAAATTAGCAAAATGATCATAATAAAATTTCATGTATTATAATAAAATGAAATGTAAGTATAACTAAAGTAATTCTTCAATGTGAATAATGAAATTGAATACCCAAATTTTATACATTTTGTCTAAGAAAAAACTCCTTAATTGATTAGTAATGGTGACAAACTCTGATAGAAGATATTTATAATACAACCCACTTCCTCTACCCTGATAGATGGTCATTGGTAAGAGACATCTTTATTCTATGGGTGTGATCGCAAGGGGGCACAGTGGTCCTGTTTCTGTTGGCTGGTTAGTTCTATCCACATATTTTTTCTTTAATGTTTTATTAATAAATATTTAATATAAGTATTCATTTATTTTTTTTAAAAAGATTCAATTAATTTGAATCTACCAATTTCTTTTTGATAAATGATAAAGGTGTTAAGGATACCAAGACCATTGATTCAGATTGACCGCATGGAGAATAGGTCGATGGTTAAAACATATTTCATATTGTATTTGGGAAAAGGCATTTTCTTTTCCAAAAGTTTTTTTCCTAATAAAAATTGAAACACATTGAGTATATCAACACCTTCTACCCCACCCCTATAATGTCATCCTTCTCACTGAAAACATCTATCTCTCTAAAGATCCCTCATTTTTAGTACTATAAATCACATATTATGCAGTGCTAGCATTTAAAAACACTAGAAAAAAACATAAATAATTTGTAAATTTCATCCTCACTCATAAAAAGAGGTCAAAATGTTACCTTTTATCAGCTCTAAAAAATCATTTATAAAAGGGTGCCCATTGTGAATGCTTTTCTATAGCGTTGATAAAGGACATAGTGAGTAATTAAATCTATATATATATATATTTAAATAATAATTATATTACAATAAGTATATATATATATATATAATATAAATATGATATATATAGCCATTAATAATAAATTAATCTTTTATTCATTATTTTATATATAAATTTGTCAAATTTATATTAGACAAAATGATTAATAGTTTATTTATATAAATTAATAATAAAATGATTATATAGTTAAAATATATATAATATATTAATATATTATTTAAACAACTATAAAAAATATAATTGAATATATTAAATTTTTGAAGCACCCCGACCCAAACATCCACCCGAATAGTAGTATCAGGACGGGTGCCATTCGACTTAGGTGCACCTCCCCAAACACTAAAGGATGAAAATTAGAAGTGATGGTGTAATGGGTATTGTTGGGAGATATACCATATGGGAATTATAATAATAGTAGTCCGATTAATAATATATATCGTGCAGTAGAAATAAATGACTCAACAGACTCGAATGAGACCTTCCAATGAAGGAATCACTATCAATACCAAATAAAAACCAGAATAAAAGGATAATAAGAAGCATCAATAGAAAGTAAATAGATTATCATGCCAAATACCACTTGCAACAACTACCAAAAACAAGCATGCATTACATAAAAGGTATTACCTTTCAATATACTAAGGGTTCCCATAGATAACCACTATAGTTACGTACAATATAAAAAAAGCATGATAAAATATAAATAAAAGATAAATGGAACTCTATATAGGCATGACCTCGTGGTCCATAAAAATGTCCCTGAAAATAGCTATTATGAACCAGATTTAGATGTTGACCTTTTACTTGAACATAAATTGAAAATGTGTACATGTGTCTCGATGGACCCATGAAAGGTGTGAGATGAATCTCAGAAGGATACCACCCTATAGTGCATACCAATAATATGTGTTTATTAAAATGTGAATAATAAAAAAAGTATGTATTGCATGGAAATTATAATCAAGATTCCCTTAGAGCTCAATAGACCCCAAGAAACGATCACCTATTGCACCCAGCACTGAAATCTAAGTACTATAGAGGGTCTTTTCCCTATATCCCATGGTACCCATGTTTTCACAAATTCAAGATGAGTCCTTAGGTTCCACATCTATCATTTAACCCTACACCATGTGCTTCATAACACCTCCTCTCTCAAGTATCAACTTTCTTAAGGCATGCTCATGAAATAGTATCCTGGCCCCACGAATCCCTGCTTGAAATATCATGTCTTCCCATGGAATGAAAAATAGAGGAACAATGATGTCCATCCTCAAATAAATATATATTCCCATAGCCTTAATAATAGTGATCCTCTACCACCAACATGATTGCCTCGTCTTTATCTACAGAAGTCTCCTAACCTTCCACATGGATTTCTATGGAAAGAACCCCCAAACCACCTAAACCACAACTACTAGGGGGAGATCTACCCACATGAGTGGTCAAAACCACCTTATCACAGAGTCCTCCAGTGTATGCATGACTCAATCAGCACTTTGGCTATCACAAGTGAGTAGAAATCACCAAATAAATAACCTAATCCACTCCAAACGGCACCTCATACACTTGATACCATATCGCTCAAATCTAATAACCATGTCTTCCTATTATCAAAGTCCTAGACCATTCTAATGGCCACTCCACCTCAATATGATGTCCATGATGCCCGATCTCAATTTCCATGACAACTTAATGTCATCTTGAGCCATGCCCATCATGAACCCTTAGTCCCCATCTCTTTCATTTTAGGAAATTATATATACATATAATTTAAACAACACACTTTAAACATGAAATTAAATTTAGATGATTGAATTTCACAACATAAAAAATTATCACAATTTAAATATAGATATATTGAATTCCTCAAGTTCATTTAAAGAATCCATATGAAATTTTAAAAATAAATTTTAAAAAATAAATTTATATGATTTTGGAAAACCTAACCAAAAAAACCTGTAATGGTCCAGACCCACCTGGTCCATTACTTTTCCAAAACACAGCTTCACCAAAACGATGGCACCGGTTACGGTCGCACACCCATCACGATGGCGCCGTGATGCTCGTGCACCAGACACGGTGGCACCGTGATGGGGGCACCAGTGACGGTGGCACCATAACGGTTGAAAACCGGTCAGGGTGGCACCGTAAGGGTGACACCGTGAAGGTGACACCGTGACAGTGGCATCGTGAGGGTAACACTGTGACGGTGGAACAGTGAGGGTGGCACCATTCCAGTTCCTGACCCTTCCTCTCCCGCAACATATCTTTTTTACTTACAAATTATTTAATGACCTATTTCATGCCATTTAAAGCCCATAAATAATATCTAAAATCCCCCAAGAGTCAAGCAACCCTTAACTTACCAAAACATGTGGTTTTTCCTCGGTGTAACGCCCTTCCCCGTACATTCCAGATCTACCCTTGTTATGCGTTACCTTATGATTAAAGAAAATTGTTTAACGCATAGTCGTTATGAACACCCCTCTGAGGAAAACTGTTAAATGAAAATTAATTCCATCGTGCATAACTTCCCAACCGCGTGGGAAACCACGATCCATCTTTAAAGATATTCAAATTTCCATATCTTGTAACAATGAGATCTCATACTTATATCGCACAAAATTCCTTCTTTTTATTCCTCTTGGATGGTCACATTTTCTTCCTAGTGAGTTTGGAGTTCCCCTTCCTGAGGCAAGTGGTGCGCCTGTGCCAGAGCCTTTCTACTCACCCTTGGAGTCCCCGACGTTCCACCCCTGCATGTCGTGCATCCCCTGTCCTTGGAATGAGGAGAATAACTTCAATCCTTGATCAACAGGGTAGGTTTTTTCCTTCGTCTCTCCTTACCGTGTATCACGCGGGGTGGGTACACTACTGTTTCTGTGGGACTGGATGAAACCAAACCTTAACAAAGATAATAAATAGACTGTTAAAGAATGATGGGGTGTGTTTGAAAATTCTATTTTACTCTTTTACATTGCTATATGTTGTGAACTGTATGTGCTTATGCTCGCTGAAAATTATGACCGTTGGTGGTCTTTCCTTGCGCACTAATGAACCCTTGTCTTCTATGACGATTAAATTACTGTAACATGGAAATTGGTTAATCAACTAAACTCGGTTGGTTAAATGGATTCCTAGTGAACATCAACCCTTGTGTGGTCACCCCAGTTAACTAACAGAAAGAAGAACGTAATGAATGATGTTCTTAAACCTGGAAGTTTCCCTACTCTGTTTTAGTAGTAGGTGTATTGTTCTACTTAATGCTTATGGGGTGATGTGGATGGGGATGAGATCCTCTGTTGTGGTACAGTTTTTGGTTGCGAATCTGAAGATGTGTGGGACTATATCTCAAATTTTGGTTTGGTTCCAGTTCTTTGAGGTATATCATAGATCCCTTTGTTATTGTGACTTTACAAGAGAACTGGGTGTGAATTCTTAAATTGATTTTTGGTTGTTTCTCTTTCTCTTTCTTGTGTTTATGCCGGTTAGTTTCCTAGTAGTTCAGAATTCACTTTAATGAGATCACTTGAACATGAAATCAAGAATGGTTTAAATAGGTAATTGGTTTTGGGAATGAGTTTTGACTTGGCCGTAAGTGTTGTGCTTTCCTTTTATGAATGAATAGTAATATGGGTGTCTTTGCATAGGTTTTGGAACCCCTAGGTAGGGATGAGTTCTTGTTACCTATACAAATACTTGGATTTTTTATGTTTCTTATTCATGCCCCACCCAAGTTGAGCACTTAGTGTCGAAAACCCCAATTTCATGGGGGAGGGTGTTTTTCCCAACACTCCTATGAGTGGCTGGTTATTAGATAATTTTCTGCTTCCTTTCTTGAATAGCCCAAGAATCTTTGGGTAGGCTGTTATGGCCTGAGGTCCATTATTTCCTAGGATTCTTCGGGGCAGGGTAGTTGTGGTGGTTGGCCTAGGCGTGTGCGGGCAGGTTGTTTCCCAAGGGTCCCCGGGATGAGGCCCATGTGTCTTCAGGCGTGGCAGTAGTTGTTCTGGCCCTGGTGTCTGAGGGCGTGGTTATGGGTGGTTGTTGTGGCCAAGGTGTTTGTGGGCGGGATGTGTGGTAGTGATGGCCCAAGTGTGTGCGGGCGGGGAGTGGCAGTGGGACTGCAGTGAGAATGGTGGGAGAGGTTTGATGCATAGGATGTCTTCAATAACCAGTGGGAAAGTGGCATGGGGTACCCAAATATCGATGTGCTATTACAATACATTACTTGTCTTGCGTTATTTGGGGAGGGTTCCTTGGTGAGGTTTGGGTGGACAGTCTTACTTTCTAGGTGCTTTGGTTATCTCTTTTCTCACAGAGCATTAGAATGTCTCCCCACTTGTGCATGAGAGTCCTTGGTTTTCCCTACTGAGTATACCCGTATACTCAGCCTACGTATATAAACTGCTTTCAGGTTTTTAGGAGGCCATCAGGGATCACGCGGGACCATACTAGCTCAGACGTTGGGACAATTGAAATTGTTGTTTTTATTTTCTTTGGTACTTTACCTATAGATTTTCCTTGTACTTCACGACATTTACTTTTGGGACATGCATATGAGAATGGTTTGTTTTGGCATTACTTGTACTTCCACTTTTGGTGTTATTAGGATTTACTATCTTATCTCCCGATCCAATTAAATAAAAAGGATAATGACTTCCATATTGTTTGTGATTCTATACCCTTGGTGATAGTCTCCACTATGGGACCTATTGAAAGCGGTTCAAAGGGGTCATTATCTCTCCTTCAACTTGAAGAAGGAAGGGTCTGGAAATCTGCTTTACCTTCTCTCATCTTGGTGAAGGTGGGTCGTGACAGAATGGTATCAGAGGTAACATAGATAGATAAGATAAAGTATGAAGTTAGGAACAATGAGGATTGCATGGGATGGTTGGGAAATTGTGTTGGGTGATCTTGGTACGTGAAATAGGCTAGGGAAGACTAGCTAGGTCATGGGATTTTATAGTCCCCTGTGATCCGATGCAAGGACTCTGGGCCCACCGAACAACCAAGTGAGGCTACACTGATTGTAGGGTAGAGACCCCAGGGAAGGTACATACATCATAATGACTTGTGTTTTTATGTTTCATGGGTATTTTTTTAAAATGAATAAGAAGTATATGAAAATTTAAAAGCAATAATTTTCACTACTCGGACATAGGCATTCCTTGTTTACCGTGTAGCTATGGCACCTGGGTGATGACCATGAGAAGTGTGGGCGATTGAAGCCCAGGAGGATGAATTGGAAGATCGACAGAGGGATGACTGAGAGGAGGAGGATGATCAGTGGGAGAAGACACTTCGTGACTTTCAGAGGAATACCCTCATGAGTTACGAGGGCAGCATCTCTAACATAGAGACAGAGAGATGGCTAGAGGAGCTAGTGATATCCTTTAGCTTGATCCAAGATCCGACGAAATACTGGGTTCCTCTGGCTATAAGTCAGATGCAGGGAGTAGCGCGCCGGTGTTGGAAACTTTATCTTGGGGAGAAGAGGGATGCTGAGGTTATGTGGGCTGACTTCGAGAAGGAATTTCAGGTGGAATTCCTCTCTTCCACGATGAAGGATGAGAAGAGGTAGGAACTACTCTCCCTCCAACAGGGGAGTATGTCAGTAAGAGAGTTGGGGATCAAGTTCAAGGATCTCCTTCTCTTTTGTCCCAACCTCTTTCTAGATGAGGAGTCTTGGGTGAGACGTTTGGAGGAGGCACTTCAAACTTCTCTCCAGTACGTCGTCACTCCCTTCACCCTACTGACGCACATAGAGGTCCAGAAGAAGGCTGAAGTAGTAGAGAGGATGCACACGTTGGGATGTGTATCACGAGAGGGAATATAGTTGGGCTCGTCAAAGGGGAAGGCCATCAATAGAAGGCCTCTAGAATCAGGTCCCTCTGGGTTTTGGCGAGTAGGAAGCTGGCCACAATAGTTTCAGTTCCGATCTCTCGGCCATCATCCTTTTCTTTCGGGCCCAGGGCCGAGATGCTTCAACTGTAGAATCCATGGGAACCTTCAGAATTATTACCCAGACAGAGTACAGTACGGTAGGGGTGGGAAGGTTCAACACCCACCTCCGCAGCAGTAGTTTCTAGCTAGGCCCTTTCAGCAGCACCAGTAGGGGCATCAAGCTCCCACTCCTCCGAGGGCAGGCGTTGCCAGAGGGGGCTGACCTCAGAGTGCTCCTCAGGGACCTTGACCAGGGTGTATTCGGGGAGGCGTATGATAGACGAGGGGTAGGGGAGTTGGGCGTGGACAGTTACACACCACATAGGCAGCGGTTCTAGCAGGGCTGGAAGTCGTTCGAGGTATGATCAACTTGTTTAGTACTTCTGCCCATGCCTAGTTCGATACAGGAGCTTCACACTCCTTTGTTACACCCAGTCTGGCCCGTGCTCTGGGTTTAGATACTAAGAGACTTCTAGTGCCCCTGGTGCTCATCACACCAGTTAGGGTTCATACCGACTTGTTTTATGTTTGTTGAGGGTGTAGACTGATGATAGGGCCACATCAGTCAATCAGAGATCTTTAACTATTGCAAATACAACCGTACGATGTCATCCTAGGAATTGACTATTTGTTCTCTGTATGTTCCGTCATTGACTGATTTTGAGGAAGGGTCATGTTTCTTCATTTTGGTGGCCAACATGTAACTTTCATCGGTGAGCGGGGTTTCCAGAAAAGCAACAGGTGAGAGGAGCCCCTCCTTTCATTGTTAGCTAAAGTATCAGTGGAGTCAGTGGATGTAGAAATGGTGGAAGTCCCAGGAATCTTCAGTGAATTTATAGACGTCTTCCCTAAGGAGGTGGTGACTCTACCCCCTCGATGTGATGTTGAGTTCGGGATAGACTTGAAACCTGGTGCACATTCGATTTTGATGGCTCCCTGTAGGATGATACCTTCTGAGTTGTGGGATTTGTGGATCCAGATTGATGATATGATGAAGAAGGGTTTTGTTCGACCAAGTGCATCACCATGGGGTGCTCCCGTCTTGTTCGCAAAAAAGGCGGATGGTGATCTGAGGTTGTGCATAGACTACAGGATACTAAACCAGGTGACGGTCAAGAACCAATACCCCCTCCTGAGGATAGACGATCTCTTTGACCAGCTGAGGGGAGCATGTTGGTTCTCTAAGATCGATCTGCGGTCTTGCTATCACCAGTTGAGGGTGAATAAGGGAGACATCTGAATGACTACCTTCAGATGTAGGTATGGACACTTTGATTTTTAATTCATGTTGTTCGGCATTATGAATGTACCTATTCTATTCACGGGACTCATGAACTCTGTCTCCTGGGAATACCTGGATCGGTTCCTAGTCGTGTTTATTGACGACATCCTGATATACTCAAGATCAGTGGAGGATCACGCTGAGCACCTAAGAATGGTTTTAGAGGTTCTCCAACAGCACTAACTCTATGGGAAGTTGTCTAAGTGAATGTTCTAGATGTGATATGTGCACTTCCTTGGGCACTTGGTGTCCGAACAGGGAATAACGATGGACCCATTGAAGGTCGAGGCGGTTGTTTCTTGGTCAGCGCCCAAGAACGTGGCAGAAGTTCATAGTTTCCTTGGACTAGCAGGCTACTATCGGAGGCTCATGCCCAACTACTCCCGATTTGTAGCACCTTTGATAGCCTTGAACAAGAAGGACCAGGCTTTTCTGTGGAATTGGTAGTGCGAGGCAGCCTTCACCTATCTGAAGGAGAAGTCGGTAAGTTCCCCGGTGCTGAGGTTGCCAGAATAAGGGGCGGCGTATGAGGTGTTATGTGATGCTTCCAGATAAGGCCCCGAGTGTGTGATGATGCAATGACAAGGGATGATCTCTTATGGGTCTAGACAGTTATGTCCTCATGAGTGTAATTATACCACCCATAATCTAGAGCTTGCGGCGGTCGTGTTCGCACTAAAGTTGTGGAGGCATTACCTTATAGGGAAGCACTTCATGGTCTTCACGGATCACGAAAACATAAAGTATATCTTCTCCCAGTGGGGCATGAACTTATGGTAGCAAAGGTGGATGGAGTTCGTTCAGGACTATGAATTCAATATTTCCTACACCTCAGGAAAAGGGAATGTGGTGGCCGATGCCTTCAGTAGGAATTCACAGAAGAATACGGATCGAGAGTCGACAGATTCTTGGAAGGCGATGGAGGAGTTGGCTACCATGCACCTGGCTGCGAGTATGGATGGTGGTAGAGGTTTCCCGTATCAGATGACAGTGCAGTCTTCTCTACTACGACAGGTGGAGGAGTCCCAGTGGGGAGACTTAGAGAGTGAAGTGATGCGCGATCGGGCTAACCAAGGAAATGCTCCGAAAGGATGGTCGGAGGATGGTTAGAATCATATTATTTTCTGAGGGAAGATTTTTGTACGAGAGGTGATGCGGGAGAGGGTTCTTGGTGAGTTCCAAAACTCACCCCTAGTGGTGAACCCGGGAGTTTCCAAGATGTACCAGGGTTTGAGGAGTCAGTTTTGGTGGCCCGGGGTAAAGCGGGTGGTGGCGGAGTTCGTGTCCAGGTGCCTAGTGTGTCAGTAGGTGAAGGCTGAACACCGTGTCCCAGTCGATCTGTTACAAACTTTAGATGTCCTCGAGTGGAAATGGTATGAAATCTTGATGGATTTCGTCACAGGACTACCCAAGGTTCAAGGAGGTTTCCATGCTATCTGGCTAGTGGTGGATGGGTTGACAAAATCGGCTCACTTTTTGGCGATCAAGGAGTCGGGTGTAGTGGATGCCTTAGCCCAGAGGTACATGGATGATGTGGTGAGGTTGCATGGAGTTCTGAGGTCCATAGTCTCGGATAGAGATGCATGGTTTACCTCATGAGTCTGGAGGGGATTACAGCATGCTTTTGGCACCCAGCTGCACTTCTTTCCATCCCCAGATAGATGGATAGACAGAGCGCACCATCCAGACAATGGAGAATATGATACAGGCATGTATTCTGGGCTCTGGGGGATCGTGGGAACGACACTTGTCTCTGGTCTAGTTTTCCTACAACAATATCTATCACTCTACCATTGGCATGGCTCCATTCGAATCCATGTACGGGAGGCCGTGTCGCTCACCCGTGTGCTGGGCAGAGGTTGGGGAAGCAGGTGTTCTTGGCCCGGAGGTGGTGTAGAGCACGACGGATGAGGTTCAGCTTATACAAGAGAGGATGAAGAAGGTCCAGGACCGAAAAAAGTCGGATTCCAATAATAGTAGCAGAACCTTCTAGTTCAAGGTCAGGGACCATGTGTTCTTGAAGGTCTCCCCTCGGCCTGGGCAATGAAGGTTTGGTTGGGGGAGTAAGCTTTCTCCCAGGTTCATCGGACCGTTCGAAGTGCTGTAGTGGGTTGGTGAAGTGGCTTATCAGCTAGTGCTACCGCCTCCACTGCTGAGACTGCACGATGTCTTCCATGTTTCTCACCTTCGATAACATCAACACGACAATTCACACATCCTCAACTGGGGAAAGATGGATATCGAGGAAAAACGTGACTTTTGTGGAAAGACTAGCGAGGATCGAGGATCGTGAGTAGAAGGTGCTCCGTGGATGGACCATTACTTTGGTTCGTGTGTTGTGGAGGCATGGTAGGCTCGAGGAAAGTACATGGGAACAGGAGACGCAGATGCGTGCCCAATACCCAGAGCTATTTTGAGTTTTGTTCCATTTTGTTTGTACTTGTTTGTGATGGAACACTTTACTTTGTTAACTATGGAACATGATGTTTTCCTTATTCTGTGGATGTGTGTGAAGAGTCCTAACTATGAGGAGTGGCGTACCCGATCCCTAATAAAGATGCATTAAGGTGGATGTGATTAAACTCATGCGAGTGAGTCAGTGCCGCCCAAAGTGAATCATATCTTGACATGGAGGAAGAAACTCCCAAACCCATATGACTAGATAGCTTGAACCTTTAATGTTGTGTGGTTTCTTGAGGGAGAGGTGTTCCTAGATTTTGATGAGGTTCACTCCTACGAGGTATCATTCTAGGTGGTTGTTCGAAACCCCTATTTTCTTCAGGTCTAGTTTTGATTTTCGAGGGTGAGAATAGTTTGAGAGGTATCTGATGTAATGGCCCAGACCCACATGGTCCATTAAATTTCAAAAACATGGATCCACCGAAATGATGGCACCGGTTACAATTGCACACTGGTCACGGTGGCACCGTGACAGTCGCACACCGGTCACAGTGGCACCGGTGACGGTGGCACTGTGAGGTTGGCACCATTCCAGTTCCCGAACCTTCCGCTCCCGCAACATATCTTTTGATGTAAAAATGATTTAATTCCATCTTTATATCCATTTAAAGGCCATAAATAATATCTAAAATCCTCCAAGATTCGGACAACCCTTAACTTACCAAAACGTGTGGTTTTTTTCGGTGTCACACCCTTCCCCGTACCATCCAGATCCACCCCTGTTACACATTTCCTTATGATTAAAGAAAACTATTTAACACATAACCGTTATGACCACACCTCCAAGGAAAATTGTTAAATGAAAATTAATTACATCGTGCGTAACTTCCCAACTACGTGGGGAACCATAATCCAACTTTAAATCCGTTCAAATTTCCATATCCCATAACAATGGGATCTCATCCTTATATCGCACGTAAATCCTTATTTTCCTTCATCTTGCCTGGTATCCTTTTCTTCCTGGTGCATTTTGAGTTCCCCTTCCCAAGGCAAGTGGTGCACCTATTCCGGAGCCTTTATCCTCACCCTTGGAGTCCCCGACATTCCTCCTCTGCAATTCGTGCATCCCCAATTCTTGGCACGAGGAGAAGAACTTCAATCCTTGATCAACCAGGTAGTGTTTTTCTTTCGTCTCTCCTTACTGTGTATCATGCGGGGTGGGTATGATACTATTTATGTGGGACTGGATGAAACCAACCCTTAACAAAGATAATAAACAGACTATTAAATAATGATGGGGTGAGTTTGACAATTCTACTTTACTCTTTTATATTGCTATATGTTGTGAACTGTATGGGATTATGCTCACTGAAAATCATGGCCATTGGTGGTATTTCCATGTACACTAATAAAACCTTATCTTCTATGATGATTAAATGAATATAACATGGAAATTGGTTAATCAACTAATCTCAATTGGTTAAATGGATGCCTAGTGAACATCAATCCTTGTGTGGTCACCCCGGTTAACCAAAAGAGAGAAGAACTTAATGAATGATGTTCTTGAACCTGTAATTTTTCCCTACTCTATTTTGGTAGTATGTGTGTTGTTCTGCTTGATGCTTATGGGGTGATGTGGATGGGGATGGGATCCTCTATTGGGGTATAGTTGTTGGTTACGAATCTGAAGCTGTGTGGGGATATATCTCTAGGTTCAGTTTGGTTCCAGTACTTTGAGGGATCTCACGAATCCCATTGTTGTTGTGACTTTACAAGAGAACCGGGTGTGAGTTCTTAAATTGGTGTTTGACTTTTTCACTTTCTCTAGTCTGTGGTTATGCCAGTTAGTTTCCCAGAAGTGTAGAATTCACCTAAATGGGATCACTTGAACATGAAAGCAATAATTGTTTAAATGGGGAGTTGGTTTTGGGAATGAGTTGTGACTTGGCTGTGAGTGCTATGATATTCTTTTATGAATGAATAGTAACGAGGGTGTTTGTGCTTAGGTTTTGGAACCCCTAGGTTGGGATGAGTGCTTGTTACCTATACATATACTTGTAGTTTTTATGTTTCTTATTCGTGCCCCACCAAATTTGAGCACTTAGTGCTGAACACCCCCATTTCACGGGGGAGGGTGTTTTCCCAATGCTCCTATGAGTGTCTGGTTATTAGCTCCTTTTTTGATCCCTTTCCCAAATATCCCAAGACTCTTCAGGCAGGCTATCATGGCCAGAGGTCCATTATAGCCCAAGATTATTCAGTCAGGGAAGTTGTGGTGGTTGGCCCAGGCGTGTGTGGGAAGGTTGATTCCCAAGAGTCCCTGGGAAGAGGCCCAGGTGTCTTCGGGCAAGACAGTAGTTGTTCTGGCCCAGGTGTTTGCGGGGGTGGTTACAGGTGGTTTTTGTGGCCCATGTTTTTGTGAGCGGTATGTGTGGTAGTGATGTCCAAGGTGTGTGAAGGAGGGGAGTGGAAGTGGGACTGCAATGAGAATGGAAGGAGAGGTTTGATGCGTAGGACGTCTTCAATAACCAGTGGGAAAGTGGCACGGGGTACCCAAATATTGATGTGCTATTACTATACATTACTTGAATTATGTTATTTGGGGAGTGTTCCATGGTGAGGTTTGGGTGGATAGTCTTCCTTGGTAGGTGATTCGGTTATCTCTTTTCTCACAGAGCATTAGAATGCCTCCCCACTTGTGCACGAGAGTCCACGGTTTTCCCTACTGAGTATACCTGTATACTCACCCTACATATATAAACTGCTTTCAGGTTTTCAAGAGGCCACCAGGGATCATGCGGGACCATACTTGCTCGGACGTTGGGACAATTGCAGTTTTTGTTTTTCTTTTCTTTGGTACTTTACCTTTAGAGTTTCCTTGTACTTTGCGGCATTTACTTTTGGGACATGCATATGAGAATGGTTTGTTTTGGCTTTACCTGTACTTCCAATTTTTGTTTTTTTGGGATTTACTATCTTATCTCCCGATCCTATTAAATAAAAAGGGTGATTCCTTCCATCTTGAGTGTGATTCTATACCCTTGGTGCTAGTCGCCACTCCGGGCCCTATTGAAGGTGGGTCTCGAGGGTCATCATCTCTCCTTCAACTTGAAGAAGGAAGGGTCTGGAAATACGATGTCCCTTCTCTCATCTTAGTGAAGGCAGGTCATGACAAAACCTAAGTGGAAATAACCTCTATCATATCCTCGTTCATCCAAAAATAGGTTCTGGAATGACCAATGGCTTCCCTTATGGTCACACCGTTATTTTTATATGAAGCAAGAGGTATAATAGGGAATATCTTAAAATAAATAAACACACGCTAAAAGTTGTGCCCCCAAAATGTTTTCTGTCCATGATGTGAAAACAAAATTGATGTGAATGGTGCATGGGGTTATCCTTATAGAGGTGAATATATACCATCTGACTAATGAAAGAACGGAGCACCCATAGAGAAGAGGGATCAAATATTTTGGAAGATAGTAAGATGAAGTTTCCTCTTGTGTAGTGTGTGATAAGGGAGAAGGTGGGGAAGGGAAAGAAAAAGAAATAAAAAGAAAATATAGAAAAACATTTAAAAAAAGAAACATATACATATCACGTGGTTTACCAAACCATGAGACAATTGTGTGGAAGCTAATACCTATGGATCTAGACCAGCGTAGGATACCCACAATGTTTTTAAACCATACACACACATTGTGGTTACCCTCTGAAAAAATAATTGAGGTGGTCTCACAGTTGTGTTCCACCCAAACACGGTCTACACAAACCATACAATAGTACAAAACTGAGCCGCACAATTACCAACAAGGGGCTACATGGTTTACCCTAAATCATGAACCCTAATATGCAACTTCAAAGCATGCCATTTTCCCTTCGACGCTCCCAAAATGATTTTTAATCACCTGAGGCACCCTCCAAGCCCCTAGACAGATAAAAAAACATGATATAAAGCCTTAACAACTCTCATAATTGAGTTTCAATCCATGAAACAAAAATTAGCATATCCAGTATTTGAAATTTCAAAATGGGAGATAATTTTGACAAGTTATAAAAACTATGGATGTTACAATATCCCCTCCTTAATATATCTCATCCTTAAGCTATCAAATGAAACCCAGAGATGGTACCGAAAATACCCATCCCAGTAAAAAGAACCTGAAATACCCCGGTCTTAAAGGTATAGGCCAATTTCCTCTAGTGTTGGGGCTCCCCACCTTAGGAATTTCCTAACTCGATCTCAAATAACCAAAAATTATATCAATAAAAGGTCCATTGACCTATTTCCGGACCCATGGTAATTATGTGATCCATCATCACTCCTACACCTTATTAGGTGCTCCCATATCACTCCCAACACCCAAATAATGTCTCTTACCACATTGGTGCCCACATAGATCCCATGTAACCCATGGTATAATGAGGTCCTATATCACATGGATTCTCAAAACAACCCCGGTGACTCCCACCTCAATCAAATACTGCATCCTCGATGCCATGTTTCCAAAGTCACCTCACGTAACCCATATCACTTGGATTCCATGATGCCTAAGTACCACAAAAATCACATCCAATGATGCTTCTAATGCCAAACTTCTCAGATATATATATATATATATATATATATATATATATATGTAATCACACACCTAAGATGGGGCCAACCTACTTACCAACAATTGTACAGTCCATAAACATCACGTACACTGCATGCACTCAAAATAGACAAGCATATATAAACCATTCCAAAAGAAAAACCAAAGTAAATCACAACCACACACATGACGTACGTCTGACTATTGTTGGATCATCAGCCTGCTTAGAACGTAGCAGCTCCACATCATACCCCTAGCCTGACACATGGTTTCTGAAATCCTGGCCTCCCTAAGTTGATGCTCTTTCCAGTAGCCACTAACCCCAAGGAAGGATCCCACTATCTTTACCACAATATCTTTGTTTAGATGAAACTAGGCTACCTTCACCTGGTACAAACCCTGAACCGATCTCTGAATCTTGTGCTTACATCGGCTCTTAACTTTTGGCTCTCTGAGAAGGTTATCTACAAAACATCTCAGGATTCCCAACTTTTCCACATGCTTTGTACTCCTTTGGGGTCCAATCAAAATGTTTCCAGACTTTCCTAGCTGACCACACTAGAATAAACATGTTTTAGAGCTACTATGTGGTGTTCTAGATGGGTCCTTGGTCTGAACAGCCTACTGGAACTCATCCCAAACTCATTTCCTTCCACCTAAAACATATCCTGAAGCCACTTCCCAGCTTATGTAAGCCCTCTCCATTAGGTCTCCCTCAGCTATGAGAACCTGATTCACTGACTCCAAGAATAATTCCAGCCTAAATATGTTTACCTACACCCTAATGGAATGTTGTAATCCATATTTCAAGTGTGTCACCCTTATGGTGTCATCTCTTACTATACTCGGTCTGAAGCGAGGAAATTCACATAAGGTAGCTTCATAGTCAATGACTGACATGTCACCCTAGTAAAGGCCTAAGAACTCATTAGTTCTCTTTTCCTTCAGTGTCTCTGGGAAAAGGTGCATGAATAAATTAGCCTCAAAATCCTTCCAAGAAAGTACCTTATGTCACCCTTATTAAACCTGCACATCCCACCAATACATAGATGGCCCCCTGAGCATGTACTTCACGAGCATGAACCTCCACCCGGGTGGCATCTCTAGCTACTTAAAGATCGTCTGCATTCTCTATATCTTGCTCTCAACTGCCTATAGACCACCCTCACCATGGAAAAGTGGTAGGTTCTACGACAAGAACTCCCATGTAAAGTACACCATAGATAGTTTAGCTCCCTCGACACCCTAGTAGACCACCATACAAGACACATTCTAGGCTTGATCAGAGATGTTCATCGATCCAAAACCTAAATACTATCATGTTTGGAAACGAACCTGCCTGGATAAGATGCTGATCCTACATTTGTACCTGCATCTCATGCTCTTCCTGAGCCTCTGGTGTGTGAACCTATTCATGCCCCTGCGACACTAGATCCTCACCCGCCAAACACTCCATCTGAGTTATCTAGGAGGAACCCATTGAATTCCATAAATGTTTAGAAAATACATATAAACAAAAATGTATATCACATAGATCAGGGAAATAGTAATAGGCAGTGCATCCTCACTACCCTTACTCTCCCCCACTACAGCCATGGCCCATGTCATCTGGGCATCACGACCTCCTTACCCGCCCTTAACAGTGCCATGTATCAATATCCTTGGGCCATTCCCATCCTACCATCCGATGTTACGTCAAACAGATGACCTAGTCTCCCAATCAAGGGGATCGAAATCATCTCATCCATAGTACAAGCCTGTTCTTATAAGAGTTAGGTCCATTTTACATGCCAAATGTAAATCTACAAATATTTAAAGCATGGAATATCAATTAAGTATCACATTTAAAATTTAAAAAACGTTTAAATCATGGAATTTTTTATTTTTCACATGGTATGGTCACTCTATAAATCATACATGGATTATAAAACTCAAATACCCCTAAAATGTGCTTATCCAAAGCCAAAAACACTACATCAAACATGACTTGATTCATTGGCCATGTTCCGTATCTCATCCTTTCCCCATGAGGGAAATAATCACATGCCACAATCAATACCGTCACATTCCAAAATAATCCACTGAGGTGGAAATCAAATAAATACTCAAATGAGAAAAAAGGACAACATCTCCCACATGAGGTAAATCAATCTGTCTCTAGTACATGGGGCTACTGGAACACAAGAATGAGTTCGAAATCCAGTTACAGAAAAAAAAAATCTAGTATACCATATCCCTGAAAATAATACTATCAGAAAAGAAAAGTTAGTCTTGATCTCATTAGTTTCCAGTGAAACACTACTACTAAATCCTAGTAAACTGATGCCCTAATACCACTTGTAGAATTATCAACCCAAACAACCACTTAAAAAATGATATCGAGATGCATACCACTAGTCTTTGGAGCACCTCCTAAAATTCAAATGGTTTTCAGCTAGTAGTGAGGGTGTAATAGGTATAGTGGGGAGGCTATACCCTCATGAAAGTGTAATAATACTGGTCCAAGTAATAATATATATCATGAAACAGAAATAAATGATTACTCAGACTTGAACCAAGCCCTATAATGGAATAAGCACAATCAAAATAAAATACATAGCGAATGAAAAGTGTAAATAGAAGTATTAGCACAAATTAAACAGGTCAACATACAAAATAACACCTGCAACAACTACCAAAACAAACATGCATTACAAAATTTGTCTTACATGTAAATATACCAAGGGAACCCATGGATAACCACTATAGCTACATACAATATACAAAATAACACTTAAATATAAATAAAAGCTAAATGGAATTCCAGCTAGGCATGACCTTAGGGTCTATGACAATATCCATGAAAAAAGTTATTATGATCCATATCCAAAGTTTTTTTAACCTGAACATAAATTCAAAAAGTTTACACACATCCCGAAGAAGCCATGTAGGGTGTGAGACAAATATCATTAGGATACCACCCAATAGTGCATACCAGAATTTTTTTTAAGAATCCATGCATAATAAATAAATGTAAGTAGTATGTTACAATAATAAATAAGATTTCCCACATGCTCAATAGCCACCAGGAAACCATAAGCTACAATAGTCGAACCCGAAATCTCAGAAGTAGATAGGGTACTTGGCCTATGGCCCAAGAAACCCCTATAGTCAAAAAATACAGGGGAATCCTTAGGTTACACCTCAATCACATAATCCTACACCATGTTCTTCATGAATCCTCATGTCTCAAGTACTGATGTCCTGAAGGCATTCTCCAAAAATAGAATCATGGTCCCGTGGACCCCTGATCGAAATCTCATGTCGACCCATGGAATGAAAAACATTAGAATTGAAATGACTATCCTAAAATAAATATCTAGGTCCATAGAATTAATCATGGAAAGACTAATCCCCAAACCTAACAGCCTCATCGATATCTACCAAAGGCTCATCATATTCCATGTGGTATTTTATAGAATGCACCCCAAACCATATATACCAAAACCACAACTATCGGGGGGACTCTACCTAGATGAGTGGTCCAACCACCACATCAAAGAGTCTTATTATGTACACATGACTCAATCAGCACTTTGGACATCACAGGTGAGTGGAAATCACTAAATAAAGAACCTAAGCCACACCAATCAGCACCCCATGCCCCTATGACCATGTTGCTTAAATCTGATGGTCATGTCATCCCAGTATCATGGGACATGCCCAACATGACGACCTCACTGACTCAATATGACATCCTAAATGCTCAATCCAAGTGCCCATTCTATTCCAATGTCCTCTTGGGTCGTTCCCTTCATGACCCCTTTGGTCCCACCTCGTGAAATGCATGAAAATATATATACATACAATTTAAAAATCCCACTTTAAACAAGAAATTAAATTTAGATTATTGAATTTCAAAACGTAATAAATTATCACAATTTAAATATGGAGGTCCTAAATGAGTTAAATTCATTTATCCAAGAGATATTAAATTAAACAAATGAGTTTAAATCCAAACAATTCAATTTAGATGATTTTGGTACCCCGACCAAAATGACCCAAGCAGAAACGACCTCTTACCCAGCCTCCCTCATCTGAAAATAGGTTCGGGCATCCCAATAGAATCCCTTAGGGCCACACAGTCATTTTGATATAAATCATGATGAATTATAGGGTCTCTCTCAAAATACCCAAATGCGTGCTAAAATCTACACCCCCAAAATGACCACAAAAACAGAATTCAAGGCATGAAACACCTACCTTAGGCTCAGAGACATAGGAACATTTGATATAAAGCTCCATTTTGAAGTGTATCAACGTATATTTGAGTTTTGTTTCAAAATTAATGAAATTGGATCAAATGAAAACATCAGTCCATAGGGAGAAAAATAAGATGAAGAGAAGGGTGCATGTGGTTAGCCTTACTGAGGTGGTTCTATAGCATCTGAAGGATTGAAGTATGGACCACCGAAAAATGGAAAGAATGTGGATAAGAGGAGGACGATTAATCCTACTATGAATTTTGTGCCAATGGAGAAGAAGGAGGGAAGGGAATGAAAAAGAATGAAAAAGAAAATAATGAAAAAAAATTAAAAATAGGAACCCATACCGGATGCACGGTTTACCCACACGGTTTTCCAAACTGTACAAAAACCCAAGGGAAGACATTACCTAGGGAACTAGGACTACACGGTTTTCCAACCATGCACAAAATGTGTGGCTACCCTCTATCAAAATTACACAGGTGGTTACACAGCCATGTTCCACCCACGCAAGATTTAAAAAAAATAGCGTGGTAATAAAAAACAGAGCCACATAGTTACCTACAAGGGGCCACACGGTTTACCCTAAACTGTGATCCCTGATCTGCAACTTCAATGTATGCTATTTGACCCCTGATGCTACCAAAACGATTCTGAACCACCCAGGGCACTATCCATGCCCCTAGACCAACCCAAAATCATGATATAAAGGTAGAAAAAAATTTCATAATTGAGTTTCGATCTACAAAACAAAAAGTAGTATATCCACTAATTGAAAAGGTCAAAACCTGAGTGAACATTGTCCCATTCTAAAAACCCAGGATGTTAGAATTTTAATATATATTCATATTAATGTTAAATAATTTAAAATTTATGTACAAGTGCAACTGTATGTATGTATGTGTATGTTCTTCTGTGTGTGTGTGTAGATGTGTGTGTGTACATATTTATGTCTGTCATGTGTACATGTATGTGTAAATGTTTTGAATTAATATTTTAATATTTTTTTGTAATTTATTAAATTTTATTTCTTCATTTATTATTATATATTCATTAATAATGTTAACAATATATTTAATCATTTTGTAATATCTATTATACATGTATTTATTTACTATATATAACATTATCATATTTATATTCAAAAATTATTATTTATTTATATATATTAATTATGAATTTTTTGAATATAATTAATATAAATATTATATATTGATATATATATATATTAATAATTAAAACAATCATATAAATATAAATGATATATTCTTAATATGTGATATCAAAACATATATATTCATATCTATGTCTATGTGTATGCATTATGTTGTGTCTATGTGTGTTCTGTGTCTATGTATATATAGATATTGAATGTGTACATATGTGTGTATGTGTATGTAAATATATATATACAAATGTATGTGGGATATACATATCTAAATAATGTGTGTACATGTATATGTGTGAAATGTACTTAAATAGTTAATTATAAAATTCTAAATATATATAATATTTTAAAAAGAGTATTTATAAACATACAAATATGTATACACATATTTATAATTATACACAACTATTTATAAATATATTTATTTACAATTATAATTATAAAAAATTAATATATATTTAAATAAGTAGAAAATTATAGTAAATATATTTAAAAATTAATATATTATGTATATAAATATATTAAGATACATTTCATTTCAAAATTGTTTTAAAATAAACTATATATATACGTCCTTATTTAAAAATGTGTTGATTTATTCTTATAAAATAAGCATTCAATTTCTTTAGTAAAATCATAATAAGTTTCAAAAATTCATTTCCTTATAACATTATTTTTATTGATTTTAGTGAAAGATATTATATTTAATATTTAAAATTCATTAAAATATATTTTATAAATTGAAATTTATTTTTGATGTAAACATTTTAAAATTATCTTAGAATAAATTGTTGATAATTTTCTAAAATGATTAATTTTTTATGAATAATAAATAATTAATCATTTATGTTGAAAACAATATTTTTTGTCAATAATTTACAAAGATACATTTGGTTTTAAAATATTTTCAATTTAAAATTAGTTACTTATATTATTAATAATCCAATTACGTTCATTAGAATCAATTTTTTGATTTAATTTGGAAAAAACTATACTTAAAAAAGATTTTTTTCAAAAAAAACGTTTTTTTCTTTATGTTTTTTATGTTTTTATAACAAATTAATTTCTACCACTTTTAGAAATTCAATATTGAAAAATGGATTCCTTATTTTGAAGTAATATATCCAAATTTAGTAAATTTTTTTCTTTTATTTTTTTCCCATAAAAGTAGAAACCATAGTAATTTTCGGTAGCCCTGATAAATTAAAAATGGTTAATTAGGTTTAAAACTAATGTGGTAAGGTCTAAAAATCTACTCCACATGTGACTTTATTTATTTTTATGGGATAAATTCTACTGTATCAATAAATTTTTTGAATATATGGAATTTTTGTTCCATTATACCTTGATAATGACATTTATAATATTGTAATTATAGAAAATTCCAAAAATGAAACTCTGCAGACTCTAATATATCTAATTTGTTTACCAAAGGATAAAAATAGGATTAGTTATGATATATTTTTTATTATAAAAATATTTTTTTATCATGGTATATTATTTTCAATTTATCCAATGAAACAATAACCTTAAATGATTATGCAACATTGACAAAGTACTTTTTTCAATTTGTATAATAATAAAGTATATTATTTTAAAAACACTAAAAATAATATTTTCAGTGTGATTTATGTTGTCTAAAACATTTATACCTCAATAAAATACATTAGATATGTGTCTTAATTTTTGGATATGAATTCCATTATCGTCTTGTTGTTATCAATGTCAAATTTTGTGAATAGTTTCAAAATGATATTAATGATATTTTATGAAAAATAATATCTTTTAATTTTATTTAAAAAATATATAAATCTTGAAATAGAAAATTTTGGTTTATAAATAGTCTAAAATATCATTCCATCTACATTTATGAGCCAATTTTTTCTGTATAAGTAAAATTCTAACCCATTTGTAGGGAAAAAGTTATTACCATGGTAATATTTAGAATATTTAACTAAGGGTTTATCCAAAATATAAAGCTCAAAACACAAATTATACTAATAAATATTTTATTGGATGATGTTATTACAACCACAACCTGCCTTATCTTCTAATATTTATCCATGTTGATGTATTTTACTACATAATGACATTATAATATTTTAATATTCTAAGAAATTCTAAGAGTTCCCCCTCCACACATAAAAAAGGACACCCTTATTTTCTAGACATTACAATAAATTGAGCCCCCTATATTGAAAAACCACAACTTGATTCTATTTGAAACATTCCTATCCATAAATTATTGGTTATGGTCTTTATAAAATACCATTCCAAGGGTCCTTAATAAGGGATCTAAAGGAGGTCTAACAACGAATAGGTAATCATCATACCTTGCCTCTTTCAATTTTCTTTATTTATACATCCTCTAAATCTATGGTATTCATCAAAAAATAATAACTTAGTTACCCAAAATATAGGGAATTTTTTTATAATTATTACACCACCTTTTATTCACCCTATTTTCTATCAAATTTAAAGTTAATGTATTGTGCATGCATACATATGACTTACCATTTTCGCATAGTGATAAAAATAATTTTCAATCACCATAATTCCTGCAAATATTTTATGATGGGTTTAATTTATATACCTGATATTTATGGAATAATAATTGTACTGGAATAATAATATCATATACACATCTCTTACATTCAATCCATATAAAAGTGAAAATATCATTCATGAATACGTTTGGCCTACTATCTCTATGAATGGTGTATTTAATTTTTATATCTCTAAATTTTATAATTCACACTCTCTCTATCTCTATATATAATGAATATATATTATATTTATATCGTGGTTGATATTATAGAGATTATGGAACCATAATCAGTGTATAAAGACCATAACTACAAAACCAAAATCCTCATGAATGAATAAGCACTCTCTGTGCTCTCCACATATAGTGCTCTCCATGATTATCCTTCTTTTAGGGATTCATTGTTCATCCTCAATTTCTCTCCTCTTCTCCAGTGCTCACCGTTGTTGTATTTCTTTAGTTGATTTATTGTTTCTTACGTAGATGGTATATGACTTGGACTCCCTCCATCACTGTAACCTACCATGGCCTCTAGTTTCTTCCTTCCTCTCTGGGTTGGGGATGGTGTGGAGTGAACATTGATACTTTGGGAATTTGGTTTGGTGGATTTTGGGTTTCCAGCAACTACCGAATGTTGTGTTTTATCCTTGGCTGCCCTAATTCGCTCTGACCAAGGGTTTCATCGCTCCTCTCTAGGTTAGTTTTAGAGAGATTGGTACATAGGGTTTGGGTATATGGTTTGTGGTTGTTGAGGTATCTTTTTTGGTTTCATCCCTGACCTTCTTCAAGGTTTCCCCCCTGTTCAGTCATTTCCTTTTTCGTCTTCTATGTCGATGGAAGTTTTTTATTTCCAAAGTGTTCATTTTATAGTGTTGGTTGTTTGTGAAGATAAGTCATGATTTTTGGATTCTATTAATGTGTTTTGTCATTATGGTGTGATTTTCATATGCGATGATGGTCTATTGGATTTGGTTATGTTTTTGACGCAGGTGGTGTTCAATGGTGATGTGTCTAATGATGATAACTACAAGAAAGTGAAAAGGTGATGGTGATTCTTTCAGGATAATTTTTTTGGGTCAGAGTGGCCGGTGGTGATGATGCGTGGAGGATGAGGACCCTAGTGATGTGTTTATGTGAATATGGTGATAGTGATTCATTTGACGATGATAGTGGATGATGGTGGACCTCATCGACGTTTAAGTTTTATGTGGACATGCTACCACGTTAAGTGTGTGACTCAGGGCACAGTGAAATAAATAATGTGCTGGGATGAAGATGAGTCATTTATCAAGGGGTGATGATGTCTTGTTTTCATTAATTTTATTTTTGTATATTTTTTTAAGGAAGTAGTGGCGGTTTGGTTTGGTAGTAGTGTTTTTTGAATTTTAAATTTTGGGGTATGGGCCAGTGATATGTAAACATTTTTGTATGGTCCCCACTTACCAAAAAAGTGGCTTCTTCTAAAATAAAAAAAATATTATTGTGGGAAAATTATTCATGAAAAATGAAATAGTTTACACCTAGAAATGACCATTTTAATAAGGAGATGTTAGTAAATGGTTGATGTAATGTTATACGTGGATCATATATGATATTATAAGTATGTAAATGATTCTAGTTGAGATTAAAAGTAAATTTAAATTTATTACTCATGTGTTTAAATTTCATGTTAAGCAAGTCTAACTCTCGATAAGGTTTTTATGTTAAAATAACACTCTTAATCAAGATTGATTATGACTATTTTTTTGATGAGAAACTTTATGGATATGCCTCTCAATAATCTAATAAATTTTATTCTACTATGGTAATTTGTATATATTACATTTTTTATTTCTATTTCCCTCTTTTAGATACTCTAGTGACCGAATGAATATTTTTAAGTAAAATGGACTATGATTTACTAATTAGTCAAGAATATTTTCCATCCATGTTCATGATTTCAAAAAAAAATTCAATAATGTTTTTAATATTATCAAATTATTTTTTAAATTCATTTTTACCCATTTTTGAATTTTTTACAAAATGTATTAAACTAAATATTATATAAAAATTCCAATTAGTTACTATTGAAATTATATCAAAACTTTGAAAGGAATATTTGGCTAGACATAGACATTATGAATGTAATTTCCTAACATCATGATCTCTCAATAATTGTAATCTTCTTCTACATGATTACTATGATATTTTTAAAGAATTTTTTTTATAAATATTTGGTATATATTTATATTTTAAATAATTTATTTCAAATTTAAAATAGTATTTTCCTCAAGAAATGTCCCAAGTAAACTTTTATATGCATTTTTATCTAATATGGAATCTCATGATGTAACCTAATCCTTACTGGGGATATGATCCAGTGATACCATGATTATTCTTTCTCTTTATGGTTCATGATTATGATGGGAATATTTTTACGAAACCCATTTATTTTCCATGGGTTATGATATGATGAAACATTGAAATGATTGTGATATATATTTATTTTTCATGGGTTAAGATAAGGTGAAATGATCGTATGGCACACATATATAATGATTTTAATTATTTGATGGGTGTGACTAGAATTATATATCCCTCCAATGGATTTTGAAAATATGGATATCTCATGATATAATAAGGATAGTAATTGGAATTGAAACCAATTAATTAAGGGACTATGTCTACTATGAAAATATTGGGAGTGAACCTTGATTAAAGACACAATGGTTTGAGATTGAAAAAAATCTTATATGATAGACTAGATAGTGAGACTTGACTACTAAGTAAATTATTTTCTATGCATAATTGTATGAAAAAACTTATCTCTTATGAAAATGATATGCTATCATGGATCATGTTATTTTATTCCTTTATTATTCATGTCTTGTAAACTTCCAATATTTATGTTGTGATTCAAATTTATGATCTACGATATACTAGGTATTCTCTTAAAAAAATTTATTGTTATATAATAACTTTATACTCATGTTATTATTAATAAATCGTTGTATCTACCTTGCTTACCCTTAATTAGAATCTAAACTCACAAATTCATATATATCATTTCTCTATGATAAGAATAAATATATAGAGAATGATATGTCTATGAGGGTGATATTTGTGAATAAATATTAGGGAGATTATGTAGATCTATTATAAAGAAGATTTTTTTGTATCCATGTTTCCAAATATAGTAAACTAATAAGTCTATATCACATATCCTTATGTAATTTATTGAATATTCATCCAATAATATTTAATATTTAGTTACCTTTAAAAACTATGATGAAAAAATATAGTGTTAAGAATTAGGATGATATTATGTATAGGAGAACATATTAAGTTTTTCTAAATAATGGAGTATTATTTTCCTAGAAAACATCATGTTCTAGATACTACATGTTGATATGTTTTCTTAAATGATTCAGCTAAGTGTAATAACCCTACAAAGTGTTGGTCTAGCATATCTCGACCAACATTCTAGTGCATGGTGAGTGTTACCTTACAATTCACTTGGTTTGAAACTCATGTTTTATATGCTTTGGTTAATTTACATTTTATCTTTTATCCATTATGAAGGATTTGAACAGATAATGATCATGGATGACCTTAGTTAAACCCATATTGTTATAGATTGAAAATAAGGTTTTCTGATTTAGAAATCCAATTAAATGTTTTCTTTGATTAAGATTAATTTTTCTCAAACCATGACTTTTTTGTTTTAGTTAATGAATAGAACCATGAGGTATGATGCAAAAGAATTATGTGATGGGAAATGTGGTGATTCTGATCAACCGAATGGGATGATGACTAAAGTGAATTATATTTTAGTTTTTCCTAATGAGTTATCATGGTATAGGATTAACATCTAGTAACATAACCAATTATATGACTCAAAAAATAAGATAATAATGTATTTTTCCAAGATATTGGGAGGTGGATACCATAAGGGAAAGGAGGATAAATTTTTTTATGTCAGAAATGTGGAATATGAAACCTAGGAAAATGTATCAATAGAATAGGAAGATGTTTTATGTGTAGAAAATTTGGGTATATAGATATTAATTTTCCAAAAAAATGAGGAGTTTGATGGAGGGAAAATCATTTCATTGAAGGGATTTATTTATAGTTCATTATCATAAATGTGGTAATCCTGGGAATTATCTAAGTGAATGCCCTCTTTTAAAAGGTTAAATAGATGACCAAGGAAAACCCTAAGTTATTCCAATAATTGAAGTGAGATGATTGAATTGTTTATATATTGAGATTATATATTTATATTGTAAAATAATTTTTATCAATGACATTTTGGTTATAAAAATCATGAAATATATAAGGAATGTTTTGTAGTAGTTTTTATTTAAGGATTTAAAATAATATGATGAATGGTACTCATAACCTAGAAAAGTGATTTAATGGTAAGGAGATATTTTATCAAAACACATTATTGAGGGAAGGATAACCATTAATATATGACAAATGTTGGGATAATAATGTTTTGTTGAGATAAAAATATGATTGACATTGATAAAGTAAATGGGATAGTATTGGGGATCTTGAAATTGATTAGTGATTTGATGAGAATGTGATTCAAGTCATCTTTGATGATGTTTATTGGATTTTTTATTAATGGAATATACACTATAGTGTGTGATTTTATTTGAGGAATATGGATTATGTTAATTTTCTGAATAATATATGTTCTCATTGAGGTTTTATGGTGATTTAGGTTATTAATATTTTAACGATATTATATGATCAGTATATTCACATGTTTGGTATGTGAGAATAGGAGCTATATTATGTTGTCTAAGGATAAATTTTAAACATGATTTGAAAAAAAATATTTTATTAAATATTTTATTTTTTAGGTTTTGAATTTGATTAGACATGTTTTAATGGAGTCTTAATGTTAGATATTTATGGAATGGATTCATTTTAACTTTGGGAGTTATTTTTGAGGTTATAGAGATTGATGTATTATGTTAGATAACTTTTAGTAACCATTTTATTTTTTTTTAATTTTCAAGGAATGATGGAATGATTAACCATTATTTTATAAATATTATGATCTATAAAAAGATAATTTTACTACTTTAGGCATGAAAATTTCATCTTAGGATAAGATTTGATGTTTAAATTCATCGATGCACAGCCAGATGATGGATTTGTTCTTATAAAATGAAATAGAATAAAGTATGTACATTTTATCATATTCTATATCTTGATAGTATATGAATATATCATCTTTTGGAAAAGGATATGAAAATAAAAAAAATTATCCTCTTACCATCATTTCTGATGAATTGATGGTCTTTTCACGAATCACTGATTTAGGATTCTTCACTCATTAATTTTCTCACCAACAATATTTAGATCACTATCAATCATTTTTTTCACATTACTTTTTTTTGAATATCCATATTTTAACTTCCTAATTGTATTCTTCGATCTGTAAGACTAGTTATGTTTTATTACATATGACCATCCTGTTTCTATTTCCCTATTTTCAAGTGGATGTTTTATTATCATTTTTTATTTTTTTTGGTTTTCAAAAAATAAATTTTCCAATATAAAACACTCATTTACATAGCACTAGTTCAATTTGTGAGGAGGAAATTTATTAATATTGGGATAATGTAACACCCCAATATTTTTAATAGAAAATATTTTTTGATAGCATATAAAATACGCACCACAAAGATTAAACAAACCATGAAATATGTTATTTTGTCACCAATATAACCTAGCCATTGAATTGGAAGGTATGAATAGTAGTAAAAACTTTATTTAATATATATATATATATAGAGGTCCTGCTCAATAATTTCTTTTGATTAAAACATTAGAAATAAGTATTCAATTTATTAGTAATTCATGTTATGCTTCAAAAATATGTTTCCATAAAAATTTTTTCTTTCTGATTTTTGTGGGAACATATTATAATTTAATATTACATATTTAAAAATATTGTTTTAGAGAATTAATTTTATTTTTTAAATCAATAGGTAAAAATTATCTTAGAGTGATTTTTGTGAATTTTCTAAAAATATTAATTTTTCAATGAATAATAAAGAAATACATATTTATATTGAAAATATTATTTTTGTTTCAATAATATTAAATGATAAATTTTGTTTTTAAAACAGGTTTAAAAGAAAACTAGTTCTCCAATATTATTAGTATGTCAATTAAGTTCATTGGAATCAATTTTATTATTGAACTTGGTATAAAAATATTTTTATACATGAGAAGATGATTTTCTAAAAAAAATATTTTGTTGAGTTTTGTGATTTTATTTTAAATTAATCTCTACCAAGTATAGAAGTCAAATTTTTAAAATTTGATTCCTTATTTTGAGTAAGTATTACCAAATTTTGTACATATGTCCTTTTTTTTCAATATTAATTTTAGGCATAGTAAATTTCTAGTACCATAGTATAGACAAAATGTGTTAATTATGGTTTAAAATAATGTGATAAGGTTTTCAAATCAAACCAAAACATGAATCTATTTATTTTGATGGAATTTATTATACCTATTACATAATAAATTGAAATATATGGAATTTTTGTGCTATTTTCTCTTGATAATGAAATTTATATTATTATAATTAAAGAAAATTCCAAAATGTCACTCTTTCTGTGTAAAATATATGATTTCTTACAAATGGATAAAAAAAAGGCTATGTGAGATTCTAAATGTTGATTTGAAATATAGATTAATTGTTTATCATGGTAATTTATTTTTAATTTTTAGTAATGAATTAATTCACTTAAATACTTTTGAAATTTGGACAAAGTGCTTATGAAAGCATTATAAAAATCAAGAAAATTATTTTCAAAAATATATATTTTTTGCCAAATTTTAGTGTACCAAAAATTTTATAGATCAATATAACACATTTTATATGTAATAATTTTTTTTAATCTAATTAAATTATTGTCATGTTGTTTTCAATAGTGTCACGAATGGAAACAATGATATTTTTTGAAATGTAATATTTTATTAAATTATTAAAAAAATATAAAAATATAAAAATAATAAAATTATTATGATAAATTGTCTAAAATATCACACATTATACATTTTTTATCCTATTGTTAACCTATATATAAAATTATAAATCATTAAAAGTGGAAAAATTGTTATCGTAGTTAAGGTTAAAATTGGTCAACAGAGTGGTTGAACCTAAAGATAAGGTTTAAAACACCACATAAACCAAAACAAATTGTATTGGTTGATGATATTTCAATAAAATAATAAATTACCTTTTTATTTATAGTCATTTGTAAGAACATGAATATAAAATGAATTCATTATATTTAAATCTTCTAAGAAATTTCAAGATTTCTCCTCTCCTCACTTATAAAAGGGATCCCCTCCTTTCTCCACCTTACACCACATTGAACCATCTAAATCGACCAAAAATGTCTAATTATATTATAAAATTTTATATCCATGAATTAGAGGTGGTGGAACTCTTAAAAGACCACTCTAATGGTCCTTAAAAAGGGATCTAAAGGTGGCATACCAAAGAAGAGGAAATTATCTTACCCAAAATCTTTTAATTTGTTTCTTATTATAATACCTATAAATATATTGTATTCATCATAAAATAATATTTTATGTACCATATATATACTGAAATGATATTAATATTTTAAATTTACCTTCATTAACCCTATTTTTTGTTGAATGGATAGTGAAAGTATCATTTGTGTGTATATGAGGATTACCTTCTCCACATAGCGATACAATTAATTTTATAGCCCCATATTTTGTTGATGTATATTATGATGGTTTTAATGTATATATATGATATTTATTAAATAATTGATCTTATATAATTATAGTATCATATCCACATTTTTTCTTTCCAATCTGTTGGAAAATGATAATGTCGCTTGTATATACGTATGGACTACTACCTCCATGAAGAGATGTGATAAATTTTTCATTTAAGCATTACATGGATGGTAATAAGGATATATTTTTTGAACTTATAATATATATATATGATATAAAAATTAAAATTTAATGTTGAATTATTATTTACCTTTCTTTGGTTTCATCAGTTGAAAAGTAAAAATAGCGTTCACACGTACGTATGAAATACCATCTCCATGAATGGTGTAATTCATTTTTCAATCTATACCTATTATAGATGAATTTAAATATCTATATATATATATATATTATATAATATTCATATCTTGTTAACAATATGGATATTATGGAACCATGATCTAACTATTACAATCAGAACTCTCGAACCAAAATCGTAATGAAAAACAAAATAGTTACACCTAAAAGCGACAATTTTAATGAGGAATGTTTAATAAATGGGTGTTTGAATGATATAAGTGAATCATATATGAGATTATAATTATATACAGGACTATGGTATTGAATTATAATAAATTTAAATTTATTATACATGGGGATAATGTGTTGTTGAAAAATGTTAAACTTGAGGTAAGAGTTTTATATTGTAATCTCATTGTTTATTGAGATCATTTATAATTAAGATTCCAATAATGAAATTACAATATAAACCTCTTAATAATATCATCAATTTTCATCCCCTCTGGTTAATTCAAAATATTCCATGTTTTAATTTCATTTTCCTATCTATGAGTAATCAAGATTCCAAAAGTATATATTAATGAAAAACCGACTATGTTTTACTATTCACTTAGGAATTGTTTTCTTCCATTTCCCTAAATTCAAAAAAATCACGTTTTTTATATTCTAAAATTATTTTTTAAAACTATTTTCACCCATGTTTTAACTTTTTTACAAAATTATTTAAATGAAATCTTATTTTTTTTGAAGGATTTAGTTTTGAATATTTATAAAAAATGTGGAAATAATATTTTTTTCAACAGACATGGTATGAATAATATTTACCACCATTGTGATATATCAATAATTTGAATCTTCATATACATTTTTCTATGGATATTTTCTAATAAAATATTTTCTTACATATTGGATTAACATTTAGATTTTAAATAACAGATTTCAATGTTAAAAGTTTATTTTCCACAAGAAATTTACCAATTGATATTTTAAATGAATTTCTGCCTAATATTAAATCTGTTTTTGTTACATAATATTTACTATGTATATTATCCAATTATATCATCCTTATTTATTATTGGGATGTTTTATGAATATGATAATAAGTACCTTAGAAAACAAGTTAATTGTTTATGAGTTATGCTATGAAGAAATGATGAAATGATTATGAAACTCATCAACTTTTCATAGGTAATAATATGATTAAATGATCTTATGTCACAAATATATATGATTTTAATTATGCAACAAGTGGGATTGGAATTATATATCCCTCCAATGAATTGGGTAAATATGGATATCTCTTGAGATAATAAGGATTGGAATGGGAAGAGAACCTAATTCAGTAAGGGAATCTATCCACTATCAATGTATTGGGAGTAAACCTTGACCAAGGATATGATGGTTTTAGGAGAGAACCCAATCCACATTGATAGTATTGGTAGTTATACTTGAATATTATGATAATTATTTTATATTATTATATTTTTTTGACAAAATTATTGTTATCCGAACTAGGTTAAATACCCTAATAGGTGGGTGAATTAGGTTATGAAATATTAAAACATCTATATATTCTTGATATTGTTTCTTCATTAATCAAAAAATTATTCTCACACATTCCCATATCACATAATAAATAAATATTAGAACATGCATAATAAAAAGTAATTTTATATGGTTCAACCTCACTAGGATACATCCAAGGAGGATATAATGGAAATATATTGATGTATCAAATACATTAAAGACCACTATTGTTACAAGGTTTGGAGCAGACTCACCCTCCCTCCCAGTTTACAGCCATTCACAACTTGAAAGTTCACTACTCTCTAAACTAAATTGTCATCACTACACCTTCAGAATATTCTTATTTTTGTTACCAAAATCAATATTTTATACACATCATTTGGTAAATCATGAAGCTTTAATTTCATCCACTTTATGAATACCTATTTACTTGAAAAATTATGGGATTATCGTTATATGTTTTCACAACTTTCTATCTTTTGCAGCCTTTGTAAAACATGCACACATCATTATCAACATTCAAACAAATTTTATTTTTTTTGTAAAAACCTGAACATTCATGAAACTGTTCATCTTTTCGAGGAAATCTCAATTTTTATGTAACTTTTTGATTATCACAGAACTCACTTGGTCCTATAAACAAAATTCTGTTTTCTATGTGCTAATAATTATAGATTTTTATTTATTTATGAATTAAATAGCTTCATACTACTATTACATAATTCAGAAACATGATATTATTTAAAGGTTGAACTACTAAAATGAGGGGGGTATCAACCTAATTATATAAAAATCCAACCCTTCATGAAACTACCTTGAATGCCTTCATTATTGTGTGCATCTTAATGTGTGAACTTAACTTCAATGATTTAATGTCACAGTTTTTGTGAAACTCACCACCTTCACACAAATTCATCCATACTTCATGGTCTCATACAACTATCCTTATTATTTTCAAATCTAAATTTTAGGAACATTCAAAAATTTCAGGAATCACTAGCCTTTTCCATATTTTTATGTGACGACCAAGAATATTCACTTTCATGAAACTTTGAAAAACACATTCACCCTTTCTTGTAACATTTATATTTATGAAAAAATACATGATTTTACAAAAAATTATTTTCCCTTCCTCAAAATTATGTGACCAAAAAATTATAAAACAGAGGGAAACGATTTCACCTTATACATGAAACATTTTATACAAATTCTTGTTCTTACATACCTCTATCTTGAAGGATTGTCAATATTTTTCAACATACCTTTTCAAAAATAGAGCTATAACTCCCCAACTGACCATGTAAACATGTTTTTTAACAAACACAATCAACCTAAAGTCACCTTGTGTGATTTTCTCCCAACAATCTCCCATTTGGGTTTTTTAATAACTCTTCACCTTTTCATACCAATTTCAAGCGTCAAGATCCAATGTGTTGACAACATGTATAACTCTTCCATATTTATTAAAAATTTGATTATTACGATTCAAGATAACGATCAAAAATTTACTTAACACACACTCTAAGACCATAAGAGTCAAGCTCGACATTACAAACTAAAGTATAATGAAAATTTCATCAGTGAATCTATTCATTATCAATTCCATTTGATGAAAATTTCTCTATAAAAATTGTAACATATCAAGTGGAACTCAACAATACACTATTTTTCATCCACATCTAATAAACTTCTAGTATCAAAAACATATCTCATGAATTTTTTTCATTAAAGGATCTTCTTCAGCATCGTCAAATTTTAACCTCTCCCTACTTTGATACTAACCCTATTAGCTTATCCCTTGTGATGTTCAATAATGTAAAGTTCCCCAATACATTCCCCCCTTCAATTAACCCGAAGGTCACTCATTTTTGGTCTACAACATCATAAAGAACACATATCAGAACATAGGGTAAAAACACTATAACTCAAAGATAGGGGGTTCCCCATCCACATTTATTCATGTGTGGGGAGTTGAATGAACTCCATGAAGTAATTAATAACATTAAAATACTTCTTTGGGTAAGGGATTTGTTAGCATAATTATATCTTTTATTTTATTAGGAACATACTCCAACTATACAAACCCACTGTACACATTCTCCTTGTAAAAATGATAATGGATTTCAATATTCGTCATTTATAAGTGAAGGAAAATATTTTTTCTAATATCTACAACACTTGAATTATCCCAATGGATTCCGATTAGAGACTTCACTTCATCCCCCATATCTTCAAGCTTCTTCTTCATCCATAATAACTATGTGAAGCTTGAATCGCTGCAATATATCTGGATTTTTCATTTCTCAATGAAATTCAATCTTGTTTCTTTCTTAGATAAGAAATACACAATCTTCCAACATATAATGAACCACACGACCTTTATTTTCTATCTTCTACTGAACCAGACCAATCTACATCTATATAGCCCAATAAATATTGTAGAAATTATTCATTTTATCTAAAATTAGAATCCATAGTGACCTTTACATACCAGAGTATTAATTTCACTATATGTGGATTTACATGAGATTACATTGATATCGAGAAACAGAAATTGTGGAAAAAATAATTTGAGGCCATGAAACTATTATGTTTAATAGAATTCTAATTATCTTCCTATATTTTTTTATATTAACTAATTTTCCATCAAAATGTCATGATGGTTTCCTATGAGTAGCCATTAAAGTTTTCATTTCCTTGTAATTATATATTTTGAATATTCTCAAAAGCTCCTTGGAATATTTTTACTGATAAATGAATGTCACATTTCATCTTTACATAAAAAGTAAAACAATAAAAAACAATAGTTCACCTATCATTATCATTTCAAACTCACTTGCCAGGAATTTTTTGAACATCTTTCTCTCTAATTCATCTTAACCACACAGTAGTATATTGTCATCATGAACCATGAACATAATTCTGTAATGACTATCATTGTTGAAATAGAGATTGAAATCAACACCACCACACTAAAAACTAGCTTATTCAAATACTGATGAAGTCTTGAATACCTTGCTTTTGGTGCCTACATATATCAACATAACACATTAATTAGATGAAAATATTTTTTCTCATCATCATAGAGAATAATACAATTTGGATTCTTGATATACACTTCTTCTTCTAGAACAACATTCAACAATGATGACTTTACATTCATCTAGAAAATAGTGAATTTCATTTTCACTACTATAACCAAGAATAGTAAGATTGTTTTGTGCCTTGAGACAAGTAAAAATGTCTCATCGAAATTGATTCCATCAATCTCTGAGTACCCCTAAGACACTAATCAATATTTTTTTTCGAATGACCAATCCATCATCATTTAGTTTCTTCTAAAAGACCCAGTTGGTCCTGATGAAATTCTTATTTGTTGGCCTAAAATCAATCCCTCATGTCTTATTCTTCTCAATTTGTCCAAGATCTTTTTTTATATCCTAAAGAAATTTATAGGATAATTCCACTCAACCATTGTCTTGGAATGATGTTGAAGTGATACTAGGCCTTAGGTGACATCACTAAGACACCAAAGGATAGTAATTAATTTCATGGGCTTCATAAAACATGGGGGATGATTTTTCATTTAAATGTAATACAACTAAACCAAGAATACCATATCCAAATAACCACTACATGATGAATGTCTACAATGAAATACAACTCATGGTAAAGAAATTTACACAAAATAAGAACTATAACTATGAACCATATCAGAGTATTAGAATAAACTCATACAAAAAAACCCAAATATGCTGAATGAAAAACTCAGCAATTCCCATCAGTCTCCATGCTCCAACTCCAAAATCCATTCCCAAGGTATCCCGATGCATCAATAAAGAAATAAGATACTATTCATTTAAATATACCTCAATTTAAAATATCCTCAAATTAACCAAAGTTCCTAAGAAAGGGGTGACTATAAAACATAGTATGATTTCAAAAAATTTATTCCGTAACCACTCCACTAAGATAAAATATAGTAGAATATTTATAGAAATTTTTAATATAAAACAATTTAAAATAGTTTATAACAAATCCAATCCATTTCTAAAAAATTCTATGGATGCACCCAAAAAATTATTTAAGACCATTTCTCAATCCAATTGGAATAAAACATTCTATTTCCATAAAAAACCACACACATACACTCAATAACAATGTTACCATTAACATGTGAACTTCGCGTCCATAATCCATCCCTTCAATGGTGGTACTTCCCAACACTTATCCATCCCATTCAACTCATGACCACCCATTTATGCCAACCCATTCCAATTCTATCTTTCCAAGACATTTCAATAAATAAATCCATTTATTGAAAAAACCTTCCAACAAATTTTCTATGCATAAAAAAATAACCATTTTAAAATAATGTAACTAATTTCACTTTCCATAAAATAAAAAATTTCCACAATTTCAAAAACCATAGCTAAAGAAGGTTTAAATAAATCTTTGAATATCCATTTCACAATTACATTTATGAAATTAATTAAATTCAAAAATAACTACTTCTAGTTATAATCAAGAGCAGTCAATATTGAAGCTTCTAACCTCAAAAACATTGAAAAAAATGAATAACAACACAAATTCATCATGAAATCAGTTTGAAAGTCCAAAAAACGCCCATATATCTTATTCCCCATCATCAATTTTTTTTATATCATAAAAATAATCAACAAAAGTCATTAATACATCCATAAAAGATTATATCCATTAATATAATATAGGGAAGACAAAAATCCTGAAAAACACCAAGAACGAGCACTTATAATGGAATATGGGCCTCCAACACACTACATATCACCAATAGATCTTCCCCAAATCAAGAGTAAGGGCCTCCACCGCCCCGAGAGGGAGATTAAATAAATTTAGGTTCTGATTAAGTGAAAAATGAGTTTTTTATGAGGTGATTCATATTAGATCCCTAAAATCCAGATCTTGTTTTTAACCCTACACGGTTTGGAAAACTGTGTTCCAGCCGCTACCTCTAAACCCCCTTCACATGGTTGGTTCACACAGTTAGACAAATTTTATGCCAACCATGCTACCCACCTCTCTTTTACATCACATAGTTTTAGATAGGTGGACACATAGTTTGGCCAAAATGTATTCCAACTTTATTCCTTCCTAGTGACAACTATTTCCCTTTGCATAGTCTCATGGAGGTGTTTCAATATTTCTACTAATCATGATCAAACAATGAAACTCCAAAAAACCTCCAAAAACTTATAAAAACTCTTCCAAACCATCACAATATTAACCCAATGACTTTTATACTTAAATTAAATAAATAAATAATATACTTACATGAAACCGGTGGTGCTACATTCTCCCCACAATTGGAGTTTTTTCCCAAGAAAGTAGAAAACCACCATTGGCCTAAAATATTTCGAGAAATTACTCGGAAATTTTATTTTCTCGTTCCATTGTTTCTTCCTGAATATGACCACATTTACATGAAACCCACACTAGAACAATACTTTTCCCATGTAATACTTTATCTTTCCTATCAATAATCCAGACAGACACATGAACCAACATAGCATCTTGCTCAACATAAATGTTATCCCATTGAATAACATGGTTAGGATCAGGTTTATACATCTTATACTATGATACATGAAATACATTATTCTCATAACTAAACCCTGGCTAATAATACAACCAATAATCCACCTCACAAACCCATTCAAGTACCTTAAAAGGGAATATGTATTGAGGAGATAACTTGCCATGCCACCCAAAATGATGATGCCCAATCCTTAGAGATATTCTCAAGAACACATGATCATTAACCTAAAAAAATCTATATATATGATGATCTTCATATGATTTATGAAGAATTAGAGTTGTCAGCATCCATTTTCGGAACAATTGAATATTCTATATAATCTCTTTTACAATTCCTAGTGCAACCATTTAACTCTGACATGTTTCTAACCAACAAAGTGAATAATGAAAAAAAATACAATACAATGCTTCAAAATGAGTAATATATATCAAGTCTTGATGGATGTTGTTATAAAACATCTCCCCAAAAGGTAAGTTCTCCTCCCATGATCCACCAAAATCCATTACATAATACCTGAGCATGTCTTCCAATATTTTTATTATCCTTTCAAATTATCCATCCATATGAGGATGATACACCAAGCTCATGGTCAACTGAGTCCCAAATTATTACTATAAGGATTTCCAAAAATGGGATGTAAGCCTTGGATCTCAATCTGATACTACTGAAACTAGTACACCATGCATCATTACCATTTCCCACTTATATATTTTATATAATTCCTCCACCATATGAAACTCATGAATTTGAATCAAATGGTATGACTTTGTGAGCCAATCCATTATCAACCTTATGGCATGATGTCTTTGAACCATCCTTGGGATAACTATCATAAAATAAATGGTTATTTTTTCCCACTTGAAAACAGGAATAAGTAATGATTGCAACATACAAACTGGCCGCTAGTGATCAACATTGACCTACTAACATGTGAGTCATCTCATAAAAAACACATCCACCTTTATTTTCATGACCACCCACCAATGTTACTATATCAATACATGCATATTATTTATTTTGGGATGAACATAACATCTATAATGATGGTAATAATTTAGGAGTTTTTTCTAAAAATCCATAGGTATAGTCATCCAATATCAAAACCACAAAACTAAACTCACATAAAACTTTAGACCCTCAATTGTCTCCCCACCATTGAGTTTTGACCTAACAAAAACGCAATATGAATTAGATATATGTGCCTCCTTAACTGTTTCATCCAAATCAAGAACAAACAAAACTTGAAATAAAACCACAACACTACTTTATCTTCACAATCCAAATGCAAGTCGGTGATGGTCGACATCAACTGTCACTAATAGAAATCCTATTTTTCAACTATCTATATTGTTTATTTATTAACACATCCACCACAGTATATCCTTTACCTCTTGTATACATCAGGTCAAATGAAAAAATTTAGATATACTCCATTTATCATATTGGTCTCAAATTTGAATATCTCTATTAAAAATTCTTTTAAAACACTTATGAATTGTAAACAGCTTAAATTTCTCACAAAAGATGTAATGATGACAAGTATTCCGAGAATAGACTATAACAACTAATTCCAAACCATGTGTTGGGTAGTTACTCTCTTAAAACCATAATTACCATGATTCATAAGGAACAACATGATCTCCCTTCATGACAACACATCTCAAACTCAATCCAAAAGCATCACAATACACCAAACACCCTTTTCCTGGTTCCATAAATATCAATATTTTTAGGATATAAAGAGAACATTAAGACATTGAGAAGACTTCTGAAATTCATCATTCCACTGAAATGGAACTCTCTTCCTTATCAAATATATAATAGGTGAATATTGTCCTGAAGTGTAATGAACAAAATGTCACTAAAAACCAGCTATGCAATGGAAATTGTGTATCTAAAAGACATTATTTAGCAGTTTCCAAGAAATTAAAGCCTCTATATTTTCTAGATCCACAAAACCACCTCTTTATGTGATAACATGGAAAAGTAAATGTAACACTTAAATCATAAAATCAAAATTTTAATATTGTGAATACAAACACTGATCTTGCATGATACCCAATACATTTTCTAATTGTTTTTCATACTCATAACTTATCCTTGAAAAAGCCAATATGCCATTCACAAACAACACCACAAAAGAATCAAAATACCATTAATTTTTTGATTAATTATCTTCATAATTAAATATATTACATTAATAATAAAAAAGGGTATAAACACATACTCATAATGTCTATATCTATCAATGAAATATATTTTTGGAATATCCTTCTTCTGAACCCGGTATTGGTGATACCCAGATTGCATGTCATTTTTTGAGAACCACTTGGATCCCCTAAATTGATCAAACATATCATCAATGTGTGGAAGTGGATATAGATTATTTTTTATAACCTGGTAATTATTACGATAAAATTCACAATGTCGAATATTTTTATCTTTCTTTTTCACAAAAAACCTGGCATTGCCCATAATGACGTACTAGGCCAAATTTACCCATTGATTTCAAGATCTTCCAATTGGGATTTCAATTATCTTAATTTTACTTGTTACATCCCAAAATATTTAAGGTAAATAGGATTGGTTCGTACTAATAGATCAATCATAAACCCCACTTCTCTTTTGGGAGGAAAACCTAAGAAATATTTGGGAAAAACATCTGAAAACCGATCAACAATTGTTGGAAAACCACTATCAACAATCTCATCACCCAATGAAAAATTCAATGCTACCAAATGGGAATATAACCTTCCAGCTGATAGTTATGTCTAGGTTGCTTCATCTTCCTTCACATTTTGGTATCCTCTAAGGAGATGCTCGATGCATTCATAAATTTTTAAACTAAAACATCATGTATAATAGTTGATGTGAGTTTTGAACATTGTCAACCAATCCATACCCATGATTATTTCATAGAAATACATATAAATAATAGATAAATACCATTTCAATTAAACTCCATCAATAGTTATAGAACATTATTTCCACCTCAAATCTTGACGTTCTCTTTAACCAAGATGAGTTTGAAGTTTCTTATCATTGAGAATCAACTATACATGCATAACCAAAAGATCAAAAACATGAGAAGAAATAAACTAAGGTGATTAAACCATATCTAATAAATCTTGTATATGGGTAAAATTCAAAATAATCTCACCTATTACAATCAATGACCTAGATTGACTATACACAATCACTTCAACTACATCATACAATTTTTTACTCACTGAACTTTTCTCTTTACTACCTTGTTGAGAGTTATCTAGTTGAGGAGTTGTGGTATTCCTAGAATCACTAGGGATTACTCATTTCTATTGATGAGAATTATTCTTATCCCCTCATCTCACTAAAGAATACAATGTCTACAAAACATGAGATCTTTCCCAAACACTCAAACATGGAGCACTATGATAATAATGATAAATATGTACCATATGGTTGAAGTTGTAGCCTGATTTTTGTAGTTATAGATAATATATCTTAATGCGATCTAAAGAACCACATTGAAAAAATTGAGACATTCTCTTTGGTTTAGGAAGAAGATTCATTGATCCGTCCATCTAATTATGAGTCATTCCACTACCTTTTAAATAGGTTTTCCTCCTCTTCTAATTCCTAGCATTATATTTTACACCATTTCCAATAGGTACCAACATGATTCATACACTCTTAGTTCCTAAAAAGTATCTTCATACCAATGTATATCTATTTAGCATCTCTGTATAAATCTTTATACAAAGAATGGTAATCATTAAGAGAATATCTGGACATAATCCCAATTCAAATATTCATGACTTAATCTATTAACTTAAAGAATATTTTGGTCAAAAAATAGACTAAATTCATTAATTTAGCTACAAACTCAATCATTATGAGGTTCTATTTCTTCATGCGGTGAAAATCCGTCCTTCTAGAAATCCCGAACGTGTGAGGATATAATTGATTATTAAACAGTTATTAAAAATCCTCCAATGTGATTCCTTAGTCTAATTTATCCTGAGATTTTAAGTCCCACCACTAGTATGATATATCCTCCAACATATACATAGACAACTTGACATTCATCTTAGCTGGTGTGACATGGAAATAAAATATTCAATTAATCCTATGCAGCTACACCTCTGACATTTCTGATTCAAAATCACCCCAAAAGATGGGTGAATTATTCTTTTTGGATCTATATAGAATGATTCACTTTCCTTGGTTAATCCCTTCTATTCCCTCTATCCACATCTTGAAAATCATGGAAAATTCACTGAACCATCTATTGGATCAATGGTCTCTTAGGTGCTACCACATTCTAAGAATCCTCTTTTGATTTGTTTCTTATATGCCAAACCAGTTCCATTTTCTATAATGAAAAATGTTATCTAGTATAACTCTTTATAAAATGAAGGCTTAGAAATTTAAAATTTACCATATCACACATACCACAACTAGTATTTCCAAAATTCAACATTTTTCTACTTCAAACCCATTTTTTTTTAAAATTTTACCATGCTATATGAAAATAAAACTATTTTCAATGTTTTTCAAAAACCAACACCTTTTCATCAAATCTTAATTCATCACTCAAAATGAAATACCAAATCGTAGTGGGAAGCCATTTATATCAATGCATTCTATATTCCCCTCATCATTTAAACCCATGATGATAGGAATATAAATCTTAGATGTTTCTCAAAAAACCATGTACCCAAAACCCTAGTAACTCGAGGTTCAACATAAATAGGATGCCTACACCTATTTTTGCTCAAAATTTCAAGTTGGGACGATCTTACCCTATTATACCATCCTAACTTGAGGAATAATCAAGAAAGATTTTACAGTTTGAAGACTACGAAATGAAAACCATTTGTTGCTAGATGAATGGAAGACAATCCATGAATGATACCATTTGTAACTTCCCTCCCCTCCCCCATTGGTTTGGGAAGAGGTGAATTTCAACTACGCCTTAGGTGACATCTCTAAGACACCAAAGGTTTCGAATAAATGCCAAGGGATTCATAATAGTTTGGAAATGATTTTTCAATTGAAATTAAAACCACCAAACCATGAATTCCATAACTAAAAAACCACAACATGATGCATGAGTACAATATAATACAACTCAAGGTAAACCAACTGAAAATAAAACCAAACTACGACCATGAACAATATTAGAGTACAAGTGAAATCTAAAACCTATAAAACTCAAATATGTGGAATAAAACAACTTATAAATTCCCAATATACTCCAAACTCTAACTCAACAATTCATTCCCATTGTATCATGACGTATCACTAAAGAAATGAGATACCTTTATTTTAAATATGCCATGATATACAATATCTACAAATTCACCAAGGTTCCCAAGAAGGGGTGATTATAAAATTTAGTAGAATTTCCCAAATGACTTACCTATTCATTCCACTAGGATAAAACATGTTGGAACAATTATATAAATAATTTATAAAAAATTTAAAATAGTTTTTAACAAGTGAATTATTTCTAAACAGAAAAATTTTCAATTGAAAGGAAAAAAATTAATTATTTAAGACCAATTACAATCCAATTAGGAAAAACCATTCATTTTCCACACACAAAACCAAACACACACACACCCACACACTCAATCTTGGTGTTTCCATTGATGGTAGAACTTCACATCCATATTCCATTCCTTTAATGGTGGTACTTAATTCCCATTATCCATTCCAATCAACTCACACCCACAATTTATTGCAAACCCAGGCCAAACAAATCATACTAATCCATTTAAATAAAAAATATGTTTACTAAAAACAATTTTTAACCTATTTCCCATTCATAAAAACCAAAAACCATTTTAAAATCACTATTTTAAAATTATGTATCCAATTTCACTTTCTAAAAAAACCAATTTTTATAATTTCACAAAAAAATAAATTAATAGGGTTTACATCAAGATTTGAAAATAAAGATAACAATTAAAATAAACTAATTTAATCAATTGGAAATAAATAATTATAGTTCTAATAAATATGAGTCAACAGTGAATCCACCTACCTTGAAAACATAATAAAAAAAGAATGATAAAAATTCTTCAACAAAGCAGTTTGAAACACCAAAAACCATCCTTTGATATTATTCCCAATCATCCAAAAAATCATATCTATTAAGGATCTAAATCACACATCATGGATATATTACTGAAGGATTAAATACATGAATTTACGAGAGTCAAGAATAAGAGAACTAAGGAAAATACTAATAACTACCACTTACCAAGGAATCGTGGCCTCCAACGCACAAAGAATCACCAACAGATCACCCCCTAATCAAGAGGAAGGGTCTTCATATCATTGAGAGACATATAAAAACGAGTTAAAGTCATATTAAGTGTAAAAATTAGTTTATTAATAGATTATTAAGATTATATTCACAAAATATAGATCTAAATTTTAATGCCACATGGTTAGGAAAACCATGCACAAACTATGTGTCAACCGTATCCTCCAAATACCCTTCACACTTCTGGATGGAATAGTTTGAAAAATCATCCACCTACCATGATATCACCATTTATTTAACATCAAAATGTTTCAATTGGTTGGCCATGTGGTTTTTCTAAACCATGTTCCTACTATGATCCCTCTCATTGACCTCTATTTCCCTTTTCATAGTTTTCTGGAGGTGTTGTGTAGTTTCTACTAGCCATGCTCAAACCTTGCACCTCCATAAAACCTAGAGAAATATTTAAAAACTCCTATAAACAATAAAAATATTAATCCAATAAATGTATATACATAAAATTCATGAATAAAGGGTTAATTAACTAAATCCAATAGTGCAACACCAATTCTCATCATCAGACAAATATTCAAAAAAATTGGTCTCTACCTGATAATTGGAATTGTGTATTCTATAAATACTTCATTGTACATGTTTTAACTTTTGTTTCCATATCATTGATGATATTATTCATGTCATTTTCATCTTGACTCTTGGAATTCCACATATATACAGATTTGGGTTCATTATACTAACCACCAATATCTTCTTATGATTCATCATTTTCCACTTCTACTATCCTTGATTTTCATTCCTCCTCATCACTATATAAGTAATATATTCATTATATTTTGGAATATTTTGTTCATTTTCTACAACAGTGGCATTATATATTTCATCCAATTTTTCTAGCCTCAGGTTGAAGCATTTATATGATTTTATTTTTCCTAATTATCCAAGGAATATCCACTCATCACCACAATATTTTAAAATATGTTGTGCCCCTTTATTGGGAATGAAACGACTACTTTTGAAGACTCAAAATTACTTCCATGATGTATTTTTTCAATACCACAACTCTTATGGAGTATTTTTTTCTTTTATACATAACAAATATTTATTATATATATAGACTGATGTCAATACTACTTCCTTCCAAAATTTATCTGGTAGGTCCTCTACAATAAGAATTTTTCTAGTCACTGTGTTTATAATCTGATTTCTCCTCTCAAGTATTCCATTTATTTGAAGATTTCTCACTAAAAAAACTTGGTGCCTTATCCCTTTTTCATGAGATAATCGTCCGCTTGTTTTTTTTGATTCCATACCATTATTAATTCGAAACATTAGAATCTTATAACCATGAATATTTATATATTCCTTCTAATAATGTGTTATGCAACAGAAAACATTGGACTTATGGAAAATAATAAATATCCAATACATCCTGCTAAAATACTCAATGAAAATAACATAATACCTCTTTTTATTAATTTATCTTAGAGATATTAGTTTAAAACTTTCTACATGGATCAATTCAAGAACTATGGATGATTTTTTTTATTTTTTCATGTATGTATTTAAGATAATATTCACTTGTTGAAAATCATTTCATGTGTGAGTATGATCAAATGATAGATTTTGTGGATCTCAAGATGTATCAAATTTAACCAGATATATTAGGCATGGTTGTAATAAATGGAATTATTGTTTATGTCGCAACATATTTTTTTTCCTCTTTAGATAGAGAGAACATTTATTCTTCGTTGCTTATAAGGTAGAGATTTCCCTTCATGTGTGTGTTTTCCTTATAAAATAACCATACTATATTTCTCTTGCTGGTACATAAATTCTTGGTAAATATTATAGCATGAGATGTGTCATACAATTAACTATCACTTATAAAATTGTGATTGACACCATAAACTACCAAGAGAACATCACATCTCATATATTGTCCCCAAAACTTGGGTTTTATTGAGCCAATAATCATTACACCTTAATTATTTCCAAAATTTACAACACATTCCTTTTCATATTTGGTTACTATAATTAGATCTTTATCTCTTATCATATGGTTTTTTATCCACTGTAAATGATATATACACCAGCATTATATAATTATTTAAAGGAAATATCTATATCCAATTCCTATATAGCTCTTTTATTATTTATTATAGTCATTTAATTAATACCAATTTTGGAATTATTTTTTTGATATTCATCAGTTTACAATGGAGCAACTTTATTTTGAAAAGTTTCAAATCAATTTTTCATTTTCATATCATTCGATGATTCTTTGAGATTTTTCTTTTGACCACATTGAGTCTACTTCAACACATTAGTCAAAAAAAAAATTTATGAGAAATATTTGATCTTGTGTCTTAATCCACTAAAAATAAAATAGTAACAAGCAAAATCATTCTTTAAATATTAAAATTTGTGGCCATGATTATTTATCTTATCCCCTTTAGTACCTTTTAACTATGGAATAAACAATTTTTGAATCTCACATCATTCCATAAAATAACATCTAATACGAGGTGAATTCTAGTGATTTGTTGTTATTGGACCAGTTTTTCCTCGGATTATCTAAACATTCTTTTTCTAATTTTAAACTAAATACATTTTCAACCCCATAGTGGGAATTTGTGGTCTCACAACAATCATCAGAACTTTTTTTTTGTGATCATGCCCCATACCATCCTTGTTATTTGTATTTTATTTGTGCTTCTATTCTATTGGATGTCTATGTTCTACATAAATATTTTTTGTCCCCTAAGTTATTTGATTTCCCAATGATATAAAATGATTCCAATGTCTCCCCTGATCTTATAATTTTCTTTATAGGTTGAAAACTTCCCTTTCATGTTTGTTGATATGTTTGATTTGATCATTTTCAATGATACTAAAACTATTGATCACTCATTATTGTTCACAAACTTTTATCTTCTACTCAAAAAACTTTTCAATGATTTATTATAATGAAGACTTATGATTTTCAATTTATTCCTTTATCTAATATGTTTATTCCTCCAACTAATGCTTGTAGAGTTTGGAATCATGGACCACTCTATTAGATTCTTTATTTTCATCTCTCCAAGCATCTATCCCCTCAAGAAATCCATATAATTCAGCTTAGAGATAAACCATTCCATAGAATTATCTTTCATAATTATGAATTTACTCCCAAGATGGGGAGTTATGAAACATTTTCCACCATAGTATTTTCTCCCTAATCCTTATAGTCCTCTATCTCTACTACCTCATATTAATTAAAACTATCAATATCTTATGAAATAATTTTATTCTTCTTGATTGAATTTCTCTCCACATTTTTCTTAACATTCCTATAAGTTGAATACTTTTTTATGGGAATTTCAACTTCATCCTCATCAGCATCATCATAGAATTTAATGTGGCTCCTTATTATAAGATTCCGTATCTTTCCACATCAAAAGCATGCTTGAGGAAGTTCTCCCTTGAACATTCCTTTTTCATTTTATAGATATTAGGAAAAGAATAACATCACCTCATCCACCAATTCTTCTTCCTTGATATACAATGAACTAAGATTCTTTATGGACTAAAATGAATCCTCTTTGGACTTACCTTTTTCCATAGACTCTTTATCATCATTTCTCATATTTTGTGAGACATGAGTACAACAAAACTATCAAATTTCAGATTTTTTTTGGATTTTTAACATCTTGTAAAGATACTTTTAGATTGAAATGAGGTGGAAGAATTCTCAGTCTATGTTTAAAGATCTTTAAAACTTCCATTATTTCTCTGAGATCACACATTTCTTCCACAAAAACATTATCCTAGTCAAAAAATGTATCTACAGGCCCAATGGGGGTGAATTATCTGGTCTACATATTTTTTCAAAAGAACCTATAATTTTGATTCTATGGAATTTGAATCACCTTCATAGATATTTAATAGCTTTCTAAAAATTTAATTCATTGACTTACATGACATCAACATCATGTATATTGTGTTACGTAAAACTCCTCCTAATTAATTAATTATTTTGGAATGAACAACTAACTCTCTTAAGTCTTTTTTTAATAAAAATCCGCTATACAAACTATCATGCATACTATGCATCGTAGATGTGATGACATCCATACCTAATGATCCTAAATAGTGTTACATCTGATTCTTCCCAAATAATGTGTGCTCACTTATCCTTCTAAATATTATTCATTTGATAACCTGAATCAATATTTTATACACCTCATTTGGTGCATAAAGAAACTCTAATTCCATGTAATTAATGAATACCTATTTCCAATATACATTCTTGTAAAATCATTATAGGTTCACAAAATGTTGGATTTCACACCACATTTTCATGAATTCCATGAAATGTTTTCATCCTTTTGGTATGTTTTATGTTTTTTTTGTGAAGACTCCAACTTTTCCACAACTATTCAGCATGTCATAGAAATCCTGATTTTTACACAAATTTTAGATTATCATAGAACTCACTTAGTCTTATAGAAACTATTCCATTTTCAATACAAAATAGATTCCTGTGTTTTTTATTGATGAAAGAAATAGATTTATTCAACTGTTATGTAGTTTAGAGCCTTGATATTCTCTAAGGGATGATCTACTCAAATTAGTAGGGTATCATATATTTATTGATGCTCTCAAATATTATTGAAAATACATTTCAAACCATTTAATAATCATGAAATTTCCATTTGCATTGAACTTCAATTATTTAACATCCCATTTATCACACAACACACCACATTCACACAAATATATCACTATTTATTGGGATTTCAAAATTATCCCTATGTCATGTAATTAGGACTTTTATGAAGGTTTAGAACATAAATGAAACACTAGAATTTTATTTATTTTTATGCTACAACTCCAAATTTTAACTTTCACACAACTTTGTAAAAACAACTTCAACCTTTCATTTTATTTTTAAATTTTAAAAAAATAAATCCTTTATCAAAAACACCTTTTTCCATCCATTATATTTTTGAAAACAAAAACTTGGAAAACATTGGGAAATGATGTGACCTTGTATGCACAACATTTTGTACCATTTCCAGTTCTTTCATACCATTATCTTGATGTATTTTAAAAAAAATTCAACATACCTAATCAACAATAATTTTAGAACTCCACAACTAAAATTTCCATCCTACTTTGTCAACTTTCTTTTTCAACAAATACAATCAACACAAAAAGCTACAAAGTAAACATATGGGATTTTTTCTCAACACTTATGTTGTATGCCAATGTTATGTTCTCCTGGCTCATGTTCTTTGATTCCTATATGATTCATGTCTTATTAACTGTCAAGATTTATTCCTCGATTCATGTTTATTATCCTTGATATACTATGTATGGTTTTTAAATGTTTGGACGAGGTTTTTATACACTTATTCTCATGTCATTCATAAGGGATCATTGATATCTCCCTTATTTACCCTTACTGAGAATCTGATATTACCCTTTCATATGTTTCATTTCCTCAGGATATGAAGAAATATTTTAAGTATGATATGTCTATAAAGGGTGATAGTTATAATGAGATAAGTGATAGACGATCACAACCATAGTTCATCCCTTTAACAATGCACAAAAAGGGCTTTAACAGTGCTAAACAATGATTTTTTCCTTAGAACATTGGGGGGAGATTTATCAGCACTAAAAAAAGTGTGCATAAATGTTCTCTTTTGCCAGTTCTAAAAATAGAATTGATAAAGTCCCACCTATTGTACTATTCTGTTTGAATAATAGAACATTGTAGCAAATACTCCCATCAATTATATGAAAATACACCAATATAAAAACCCATAATTTAATTGAAATAATTTTTTTACCATAAATACAATAAAATAGTACTATATACATTTAAAATTTTTTTTGGTATAATTACATTTTCAGTTATTATCCACAAAAATCTAAAAAAATTATGTTTCATGGAATTTGGCACCCGCAACGCCATCTCAAAAAATCCCGACAATGGTATTCATTGATGGAAAAACCACCCCAGCCTAAGAAAAACAATCAACCTATATATGAAAAAATTGTTATTAATACTATAATTAAATTAATTAAACATATATATGAATGAATATATTAATAAAATGTCAATTTCTAATAATTAGACACCCATAGATCATACCAGTCACACAGTGTGTTGGATTGTGGTGGGGAAGATTCCTACACATCAAAAATGACTTATAGATTGTTTTCCAAAAGTTTTTAATCAATAAGATTTTTTTTGGGTAAGTCAATATTATTTTTATGAAAATGTCATTTTAAACTACAAACCTGCACTTCGAGTCATACCAGCCACATAATATGTCAGTTTCACGTGATGCTGATTTGTACATGTCAAAAATGACTTATAAATAATTTTACTAAATTATCAAGGAAATATGAGTTCATTTTCATGGTTTTTACTGAGTATTGCATTCTTTGAAAAAATGATAATTTTAGGCCGATAACAGACACTTTGAGTCATACCAAGAACACATTGTATTAGAATGAGGTGATTCTGATTCTTACACATAAAAATGACTTATGGATAATTTTTATAATGCATCAAAATAATTGGAATGTGTTTTCTTAGTTTTGAGTATTTCACTTGAGTTTTATACTAAAATTTCAATTTTAAACAAAAAGAAACACTTGGAGTCACAACTATCACACAATGCATCATATTGATGTGCAGGTAATTCCTATACATAAAAAATGACATATGGATCACGTTCCTAAAGTATCAAAACAATTGGAATGTGTTTTATTAGTTTTAGGATATCACTTACTCATTTTACTAAAATGTTATTTTAAACTAAAAATTTGAACTTTGGGTTATACCAGTCACAACATGTGTTGGTTTGATTTGAGACAAATTCCTACACATCAGGAACGAAATATGAATATATTTTCCTAAATTATCCAGAAAATCAGATTGATTTTTCTTGGTTTTTAGGGAGTGACACATGTTTTTTACTAAATTTTTTTATTTCAAATTGATAAGGGACACTTTGAGTCATTCTAGGAACATGGTGTATTATACTGAGGTTGGACTATCTCATTTGCATCACAAATGACTTATTGGTCATTTTACTAAACTATCAAAGAAATATTAATGTGTTTTCTTAGTCTTGAGTATGTCACTTGTCCTTTTTATTAATGTTAAAGTAAATTTTAAATAAAAGGACACACATAGATTCAAAATAGTTACACCATGCAATGGATTGAGGTGTGTTTGATTCCTACATATCATTAATGACATTGGTATAATTTCAATAATGTATCAAAATAATATGAAATCATATTCTCAATTTTCAGTAGTTTAATTTTTATTTTTACTAAAACAAATGTCAATTATAAATAAAAAGACACACTTGGAGTCATATCGGTCACATCATGCATCAGATTGAGGTTTGGTTGATTCTTACAGATAAAAAATGACTTATGGATCATTTTCCTAAAGTATCAAAACAATATCAATGCTATTTCTTGGTTTTCAATAAGTCACTAAGTATTTTTATTAAAATTTATATCAATATTATATATAAATACACACTTTGAGTTATATCAGTCAAACCATGAGTCGGATTGATGTGATTTTTATTCCTAAACCTCAAAAAACAACACATGGATCATTTTCTTAAAGTATCAATGTAATTCAAAATAGGTTTCTCTATTTTGAGTATTCCACTAGTTCTTTTTACTAAAATTAATGCCAATTTAAAATAAAAAGAAACACTCTATGTCATATCAGTCACATTGCACATCAGATTGCTGTAAAGATGATTCATAATAATAAAAAACAACTCGTGTATAATTTTTCTAATGTATCAAACAATCAAAATGTATTTTCTTAGTTTTGATTATGCCACTTGTGTTTTTTAACAATAATTTCAAACTAGAAACTCACACATTGGGTCATAAAGGTCACATTGTGTTTCAGTTTGATTTGAGACTACTTCCTATAGGTCTTAAATGACTTATGAATCATTTTCAAGAATTATAAAGATAATCAGAGTGTGTTTTCTTAGTTGAATGAGTAACATACTTTTTGAACTAAAGTGTAAATTTTAAACTGATAATAGACACTTTGAGTTATATCGATGATACTTTGCAATAGATGGCGGTTTCTTTGATTACTAAAAATCAAAAATCAATTATGAATATTTTTACTGAATTATAAAAACAATTAAAATCTGTTTTCATGGTTTTGAGTATGTCACTTTATCTTTTTAATAAAATTAATTCCAATTTTAAATAAAAAGAAACACTTTGAGTCATATTAGTCACACTGTGCATCAAATTTAGATTTAGATGATTCCTACACATCAAAAACAATATGTGGATAATTTTTTAAAAATTATCAAGACAATTCAAATGTATTTTATTGATTTTTAATATGACACTCGTGTTTTTTACAAAAATGTCATTTTAAACAAGTACATGCACTTTGAGTCATACAGGTCATATAGTGTATCAATTTAATGTGAGACTACTTCCTAAATGTTAAAAATGACTTATAAATCACTTTCTTAAATTATTAAGAGAATTATAAATTTTTTTATGAATTTACATTGAGTGAAATGCTCTTTGAACTAAAATGTCAATTTTAAACTTATAGTGGACACTTTGAGTATATCAGTCACATCGTAGAGTATATTGGAGTATTATTGATTTTTAATAGTAAAAACCCACTTATATATCATTTTCCAAAAGTATTAAAATAATATTAATACATTTTATTAGTTTTGAGTATGTCACATGCTTGTTTTACTAAAATTAATGTCAATTTTAAATAAAAAGAAATAGTACATGTCATTTCAGTCACACCGTTCATCAGATTGAGTTGAGGATAGTTCCCAAAAGTCAACAATGGCATATGAATTTTTTACAAAAGTATTAATATAATATAAATGTGTTTTATCACTCTTTAGTATGTCAATTTTTCATTTTACTAAAATTAATGTAAATTTTATATAAGAGGACACACATAGAGGCATACTGGTAACACTGTGCATAGTATTGAGGCACAAATGATTCCTACATGTCAAATATAACATAAGGATTTCGTTCCTAATGTATAAAAACATTAAAGATACATTTTATTGGTTTTGAGTATGTTTGATTTAAGTTTTACTAAAAGTAATTTCAATTTTAAATAAAAAGTCACACTTGCAGTCATACTGGTTACACTATGCATCACATTCAAGAGCGGGTAATTCATACATGTCCATTTTTTTTGAAAATATGATGCCTTGGCCCAAAATTACCAAACCAAAATTATTTCTAAAAGAATATTTACAATAGTATAAAATATAGTATCTAAATACAATCTTTTTCATGTAAGTAAATAAGATCATTAGGGTGGTCTTCAGACCAAATGATGCATTGATGTATTCCCATGTTTTCCAGGCTATCTGGAACCGTGTTTGCTTCTCGGTAAACATGTGTGATGATATACTTGAGTTTGATAATTGAATAGGTTCATTACATCCAAATGTTAGTAATTATCCAAGAATTATATGTTACACCATTTCAAATTGCTTAAATGATGGTCGTAGAGTGACTTTCAATATAGAGGTTGTTTCAACCAATGTGCTTGGCGAGGGAAATGGCATGTATTAAGCTCATCATTTAATCTTCAAGGGAGGTGGTCATGCCACTGCTACCCATGAAACATCCAAGGATCTAACCAAGGTGATTTCAGAAGATATCATCACATCCCATGGGGTCTGAATTTTCTTTGAAGGTTCCATCGATATTAATTTTGATCCAACTAAGAAGAGGATCTATACATAACACCTCTAGAGTGTGATGAGGTTGAAAAAAAAATTCCATTAATCCACAGATGTCACAGGATTCCAAATTCATGGAAAATGTTTTGGAAATGTCCCTTTTTCATCAAATATACTTCATGTATGGAAATAAGAATCCTTATTAGACCTACATTTTGATTGAGTGAATAATTATTATGAATAATAGCATTCCGATCATACCATATCACATGGGGGAGCTCAGCAACTTGAGTAAGGAAAAGGTTTTTGCTTTACTGAGAGCCATTAATTTCTGCGCATTTCTTTAGTAGAGTTTTGATAGAGTCAATAATCAACCCTATGGAGTCAAAAATGTCAAGAATATAGTTCCAAAGAGAATAAGAAGTAGCACAAGAAATAAATAGGTGGATAGCATCTTCTCTATGTTGATTATAGATTATACACTTAGAGGAGAGATAGATTCAAAAAGATTGAAGTCAAATCTCTGTGGGAACTCTATTAGGAGCTAGTACCCAGATGAGATTGAATCGTGATGGATTTATAAAAGGCTTGTTGAAAAGTTTTATCCAACTATACTCATTTTCAGATTTACAGAAATAACGATTGTAAAAATATTTTTTGTTAAGCATCCCATTGTAAGTAGGCTCCCAAATTAAGAAATAATTAGTATATGAAAAAGATTAGTTTTCAATGAAATTTATAATAGTATCAATGAGGTGGTCATAATGAGAGTTTAGAATTTATCTAATAGAGAAGTTAGCAATATCATGGATTTGATGAGGAGAAATCATAAAAATTAAAGGAGTGCCAGTCCAGTTATCCAACCATAATTTCATAGAGGAGTTTCTAAAGACCATCCATCTAGAGTTTTTCAAAATATTGGGGAAATATTGTTTCATGTATGGACATATAGAAGAGTTAATGAAATTAGACTTTCCCATCTTAATTTTTTCAAGAAACTTGTTTTTTGGGAAGGTAATAGTATGAGAATAATTTTCAAAAAGGTTCCAAGTATTTTTATGTTGAAGGGATTAATTAAAGTATATTATATTTTTAATGCCAATACAACCTTTCTTAATGGTCTTGCAACAAGTTGACCAGGAGACAATCACAAGTTTCCTTTCTAAAGTACTACCATTTCATATGTAAATCTTTATATTAGTGTTTATTTTTTTTATCAGACCAACATGCCATTTATATTCCATCATGGAGTTAACCAACTTAGAGACAATATTGGATTTTACAAGGAAATTCCAACCACCCATAGAGAGAGATTTACCTTTCCAAGAAGAAAGATGGTTTAGGGAGTGGTCTATAATTGTTGAAAAGTTGAAAGACTTGGGCCTGCCCCAAAATATGGGAACACCTAGATATGGAAAGGGAGCATACCTTCTTTTAGGCCTAAGTCACTGTTAATGTTACATTTTCTTATTGTAGGACTATTCCTCCCACAGAAGATACAAGATTTATTCCTACTAATTGTTTGACCAGAAACCTCCTCTTAATGTGAGAGCACTATTTTGAGGGTAAGAATGTTTCTTGTATTACCTTGAAAGAAAGGAATGATTTCATCAGTGTAAATGAGGTGTCTAGGAGCATTTACATTCTTAGAGACATGTATGGGGTTCAGCGTATTTTGGTGCACCAGATGGGTGATCAAATGACTAAGATGGTCTTCTGCAATCGAGAACCGAATGTAAGATAGGGGTTCACCTTTCCTAACACCTTCAGTACATTTAATGTAGCCCTTGGAAGATCTATTTATCAAAATTGAGAAAGACTCTAAGGTGAACTATGTTCTAATTATAGTGATAAAAGAGGTATTAAACCCAATTACTTGAAGAACCTTAAAGATAAATCTCCAATCAATGGTGTCAAAAGTTTTTTGGATGTCACAATTAAATGCAATATTTCCTCCTCTTTTAACTTTGTTCAAGTTATTGACATAATCATAGGCAAGAAAGATGCAGTGTTGAATGGATCTACCATTAATAAAACCAAATTCGTTCTTGGAGGAAATTTTTTCTGTGAGAGTTGAAAGTATATTGGAAATAATTTCATTGATGATTTTATAAAGAATTTTGATAATAGAAATGGGTCTAAATAGGTGAATCTCAAAGGCATTTTCCACTTTTGGTATTAAGGTGAGAAATCGTCCATTAAGTGCATGTAGAAGAACAAAATTGGTAAAAAGGATTTGATAAGTTTACAAACATTGGCATGAATCACATCCCAATAATTTTGGAAGAAACCATTATTGAAGCCATCATGACCTGGAGAACTATCAACATTCAGACTAAAGATAGAGTTTTTGATTTCAAGATCCAGCAGTGTGTTGAGAAGGAAAGTTTTGTCCTCCTCAGTGATCACTATAAAAATGATTTCAGGAAGGATGTATTTGTTGATATCTTGACCGTTGAAGACAGATTCATAGTAGGAGACTATATAATGAGAAATTTCATCTTCATTGTCCAGAAGTTTGTTCCCATATTTTAGAAAGGTGATAGGATAGCAAGGCTTCCAAATTCTTTGAAAAAAATTATAGAACTTAGTATTTATATCACCATCTGATAACCATTTATCATTAAACGCTTGATTCCTCGTATTTTCATTAAAAGTGATTAAAGATTTGAGTTTAACCACAAGATTTATTTCTTGAGTTGGATTAGTGTTGAGGTCAGATCTGGTGTTCTTGTTCTGAAGATCATTGAGATCTTCCTCAAGAAGAAGGATGTCATTATTAATTTGTTTGGATTTAGAGTTGCATCATGTTTTGAGAGTCTATTTGAGTGTTTTAATTTGACATTACAGGCAAAGGCATCATTGTTTTGTGACATTAAGGACCAATAGGTTTGAATGATATTAGTGTAATTGGAATCAGAGAACAACACATTATTAAATCTAAAAGGCAACTGAGGTTTCATGTCTTTGGTAGAGACATTTAATAGGATGGGATGATGGTTAGATTTTATCCTGTGTAGAGTGGTGCTGGAGATAGTGTCACATTCATCCAATGTAGGGACATTCATGAAAGATCTATCCAGCTTTCAAGCACCACTCTATTGTAATTTATTCTATACCAAGTGTGTTTAACACAAGTGAGATTAATTTCAATGAGATTTTTGTCTTCAATAAAAGCTAAAAATTATCTTGTGGAAATATAAATATGAGATGGTATAATTTTCTCACATGATTTGAGAATGGAATTTAAGTATCCAATAAGAAACCAAGGAGAATTAATATTTTCTCCTAGAGAAAAAAGTTCATTTCAAAGAGTTCTCCTTTCTTAGTATTTATTATTAGCACAAACAAAAGAGAAGAAATGGTTTATCCCATTAGTAATCAGAATTAAAGTAAAAATATGGTGAGAGACATTGTAAATACTATCATTTTTAATAGAATAGTGCGATAAAATCCATAAAAATTATGCATTTGAGGTATTTTTTATTGCACCAGTAAAAATATATTTATGTTGGTACAAATTAGTGTATTTAGAAGAAAAGGTAATTTTGGCCTCATCAATAGAAAATAATATAGTATGATTAGTATTAACCATTTTTTTAAGAATATTGAACGTGTTAGGGTTGAGAATACCCTGACAATTCCAAAAGTCAACCTTTATTTAATCCTAAGTTCAGAGTTTGAACTCCTTTATTTTGTTTTTTTCCCAAACATTTGTTTCTAGATGTCCTTATAACCTTTCGATTATTGTTACTTTTAGTGGTATTTTCCTAGTCATTGTTAGTTATTATAGGTTTCTTCTTAATAGGTTCATTCATTTAAGCATTCATAGTTGAGTATGTAGAGTTCTTATTAGACAACATCAAACAATTGACATTTTGTTTAGATGAAAAATTTCCATGCTGATTATAACAATCATCAGTATGAATTTATTGAGTTGCATATGAAAGGAAATTTTTAGAAAGAGGAAGAGGTGTACCTATATCCTTTGAAGCAACTGAGTCCTTCTGTATGATAGTGCCCGGATTAGATGGAAGAGACTGTATGTGCTCTATGGTGTCATTATTAGCCTGCATATGAAAAGGATATTGTACCGAGGTTGTAATTTTTTTACATGTTTAAAAGATTCTTACATGTAAAAAATTACTTATCAATCATTTTAATAAAGTTTAAAAATAATATGAATTCATTTTATATGTTTTGAGTATGTCACTTGTGATTTTTACTAAAATCAATGTCAATTTAAAATAAAAATATACTCTTTGAGTGATACTGATCATACAGTGTGTTAGATTGATGTGAGATGAATTCCTACACATCATAAATGACTTATGGATAATTTTATAAAATTATAAAAATAGTTTTAGTGGATTTTATCTATTTTTAGTATGTGATGTGTGTTGTTAACCAAAATGTAAATTATAAACTAAAAAATGCAGTTCGTGTCATAATGAGAACACGATATAGTAGATTTAGGTTTGGATGATTGAGTTTGTGATGTGTGTTTTTCTTTCAACTATATAATTGAGCCCCTAAAAAATAGAACTATTACATTTGGATAGAAAAGTAAACCCCATGTTCCATGAAACACCTCATCCAAAAGCAATATGTTCTCACTTTTCTAGCTTTCTGCAGACAGTTAATGGAAAAATATCACTTCTTAAAAAGAATACACCAGTACTAGAAATCAATTTTTTGTTATTAATAATAACTAGAAATAAATAAAATAAAAATATGAAACAACAAATTAGGAAAATATAAATTTTAAATTAAATCCACACAATTTGAGCTATATTGGGTACACCATGTATCAGATTGAGGTATGGTTGATTTTGTACTATATTTTTATCCTATCATTCATGATCATAGTATATGAGTAAATTATCATTATTGATGAAGTAATGTCTTCATGATATGTATGAAATTGAACAAAATAAGTATTATATAATAATGATTAGGATATTAACTAAAAAAAGTTGATATAATGATGAGAAAATCAACTAAATAAGTAGTATGTAGTCACATATTCATGATATATTTGTACATTCAAACAACATGTATGACTCACAATCATTTTTAAACTAATATATTTCATATTGTGAGTATGATTAATTTTTTTCTGTCACGGTAGTACTAAAAAAATATAAATACAAAAAGTATTAATCAATATTTTAAATGAAATAGAAATTATCTTTGAAAATACCTTTTGGAGGATGATTTTTTTTAAAGGTATAATATTTCTCTCATAAATTTGAAAATATAATAAACATTATCATTTCCATTGGTTTGTTTGATACACTGCAGAAACATTGAAAAAAATTGGTAATTTTTTATCTATGTTTTGATAGTGAAATATTATTATATATACCTTGAAACATATCCACTTATATAAGTAGATATCATCCTTGTATGCATGGACTATCCTCAAGTCATGATTTTCATGATATTTAAACACTAGCCTATCATAAAATAATTATCATTATCACATAATATAAAATCTATAACTTGATGTTTAGTTATAAAATGATGGATATAGTGTATTAAAAGTTAAAAAATTTCATCATGTGTGGTATGTTTGTTGGGTATCCATATAGTGAATCCTGGAAATAAATCATTGGAGTATACAAATTGACTAAAATGATTACCCAATGTTGCCTAAAAAATAAAAATCGATATGTAATGAATGGAATTAAAATATATTTGACATTATTCAATTATAGAGTTTCACCCCCTCAATCATTGGTAATAAGAAGAGTATGTCTTATGTAAGTTTTATTTCAAATGTTGTGGCTTGATTTTCCACTATTACATGAATTTTACCTAATTACATTTTGGTTTGGTCTATAGACGTTATGTGAGGAGTAATGAATCCATATTTATGTTCATAGAGTCTCCCCTTAAAATAGTATTGATATTGAAACCTGTAAAAAATATGATTTTTATTTAGTCATAATTAACATAGTATATTAGAAATTAGAAAAAAAATAATGAAAACCTGACTCATGTATACATTTACCATTGAGACTCTTAGACATGCATGTGTGATGATTTCATTAACATTATAAAGATAAACATAGTCTATAATGGCCTCTCCGTACATTTTTTCTTAAAAATAAATTATATGATTACTACCAATTTGTAACCATTTATCTAAATCGATATTCAATGTTAGTAAATGCAAACATTCAATAGTTGGGGTAAATGTGTATTTTGGATATCATTTCAATTGTTCTATTGATCCTTTAAATAATTTTGATTCAACATTTCATTTCACCCCTCCCTTTTTTCTATCTGTAATAAAATTCATCAGTTCAAACCTTTTTTAATTAATTTTAAAATTTTTATCATGAAAAATAAATTGGATATGAATACCTCCATGCTGAAATGTTTTTTAGAAGATCTTATGAACATACAATGAATTTCCCAATAGCTTGATTGGACATATAAATATCTATGTCATCACATGGACCATGTAGCTTGGCACTCATATCATGATCCATGATAATACCCACAATCAAATGACTTGATGGAAGTTTTCGATTATGTAGAGTGTCTTCTTTGATATTGAACATGGTATCCATCACAACAAGGTGATGGGTGGGTGTTGATAAATATAAATCACAATCATCTTAACCCTTTATAATATCACTACATGAAAAGTATCAGTGTCTCCTTGGTTCACATTTCACATAAATAGTTATGAGAATATGTATTACCTCATTTAAGAATTATCTTTGAGGGGGATGTCTCACCTAAAATTTGGTGGGGGATCTTCATAAAGTTGTTGTTCTTGAGTTGTTTCTTATCATTGATTGCGCCAATTTCATTTTCTAGAAAATCATTCATATAATGAAGTTTTTTATTAATTGAAGCTAATCATGTCTTTATATCTTCCATTTGTTTATCTTTATCCCATGTTATTTTATTTTATCAAAATATGTTCAGGGTGTCACCCTAAACCCCACACCTTAGATATGGCCAAGTTGTTCTGGATGCTTTACGTCCATTAATAATAACTGTTCATCCAGTACAGCTTTTGTTGATTCTTATATCTATGTCAAATAAAAAGTATATGAAAACAAGTAACCATTGTTTGTAAATAGTTTTTTAATGAATAAAAAATTATTTTTTAATACTAACTCATGGATCCCACAATTTTTGTGTGTTTTCACCTATTAGTATACCCATTTTATTTTGATGTTCCTTCTTCCATAGCACATGACTTTGGATGGAAGTGGATTTGGATTTGGATTCATCAATATGTATATAAATAGCAGTCCATGATTATTTTGTTGTTTCATGTCACATAAATGTATTATGGTAGATGTAGAATGCATACCTTTTTTTTCAAGTGAAGCGTATCCCATCCTTGTTGGTAGGTGTATCTTCGTTTTCTTCCCATTACTTATTTTCATCACAAAGTTTCTATTTCATAAATTAAAGATATGGAATCAAAGTGTTCAGTAAAATTATTTTAAAATAATTTATTACTAGCAACAATGTACTTTAAAAGAAATATCCTCATGATGGATAGTAAATGCATCCCATGCTTCTTGGTTTATCATGTGTGCATGCATATGCAGTGGGTGCAGGTTTATTTTCCCTTCAACATCTTTGAGATGATGTTTCATTAGAATTGTGTGAGTTCCTCTATGATCCTTTCCAATAAAAATTAATATAAAATTCTTTTGGGAATAATCTATTATAAATTAAATCTATAAGGCATAATAATGAGTAAGCCAATGTTTCATTATTTTATTTTTTAGTAAAATAAATAAATGATATTGTAATGTGACCCTAATGACTTCCCAAATAAGTGCCTTAAGAATGTTCACAACATGGTTCACTGAATCTACATCAATCGGTATGTTCTAATGAGTGATGAGCCCAATTAAACAACTGAACATGGAATTTTTGGGGTTAATAGGTTGGCTGCACACTTTCCATCCAACCTCTAATTTTATGTATTTACTTCTCGTCTTAATAATTATTTCTAAAACTATCACAATAAAGTGCTTCTATTATTTTGGGTCATTGGTTCTTTGTAATCTACAATTTCCTCTAGTTCAACATCACCATTATTTTGTTCCTCTATATAGGTAGCATTGACATGTATTGGACATCATTATTCCTCTGCACTGGGAGAAACAACAGGTTTAGAACCCCATTGTTCATCAATATTGGGAGCACCAACACATGTAGAATTCAATATCTATATAAGTGGTTCACCGTTTAATTTAGATTATTTAAATTCTGTAGTTAATAGATAACAACATGAGGTAACAAGATGTATATTACAAAAAATATATAATATGATTTATAAAATCTCATTTTTTAAAGGACTAAGGGATTTGATGACTCCATCAAGTACCAAAATTTATTCATTTTGATCTGATTTGATATAAAATACCTCATATATATTGGGATCACTGTCAAATGATTGTGACATACGAATGAAAGGGTCATCCTTAGTTGAATTTTCATCTAAACCCTCAGTGGTTTTTATCTATAACAGAACAATTGACCAATTTTATTTTGAAGGATCGAGAACAAGAAATACATTTACTACCTATTATGATATTATAAATAATTCATATTTCTACCCTTTTTTACTAAAATCCACTTTCATGATTCCCAATTCAGATATTTTAACAACACTCATGTTATCATCCCACTTGCATTGAAAAACAAACACTTGAATTTTTGTACAATACAACTCCCATATTTGTTTGATGATGAAAATTATAACATATTCTCATAAATTGGATTTCTATCCTTGGTACCAGATATATGCATTTCTTCATCCATAAGTGTAACTCCACTTTTTTTCAAGTTACTTATTTGATCATGTTAATTTTTATAGAATTCATGACCATTAATTACATAACCATTATGTGATAACACACACACACTTGGTCCTATTTCTATCCATCGATGTTGTTATGAAATCGAATCATAATTTTCATCTAACTCCTCAAAAATATATTCTTAAAACAATCTAATAAATGAGTTATTATGTGTATTTTATATCCATTTTTCTTCCCTTGATGAATTCGAATGCCAAATAATTTATTTTTGGGTTTCAAAGTATGGGTAAACCTTTAAACTATTATGAAAAACATACAGATAGACATGCACCCAAACTATAATATTGACTTTGAAAATATCTATTTAAAAATTTACATCATCCACAAGCTATCTAGTGTGATGATATTTTAGTAGAACAATGATTTTCACACCTTATAGGTAGTCGGTACAGAATTCAATGACTTCCTTAATAATATATCTCTCTATATTACAACTCTCTAGCCAACATAGAATTTTGACAAACCCTTTAAAAATATTTATATACCAATCAATGGGGCACATCCATCTATAATGTATAGAACCACATAATCGAATATCGCTACCCAATTGAACCATCAAGTGAACCATCATATCAAAAAATGTTACGGGGAAGAACACTTACAATTCAAATAATATAATTAAAATATCCTTTTCCATAGATAGAAATTTTGATGGGTTTATTACGTTACTTCATATAGATATCAAAAAGAAACAAATCTTCATTTATGTATGAAGGATATTCTTGGAAAAAATTAAATTTAAAGAAACACACATTAGATCTTGCATCAAAATATGACATTCTTGTGATTTTAGATCCTTTAACTTTAAATCATTCATTGAAAATATATTATTGATATCTTATTAATACCCCATTGGATCCTTTACATCATCCAAGAGCTTTCAAAACTAACATCCATATTTCCTAGAAAGAGTGTAAGTAACTTGAGAAAGAAAAGCTTATTTTTCACCCATCAATAGTTCCAAATCATTATGTATTTCCATGTTAATCAAGGCCAACCTAGCCTTAATTCCGTCCATTGTTTTGTTGTGTGCATTTAATAACATTCCAATTTAACTATCACTTACATTTTTTTCAACATGCATAATATCAACAAAATTCCTGACGCACAAACAATTTTAGTGTGGTAATTTAAATATTATATCTCATTTTCAAGTAATTTTCATAAATTCATTCTAAAAAGGTCTAAAAAATGCAGTGCATGTCTCATTTTATTTTTCAAATAGTTGGTGACCTATTAGTGGAGGCGGTGTTGTACATTTTTATAAAATCTTATTAAATTATTTAATCCAAGATCAGTACTTATGTCACCATGGTAGAAATTTGTGATGCCCTAAAAACACAGTCTTCGTGGATTGTTTCAACCTAATTGATTTTTTTTACCTTATCCACAAATGGGGACCTATTGAGTTGCTTTAATTTTATATACTAACAGATTTATATAAGTAAGAAATTAATTTATCATCCCATATAAAATGGATCTCAAATTGAAATATTTATTTCTATAAGAATCAAAAAATGTGACAGTTAAATCCCATAATAATTTGAAATCTTCGATCAATGGATCCAAATAAACATCATTATAATTACAATGTTGTTTTTGTCCAGATATAATCATAGATAACATAATATATTTTTTGTTTCAAATATAACCGTGGTGGAAAGTTATAATTTACCAACATAAGTGGTCATGTACTATGAGTACATCTATGAAAACCAAAATGATTCACTCAATATGTAGATAGCACAAGACGATTGTTTCTCACACTATTTCTAGATTCAAGATACTCATGATCAATTATCTTCCACTGAGGAGAGTCCATCGAGTAAGGATGTTTACCATATCTATTTCTTGTATGTGTATTCAATGTCAATTGCCTCATAGTCTCCTAAATTCCATATTGGTGCATAAACCATGGAATGATTGAATAGTACCAAAAAACTTTATTTGTACATGATTCATCTTTCTTTCATCTAAATGCATTGATCATTAGGAATTATTTAAGTGAGTTGTGGTCCTTGGAAAACATTTTACAATCATTTATACATACATCAATTATTCCAGATCTCATTCCCATTGAACATAGGATTTTCTTAGGGTCATATGGTCGGTTATTAATCACATCATCTTCTAGGATAATATCATTCAAGATAGAAAGTATTTAAGTAAAAGTGGTTTCACATTTTCTATTCCCATAATTTAAATTTTACAGCTTCAGTATCACTGAGAATTTTTTTTATTTAGTGAAATCAACATACACTATCATCTTTGAACGACTATTAAACTTCTCAAACATTTTTTTACATTCAGGATGTTCATCATAAACTATAATTTTAATTACCTTTATTTTATCTTCTTCATCATTCAAACCCATAATCACATCCTCAATTCGATATTCTTCATTTTCATCAATTTTAATCATACAAGATGATCCATAAAACACAATGTTATTCTTGTCACTAGTTGCATTCACTTTTTTCCCAGGTTTAGTCACATATTTATTACTTTGAACTATTATATGATATTTCAAGTGTTCTTCCAACTCCTATGGACTAATTATCCATTAATAGAAATAGTTTAAACATAAAAAATGGATTTGAGAATCATCATATGCATGATCTTTTTCAAACATGATGAAGTCTTTCACCCTATATTTATAGTCTTTTGTCATATGATTTCAATCTATCCTTCTTTGATTCTAATAAATATCCTACTTTATTTGGTAATATTAATATTTAAAATAAGTAAATAAAAGGGGCCTTTCAAATAAGGGGAACCCAATATTTGAATGTTTCAAAATATTTTAGCATGATTAGGGTAGTTTAAGAAAAAAAGGTCTGTGTCCATATGTGATTGGGGATGAGTCTTAGGGAAAAAAATTAAATAATTACTATTTGGGAGATGAACTTTATTAGAAAGAATGTTTTATCATTAAATCAAAATGTTCTTAGGTTGGGGAGTTGGCGAAGCACCACACAACATTTCATTATTTTTTGTCTAATTTTCATGAAAGCATAAGAATCTGTCAGATCCCTATATGGGGATCCTTGATTGGAGTGTATGGTTTTCTTAGATGATACCAAGGTAATACATTTTTCTCATTTTCTATTTTTATAATTCATATAAAAAACAAAAAAAAACCCAAAATTTATAAATATATTTTTATAAGTGTTTAGTGATCAAAGTGAAAATATAATTAAAGTGGGCGATGTGAGAAATTCATTCAACATATGTCTTAATATAAGAATCCAATTATGGAATATATGGCTTGATCATATTAGCCAAAAAAATTATAACATTTCCATTATTTTAACAAATAAAATATGTACTTAAAATTGTTACTAATAAATGGGTGTTACACCATTGGTAGTGGATTCATCAATATTATTATTAATATTTTTTGGTTTATTTATTTTACCCAACTAAAGAACTAATATAGTTTCTTGTCCCATTTTTTTCTTGCATTTCCATTGATATCAACCCTTATAAGTTAACACAAAAGGTTGCATAGATCAAAATTGAAGGTGATTAAAGATTTGAATAATTAATAATGATAAAATTATAGGTGATTAAACTAGAATATATCTCAATCCATTGTTGTGATTTCAAATATAATCAACCATTTAAATCAAATTTAAAGAATAATAAACTAATCATTATTTATTAACAATTTCAATAACCAATTTATACAGTAACAATAATAATAAAACAATGCAACATCAGGATTCAACTACTTTAAACATATCATTTCACATTATAAGTAAAAATTTTAATAAATATAATAATTATTTCCTATAAATGATTTTCTTTTATTGAATATTTTATATGAAAGACACATTTTTTGATAACATGCAATATGAATTTTACCAAACACTCATCAGACTGCTATGAAAATTAAAAAATTGAATCAAATATTAAAAAACATAAATAAATAATTATCAATGATGAAATACATTACATATAATTGAATATATAAAAATATATAAAACAAATATGTAATTTTAAATTTCATGTGTATAAAAAAATCACTTATATACATTGGAAATATTAATAAAATAATAATAAAATCGTAAAATGTATATTAATTTTAATATTTCGGTTATTATTCAAAATGAACATTTATTTTTCATTAATCCATAAAAAAATTCATTTGAAACATTTATTGAAACCACAATTACCTTTTTGTGGTAAAACTCGTTAAATTTAAAATATCCTCAAATAGTTTTAAAAACAATCTATATAATGAATCTTGTTATATAAATTAAATAAAAATAACAAGATTCCATCAAATAAATACCCCATTTATTAAAATACTATACAACCTATTTCATATAACTTAAGAGAAAAATACTGTTTAACTTTAAACATTTCAAAAAACCCCATCCTTTAAAATATAAAAATAATGATTTTACCCAAACAAAGATCTTAAAAAATAAAAATTTTGAAAAAAAATATGAAATCCAATTTTTACCAAACAAAATTAAAAAACTATATTCACATTAATAGAAAAAATCAATATATTTATATAAGTATATGCAATTAAAGAATCATAATAATTAGAAAGTGTATCAAAATCATTAAACCAAATATGTCACTATTTTTGCCAACCATTTAACCTTTGTTTTATTATTCTTAAATGACATTTAAATTAGCATTGGGTTTGAAAATATTATTATATCCTAATAACCAAACAATGAATATTAAAAAAACTCCTTTCAATATATATATATACTTAAAATAAAGAAAAACTAAACATAAATGTTCTATTCATCCTGCAACACAGATAATATTTTAAAAATACACCAATAGCTTATAAGATCAATTCACGAACATTGAAGCGTGAAACAAATAAATACTTTCATAGTTAATTTATGTAAAAAAATTATAAAATCTTTAATTTTCCATGTGAAAAATACATAACACATTATCACTATTTAAAAATAATCAACAAAAATTCAATATACTCATTCAAATCAACAAAAATTCAAACTTACAGATTGAAAATTTATTTAAAGTATGATAATATTTAGTAATTTAATTTCAAATCCTAAAAACTCATTTAATTTATAATTATGGGGACTTTTTAAGATTTAAATCATGAATATTTTTAAATCATAACTTCTAGAAAACCAAATTAAATTCATAATAAGTTTAATAATTACATTAGAAAAATGATTATTTAAGAAACCTTGAAAAGAATCATAACACAACAAACACAATTAAAGGAACACACTATAACAAGAATGTATTTATCCCTAAATGTAATTTTGAGAAAATATAATCATTGAAAATGAAAACAATAAATCCAGAAAAGGGCCTCCATGTCCATGTAATACACATTGAATCTAATACTAAAATTAAAACATATAATTATCACCACTTGAACATAATAAATATAAGAATGACACATGATCTATAGAATCCTTAAGGAACCTATGTTCAAACCCCTATGAAAATTAAATTCTTAGAAATAAAGGAAATTATAATTAATATTAAACTAACCTATCCACTATTAGTGTACAATTATGGTGTGGTTATATAACCAAGGGGTGAATCTGATTTGAACGACATGCATGGAGGTCGGATATTGTAAAGACCTAGAAGAAAGGATTGGTTAAATATCAGAGGAAATAATATAATAACTTAAATCTTGAAAAGATTAACTCGATAATGAAGAGTGGAATGTTTTTAGTTCCATGATGGTTATGTTCTGTGAGAGTGAGACAACACGATGGAGTGAGGTGAAAAATGGGAGGACGATAAGAGAGAGCGGCGAAAAATACACTATACTTCCATGAAATATTAAAGGCATGAGAGATGGTGAATTGATTAGGGTAACTTATATAAGAAATAAATTTTTTTATCATCCCTTTAGAAAATCATTGATAAAGAGTAGTTTTATCAGGGATAATATAGAAAACGCTAATAAAACGACTCATTATCAGTGCTTTTTGGGGCAAATAAAGATACCCCTATATCAGTACTAAAAATGTACTAATATAATAGTTCTTTATTAGTTGTAAAATTCAAGAATTGATACATAGTGGTTTTATTTTTAATTTTTATCACTAATAAATGGGAATCATTATCAATGGAAAAAATCACTTATAAAGATATAAAAATATATATTTATTTATTAGGATTGAAGGGGTGATATCATAGAGCATTTCTCTGCAATCTTCTAGTGATTCTCATTTGATTCAATGATGATGATCCATGGAAGACGCTCTAAATTTTTATTTTCATCCAAAAGATGTATTCATCCCTCCTTTGAGGTATGTGGTGATGAAAGGTGGTGTACCTCAGGTGCTTAAAGCCCTGTCGGGTTTGGTTGACATGAAAAAGAATGATGCGTAGAACCTATTAATAATTTCTAATGATACGAAGGCTAATGTGTAAAAAAATAGGTCCTTTGATCTTCATGATACTTCAACATCTCCACATAAATGGATTAAAAGGAATGGCTTCATATCTTTCATGGATACTATCCTTAAAATCTACAAATACCATCTTGAGGACTGTATATTTTCCATTCCTACTCTGATCTTTGTTCCTCAGATTGAATCCCCATGGAAGTTTGTGGATTTATGGAAGTTACATCTCCCATTTTGTGGATTTTGTGGTTGGAAACTGATTTCCATGGATAAGTACATTTATCATACTGATTTCCCTTCATAGAAGATCAAAAGGTTTTCTTGGAATTTTTTCCTGATTTCTCTTAAACTTGGTTTCCTAACTACCCAAGAATTGGATCATATATTTGATCTACATTCATCCAAGAGTTATTTCAATCAATCATGGATTATAATTAAGGTCTTAAGTTACTTTTTTGTTCTTCTAGAACCCATTGAATATGCGTTAGGTCGCATCTACAGTTGGGAATCTAATCAAAATTGATTAAGAGGCCCACCAACCTCGGTATGGCCATTTATCATGAGTCTTAGTGAATATTGATATGTCATATGATGTCACGACCCCTTCCCATAAGGTTTACCCCTCCTGGGATGGCAATGTGAGAAGGGAGATAGTGACCCCCGAGTCCCACCTCCAGTAGGCCCTAGGTTGGAAACATGCACCGAGGGTATCTAAACACACAAATTATAGGCATTACAATCTAAGAGAACACATTCAAAAGAGATAGATAATACATACACCAACCATCTCCAACTTAGACTACAATATAGTAGAAATCCTATGTGCACATATATAATGTCATGCAAAACTACTACAACTGAAAGGGGAAAACTGCAAGTACCAAAGGAAAGTAAAAAAGAACAGCCACCACAAGCCCAAACAGCTCCTACAACCCTAAGATAGTAGAAACCAGATTGATCTCCAACCTATAATAAGTGACCTGAAAAATAGTTTATATAGGCATAGAGTGAGTATAACAGTATAGTTAGTAGGATCCTCCCCAGATACTCCCACGAAAAGTAAAAAAATCATGCAAAATCACACTGAACAACAAGTGAAACTAACTTGTCCCCTAAATAGGTATTCTATGTTCCCAGCCTCACAATGTATACTCTCACCCAGTATCTCATACAATATTATATAATATAGTAAAGAATATCAAGGGTACCATGCTACTACTTCCCCATGGGTTTGACGCTTTTCACCAATGTCATGCATCCTAAGCCATCTCTCTCTAAAAAGGCTTGCCCGCAGACACCTGGGTGAAGAACCACAACATGCACCTCATGAACCAAAACCACCACATATAAATAAGAAAAATAACCAAGTATTTTACAGGAGCCACCATAGCTCATATAACATGTATCATACATTGGGAACTATAGCTTAAGCCATTACAGCCCACACACTGAGTAAGGATCCTCAAGACATCATAACCTATAGTAGTCCATAGGAAACTATATCCAGAATATATGTGTATGAATAACCACAAGAAATTACATCCCTCTACACACATATATGGGGAAAACTAAATGTTGTGCCTACCAGCACAAGTAACTACCAGGAGAAGGGAGTGGGGCCAAAGGGGTAGTCATCCATCCATCCTCCCACCAGAATGTTGGTGAAAACACCCCTTAGGGATCAAAATCCTCAGGGTGTCAGTTTCCCTAACTGATTGGATGTATTATCATATAGAAACACAAATAGTACAGAATATACTATATCTCAAGACCACACTATGGGCGTAACCTAGTCTTAGACTCAATTGCAGCTAATGTCTCCCGGACTCCCAACTGCTACTTCTAAGACTAGGTATCCTATAAGCACACAACCATTTAAAGAGTTTTATTACATTACTTCATTCCATTTCTATCAGTTTAAATTTATTTTAATTAATTATTTAAACATTAATTAACCATTAACAATGTCCACATTATATTTCATTAGCATCACACCCAATGTTCCATGTTCCTTTAAATTACAACCTCGGCATTGCATCCCAGCAAGCTCCAACCCCAGGGTTAACATCATTTATTAAGAACATTTTTAGTTTACCATATTCCCAGGTATTATAGAAAAGCATTCTAATCTACTAAACACATGGGGGCTCAACACAGTGAGTAGATGAACTGCCCATCAAGTATTTTCCTCCTATAGCAAGATCATATACCCACCATCCCTCAGGAAGCTAAACATAGAAAGAATGTGGCATACCCCGCGTGTCTTCTCCCCTTTTAGAAATAGGGTAAGAAAACCAGCTGCCTTGAGTTGTGGGAAAATTAAGGAAGATAAACAACCAACAAGAAATAGAAATCATCCAATCATTCACATCCAACCCATTCCATCAACCCTGGTGTCCTCCCCGACACCCACATGTATAAACCGATGCATCTCACTACTCTAGGGATCAACTGCTGCCACAACCAATGGGCCTCCCTACCCCCACATATCACAACATCCATCTAGACTTATATTACAACAGAAGTTGCATGAAAAAAACATCATATAAACTGGGATCTTGGCCCTTTAAATAAGGCATTCTGCCTTCATACATAATGATATCTCACAGTTCCTAGCATATGGCTCTTGGCCTTTACAAACAAGAGGGTAACTGAGAACCCTACTATGCATTATCTTTTTATCAAACTTCTAGTTATTTAATCCATCTAGGATTAACCAATTTATTATTTTTATGTTCTAACTATGGGAAACCGAAATATAAATCTATAAAAAAATTGATTAAACATGCTTACAACATCAATCTAATTAACATTAAATAATAGTAACAACAACTGAATTTATTTACATACCTCTATATCTTTATCCAAACAATTATCAATTAATTTCTAATTTATGTTCTTTACCAATTTCCATTAGGAACCAAAATTTAAACAATTAAAGCATATATATAACATTATATAGAAAAACAAGAGGAAATAACATACAATCAATATCAATTTATATATTCAGTTCAAATTTTTAATATGTGAATTCCATTGTGATCTAGTGGGACAAAACATGATAACTCTGTAGTTGCACGTAAAAGAAAATAGAAGAAATGAATCCCCTACCTCAAATGGTTCTTGATATTCTTTATACAAGAACAAGCCACACAATGGGTTACGATCTCCTCCCCCAGTGACAACTGTATCCACCCGAGAATGTAGAGACACTACCACACTGGTCGACACCCAAGAAAAGTCCATTAGAAACATAGATATAACATTCCATAAAAGGGAAAGGAGAAATAGAAGGAGATGATCCCAAAATAATTATGGTAGATCATACCTTATATCGAAGATTTATCGATACTTCTAGTTTCACCAAAAACAGAGGATGCACTTACAGCAAAAAGAAATTCAAGGGGAACCAATCCAAGGAGGAATGTTTGATTACACAACTCCTACGAGAAGGAAAGAAAGGTTAGAGAATATCGCACTAGAGAAAAAGGAGAAATAAAAAGAGAGGAAGATATCTCGCCCCTTTATAAGATTTAATAGAGCAATTGTTTAAGATACGCCGGATTTTCAATTAAAAGAGGATCGTACTAAACCATGCGGTTTGACCAAGTAAAAGCATCCCAAGCATTAAAAAAATTAATATATGATTTATGGTCTCTGAATGGTCCTTAAATCCCTCAAAACAATTCTTTGAATGCATTTAACCTCAAAGAAAATGTTAAATTAGTGAAACTAGAAAAATCTAGAAATTTGGAAAAGGAAAATGAAACAATTTTGGAAACACTGTTCATGAGATGTGACACCATTTCTATGACACCGTTTCTGTGACACCATGACTTTGACACCAAGACTATGACACCCTTTCTGTGACACCATTTTTTTGACACCGTTTCCATGACGTCGTCTCTTTCACATTGTTTCTGTGACACTGTGACTGTGACACTGTTTCCCTGGCACAATTTCTGTCACACCGTTTCTATGACACCGTGACTGTGACACTATTTTTTGTGACACGGTTTTTGTAAAACCGGTTATGTGACACCATGATTGTTACACTATTTCTCTTACACCATTTTTTTGACACCGTTTTTGTGACACTGTGACCAGGACACCATTTATGTGACACATTTTCTATGACACCATGACACTATTCACAAAATTGGAAACAATATTCACAGAACTAGAAATTTGGTAAAGTGTTGGGGATGAGTCACCTTGACCTCCCAGAATATCTCAACCACCATATTTTAGTAAGGGAATATACCAGAGAGGTTTGGGTAATTACATCCGATACCTCCCAAAACATTCTCATATGTGAAAATCCAAAACCAATCCAAAACGAAAACAAAAATGGGTCTGAACAACCACTCTTCAAGATACCTCTAAATCGAGAGCAAGCCATAATAATAAAAAAAATAAATCCATCTTATAAACACGAAAGGTCTTTAACCACAATGTGAACATAATTACATAAAAAAGAATTAAACATCAAACAACACTGGGTACTGAGCACATATCTGTGACTCACATTCCCATGTACTCTCCTCTAAACCACCGTGTCACCACAAGACATGAACCAAGAGAATAGAACACCCACACAACACCTTCTCTATGGGGTCCTATATCTCTTATTGCTTCTCCTCGAAGGCTGCATCATCATCGACATCGATATTTCTCCAATCGATGACATGTGAGTTGTCATGAAGATAACTATAGAGTTGTGATACATGGAAAACATCATGTATCCGGATCATCTGTGGGGGAAGTTCTACTCGATATGCCACGAATCCAACACGATCCAACACATCAAATGGTCCAAAAAAATCTGCGGTGAAAGCTTACTCCCACGACCAAACCATCGCTGCCCACGACGGGGAGTCACCTTCAAAAAACGTGATCACCAACATCAAAATCCATAGGTCTACTCCTTTGATTGACATATGATTTTTGATGATCCTGTGCTGTCTTCATCCTCCCACGAATCACCTGATCAATCTTTTTTGAATTCGACACTAGTTCTGGTCTGAGAATTATTGACTCTCTGACCCTAGTCCAGCACAACAGATAACAGAATGGTCAGCCATACATGGCTTCAAATGGCACCATACCGATGATGGAGTGAAAAATATTGTTGTAAGAAAACTCCACCAAGGGTTAGTGCCTCATCCATGAACCTCCAAAATCTAGGACACAAGATCACAAAATGTCTTCACAAGTTCAGATGGTTTACTCTTTCTGACTATCTATCTGTAGATGAAAAGCATTGCTAAGGAATAACTAAGAACCGAAAGCATGCTGGAGATCTCTCCACATCCTAGAGGTAAAAAGTGGATCTCGATCATAAATAATAATCCTTCGGACTCCATGGAGTCTAACCACCTCCTCTAGATACTATCTTCACAAAACTTCCACAGAGATCGACTCATTGATTGTTATAAAGTGGGAAGATTTCGTTAAATTGTGCACTACCACCCAAATAGCATCATGATCTCCAGGAGCTTGAGGTAAACTAGAAACAAAGTCCATTGAGATATCCTCCCACTTCCATTGAGGAACATCTAACAGTTGTAGAACACCACCAGGAACACCGTGATTTTCTTTCACCTTCTGGAAGACCAAACATCGAGACACAAACTCCGCAATTGCATGCATCAACCAAGGACACCAAAATTGACTCCTCAAGGATTGGTACATCTTTTTCATTCCAGGATGCACTGATAAATGTAATATATGGAACTCTTTAAGAACTATACCACACATTTCCATAAGGAACAAAATGTCTTCCATCGTACAACACCTGGTGTTGTTCATCCTCAGACCAACCATCAGGGGCCTCGCCGCAAACAACTCGGTCTCTCTAAACCTCCTCCTCTAGATCCCCCAACTCAGACTCTTCCACCTACTGCACTAGATATGACTGCACCATCATCTAGAAAATACAAACTCTACCCCAAACTTCTCCCATATCAAGATTTAATGCTGAAATTTCTTCCATTACTCACTAGGTATCACTAGATTCACGCACTACATCACAATGTGACTTACGGCTCAGCGCATTAGTTACAACATTCCCCTTTCCAGGGGTATACGATATTTCAAAGTCGTATTCTTGTAATAAATCCATCCACTGATGCTTCTGCAAGTTTAAGTTACAATGGGAGAAAACATACCTTAGGATCTTATGATTAGTGAAAACCACAAAGCACTCTCCAATGAGGTAATCTCTCCACAACTTCAGAAAAAACACAATGGCTTCCAACTCAAGATCATGGGTGGCATTGTTACATTCACGGGGACGTAACTACCAAGACCCATAAGAAACAATTGATCTATGATGCATTAGAAAACAACCTAACCCTAGATACAAAGAATTGGATAAAACATCAAAGTAAACCCCCACTACTGGAAGACAAAGAACTGGAGCACTTACTAACTTCTCCTTTAGATACCTGAAAGTTTCCAGACACTAATCAGTCTACATGAACGCTTAATCCTTCATGGTTAATGCTACCAGAGGAGTCGCAACTCAAGATAAATTGGCTTCAAACATCCTGTAGTATCCTGCAAGACTAAGGAAACATCACACCTATGCCACTATCTTGGGGGATGCCGAAGACATAAATACTTTTATTATCGATGGATCTATAGATAGTACCTATTGGGACTCAACATTCCCCAAGAAATGGACTTCTTGAGACCAAAACACCCACTTCGACAACTTCCCAAACAGCTGATGTTAATTCAGAATTCCTAAAATAGTGTGTAGATGCTCTACATGCTCCTACTTAGACAAGGAGTGCACAAGGATGTCATCAATTAAAACCACCATGAACTTATTTAGGAACTCATGGAACATCATGTTAATCAATACCATTAATCCTACTAAAGCATTCTTCACACTGAACGGTATTACAATGTACTCATAATGCCGATAACGACAACCGAAATCCATCTTCAGGATATCCTCATCCTTCACTAGCATCTGATGATATCCTGACTACAAGTAGATAATTGAAAAACAACTTTCCCCATTAATTTGATTGAATAAATCATTAATCCATGGAAGAGGATAGATATTATTCACTGAAACATTGTTTAAGCGATGAAAATTGTTACACAACTGAAAACTGTCGTCAGCCTTCTTAACGAACAAAATCGGTGCACCCCACAGTGACACACTCAGCCAAACAAAAATGCACTGTAACAGACCATCAAACTATATACGTAGATCTTGTAACTCAGAAGAGGCCATCCTATATTGATATAAAGAGATATGAGACACTCCTGGTTGTAGCTTGATCCCAAACTCGGTCTCTCATCAAGGGGGTAATGCTACAACCTTTTCTAAAAAAAATTAGGGTACACTTCTACGAGCCTAGGAAATGCCAAATATGGAATCTCTAAAGAACATAGAATCAACTCATCCATAAAGTATAATATGGAAAGAACATTCCTATGACCCATTCGAGGTTCTTGCTCACCAATAAACACCACTAGATCTCCATCCTCAATGAAGAACACAACCTTCCTCCTGAAGAAATCAATGATAGCCTGCACCGAATACAAAAAATCCATGTTGAGGATGAAATCATATAGTTGTATCCATAAACATAGGAAATCTCCACAAGAGTGGTGCTAACCCATAACTTGATCATAATCTCTACATACTTCAAACTTGTTAACTCAACCACCAAATGGCATAGTCAATTCCAAGGGAACTAAAATCCTCTCTACCTCAAGTCCCAAAGCATGGACAAGGTTAGACGATATGAAGGAGTGTGTCACTCCTAAATTATACAAGGCATAAAACAAGGTAGAAAATAAGAAAAGGGTCATGCGAATGACGTCTGGCTCTCCTGGAGATGACAACACTAAAGCCTGAAGCTGACCATGACCTCCTCCATGGCCTCTCTGACCAAGATGAAAACCACCACCGTGGTTGTGTTCTGCTCTCTGAGGACATGGAGAATTAAGGGGATTTCTTATACCTTCACCATTTACCCTTTGCTGATCCAATGTTGGGGAAACCTGCAACAACATCCTCAGTTGGAACTGCCTCAATGGAGGAACCTGGAGAGGAACACCTGGTGTATGATGAATACTCTAAAAGGTTGGGAACTCTCTTTTCTAATGACCTCAACCACCACAAGAAAATCAAGGGTCTGATCCCATGACATAGGCCTAAGATCCACTTCCCCCAGAGAAACGAGATGCTGAGGGCTGGGACCTACCCCCGGCCGAACGAAAACTCTTTTCCCCTGAAAAACTGGAACGATGGACCACAACTCTACTTTGAGAGGAAACATGAATACTCCTCTCTCAGGATGATCCGATTCTATTAAATGTCTTGTCGATAAAGTATGCCCTCACCATCACCTCAATATATGTCTTCAGCATAAATGGGGTGACTTGGCGCAAGATCTTTTGATGTAAAGCCTCCTCAAAATGCATTTCCATGGCCTCCTTATCTAGAAAACGGTCTGAATCATATCATAAAGGGTTCTTAAAAATTATTGAAAAATCTTGCACACTGGAGCTCTTCTATCGAAGGGTTTTAATCTCTTGCTGACTGGACACCTTCGTAGTTGAAGAAATAGTCTCAACAATAAACATGTCTCGGAAATCCTCCTATGGGATCAATAACTCCTTGAAATCCCTGAGGAACAAGAACCACCACTACCTCACTGCTCCATGTAGCATCATCACAACCAAGGAAACCCAGTACTCCTTCTAAGCACATATCAAACTGAATCCTATCTCAACCTCCCCCAACCAGTCTTCTATGACTGCATCTGAAACAGAGCCCTCGTAATTCTGTAGACTCCGAAGTTGAAACTATTAGAGTGTCCTCCTCCAAGTGTCATTGTCATCAACATCTACCCTTTGAAGATCTGCTGTCACATCCTGCTGGACATATTCTATGCGATCCTGATGAGGACATCGACTTGGATTCATAGATATAAAATTACAAACTATTAGAGCTCCTAACCCTAGAATATTTAAGATTCAACATTAACTAATTAATTGTTTTCTATTATTCATTTTTGTTTAACCTATCCCAAGGTCTACCCATTCAAACACAAGCACAAAGAAGAATGATTCATGACCCTTTCCTAGGTCTCTACCCTGCAACTTGTATCACCTCATTTAGTAGCCATTTTAAACTGAAAGGTTTGTGCATTAGATCACAGGGGACCCAAAATGCCTACGTCTCAATCGGTATCTAGTCTTTACATCACTTTCTAAACAATATTAACATTGTTTCCCTAACAACCATTGAAACCTCGCATGTGCCTAACACGAAAATCCATCCTATTCCTCAACCTCCCTTTTATACCACATTGTCACAACCCCCTCCCCACAAGTTGTACCCCTCCTGGGATGGCAATGTGAGAAGGGAGAGAGTGACCCCTGAGTCCCTCCTCTAGTAGGCCTTGGGTTAGAGACTAGCACCAAGGTTATAGTAAACACACAAATGGGAGGCGTTACCCTCTAAGAGAACACATGCGAAAGAGGGAGATGATACATACAACAACCAACTCCAACTCAAACTAAAATATAAATGAAATACCAAGTGCACATATGTAATTTTATGAAGAACTACTACAACAGAAAGGGGAAAATAGTAAGTACCTAAGGAACTTAAAAACAACAACAACCCCAAGCCCGAACAGCTCCCGCCACCCCAAGGGAATGGAAACCATCTTGATCTCCAACCTTCTCCTAGTGACCCGAAAAATAGTTTATATAGACATAGGGTGAGTATAACAGTATACACAGTAGGATCCTCCCCAAATCCTCTGATGAAAAATTTAAAAAGCATGCTAAATCACAGTGAACAACAAGTGAATCTTACTCGTTACCTAAACAGGTATTCTAATTCCCAACCTCACCATGGTAACTCTCACCAAGTATCACATATAGGAGTATATAATATAATAAAAAATATCAAGGGTACCCCGCTACTACTTCCCCACTAGTTTACCACTTTCCCCCAATGTCGCACATCCTAATCCATATCTCTCCAAAAAGGTTAGCCCGCATCACCTGGGCGAAGCACCACAACATGCACCTCGTGCAAAAAAACCACCACGTCCATGTAAGAAAAGTAATCGGGTAGTTTCTGAGATCCACCATAGCTCTCGTAACATGTATCAAATGTTGTGCATTATACCTTAATCCATTACTACCCATACACCGAGTAAGGATCTTCAAGACATCACAACCTATACACGTTACACCTATAGTATTCTATAAGAAACAATATCTCGAATATATGTGTGTGAATAACCATAATACATTATAGCCCTACACACACATATATGGGGAAAACTAACCGATGTGCCTACCTACACAAGTAACTACTAGGAGAAGAGAGCGGGGCTAAAGGGGGTAGTCATCCATCCATCCTTTAAATGGAATGTTATATAAAACACCCCCAGGGCTCAGAATCCTTAGGTTGTTAGTGGCCTTAACTGAATGGGTGGAGTAGCATATAGAAACACAAAAAGTACAGAATATACTATAACACACAACCAAAATATGGGTATAACCTAGTCGTATACTCAACTGCATCTAACATCTCTCGGACTCCCAGCTACCACTTCTAAGACTATGTATCCTATAAGCACACAACAATTTAAAGATCTTGATTACATTACTTCATTCAATTTCTAGTAGTTTCACTTTATGTTAATTAATTATTTAAACATTAATTAACTATTAAAACTGTCCACATTACATTTCATTACCATCACACCAAAAGATCACTATTCTATTATATTGTAACTTCATCATTGTGTCCTAAAAAGATCCAACCCCATGGGTAGATATCATTTATCCAATAATATATTAAAAAAAATATTACTTTCCCATATTACCATGAATTCTAGAATAACATTATATTCTACTAAACACAAGGGGGATCAACAAAATGATTAGATGAACTGCCCATCGATTCTTTTCCACCTATAGCAAGCGCATAGACCCATCCTCCCTTGGGAAGCTATACACAGAAAGCATGTGGAATACCCCATGTGTGTTCAACCCTTTTGGAAGGAGGGTAAGCAAACAAGCTGCATTGATTAGTGGGGAATGTAAGGAAGATAAACAACCAACAAGAAAATATAAGAATCCAAACATTCACATCCTACCCATTCCATCATCTCTTGTGTCCTCCCCGACTCCCACATTCATAAACCGATGCATCTTGCCACTCTAGGAATCAAATGCTGCCACAACAAATGGGCCTCCATGCCCCCACATATCACAACAGCAATCGAGACTCACATCACAACACAAGCACTAGGAAAAAAACATCATATCAACTGGGCTCTTGGCCCTTTAAACTAGGCATTCTGCCTTTATACATAATGAGATATCATAGCTCCAAGCATAAGGATCTTGGCCTTCACAAACAAGACGGTAACTAAGAACCCTACCAGGAATTATATTTTTATCAAAAAGCCTGTTGTTTAATCCATCTAGTATTAACCAATTTATTATTTTTTGGTTTCGAATATGGGAAACCTAAACAGCAAGCTATCATAGATATCAAAAAAATTGATTAAACATGGTTACTACATCAATTTTATTAACACCAAAATTACAATAACAACAACCAAATTCATTTAAATGACTCTTTATCATTATCTAAAAAACTATCAGTTAATTCTGGCTTTAAGTTCTTTACTAATTTCTATCATGAACTAAAATCTAAACAAATCAAGCTTAGATATCAAACTATGTAGGAAAAAAGAGAGGCAATAACATACGATCGATATCAATTTATTTATCCGGTTCAAATATTTAAAATGTAAATTCCATTGTGATCCAGTGGGATAAAACATTCTAAACCTACAATTTTAGGTAAAATAAAATAGAATCAACAAATCCTCTACCACAAACAGTTCTTAATTTAATTTATATGAGAACGAGCCACAAAACGGGTTATGATCTCCTTCCCCCATGACAACTGTATCCACTCGAGGATGTAGAGACACCACCACACCGGTCAACACACACGAAAAGTCCATTAGGAACACAGATATAGCATTACATAAAAGGTAATGGAGAAACAGAAGGCTATGAAACCAAAAAATGAATATAGATCATACTTTATATCGAAGATTGATCAATACTGCTTGGTTGCACAAAAAATAGAGGGTGCAGTTGCAGTAAGATGAAATTCAAGGGGAACTTATAAAAGGAGGAAAGATTTATCGCACAAATACTATTAAAAGGAAGGTATGTTTTGAGCATCTCACACCAGAGAACAAAGATAAATAACAAGGGATGAAGATATCTCTTCCCTTTAGAAGATTTAACAGAGTAGCATTTTATGATACACTGGATTTTCCATTCAATGTGGATTGCAGTAAACCACATGGTTTGAACAAGTAAAAGAATCTCGAGCCTTAGTAAAATTAATGTAGGAGTTATGGGATTTGAATTGGCCTTAAATTTCATAAAACAAGGCTTCAAATGCATTTAACATCAAAGAAAACATTAAATCGAAAAAATTGGAAAAATCTAGAAATTTGGAAAAGAAATAATGAAACTATTCCGGAAACAATGTTCATGAGTTGTGAGACCGTGTATGTGACACTATGACTATGACACTGTGACTGTGACACCGCTTATGTGACACCTTGTCTGTGAACCTATTTCCGTGACACTGTCTCTGTCACACTATTTTTGTGACACCGTTACTGTGACACTATTTCTGTGACATCGTTTCTATCACACCATTTCTGTGACATTGTGATTGTAACACAATTTTTGTGACACCATTTTTGTGACACTGTTTTTGTGACATAGTGACTGTGATACTATTTTTGTGACACCGGGACAAGATTCACAAAATAGGAATCATTGTTCACAAAACTACAAATTTGGAAAATCTTTGGGTATGGGTCACCTTGACCGCCTAGAACAGCTCAACCACTATATTTCACCAAGGTAATAGACCAAATAGGTTCAATCCATTAAATATGATCTTATTAAAAAAGATACTGTGGGTGAATTCAACAAGGGAATTTCTATCCAATATTAGTGGCTTCCTGAGTTATTTAGAAACTACTCCTGTATTGGGAACTCTTATTAAAATGTCGTAAGAACCTACAATGCAGTATTTTTAAGAAATATGGTCATGTGTCTAATAACTACTAGTCTAAGCATCTTGATGGTGAATATTGAAAGGTGTGACATCCTGGTCCCAAGAGGGGAAGGTAGTTCTTCAAGAAGGTGCAAAAGGATGCTTCCCCTACTAAAAATTCTCATGTTGTTGGAATATATTTTTCTAATGTTTTCAATAATGGGGTTGTTGATTTTGGTTTGAGGACTCCTATTCTGATATAAATGGATCCTTATGGTGTGATCCTCATGCAGGTTTAGGGAAAAAATTATTCATTACAGGGGGTTGATTCTTCTGGCCATGAAGGTCATGGAAGGGTGTTGGAAGGGCCTCTAGTGATCCATTTGCTGGAACAAATTGGGGACAGACCAAAAGGATTCTAGGGATGACATTATTGCTGATGAGGAGGATGACCAATCATAGTATTAGGTTGTTTCTCAAAGAGAATCCCACTATGAAATGAACCATGAGTTACTTATTTCTTATTAATGAAATGGAAAGGCCAATGTGATGGATTATATGGAATTTCAAATGATTTTACCTTAGAATCCCAAAGATCCTTCAATTGTGCATCAAAATGTCTCACATATTTTGATGTATGAATAAAATAAGCTGATCATTTCTTATCCCATATATGAGAAGGTGTACAAGCACATAGTTGAGAATCATATTAACAATCCCTTAAGCAAGATTGGTGATGGATATATGATTTTTTTGTGGTATTCCCCACATCACTTTACTGATAAAATGAAAAATGTATATGAAACCTTTGATAAGGACTAAAATGAGTAATTTGATATTTCATGAGTAAGAAACACTAACTTAAAATATATTAAGGACTAGAAAGGTTAGAGGCCCCCTGAAGGACTCATTAGGTAAGAGGATTATTGGTTTTATTGCTTCATGAAGTTATTTTTTCAAATATAGAGCTGAAGGGTTTTGTTTGTAATGATTTTTTGATAGTTCATAAATTATAATCCCTTAATATTGAGGGTGTAGTTTTCTCCAATCCAGAGATGTAATTTTGGGATTTATCTGGGAAATTCAAAATTAGTTCCACTATATAAGACTCCTAATAATCATCGGTATAATACAAATGAGGCTTCACAAATGAATAATACATGGTGGTGAGGTAGGAATCCAAACAGAAGAGGGATATTTTTTTGTAAATTCGGGCTCTGGAGTGATGAAGTACTGATTTTATTTTTAATTTTATGTTGGTACAAAATCCTTGCTTGACCTACCTCATTTATTGTATGTTTTTTGTAACGTCCCAAGAAAATGAAAAATATTTAATAATTTGTTAATACTAACTAAAAACGATTTAATAAAGAAAAATTTATAAATATTTTGTATAATAAAAATATGTTTTGAATATACAATACTACTCAATTTTTTCAAATATCATTTTTGTAACTAAATAAATATATATAAACATATTTGATTATGTTTTTCAAAATGATATTTTCAAATAATAAAATATTTGAAATAACATGTAATATATATATTTTTAAGATTCTTGAATTATAAATATGATTAATATATTTTTACTATATCATTTCATCAAACTGTGAAATATTATTATATAATAAAACTATATTAATATAACGCTGAAATTATACATATATGAATGAAATTGGATTATAATTTGTTTTATAAAAGTATGAAAATTTATAAGTAATGATACTTTTAACTCATTAAATAAATATAATTAATTTGGTTTATAAAAATTTATGATATATATATAATTATAAAACATGAATAAATTATTATTACTTTTCAATGAAGTTTGTTTATAAATAAAATAAATTTTCATTTATATATATCTATAAAAAATTAATAATAAATGATACAAAAGGAAGAAGTAGGGGGATGCGTGTCATTTGAAGGTGATATATGGGGGTCTAGTGTTCACCGAAGCCTAAGCAGGGTTCTTCATGGGATAGTTGAAGGCTTTGTTGGGCATTGGAGGTTTTCCTTTGGGTGTAGGCGATACTGAGCATTGTGGTGGTAGATCTCAACTATCATGTGATGTGCAATCAAGCCTTGATCATCGATGAGGAAGGATGGTCACTTTCAAGTGTGGAATGAGTGATGGTGTTGGGGTTTTCTATGCTTAGAGTTCAACTGATATCTATAACCATGGATTTATATATTCTTCAACCTACTAATGTAGGCACGTGACTTCCTCGTTTTAAATTTCTAATTTGGTCTAACTCAGATGGTTTTCGTTTTTTTGTTTTCTTCTCCCATTAGTTCCTCTAATTAATTGAAATCTATTGTAGTTTTCCATTTGATTTTAGACTATGAAAATCTAATATAATTTGGTCATTTCAAAATGAATATGTCAAATTTTTCACTAGTCTTGTGTCATTTTTGTTTGAATGATTAGTAATACATAGATAATATTTTCATTTTTGCCTCTGTGTATATAGATTTTGGATAAAGATTGTGTGTGTGTTGTTTTCTTGAAAATATTCCTCTTCTGGTTCACAAATAAAGTTCAGCCTTGTTTATATTTATGTCACTATATATTAGTGAATCTTATGGATATAAGATCCATATTCTAGTATGAAATGAAAATTGGATAACCAATTTTCTATTCAGAGAGTGGGAGTCTATACTAGCGGAATAAGTTCTTCTAAATATGTCTGCATTCCATGTAAGGGGAATAATTATTATCATATTTATCTTGTAAGGGATCATTTTAAGTTTTATGACTATTCTGATCTAAATTATGTTATGAAAATGTTATGTAAGGGTGTTTATTTTTTTAAATAAATCCTATTAATATTACATTAGACTCTTAATTCTGCAAGGGTGATATTTTATATATTTATTTTCAACTAATTTCTTAGTTTTCAAAATTAGTAGGGAGATTTATTTAGATTGCATTTTATATGAAAATTGTTTATTTATAATTTCAAATCATTGTATTTATCAATATATATATATGGGTATTATTTTCATACCTCATTAATAACTAATTTGATGCTATTTAATTATTTAATTATTTCTATTCCATGTTTTATTCTTGTATTAATTCCAAGTCTATACATTTAATTCAAGTATTAAATATGTGTGTATTTTTTTATTCATGATATATATATATGGATATATATATAACATTATTTTATTATTGATATACATGTATATATATATATATTGATGTTTTATTTTTCATACACTTCAATTAAATCATGTTAGTATCTTACATGGGTGTATGATACATATGTACATACTATTAAAACATAAATAAAAAAGTTTATACAACATTCAAGTCCATTGATTTCTAATTTCAGTTATATGATTATGTATATATATAAATATATAAATTTACTTCTTAAAGATATGTTCTTTACAACTATGTAAATGTATATATATATATATATATCCATGAAATGATAAATTTATATTTTAAAGAAATGTTACTTTGATAATTTTTTGTTTACCGCATAATTATCTATTGCTTGTGGTTATTTTTTAGAAGGAAAAATTATACCTTTTATATTGTTGATATTTTATTTGAAGAGTTTATGTACTCATTCCATATACAAGTAATACATAATTCATGATTTATATCCATACATTGATGATTTTTCATGACTCTTTATACATTAATATATGCATACATGTATGCATAAGCATTGAACAAATTTAACATTTATTAGAACTATTTTTAAAATGGATTGTTATGTGATTTTAAATAAACATTTAAGTACGTGGATGATAATTAATCTTCCATGTAATATGAAAAGTCAAGTATCAATAGATTTGGTTGTTCCAAATCTAACAAGTAAATATCCATGGAAGTTTACATTTATATATTTATATATAAATAAGTGTATTTTAATTTAACGCTTGTTTATGTTTTGAAATAAAAACCCCAGGGGAAAACATATATATATGTATGAAAAGATTAAACGTTTTTTTATAAAAAATTGACACATGAACTTGGTAAACATGATAGGGAGTGGGGAGTGAACACGTCCCTTAGGAAAGTGTGTAGGCCCACATAGCCTCCCAAATATCAAGTGGCCTCCTGTGTTTTTTTAATAGCGTTCTCAATATTTTTCAAAAACACTTGAATATGTTTAAAGTAACTGTGAGAATAATTAATTTATAAATAAATACATTATTATTTATAAGTATTTTGTAATTTCATAGATTGTTTTAAAAAGGTATTTTAAAATTTATATTTTAAATTATTTTTAAAATAATATTTTAAAAGGATTTATCATAGATTTTAAAACCCCTTACTGGGAAATTTAATTCTCACCCCTTATTTTAAATTATTTTTCACATGTTTATTAGTGGTCACAATAGTATTAGCTTCGAATAAAGAGTTAAAAATGTGAATTCAATTTGTTTATTTAATTTTTTTTTCAGTTTAGCCCTTCTAAGTTGTTTGTCATGTATGAAAACCTCCAAAACCTAGACCAGTAAAAGTTCTTGGTATGGTATAAATGTTGTGTGTTTGATAAATTTAATTTTTTAAAAAATATATATATAAAATTTATATGTGATGAGTTTAATAGCCCAAGCTTAGGTCATTATACATTGTTTCAGAGAAATTTCCTAGATTACTTTGGATATTATATGTTTTCATCTCAGAATTAGAGTATATGAGTCCTAGTTTTCTCAATTCTAAAGACATAAATTCATAATTTTTTTGACTGATTAATGAATTTTAAGGGTGAAATTCCTTTTAATGGTTGAATAATGTTACATCCCAATAAAATTAAAAATAAAAATAAAATTATTTAATATTTTGTTAAGGATAACTAAGAAGTGATTTAATAAAAAAATTAAAAATATTTTGTATAATCACAATATGTTTTGAATATAAAACAGTACTCTATTTTCAGAATAGAATTTTGGTATCTAAATAAATATATAAAAACTTATATCATTTGTTTTTTAAAATGTATATTTGTGAATAATGAAATATTTGAAAAAATATGTATTGTATTATTTTAAGTGTTATTGAATTAAAAATATGATTAATAATTTTTTTACTATTTTGTAACATAAAACTTTGATATATTATTATATAATATAACTATTTCATTAAAATATTAAAATCATATATATATTAATGTTATTGGGTTACAATTTGTTTTATAAAATTTTTAGTATTTATAAATTATGATAATTTTGATTCATTAAATAAATATAATTAGTTTTGTTTCATAAAAAGATATAACATATATATATATATATATATTAAATTAAAAAACATGATTAAATTATTATTACTTTTTAATGTTTAAGTTTTATAATTTAAATCAAATTTCTTTTATATAAATAATAAAAAGTAAAAAAAATCGATAAAAAAATAAGGGGGAGGTATGTCGTCTATATGTGAAAGAAGGTGGTCAAGGGTCATGGGAGCTTGACCAAGGTACATCAATGGAGATCTGAAGGCATCGTTGGGTACTAGAGGTTTGTCTTTGGGTGTAGGAATTTCTGAGAGTGGTGGTGGTAGATCTTGTTTGTCAAGAAAAACTCGAGAAAGCCTCAATCATCATTGAGGAAGGACAACCACCATCATGTGTGGACCAAGCTCTAAAAATTGGGTTTTTATAAAGATAGGGTTTGAATACGTTCTAGATCCTAGGATTCGAATCTTATTCAACCTACTAAGGTAGGTGTGTGATTTCCTTGTTTTAGATGTCCGATTTGGTCTAACACTGATGGTTTTCATTTCATTTTGTTTTCTTCAACCATCAATGTTTCCATTTGACTGTAATTATTTGTAGTTTTATATTTGATTTTAAACTACAAACAACTTGTTTAATTTGGACATTTTATAATGAATCTATCAAAATTTTCACTGGTCCTATGTAATTTTTTTCAGATGATTTTGAATACCCAAATAGTATTTTCTTTGTTACCTATGTGTACACAACTTGTGGAGTTAAATTGTGTATGTGTGTGTAATTGTCTTGAAAATATTCCTCATCTGGTATGAAAAAAAATCCTTTTTATATTTATTTCACTATACTATAGTGAATCTTTTGGCTATAAGATCCATATTCAATTATGAAAATGAAAATTGGAAAACCTATTTACTATCTAGATGGTGGGAGTCTATAGCTGTAGAAGAAGTTATTTCGTATATGATTTCATTTCAATTTATCAGATTTATTATTTGCATATTTATTTTGTAAGGGATGATTTTATGTTCAATTCCAATTCTTATCTAAATTATGTTTTGAAAATATAATGTAAGTGTGTTTATTTCTTTTGAATGAACCAAATTAATATTTCAATAGAGTTTTAATTCTACAAGGGTGATATTGTATATATTTATTTTCTACTCATTTATCCGTTTTCAAAATTAGTAGGGAGATTCAGTTAGATTGTAGTTTATATGTAAATCATTTATTAAGAATTTTAAATAATTTTATTTCTCAAAAGATATATATATATACATATGGGTATTATTTCTAAACTTCGAGAATGACTACTTCAATGTTAATTAATTGTTTACATATTTTTATTCCATGTTTTATACTTGTATTAATTCCAAGTCCATACTTTTAATTCATGAATTTAATATGTGTGTATTTTTTTATTCATGATATATATATATATATTTATGTTAATTCTTGATATACATGTATATATATATTGAAGTGTTATTTTTTATACACTTTGACTAAATCATGTAAGTATCTTACATGGTTGTATGATATATGTGTATATACTATTCAAACATATATATAAATATAATCTATTCAACATTCAAGATCATTGATTTTTAATTTTTTTCAATTATTATGTATATATATATATTTATATATTTCTTAAAGTGATGTTATTCAAAACTTTAGTACATTTATATATATTTATATGAAAGGGTTAATTTATATTTTAAAGAAATGTTTCTTTGAAAATTATATGTGCGGCACATAATTATATATTTCTTGTGATTATATTTCAGAAGACAAATTATACGTTAGCTATTGTTAATATTTTATGTGAAGATTGCATGTACTCATGTCATAAATGTCATACACAATTCATGATTTATAGCCAAACATCAATTATTTTTCAGGTCACTTCATACATTACTACCTGAATATGAATATATATATATACATATATGTATATATGTATATACATATAGGCATAAGCATTGAATAAATTTTACATTTATCAGGAATACCTTCAAAATATATTTTTATGATATTATGAAAAAGAATTAAGTATGAATGATAATTAGTCTTCCATGTAAATATGAAAAGTCAAGTATTAATAGATTTTGTTATGCCAAATCTAACAAAAGAAATTCCATAAAAGTGTAAATTTATAAATTTATATATAAATATGTGTTTGTGCATTTTATCCTTCTTAATGTTTTGAAATAAAAACTCCATTTTAAAATGTATATATATAAGGCAAGGTGAAAAGGGTTTTATAAAAAAATAGGCTCTTGAATATGGTAAAACTATTAGGGAGTGGGGATTGAAGTCGTCCCTTAGGAATGTTGGTAGGTCCAGACAACCTTCCATGTATCATGTGGCCCCATGTGTTTTTTTCAAGAGATTCCATAATATTTTTAAAAAAGAACTGAAGTATGATTAAATAAATTTTGAGCATAATTAATTTTCAAAGGAATGCATTATCATTATTATGGCGTAAGTAATTTCCCATAAAGTTTTCAAAAGGTATTTAGAATTGAATATTTGAATGTATTTTCAAAAGAATATTATAAATGGATTTATAAAAGATTTTAAAACCCCTTACTGGGCTATTTAATGTCCATCCAGTATTATAAATTTCTTCCCTAGGGTTATTAGAGTTCCTGAGGGAGTTCACTTTGATTAAAGAGTTAGTCAACGTGAAGTGTTTTCATTTATTTCATTTTGTTCAGTACAGTCCTTCTAAGTTGTATGTCAGGTATCTAATCCTCCAAAACCTAGACCGGTAAAAGTTCTTGGAATAGTGTAAATATTGTGTATTTTGTCAGTTTACTTTTTATGAAAACAATAAAAAACATTTATAATTGCTCAATCAAGAAGCGCGGGCTCGAGTCCTTATATTTTTTATTTTAGTAATAAGTTTTGGGTCATGGGTTTCGTTACAAATCCATGACTGAGTCGTTTTCATAAATAAATATATTTATAATTCAAATATATTTATTATTTAAATATTTTTATAAATATATTTTCATAATGTTATATTATTATATTAGTATATATATTTATAAAATTCAAAATATACTTTATTTATTTATTATTTAAATATATTTAATATAATTTTATAAATATGTGTATAAAATTAAAAATTTGTTTATATATTTATATATATCTATATAATTATATATATATATTAATATATAAATATATATTTATTAACATATAAATATATATATTTATAAAATTATATTAAATATATTAATTATTTAGCTACATTTAATGTCAATTTATAATTAATTATTTATTAATTTAGTTCTAATTATCATTATAAATAAATATATTCAAAAATATTTGTACATAATTATAAATATATTTATATAATTATATATATTTATATAATTCTATATCAGGGTCCTTACCGCTTTGGTATATTTATATAATTATATACATTTATATCAATACATATATATATATATATATATATATAATAACAATATTTATTATTTAAATTTGTTTATTATAATTATATAATTATTTAAATATATATATTTCTAATTATTATTTTGAATAAATATATTTAAAAAGAAATTAAATATAATTGTAATTATATAATTATAAATATAATAAATATATTACTATTTAAATATATGTAACATAATTTTATAATTATTAAAAAATGTATTTATTTATAATTATAATTATAAATAAATATATCAAAGAATTATTTATATATATATTTAAATATATTTATATATACATATGTATTTATTAATTTATAATTACAAATATATTAAAAAAATATAACTAGATTTATTATAATTTTTTATTTATTTAAATATATAATTATTAATTTAAAATTTCATATATAATTCTTTTAAATAGTATATATATTTATAATTGTACAATTAAATAAGTAAAATAAAAAATTATTAAACAAATCATTTAAATATATTAATTATAACACTTTCTTGCAAATTTTGATTGTTAAAACTTAATAAATAAAAATGAATAAATATTATTCATATAAATTAAAAACATATTGATAATATTTCATGTATAGTAAATAAATATTAAAAAATTTTTACATAAATTTTTAACATTGTTATTGAATATATAATTATAATTGGATATATTAAATTAAATAAATTATAAAAATACTGAAAATTGAACTCATAACATTTACTTGAATTACAAACCTACATAAACACACATACACATCTACACACACATATACATTTACAAGTGTATACTCACACATAAACAAATATACATTCCATTATAATATATGTATATTTTAAATTAATTAATATGAGTGTAAATATATATATCTACAAAATATATTCATTTTTATATTATAAATTTTTTTAAATAAAATATTAGAATATTATAATTATTTCAACTATATAAACATTTTCTAATCAATGTATATGAATAAAATTTTAAACATTTTGACAAATATAAAATTGATAATTTTTTTTGTATAAAATAATGAAAATATATTTTTATTAAAAGTTATATTATTCATATTTATAAATTAATTTTTTTTAAAATATAGTTACTTTATTATAAATTATATTTACAAATATTGAAATATTTATTTATTTATTTATAATTATAACTATAGATAAGTTTATTTATAATTTTTTTTAAATATTTATAAATATATTTATTTATATATTATAGGTAGTGAGGGGTAAAATTATAGAGAAAGACACACACACACACCTCACACAAGCCAGTGGGTAGGTCATAGCCCCCCAAGGGATAACCCACCCATCAAGCCCACTTATTCATTTGATATATAGGCACATAGGCCTCTTTATTATATTTTTTTCCTTCAAGAATCTTTATAAGATATGTCTCAAAATACCCAAACCATCGTGATAACTGGAAATGTGATGCTTTCACCATCGAACAGACATCCCCTGCATTTCAATAATGAATAACCGATTAGTAATTGTCTCACTAGACATAGTGTCGTGTTGACACATATGACCGCCAGACCACCACCCCCATAGTGGAGCGGGGGTTCGCCTTTCTTGATAATCAAACCCAATACCACCCCAGATCAACACCACAACTCATGGTCATTCATCACATCCACCATAAATTGTGGCCTTGCAGGAGCCATCATCCCATTGACGATTGAAGTCAAACAGTCATTAACTAAACACACCACCACATACGACACACACCTTTCCCCCCTCAAGCATCACCAACAGCCACCATGGTCCTACATCACTTCCAACACAATTGTAGAGCATCCACCTGCCCGACACACCCTTTCGGTACATCATGCATGTCGCCACATGTACAATCAGCAACGACCATCCTAGCCTTCAACGCAACATATTGTAGTTCCCCTTCAATCACAGTCCAATTCTTCACAAGATTCAAATGCCACCTCCTTCAGATTTCTAGGGATGATAAATCATCACAACATCATTATTTCTTCCCCCATCGACTAGTACGTGTTCGCTATAGAATAACTCCCACACAATGTATGGCCCCCAAAAAAACTGTTCCCCGAAGAGATAGGGGAACAAATTGTAGCTGCACAGGATTGAACCCCAAACTGGATGCAGAATTACAAGGAACCTCAACCACTGAGGCACACCTCAACTATAATATATTTATATTATATATATATATAATTGTATATATTTATTAATATATAAGTATATATAATTATAAATATAGTAAATGTATATTATTTAACTTTTATATGTATTTTTTAGTACTAATAAAGGTTCACCTTTATCAGTTCTTTTACCTAAAAATAATAAAGGCACCCATTTTATCAATGCATTTTGTTTATCACACATAAAATTAGGCACGGAATATGCGCTAATTAGTGGTTGTTGATGTAGTTATCTTATGAAAAAGTTTTTTATGTATCCAAGATTCCAAAGACAATAGACCTATACGATTCTTGTGTGGATTATAATGCTAGGTATTGAATATTCATCCAGTAAGATGTAATATTTATGTATGAAATGTATGGACCACTATAATTTCATTATGATAAATAGGATATAGTCTCCCAACTATTCCACCATACACCCTCATGGACAATCAGAATCCTCTCACATAGAGGGAGGTTCCCATGAGGCCTTGTGGCCTACTTGACCAGTTAATTATCAGTGAATTAGGCTGGGGAAGTCTCAAAACACTTTCATGTAAATTATTAGATTCATAGAAAATAAAAATACACCCAATAATAAGTATGGTCGGACATGTATTCAACCACCACTTTTCTTGATAATGTAAAATCCCTCAGGCCATTGAATAGTTTTACAAAAAATCCCACTACCTATGGTTCAATAGTCAAGCGATACATCAATGTTATCAAAAAAGTAACACATAACAAGTATAAACTATAATTAACCTTTAAATTTAATTAAATAACTCATAAACAATCCAAATTCAAGGTCAAAAAGTAAATGAATTGTTTACCAGGAATGAAACCCCTTAAATGCACATGTGACAATTTTTAGAAGAATTTAACACACGTTTAAGAAAAATCATATATCAATTCATAATATAAAAAATTTATATCTATTAATAAATTAGGGAATATTCTAAATAAACAGACATTTAATAAATTGTGAAATAAGATAAACATCTATGAAAAAATCATAAACATAAAAATTATCAACACATTATAGTTAACTCATTAATTATGAACATTCCTTAATCAAATAAATGAAAAAACTTATTTATTTATAATTAAAACTCCATAGTATTATCATTCTAGATTACATTTTAAAGTATATGATGTTTAATAAAAACATATAAAATTTATATTTCTTATAATCAACTCATATATTTTTATATATAGTACAAAATTTAACTATCATATATTTAATATTATTTGAACATTGATCATATCAATTTTCCAAATTCCTTGGGATATGGTTCCAAAAATTTATCAAATAAGGACTTCAATTTGATCATTTAAAATGAATATCAAGGAAAAATTAAATTATTAAAATATCTTTTTTATATTTTTCAATATTTGTTATTTTATAAATAGATAATAAATGACCTTATAATTTCAAAATATACATTTTATATAATGAAAAGTTATGCCATTCCACCTAGATCAAAGTTATTTAATATTAATAGTTAATAATAGATATAATATTTTATTATATAATTTAAGAAAATTTAAAAATTAATTATAAACATTTTATATTTAATTAATTTATAATAAGTTAACAAGTTAAAAAAATATACCAAGGATATATTTTTCTATAATCTATGAAAAAATTTATAATTTACCTAATTCAATTCATAATTTTAGAATTTCTAAATAATAATTTTTTCTATTATACAGTATTTTACATTGGAATAACCAATCATAAATATTAACTTAAAAAATTACACTACCATAGTTTGACCCTTAAACAATGCACAAAAGGGGATTTAGAAGCACTAAAAAACACTTTTTCCCCTCAACACCATTAAATGGGGGGGGGGGGTTATAAGCTCTAAACAAAGAACTGATATTGGTTATATTTTATCTTTTCTAGTTGAGAACTGATAAAAGAACTCAATTATATGATCTTTTATAAGCTTTAATAAAGGGGTGTGGTTATCAGCATAGATTAAGGCCCACCTGTTATATTACATTGTTTGAATAATGACACACCACAACAAATACACCTATAACGTGTATGAAAATACATAATTTAATTGAAATAAGTTTTATTTCAAAAATAAAAAAAATACAATATAAATTTCAAAAAATATTTTTAATATTAAATTTTCAATTATTATCTACAAAACTTTAAAATCATTAACATTTCATCATATTTGGCACCCATGTCCCCCTCTCAAAAAACCCAAACCATGAATCAACTATTAAACAAACCATCCAAACCAGAACAATTGAATCCACTAATATAAGAAAAAAATCTTTTTTCATCAATACTATAAATAAATATATTAAACAGAATATGAAAGAATACATTAAAAACATGTCCATTTTAAATAAAACCACACACTTATTATCATACCGGAAACACAGTGCGTCCGATTGAGGTGGGGTAGATTACTACATCTCAAAAATGACTAATGGATCATTTTACTAAAGTATTGAAACAGTCTGAATATGTTTGATCAGTTTTAAGTCTGTTTCTTTTCTTTTTTACAAAAATTTCATTTAAAATATAAAACATGCACATTGGGTCATACTGTTCATATAGTGTTTTTGGCTTGACATGAGACTAATTTTTACACATCACAGATGACTTATGAATATTTTTTTCGAAATTATCAATATAATCTGAGTACATTTTCTAGATTTTTATTAGGTCGGACATATTTTTAACTAAAATGTAAATTTTAGATTTATATTGGACACTTTGAGTCATATCAGGTAAAACATATATCATATTGAGGTGTTGATTATTCCTATATTTCAAAAATGACTTATGGGTTATTGTATTAAAGAATAAAAAAATATGAATGTGTTTTTTTGGTATTCTAATTGTACATTTTTAAATGTCAATTTTAAATAAAAGACACACTTGGAGACATGCCAATCACACCGTGCATCAGATTATGGTGTGGGTTATTTATATAGGTCACAACTCAGAGATGTATCATTTTTATAATTTGTCAAAGCAATCTATATACATTTCCTTTGTGTTGAGTAGGTCACTTGTTCTTTTTACTAAAAAGAAATTTTAAAAAGAAAACACAAACTTTGGGTTATACTAGTCACATCGTGTGTTGGTTTGACATGAGACTGATTCTTACATGTCAAAAATGACTTATTAATTATTTCCCTAAAATATCATGATAGTAGGAGAACATTTTCTGGGATTTTAAGGAGAAACACTTGTTTTTTACGAGAATTTCAATTTTAAACTAATATAGGAGACTCAAAGTCATATTGGGAATACAATTTATTATATTTAGGTGCGGATAATTCCTACACATAAAAAATAAATTATGGATCATTTTTCAAATGTATCAAAACAATATAAATCCGATTTCTCAATCTTTATTATGTCACTTTTTTTTAACAAAAATTAAAGTCAATTTTAAATAAAAATACACACTTTGAGTCATACTAGTCACATCGTGCACAATATTGATTCTTGGTGATTCCTACACATAAAAAATGACTTATAGATCATTTTTCTAAAGTATCAAAACAATATAAAGGTGTTTTCTTAGTTTTTAGTATGTCAACTTTTTCTTTTTACTAAAATTAATTTTAATTTAAAATAAAAAATATATAATTTGAGTTATATCGGTCACACCATGCATCATATTTAGATGAGGTTTATTACTACACATGAAAAATGACTTATTGATCATCTTAATAAACTATAAAGATAATTGAAATGTGTTTTATTAGTTTTCACTATGTCGCTTGTTAATTTTACTAAAATTAATGTCAAAAATAAATAAAAAGAAAAACTCTCAGTTATACCAGTCGCACCGTATGTTAGATTGAGTTAGGGTAGAATATTATACATAAAAATTACTTATGTATAATTTTCTAATGTATAAAAACAATCCGAATGTTTTTTCTTGGTTTTGAGTGTGTAACTTTTTCTTTATACTAAAATTAATGTCAATTTCAAATAAAAAGACACACTTGGAATCATATCAGTCACCCCATGAATCATATTGAGGTGTGACATAATCCTATACATCAAAAAAGACATATGGGTCATTTTGATTAATTTAAAAAATAATCATAAGTTGTTTTCTTGGTTTTGAGTGTGTTATTTGTGTTTTTTACTAAAATAAAATTTCATACTGGACCCACACACTTTGATTCATACCAGTCACATCATGTGTCAATTTTATGTGAGACAAAGTCCTAAATGAAAAAAAAACTTATCAATCATTTTACTAAAATTTTAATATAATTGATGTTTTTTCTTGGTTAAGTGAGTGATGTAATTTTTGAGCTGAACTATAAATTTTAAATTGATAACGAACACTTTGAGTTATACCGGTCACAAAATGTGTTATAATTAGGTTTTTTTGATTACTAATCATCAAAAATGACTTATAGATCATTTTAAAAAAGTAAAAAAATAATATGTTTTAATTTTATTAGTTTTTATTCTGTCAATTGTTCTTTAAAAAAAGTTAATGTCAAAATTAAATAAAAAGACACACTTGGAGACATATCAGACACCATGTGCATCTGATTGAGGTGAGGATGATTCCTACACATCACGGATGACTTATAGATAATTTTTATAAAGTATCATAACAATTAAAAGGATTTTAATTTTTTTTCAATATGTCACTGCTGTTTTTTACTAGAATGTAATTTCAAATAAGAAACATGCACTTTGAGACATAGTAATCACATATTGTGTTTGTTTTATATGATATTTCTTATTACATGTAAAAATATGACTTACGAATCACGTTCCTATGTTTTCAAGACAATCATAGTTAATTTTTCCTATTTTTAGTGAGTGACACATTTTTTGAACCAGAATGTCAATTTTAAACTGATTACAGACACTTTGAGTTATACCAGTCACATCATGCATCCAATTTAGGTTTGATTGATTTATAAATATCAAAAATAACTTATCAACCATTTTACAAAAGTATAAAAAAATATGAATACTTTTATTTAGTTATGAGAATTTCACTTGATCTATTTACAAAAATTAATAGCAATTTAAAAAAGACACACTTAGAGTCATATCGGTCACACCCGACATCAGATTGAGGTATGAATGATTTCTACATATATAAAATGACTTATTTTTTTATTATCCTAATGAATAAAAACAATTTAAATGCATGTCATTGGTCTTAAGTATTTAACATTCCATTTTACTAAAATTAACTACAATTTAAAATAAAAAGAGACACTTGGAGTCATACCAGTCAAAATATTTGTCAGATTGAGGTGTGGATGATTAATACACATCCAAAATGACTTATGGATCATTTTAGTAAAGTATCAAGACAATTCGAATGTGTTTTCTTAAGGTTGCGTATTTTATTTGTCTTTTTACTAAAATTCATATCAATTTTAAATAAAAAGACCCACTTGGAAACATACGAGTCTCACCATGAATCGAGTTTAGGTTTGGGTGCTTCCTACACTTTAGAAATTACATATGCATAATTTTCATAAAGTATCAAAACAATATGAATTATTTATCATAGTATTTAGTATATCACTTGTGTTTTTAACTAAAATTAATGCCTAATTTAAATTAAAAGACACACTTGGAGTAATTTCAGACACACCATGTGTCCTGTTGAGGTGAGTCTAATTCATACACATTTTAAATGACTAATTTATCATTGTACTAAAGTATCAAAACAATATAAATCGTTTTTATATTTTTGGATTTTGTGTTGTGTGTTTTGATCTAAATTGTAAATTATAAACTAAAAACAGACAGTTTTAGGAATATTGAGCACAATATGTATCAGATTGGGGTAAATATGTTTGATTTTGATTTGTATGTTTTTCATTAACTTGTCTTAAAAAACTAAAAACAAATATAACTATTCCATTTGGATAGAAAATTAAACCCCATGATACTTGAAACACCTCATACAAAGGAATCATGTTGTCTACTTTCCAGATTGTTGCAGACGATTGAGGGGAAAATATTACATCCCAAAAATAAACCACATATATAAAAAATTTTTGTTTTTAATACAACGAATAAATAAATTTATAATAAATAAAGTAATTCATTAATTAAATTTCAATTTTAAACTAAAACCATCCAATATTATTCATATCTCATACACCATGTATCAAGAAGAGGTATGGTTAATTCAATATTATCTTTTTATCCTACAATTAATGATCATAGTATATAGGTGAATCATCCATGTTGATGGGGTAATTAATTCATATTCTCTATCAAAATTACCAAAATAAGTATTTGATTAAAATAAAGAAAAAATTAAATAAAAAAGTTAGATAAAATGATGATAATATAAACTAAATAATTATTATGAAGTCATAAATTCATGATATATGTGTACATTATGACATTCGGTATGTTACCCAATCATTTCTAAAGAAATCCATTTTTTATGGTAAATATGAGGCATTTTGGCAGTTATCACAGTATTAGAAATATATAAATCCCCAAAGTATTAATAAATATTTTAAATAAAGAAGTAATTGTCTTTAGAAATACCTCTTCGGGGATGCTATTTTGTAGATGGTATATGATATCTCTTGTAAATTTGTAAGTATAATAACCACAATATTTTCCATTTTTTCATACACTATATAAGCATTGATAAAAATAAGTAATTTGACTAGATATGTATTTTTATAGTGATATATTATTATATATACTATAATAATTATCCACTTGTAAAAGTATATAGTCTATTTGTACACATAGATTGTAGTAATTCCATGATTTTCATAATATTTAAACACCACCCTATTAAAAAATAATTCTAATTAAAAAATAATATAAAATATATAATTTGAATTTTAGTTCTAAGATGTTGTATATAGTGCATTAGAATTTTAAAAACTTCATCACATGTTTTCAATTTTTTAGGTATTCACATAGTGAATCCACGAAATAAATATCTAAAGTATCCAAATTGACTACAATGAATACCCAAACATTCTAAAAAGGAATAAGTTATAAAATAATGAAAATATATTTGTTATAATTTAATTATAGAATTTTACCCATCTAGAGTTTGTAATGAAAAGATTTTATCATACATACATTTTCTTTCAAATTTTGTGGCCAAATTTTACACTATTGAATAAATTTTAACTAATTCCATTTTTTGGTATGTATAAGTAATGTAAGGACTAAGGAATTTATATTTATGTGTATAGGGTTTTCCCTTCAAATAGTATTTATATAGATGTCTGAAAATATGTGAATTGTATTTAGTCATAATTAACATGGTAGATCATCTATTAGAAAAAAAATCATAAAAATACAACACATGTATGCATTTAGAACTGAGACTCCTAGCCATTAATACATGATGATTTCATTTACATTGTCACGGGAAATGAATTTTATATTGTCCAATCCAAATATTTGTTCCTCAAAATCAACAATGTGATTACTACCACTTTGAAAACTTATATCCACCTCAACCTTCAATGTTTTTTAATGTCGATATTCAATAGATGAGGAAAGGATCATTGTGAAGATCTTTTAGATATCTATATTGATCCTTTAGATCAGTTTTATTCAACCATTTGTTTCATCCCCCTCCCTTTGCCTTCATATAATAACATTCATCAGTTTAGACATTTTTCCATTTATTGTCAATGTTTTAGCATGAAAAAAATGAATACCTCTTTGTCAGTATGTTTTTTACATGATCTAATGACTGCACTATGAATATACCAATATCTTCCTCTAAGTATATATATATCTATTTCTTCAAATAGAGTGGGTATGTCAACACTCAACTCATGAGATATGCTAATACCCACTCTCACATTACCAGCTGCAAGTTATCTATTATTTAGATTGACTTATCGGATATTGAACACAGTAGCCCTCACAATAAGGTGATGGGTGGGTCTTGATAGATATAATTCATAGTCATATTCATCTTATAGAATACCAATAAAGGATATGTAATAGTGCATTCCAGATTCAAATTTCCTAGAAAATATTATGAGAATATTTATTACGACATATATGAACTATCATTAAGGGGTAATGGATCGCCTCAATGGTGGTAGGGGTGGGAGGGGGGATCTTTATGTAGTGGTTGTTCTTCTGTTATTTTTTCTCTTTTCTTCCCCCCAAACATTTTCTAGAAACTCTAACTGATAGTGAAATTTATCTTCAATGGAAGGTAATCGTTTCTGTATCTCTTCCTTCTGTTTAAATTTATCCCCATTTTATTTTATTTTCTAAAAATATGCCCAGGGTGTCACCCTAAAACCCATACCACTAACCCTATCATATTGCTCTGCCAATTCAAGGTCATCGATTGTAGGTGTTCATCCAATACGATTATAGGATATTCTTGTGTTTATGTCTGTTAGAAAATATAATAAAATAAGTAATAATTGTAATGTAAAAATGATTTTATGAAAAGAAATATTATGTCATACTTACATATGCTTACCACAATTTTTGTGGGTTTTCATCTTTTATTATCCCATATTTATTTACACATTACTCTTTCCATAACACATGACAAGGGATAAAAGTGGATTTGGATTTGGATTCATCAATCTAAATATAAACAGAGCAACATTCTTAATTTACTATAAGGATAAATTGGTTTTTCTTCAAGTTTCTTATTTTCATCACTCAGTTTCTATTTCATACATTGAAAATTAATAATTAAATTGATTAATACACACATTTTTAGAAAATTTATTAATAGACATAGTGTACTTGAAAATATATCTCCCCACAACATCCAGTAAACACGTCCAACAATTCTTGGCTTATTTGATGTACATAAATATGTGGTGGTTTCAGGATTATTTTCCCTTCTACATATTTGAAATGAAATTTGCTTTTAATTTTTTGAAAAGCTCTGTGAGACTATCTGACAAGAATTAATACAAATTTTCTAGGGGATTCATCTACTATAAATATAGTCTATCATGAAAAATGAAGACTGTTTCAATGTTTCATTATATTAATTTTTAGTAAAATAAAGAAAGGATATTATAATTTTACCCGAATATCTTCCCAAATCAGTGTATTATGCATGAGAATAACATGGTTCCAAAAATATCTATTAATTGGAACGTGCTATGAAGTGATGAGTGTAATGAAACTATATAACATGGCCTAGTTGTGGTTAACAAGAAAGTTGGGAACATTTCATCTGACCTCAAATTTGATTACTTTTATTTTCACCTTAATAAAATTTTCTAACACCATCATGATATGATGATCCTATTTTTTTAGGACATCGATTCTTTTCCATCTTCCATTTCTTTATGTTCAACTCCATCAATACAGTGTTCCTATGGATTGGTAGCATCAACATGTGGAAAAATAAAATTTTCCTCTTATGTGGGAGTAGTAGTGGGTTAAGAAACATGGTTTTCCGTGGGATTAGAAGAATTAGAATGTTCAGAATTAAAAATACGTAGAAGTGGGAAGACATTTAATTTATATTATGTAAATCCATTAGTGAACATATAATAAAATGAGGTAACATATTGTATGCTACAAAAATATATATACATATTATTGAACTCTTTATTTTTTTAAATTGTCGAAGGGATCTAACCCCTCAATCTAGTATCCAAATTCATTCATTGTGGTCTCCTCTTACAAACAAGTCCATGTTTATATTTTCACTGATGTGAAATCATTGTGACATCCTAATGAAAGGTTCAACCTCACTTGAATTTTCATCTAACCATTCAGTGGTTTTGGTTGATAAAATAAAAATTGAAAAATTTAAGTTTACGGGATATATAACATAAAATATCTACACTACATGTGATTCCATTATAAACGGTTCATCTTTGAACCCTTTTTTACTGAAATCCACATTCATAGATCCCAATTCATTTATTTTTATAGTACTCCTCTTATCAACCAACTTTCATTGAAATATTGGTACTTGGAATTTTGTATAATCCAACTAACATATTATTTAGACGATTCAAATATATGAAATATTCACATAAATTGGATTATGATACTTTCTACTAGTTATATGTATCATTTTAGCGAAAAATGTATATCCAATATTTTTAATGGTACTACCTTCACCATTTTCATTTTTATAGATCATAAAACCACTAATTATATAACCATTATAAGATAATACATGAACACTTGGTCCCATGGATATCCATAGAAGGCATTTTGAAATTGAATTCATATTTTCATCTTACACCTAAAAAATATGGTGGAAAATCTTCCTATAAATTTTGGATTATGTTTATTGGATATCCAGCTTTCATCACTTGATGGATTAAAATTATTTATAATTTCAACGTATGTGGAATCCTATAAACTATTATTGAAAACATCACAATGGGCCTACTCCTGATCTGTAATATTGATTTTGAAAACATCTATTTGAGAAATTCCTTTACATGAAATCTTCCTAATGTGACAATATTTTGGTAGACCAATGCTTTCCACACTGGATAGGTAGTCAGTACAGAATTCAACAGCTTCCCCAGCAATATGTCGCTCTACAAAACAACCATTTAGCCAACATTGTTTTGTTACATACCCTTTCAAAATAATCATATACCACCCAATGATGAAAATAAATCTATAATTTATAGGATCACATATTCAAATATATATCTTTAAGTGAATCATCAAGTGAACCATCATATCAAAGAAAACTAGCAGGAAGAATATTTCCAATTCACTAATACGATGTAAATTTCATTTTAAATTGTTATAAATTTAACTAGGTCGGTAAATTTACAACATATTTCATTGTAAAATAAACTTATCTTGGATAATTTATAATGAACATTCTTGGGAAAAATTCAAAATAAATCTACTGAAATTATATCCTATATCAAAATATTAAATTCTTTTGATTTTGGACCCTTAAAAATTAATTAATCATTTACATGATTTTATTGATATTAAATAAATACTCCTATAGAACCTTTATTCCATTTATGTTGTTGAAAAACAAATATCTCTCCATTTTATACAGAGTAAAAGAAGTTGGAGGAAGAAAAATCCATTTTTCACCCTTTACTGGTGTAAAATCTCCAGGTATTCCCATATCAATCATGTTTATCCTATACATAACTCCATCATTTTTTCATGTGAATAAATAATTCTATAATAATAATATCACATACATTTTATAATCATACATAAAATCATAAAAATTCCTAACATATAGACAATTCCAGTATGAAAATTCAAAAAAACTAATCTCTTTTTTCAACCATTTTTCATATGGTTTTTGAAAACAGGTTTACAAAATGAATTGTCCATATATTTTAGATTCTCAACTAGTTGATCACCTATTAGTAGAGGTGGTGTTTTAAATTATTTTGAACCCCCATTTAATGATTTTATCCAAGATCATTACTTATGTCACCGAGGTAGATTTCTATGATGTCCTTGAAACATAGTCTTCAATGAATGTTTTAACTTAACTGACTATTTATGTCTTTCAAAAATTAGATAGCCTTGAGTTCCATTAGTCATATATCATGAAAATTTTACATAAGTAGGAAGGTAATTTATCATCCGATAAGATTGGATCTCAACATGAAATCATCATTTCTATAGGCATCATACAATGTATCCCCTAAATCGCATAATAATTTCAATTCTTCGATCAATGGAGACAAATAAGCATCAATAACATTATCAAGTTATTTATTCCTGAAATAACACTATATAACATAATGTATTTTAATTTCTTGAATAACCATAGTGGTAAGTTATAATTTACCAACATAATAACCCATGTACTTTGAGTGGTTCTTTGAAAATAAAAAGGATTCACTCCATCAGTATATAGTGAAAGATAATTCTTTCATAACACATTTATAAATTTCAAGATACTCGTGACCAATTCTATTTGACTGAGGAGAGTCTACTAGGTGTTGATGTTTCCCATATTTATTTCTTATATCTATGTTCCATTTTAATTTAATTATTTTCTCCTTACTTACATTTAAAGGCTAAAACATTGGAATGACTGGAAAGTAGCATAAAAATTTTATAGGACTGTTATCATTAATTCATCAAAAAGGAAAACATATTGGGAATTATTTATGTGATTTTTTGTCCTTTTTAAATAATATTAAATCATTTGGACATGCATGTATTCTTTTATAGATCATACCCATTGAACAAATAATTCATTTAGCATCATGTGTTCGGTTAGGAATCTCACTATCTTCTGGATACATATTATTCAAGAGGGAAAGTATCTCCTTAAAACTAGAATCATTCCATCCATTATTAGGTTCTAATTTATATAGATTTAGTATGGATATAAATGATTTACATTTAGAGAAACCAGCATATAAATACGTCTTTTCAAAACTCATTAAATTCTCAAAAAAATTTGTACAATAAAAAATTTCATCTTCAACTATAATTATCATTTCCTCAATATGATCTTCATTAACAATCACACTGGTAATCATATCCTTGATAAAATATTCTCCATTTCCACACTTTTCATCATATTATATGATCCACCAAACATAGTGTTATCCCAATCAGTAGCTACATTCAATTTTTCCACATGTTTAGTCCAACATTTATAACTGCACTCTATTCCGTGATAGAACAAGAGTTCTTACAACTCCTCTAGAATAATTATAATTTGATAACAAAAACAAATACATCAGAATGTTATTTGATAAGGTTCATATGAATTATATTTTGAAAACCTGATGAACTCTATCACACCATCTTTATAATATTTTCCCATACAATTGACATCCATACATTTTATATTTATATCCATCCTATTTTATTTGGTAATATTAATATTTAACAAAATAAATGTATATAGAAAAAGGGGCCTTTCAAATAAGGGAAACCCAACTTTTCAATGTTTCAAATAATTTCTCCATGCCTTGGGTAGTTCAAGAAATATATGTGTATGTATAGAAGATGTGTTAGATGATTCTCAAGTAAAAAAAGGTAGTAATAACTATTCAAGAGATAAAGATAATTTTAATTGATTTTCTCTCCTTAAATATAAATGTTCTTAGGTTTGGGATTTGGTGAATAAACACTCAACATTTTTTACTTTTTTGTCTAAATATCCAAAAAATATCTACATTATTCGGATCCCTACAAGGGGCTCCATGATTGAAGTGGATGGGTTTCTTGGATAATACCGAGGTAATACATTGTTTCCCTTTTCTAGTTTCATACATTATATAAACAAAAAACCAATACCTAATTTTAAGGATGTATTTTTATAAAAGGTTAGTGACCAAAGTGAAATTCTAATTCAAGTGAGTTATGAGAGAAATTCATTCAACTAACATCTTAACATACGAATCCAATTCTAGAAAATATAACTTGGTCATGTTAACCAAAAAAAATTAATTTTTACCCATTATATTTATGAATATATCATTTTAATAAAAAATTGGCGTGACACTATGGTAGTGTATTCATCAATATTATTTCTAATTCTATGGGTTTTTACCTTTTCCCCAAATTAATAACTAACAGAGTTTATCATCCCATCATTATTTTCATTTGTGATGATATCAAACCCAATAAGCTAACTCCAAAGGTTTCCTAGATCAAAATTGAAGGTGGTTATATATTTAAAAAATAAATATAGTTTAAATTATAGGTCACTAAACTAAAATTTCTTTCAATCCATCATTATCAAATCAAATATAATCAACTATTTAAATTAACTTTAAAGACCACAAAACTGATCATTATTTATTAATATTTCATTACCAAATTTCAAAATTTTCATTAATATTAATACAATGCTAAATCATACTTCAACTACTTCATACATATCATTTCAAATTATAAACAAATAATTCAAATAATTTAATAATTATTTAACATTAATGTTTCCATTTTATTGATAATGTTATATGAAAAACACCGTGTTTGAAAACATACATTATAAATTATACCAAACACTTGTAAAAGTAATATTAAAGTTAAAAATGTGAAAAAGAAATATTAAAAAATTTAAAATAAATCATTTTGAATAAATAAATTCATTACATGAAATGAAATATATATATAAATATATATAACACATATCTTCTCTACAAAAAGTAGTCATGTCTATATAAAAATAGGTTATATGCATATTATATATTTTTAAAATAATATTAAAACCACTAAATTTATATAATTTTTAAAATTATTGAAATTATTCAACCTAAAATCAATTTCTCATTAATCTATAAAAAATAAATTCTTATTTGAAACAATCCATTAAAATATCCTTAACGTATAGTAGTATAACTCATTAAATTTAAAATACCCTTGAATAGTTTTAAAAAATATTTATATTGAAACTCATCAAATTCATTAAATAAAGTAAATGAGATTACATCAAATAAATAATAAATTTATTAAAAAACAATACAACCCTTTTCAAATAACTTATGAAAATCAAGACTATTTAAAATTAAACATTTCTAAGAACCTCATCCTTTAAAATATGAAAATAATGACTTTACCTAGACAAAGATCATATGAAAAGTTAATTATTGATAAAAATAAAATATTAAATAAATTTTGAGAAAACACTATTATCAAAATAAATTCCATTAAAAAATATATTGATATATGTATATGTGAATAAAGAATCACAATAATCCTAAAGTGTATAATAGTCCTTCTCTACCCGCAAGTGACATTCCTTTGAGGGTCGATGATTTTGTGATGAATCTATCTATGGTTTGGGTTTTTCAGACTACAATTTCCTACTAATCGGGAAAGGTTTCATCAATATCAATTTTTTATTGGAGGAAAGGAATATACACACATGGGGCGTTGAATATGACTCCCTAGAACTAGGTTAAATTTATATCTAGGAATGGGATGTTCACTTCAATCCTTTATCCCTCAAAAATAATTAATCACATGTATGGATAAAAATATTTTTTCTAAACTAGGTTTTATTGCATGCACACATCTTGATCGACATTTCATTTTTTGAGGTTATCCCCAAAAAAATTATAGAGAAAAAGAAACAACATGATATGGTTATTATGCTCACATCATTGTAGAATTTTATAAAAATTTCACCTTAATAGATAAAGTAGTTCTATCCCCCATTGATGATGACATCCATCCCTAGGTGCATTTTATGATCATTGTTTTATTCATTTAGAAATTTGAAGGAAAATCTCTATAAAGATGTGGTCTATTTTTTTCCCCTAATCTGTCATCCAAAAAATGATTGAAGGAAATTGAATATATAAGGAGTTTCTATTCAATATAAGGGGAACCAATTACATAGGTGGATATCTTCACATAGGCATGTGGCCCAAACTAAGGCATTTGTTAACATGGCTACACCGATTGAAACCTTTTCTTCTTAGAAACGTCAATAGTCCTCAGATGATGCTATTGAGGAATATGGGAGAGGGGGAAATCAAATATTGAAGGGATTTATTTCAAAGATAATTTATTAAAAAGGTTGGAAATGACATAAACTTCTGGACAAAGTTCTAATAATGTGGATCTCTCTCTACTGAGAAGAGAAGATATTCTCATGGGAAAAGGGAATGACGTTGGAGTGGAATTTTCTCCAATCTGTGGGTCAGCTGAAATTGTTAGGAGGTCATCCCTCGTGCAGGAAAATAAGATAAACTCATATAATTTGAGATACTATCAAGAGGTTGAAGGTGGACCTGATGAGGTTTTAGTGGAGGAACAACTCATTAATGAATCTTTCGTTCAGAAGTTATCTAATCATCAACTCAATATGCTGTAGATAATTGCCTCAAGTCCATGAAAGGGAAAGATAAAAATGGATGTTGAAAATTTGAGGAAGGATATTCCATAAATGTGGTGCATGTAATTCATGTAGGTCTTGCAGGATAGGCTGAGGGAAACATTTCTACGCTTGAATCTCCTTTTACACCTCTTAGGGTTTCTAGAAATACTTCTAGACACTCCCTAGAAAAGAAGTCTTGGAATTAAAATCAGAGGGGTCAGCACCTAGGTTTAATGATAAATAATATCATTAAAAAAATAATTTGGGTAATTATTAGGATGTGGATGATAGATCTATTGAGGTATCAATGGTTGATTAATCAATTAGTGATGCTGCTTTAGGAAAATTAGCTGATCAACAAGTTCAGTGAGAGAATATGACTGTACCAAGGCTCATAAAGAACTCAACAGATCTTCTATATTGAATGTGGAAGATTTGACATATAATTTTCAATATTCACATAAAACATTGGTCAAGGTCTAGTTGAATACTCAAATCTTTTTTGGAGTGCTTGATTCCCTCATTTATAAGCATGAAGGATGAATGTAGAATGATATAAGAGATTTCTAGGTAGATGAGGTTCAGACCCTCACAAAGAAAGATAGTAATGTAACCCTAATTGATTATCTGTTTAATAAGGTTGATGTTAAATCTGTTGGAAATATGAATCTGATAGGTACATTGGGAGCCTTTTTAAACAAGCAAAAACATGGAGGAGACGGAGTTATCCTACAGGTTGAGTCCATGGGCGTCAATGTTATAATTTGAATTATTTTCACAATGAATAATATAGGTTAGTGATATTTTTTTAAACACTCTAGGTTTATTACTATTTTGATGAGTGTATTTTTCCATTTTTGATCACATATCTCATATCTTATTTGTTTTATCTATTCAATAAAATATCTTCGATGCTAACTTTTCAAATAAATATATGATCATTGAAAATAAAAACAATAAATCCCTAAAAGGACCTACATGGTAATAAAATACATGTCAGTACTAATACTAAAAGTAAAACATATAATTATCACCACTCCACACTCAATACATATGTGTATGACACCTACTCCATGGAATACTTGATGAACATATATTCAAACCCCTATCGAAATGAATGTCTTCCAATGAAGGAAATGTAAATTAATATTAAATCATCATATACACTATTAGTGTACATTTATGGGATGGGTATATTACCAAGGGGGTGAATGCATTCCAAATGAAATTCATGGAGGTCAGTGGGGGAGGGGGTAAAGACATATATGGAATAATAGATTAAAGAAGAAATAAAATAATCGCATACATTAGGTCTTGAAAAGATCGATTATTTGATGAAGAGCAGAGAGAGTTTGCTTCTATGAGGGTTATGTTCTGTGAGTGAGTGATGGTGGCAGGGAGCGAGGTGACTGAAGGGAGATATGACAATGGAAACAAAGGTGACGATTGATATGGGTGAGAACAAGAGAGAGTGGTACCAGCAACACTATGGTTCTGCAAGCACCTGAAGGTGTGAGAGAGGGTGAATATTTTAGGTTTCTTTTTATCAGAATGTGTAAGGCTTTCATCAATGCTGTTATAGAAATCACTGATAAAACTACTCCATATGAGTGATTTCATAGCACTGATAAGCATACCCCTTTATCGACATTAAAAAATCACTAATAAAATGATTCTTTATCATCCCTGAAATTCTATCACTAATAAAGAGAGGTTTTATACTCACATTTTTAGAACTAATAAAGGGGAATCTTTATCATTGCTAAAAAATAGTGATGAAGATCCAAATAAATGAAAATATTTATTAGTTACATATATTTATTATAATTATATATATATTTTTATAAAAATATTTATATGATTATATATGGTTATATTATTGTATATATTAATGAAATTACAAGTATAATAAATATATTTATTATTTAAATATATTTATTATAATTTTATAAATATATATATACATATATATTTAATTATAAATATATTTATATATTAATATATATATATATATATTAATATATAAATATCTATTTTTTAAGAAATTATAATAAATATATATATTATTTCAAAACATTTATTCTAATTTTATAAATATTTTAATATAATTCTATATATATATATATATTATATATTTATTAAAAAATGGATGCATGTTATCACTCTGATCGCATGGTATAATAATGGTTCAGTTGTTGCATTTTTGTTGCTTCTATGCACATTTTAATTTGAAGCTACCAATGCCATTCAGATAAATTTGAATGGTGTTGAAAACGCCAACACCTTTTATTCAGATTGATGACACATGGCGAAGATGTCTATTCCCATATCATCATTCATCTTTTATTAGGAAAAATCTTTTTCATGTCCAATGACTTTTGAAAAATAAAAAGAATAAAATATTGAGGGAATCAACATCTTCTGCCCCCACCCCAATAAAGACCACCTTCTCACCGAAAAACATTCCTCTCTTAAAACCTCCTTCATTTTGGTTCCCCCTCTCTCTAAATTTCTCTAAGTTTTTTACACTCTTCCTTTTGACTCTCTTGGTATTCTTAAGCGGTAAAAAAATTGAAGTATCATTAATTTATTAGTTAATTACATTGATTTTTTATATAATATTTAACATTAATATGTAATTAATTATTATTTAATGATGAATTTTTAGTAATTAATTAATAATTTTCCTTACTTAGCTAGTAATACTAAAATTATTATGACTATTTTTATTTAATATCTTTTATTTGTTTAATAAATAGTAAACAATAATTATTGAGTAATTTATAATCGAGTAACTAATTATTATTTGTTAATAAATAAATAAGTGATAAAATAAAAAATAATTTAATAATTTAATAATAATTAGATACTAATTAATAACTAATGGTTAACTAATAATTGACAAATAATAAAAAAATAATTGTCTAATAATTAACTACAAATTCACTTTTTAGTAACTATTAGTTAGCATTCATTAACTACACACTGAATATTAAAACACTAATAATGAACTAATGATTAAAAAATGATTAACAAATGATTTACTAATCATTAACTAATCATTAAATAATAATTATCTACTTATTAACAATTAATTAATATTCATTTACTAATGATTAAATATTAGTTAACTAATGATTTACAAATACTTAACTAGTAATTAACTAATAATTAACTAATGATAAAATTATAATTATCTAACAATAAATTAAATGTTAATTTTTAATTTACTAATTATTATCTATTAGTTAATTTTAATTAACTAATGATTAAATATCAATTAACTAATTATAAACTAACAAATAAATTGTATTTAACTAATAATTAACTAATAATTAACTACTACTTAACCATTAATGAACTAATGATTTCATATCCACTAACTAATGATTAAATATTAATTAACATATGGTTAAATATTAATTAAAGAATAATTAATGAGTGACTGAATAATGATTTACTAATGATTATCTAATGACTAAAAAGTGATTAACATTGGATTAACTAATGATTAATAAAAAATTACTAATAATTAACTATAAACTAACTCTTAATTATCTAATTGTTAAATATTAATTAACCATTGATTAACATATTATTACATAGTAATTAATAAATGATTATCTTTTAGTTAAATGTTAATTAAATATTATGTAACTATTTCCTACCTACTCATTAACTGTTGATTAACTATTAATTAAATATTAATTAATTAATTACTAACATAATTAATATCATTTAGTTAATAATAACTGAGAATTTAGAGAACTTGTATACTAACATCCTTACCAAGTAATAACATCACACTTCTTCCACCTTTAATCCAACATGATTATACCCTATGGTGAATATTTCATATCAATAGATTAATAAAGTAATGATTGTGTTGTAAGCTGAGAAATGAAATCCCTGTCCAGATGAAATGAAGTGGATGAATTCTATGGAATAGATGCACCTGCGAGTGTTAACCCAAAAATTGGTGTATTTGGTATCCACTCTATCATCATTCAGTGCACGAGAAAGAGGTCCAATTGCACAGACGATTTGACACACCCATGTAATTTTCTTCTATTAGTTGCATCATCATTACTCTAACAAACTCACAAAAATTAATATCTTTATATAACTTTAGTAATATTAATTTTTTTTCAACAAAACATTAGTGAAATCCTCAAAGATAAGTCTAAACATAAGAACACATTCAAAAATTTCAGTAAGGTAATGATTTAGTGGGTTTCAAAGAAATGAAATCTTTTTCTAGATATTGAAAGTGGATATAGGATGTAGAATAGAATTATGTAGGTGTAATTACATCATAAGGTAGGATTGGGTATTATCTTGATCATCACTTGGTTAAATATAAAGAACCCTAACTATACACCTTGGCTGACACTTCCAGGTGGTATGCTTTAGTTAATGTAGTTCTCTTTACTTCACTAAACGCAAACTAATAAATATATTTTGATTCAATTAGAAATATTAAAACAATGAATATAAAAAATTAGTAAAAACATCAAGGATAAGTATAAACATAACGATTCATTATAAAATTTTCATGAAGTTAGGATTGTGTGGTTTTCTGAGCAATGACAAGTAATGTCTTGATATTCTAAAAAAAGGATATTATGATTGATTGTGTGTATAATATGAAACACTAAGCATGTGAGGGAATATAATATCCTGAGACTATATGGTATATTTTCTATTTTAAATAGTTTCAATCTATTCTTTATATTGTAGTGCACAGGACAGTGATTTCAACCTGTGTTCCACAAAACGAGTTTCTCTGATGGCTTGCATTATACAGAAGAATGAATCTTACCAAATACAATTAATATTATTTTTTAAAATTTAAATTATATCCTAGAAATTAAATTGTTTTTTATGAGTAGTATTTAATTACTTATGAAAATATATAGTTTAATAAATTGGTAACCAATTAATTAGAAATGAATATTGAGTCCAAATAAATATAAAGGAAATGTTTTTATAAAAAAACTATTTTTATGGTACAAAAGTTTTTTATCATAATAATATAAATTAATTAATATTAGTGAATTAAATTAATAAAATTTATAAATAATATATTCATTAAGATATTTTTGAAAATTTTCCAATAGATTTAATTGGCATATGATAAGAATATGTCCAATTTTATGCATTAAAAGCTTTATTTTTCTAAACCTGGGTTTTCCTCCTTTTAATGGTGCACCTATTTAAAAAAATTGAAACATTTATAAATTCTATATGATAAATCTAACATTAATATTTAATTGTAATTTCAAAATTATCCTGGGGGATTTTTTTTGTATTTTTTGATGATTTTTCATTTTTTTTGAATAATGAAAAATACTGAACTTTAATTGAAAACTATTTTTCCAAATAATTTATTTCCAGGTATAAAATAAGATTATAATTTATATATAATTTTTTAATTAATTCATAACACAAGAAATCATGCTTTCCGTTTTTTGGGAATACAATAACATCATTTGTGGACGTATGGACTACTGCATTCTCAAGGCAATGTGATTCGTTCAAGCTATACATGGAATGTATGGGGGAAGGGTTTTATAAAAATATGTGACATATATGATGTAAATATTATACTTGAATTATAATATATATATATATATATAATTTAATTTTCATTCTTTTAAATATGCTAAAGAAAATGAAGTAGTGTTCATGCGTACGTGTGACCTACCGTCTCTATGAACGTTGAATTTTATTTCCTATATCTAAACATTATATATTAATATAAAAACATATATACAAAGTATTTATAATATTTATATCAGGTTTTACATTTTGGAGATTATGGAATAACGATCTATAAAATAGGAACAAAACTAACAAGTCAAGAAACACTTGAGAAACTAGGCAATTAACACTAGAAATAGTTAAAATAATGAAGGATTATAAAAAATAGGTAATAAGATATTATAAGAAGTTAATAAATGTTATTAAAAATATGTGTAAGGTTCTATAATAAATTAATAACATTCTTAAAATCGTTATTGATAAGGTTAAATTATGGTCACCCAAAAACAAAACAAAAGGTAATGGATTCTTGTCTCCCTTTTTCTTCTGTGAGGCATACACCATTTCCACAACTTATTTCTTTTGTGTGGTTTATATAATAACCATATTAAATTTTATATCATGAATAAATTTATCTTAATGGTATTTATAGTTTCATTTTAATTTATTTGTATCATGGGGATTACAATTCAAAAGTTACTAAGAAGTAAGGTATTTATTCTCAATGTCATTTTATTGGGGAATATTGTAATTTTAAGAACATTGTTTCTTTTATATGGTGTATATAATTTCCATTGAAATGTAAAATCATGAATAATTCATTATTAATGGGATTTTGAGTTCCAATTTTAATTATTTCATCTATGGGGATTTTAATTTAATGTAACCAAGTGGTAAAAGAACATAATAACTCAATTATTTTTCATTAGGTTACAATACATACTCATTGTCATTAATATTCTGTAATTATTTGAAAACATACTTTGAAAATATATTTTTTTATTTCCACTTATTATATTTTTATTTATAGTTCATACACATAATCTATTCATTTTTTGGGTATCACTTCAACAATTTGTTATTTTTATTTATATATTTGAAAATATCATTCTAATCAAGACTTATTATTATTGAAATTCCATAAAAGAAATTTATATGATAATTATTCTATCAAACCTATAATTTTATTAAAAAATAGTTATTCATGATATTTTCCACGTATTAGTACCATTTTACCACTCTGTAAAACAAAATTTTTTAGAAAATGTTTCTGCGAAAACCCAACATCATTTCTCCCTTTTGTTAGAAATTTGTTTTCTCTCAAAACCATGTTTGATAAAAATAATTTCAATTTGTTTAAAACTTTTAGAAATTATTTATTAAATAAATTTTTTCCCCTTTTGATTTTTGGATATATTTTCAAATGAATATTGTTCTATCTTTCAAAATAAAGAACATTTCTAAAACAATCTGTGAAAATAGAATGTCCTTTTTTACTTTATATGACATGTACAAAATTAACCGTCGTATTTTATTTGATGTTTCCTTTGAAAATTTTCAAATATATTTTCAATTAAATATTTTGAAATATTTTATAAAATAATTTTTTTTTCAAAAAAATAAAAATGAAAGGGATATTATCGTCAAGATTTTTTTAATGAATTTTTTTGGTATTTTTATTCATCAAAGATAACAACGATTTGTCCTTACTCCACTTGGGATATTTAGTATTGATACCATCCTTATTATTCTTCTATACGGTTTATGATTTATTTGACCAAGGATAGTATTGAAATTCACTAGCATGATTCATTTTTTATTCCCCTTGAAATATTCATTTTCCAGTGATTATTTAACATTTTATTTTTGCTAAATATCCATATCATTTAACATGGAATTTTATTATCAACAAAACCATTTACAATTTTTACATATTGTGTATACATTTAATGTTATTTGATATCTGGTAAAATTCTTAAAAATGTTATTCTTTTAATCAATGATGATATTTGATAATGAATATTGTTCATGAATTAAATCAATTATTTGATATATGAGGAATGATTTGGATAGGTATTAAATGTGCAGGTCCTAATTATAGATATCCCCCTGATGCATCGGTAGTCTCATGGTACAATTTAGTTGGCTAGACTTAGTTGGGTTTTCACCCAGTATGTTTTAAACTATCACATGAAGGTCTTAACAGTAATGTTATAATTTACCTTGGAAACATGGCATCCAATAATTAATGATTTACTTCATTTATATTTATTTATTATTTTACATGAGATTTTCACAATGAAAAAATTTTATGGATGCATTTCATTCTCAATTTATTGGCTAAATAGAATGTGTGTACATTTATTTACCTTTCTATATTGATTATTACTTGTCTATTTATATAATGGAATGTGGGTTCAGTTATTTAGCTTTCCATATTTTTCTTCCACTCCCTCTTATTTGTTACAAGGAATTTGTGTTCAGTTATTTACATTTACATATTGATTATTCTCATTGATTCGTTATTTTTTACTCTATACGTAACCCTTATTGAGAATTTGAGCTCACCCTTATTTTTTTTCCTTTCCCCAATAAAAAATAAAGTATAATAAGAAAGATATAAAATGAAATGATTTGTGGGAATAAAGTTAACCTTAAATGAAAATAATTATGTTGTAAATTGTTTACTCATTTTTATGATAAGAAAAATGTGTGTATAATGTTTACCAAGGCCATTAAACTCTTAAATCCTTTAAGAATTTATTATTATTTATCATGAAAATGTAGTGGTATTAGTCATCGGCTCTAGGATTACATGGGTCAGGGCACTACGGTTGGTATCAAAGGAAGTTTAATAGCAACCTTTGAAGCTAGATTTAGTAAAACCTAGGTTAGGGAACATGATCCTAAGATATAATTTTGAGTATTAGAATATAAGAACATATGTATTCATTAAATTGAGAGTTATGGATGTTGTCATTGGGATTGTGATGTTAAGGTTTATCATACGTTTGAATACTTAAACACCTCTTTTATCATTTTTTGTTGTTGTGACATTCTTCCAACATTGAAGATATTTTGTGAGAAATTTATTTTAATAAAAACCCTTTTGTTTAATATATTTTTAATGGGAATATTATTAAAGTAATAATTTCTTTTATATTTTATAGAAATAAGTTTAGATGTATTGATAAAATTTAAGGTATATGTAAAAATATGATAATTATACTTTATAAAAATAAGTATTATAAAAAAAGTAAGAAATATTCATTTCATGATTAATTTTAGTTCAAAGATTTACATTATACATTTCAAAACCTTATAGGAATTATATTAATATATATTTAGAAAAGGTACAACCTATATGTGAGTTGACAACACATCAAATCTAGAAATGTGGTGGGCCTCAAACCCATGTCTAGGGGGTGATAAGTGTTTCACACCTACAACTATCCAACGTTATGTCTTGGTTAATGTATCATTAATTTTTAATAAATAATTAGATTAATAAAATTTAATGATGAACCCATGTTATCACCTTTTCAGTTTAGAGATTAATTTATTAATCATATTAGTTTTACAAAATAGTTAGAGAGATATGTAAAGACTTGTCTTATGGATCTTATGATCAATTAAACGTGTATTCTAGGGCTTTAGGAATAAAAGTTCGTTTTAGTATATTCATTTCATGGATTAAGGGATGAATTATAATTTTATTGAAGGACAAAAAAAGTTGAAATTTTTCTTAAGAAATCTAAACGCAACAAGTATGTATATTTTATTATAATTTTAGTTAATAAATGAATTAATTAACATTTGAAAAAAGATCATAAAAAAATTGTTTTCATAATACCTTCATTTTTGTTGAAATGATGGTTTTTTAAATCATCATGGATTTATGGTTTTGAGTCCCTCAATTTTCCATTGATTATTAATTTTTATTTGATCAATGACCTCAATAAACCCTTATGAATATTTATGATTTTCCTCAAATTCCATATTTTCACATACCAATAATGATCTCTTTTATAGAAACCTAATTATACTTTATTCCATGAAACCTTTGTACTTATCATTGTCTCTTATTATAAGGATATTATATTTAATCTTCTTGAGATGTGGGATTTTAAAAAATTAATTTTCAAATATGAAACACCTGATTACTGAGTTCAAGTTTATATAGATATGACAAAATTTATTTAAAGTGGTTAGAATGTAAACCCCCAAAATTATAAAAAAAGAGACATTATATTTGATAGCTTGTATGACTTGAAACACAAAGCATGTAATGGAACATGGTATCTCAAAACTATATAGTATATTCAATATTTTAAGTAGATTCAATATATAATATATATTTCGAGGCATGAAACATTGATTTTATCTTATGTTGCACGCAATGAGTTTTATTGGTGGATTGCATTATACACAAGACCAAATCATACCAACTACAATCAAAATTATTATTTAAAATGAAAATTCTCTCCTAGAAGTTGAATTAATTATAATGAATAGGATTAACTAACTTGTGAAAAAATATGGTTTAAGTATTTGGTTTCTAATTAAATAAAAATGAATATAAAAACAAAATGAATATAAATGAAATGTTTTTATTAAAAAACAATTTTTATTCTCCAAATGTGTTATCTCATAAAAAATTAAATTAATTAATATTATTGGAATATTTTAATGATTTATATATATTATATATTAAATAAAATATTTTAGACAATGTTCTAATAGATTTTACAGGCATATGATAAGAATCAGTCAAATTTTATGCATAAAAAGATATATTTTTATAAAGGTAATTTTACTGCCTTTAGTGGCGTAAAATTTTAAAACATTAATTTAAAACTTCAAAAAATTATATATTAACAATAATATTTTTGAAATCATAATTTCAAAACCATCATAGAATGAAAATTTTGTATTTTTTTGAGAAGTTTAATTTTTTTATGAATAGTGAAAAATACTGAATTTTAATTGAAAACTTCTTTTTAGTCTAAGTTTTTTATAAAAATAAAAAACAGTTTTAATTGGTTTTAATTTTAATGAGATCTATTTTACATATATTAATATTATTTTGGTCATTAAAATAAATTTCACATTGATATTCGATATAGAATAATTTCAAACCTTTGAACATTTTCTTTTTAAAAACATATTTTCTCATCCCATCTATGGGATTAGTTTTAAATTAATTTCAACCAATTATGTTATTTAAATTTAGAAAAATAGATTAAATATTTGTAATAAAAATATTTTATAACATCTACCGGTTTCAACTTAGTTTTTGACCAATAATATTACTGAAGGAAATTAAAATTAATTATAGAAATTTAGAGAAAAACTAGCTTAACAAGGGGCTAAACCTTACAATTAAAGGAAAAAATGACCTAGAATCAATTCCAAAACTTATTTTTTATACACATTCCAAACATATACTCTATGTTATAGAATCATGTTCAATATTTAATGCACATGATGTAAGGGAGACCACCTAGTAGTGTTTAACTTTTTATATTTACATGAATTCCACTCCTCCTCCACTATAAAAAGGCAGTCAACCCCTCACTTATTAAAACATCTCAAAACATTTTTTTCCAATTATAAACCAGATAATTTCCCAACCCCCCTATACTAATTATATTATCCTTTCTTTGGGTATAAATACAGCCATGTAAGTCTTTTGGTATAAACCAAAAGGAGTTACCTAAAAAAGATGCAGCATTCTTCAACAATCACTTTTGATTCATTTACTTATCCAACCCTTAAATTATTTTTATATCATGATTAAATCATAAAATAATTATATTTAATAAAAATAGTTGTTATTTTATAATATTTATTCCAAAAAGTTCATCCACAACCATCAAATGGGATACGAACCATCGTTCGTGTGTATGGTGGACTGTTGTCTTGCGAATTGATGTCGTTCTTTCTTCCATTACCACCTTTAAAGGTTAGAAATAATAATTTAATTATTTTTTATATATTATATTTATTTTATTTATAATTTATTAATGACCCATTAATTATTTCATAACACATACATTTATTCATTTTATTTCAGGGGAATATGATAACATCGTTTGTGGACGTGTGGACTACCGCCTCCTCAAAGCGATGTGATTCATTCACGCAACACATGGAATATAAAAAGGATTGTTTTAATAAAGATATTTGTAATATATTACATAAATATGATATAATAATTATAATATATATATATATATCATTTATTTTTCATTATTTTAAATAAAAAAAGGAAATGGAAGTAGTGTTTGTTCGTACGTATAGCCCACCATCTCCATGAATGGTACGTTCCATTTCCTATATCCAAAATTTATGGATTAATAAAAATACATATATAATTAATATATATAATATTTAAATTGTAGTTTAGATTCTGTATTTTATGAAATCATGTTTAATATAATTGGATAAAAAGTAATAAGTTAAAACCTACTCGAAAAACTAGGATATGAACACCTAAAATAGTGAAAATAATGAAAGATTAGTAACAGATCGGTACTAAGATATTAAAAGAAGTTAATATATGATATTATTAATAGGTATATAATTATTTTATAAGTTAATAATAGTTTAAAACGATTATACATGAGGTTATAGGATGCTCACCAAAAATGAAAATACAAGGTAAGGGATTTTTGTCTCCCTTTGTCTTTCATGAGGCATACACCATTTTCACCACTAATTTCATCTGTGGGGTGTATATAATAATTATATTTTATATTATATAATTAATAAAATTATACTCATGGTATTTAATGTTTCATTTGAATAATTTTTAAGGGGGTTTATAATTCAAAACATACCAAGTAGTAAGGGATTTCATCTAAATTTCATTTCATTGAGGTATATTGTAATGTTATGAACCTACTTTTTTTATATGGGGTATATACTTACATTTGACCAGTAATATCATGAATAATTCAATATTAATGGTAATTTTAATTAAATCATCTAACAAGATTTGAAGTTAAAGTTATCATGTTGTAAAGAAATATCATAACTCAATTCCATTTCATTGTGTTATATTACTTCCTCATTGTCCTTAATATTATATGATTATGCGTATAATGAATTTGAATATATATATATTTTTTTAAAATTCTTATATTTGGATTTACTATTTATATAAATAATATATTCATTGATTGGTTCTCAATTCAATTATAGGGTCTTTTTAAGGGTTTAACTCACAATATCATTCCAATCGAGATTACATATTATAGAAATTACAAAAAAAGGAATTATATTATCATTTGTCAATTGTAATGTCTTGGATTTTCCATGAATTATTTTTAAATATTATATGGAATTATTATGAGACCAAGTGTAGAGACTTCATGTCATTCTGAGGCCTAATGAGTCTAGAATGGTGGTTTTAACTTTTTTTAAGCTATGTGAGTTGGTGGGTGTGTGCGGTTGTGGTAGTTTCCAAACAGATGCCTGAATTAAAAATCAGAGGGCATCATTGCTTCCAGGACAATGACTTTACCTAATAATTGGCCTAACATTGACCACCACAAGTCGATGGAAAAGATAATTTTCAGACGTTTTTAGAAAAATAAAATTAAATAAAATTAAATAATTCAAAAGGATTATTGTATTTTTTTTTGAAACATTCTCCGCAGCGCAATGATGGGGCAGTTGTTTTGATAATTAATACCATGCCATAATGACTGAGAAATAACAATGCTATCTCATTAATGTTGCAGCGTGATGGAATTCTGAAATGAATTCCCTCCGTTTAATGGGTTAATTGAATGTCAGTCATTTGTAGAAAATTGAGAGGAACTCTGGAGAATTCTTGGAGCTTTGGAGGAGAACCCATTTGCGGAAGACAACAACGCAATTGATCAACGCATCTCAGATTCAATGAAACTCACCAACGTACGTGACGTGAAGATCGTTCTTCAATCGAATCAAGGTAGGGATTGTTATTTCGATTCCTCTTTTCCCCGTTCTTTGATTAGATGATGAACGCGGATCAACCGACGAACATGTTGATCTGCATACCATACATTCTTGGAGGAGGGTTATTAATTTTCTGGTTCTTCAAGGTTTTTTATTTGGGGAATTAATCCATGCTAGAATATTCTGTTGTTTTGATTTTTATCCACTTGATCCTACTATTAGAGCAGATCAATGCCATGATGAATGATGGTGTAGGTTCGTTCCTCAAATTTCTTTTGAATTTCTTCATCCTCCACCCTACGTTCTTCGCCTTCTTCTTGAAGATTTGAACAACGAATCATTGCGTGATCCATTGGAAAAAAACAATCCCAAATTGGAGATCTGGTATCCTGATGACCTAATAGAGGTGTAACGAAGATGGCTGATAACGAATCGACTCAGATTTGGAGAGACTGCCCTTCGAGCGTTTCTCACACAGGTGGATCGATACATGTTTTTGGGGCCGATCAGAGGCCCAAAAATGATAGAGACAACCTTTGTATGTTAGGGAAACCCAAACCCTTGAGTTTTATGGTGATCAGATAGCCGGATCAAAAAACAGAGCATCACTGGAGGTGCACTGGTGAAGAGCATCATTTCTGGACATTTCGTGAACACATGGCGTGTATGCCGGTGAACACGTTGTATGGGGCCAGCTCAGTGGAAGCTAGGGTTTTGGGAGATAGACGGGAATCACACATCGTGTGAAACCTATCACACATCATGTGGAACCTTCCCTGATGCTTGACGTGTATTCTGGGAATTACACGGACATGGGATGGACTACCCGACTTAGCAACATGACATGTAGACCTTACACGTCATGGAAGAGGCGGCTATGTGGGACTCGACATATATCCAGGGGATACACGAACCCAGAGTGGAGTAAACAACAATTTACTCCACCACACGGCCAGACCAGGCTGGTTACGTGGGTTACCCCATGTATCAGTTACACAGGATGGCCCACATGGGTTAAAGATGTGTATGGGCACATGGCAGCATATGCGGAGGGAACCCCAGTTACATGGACACGGTGTGTGGTCCATACTACATGCCATGTACTTACCTTTTTACATGGATTGTTCCTTCTGACTCGGGCCATTTCACATGGGTAGTACCCAGAGTCACTATGGCATCCCACCTTTTTATTACATATCGTTTCATTACATTTTACAAATAGAGGATCTTTAAAGTCAGGTATCTTGGAAATCTGGAACATAATACCTGAAAACAACATAAACAATTATTTTAAACCACTCGTAAGTCTTCATAATAGGATCATAATATGTAAAATTACAACATATCATATCCTGAAGACATACATCAAAGGAAAGGGTAAGCAGAAGGCTTAGTAAGGAAAACAATTGAAACAATTGACATGTGATCTTGAGCAATATTAGTAAGAACATGATAAAAATCATAAAGACATGAGAAATGGAAGAATATGAATATCATGATAAAAAACATGAATCATAACTTGAATATGTGGATATCAAATTTCATTTATACATTCATGAACATATCACCATGGTCTATCCCCGAGGTGTCATAAAAATTACCAAGGTTATTCTCCAAGGTATCGCGAAACTTGTCATCTCTAAAAATTAATTCTTTACCCAATGCATTAGAGATCTATCGGTGAAATCAATTAATATTTCTTTATTTTAATTTTATCCACATAGATCATAATCAAACATTTCATAAATAACACAAAGAGATTAAAAGAAATGGGTTTCACTTCCAAATCATGACGTTTTAAAAGTGCTTAAAAATAAGATTGTTATGTCATTTATAACCCATGGAAGGGGAGTGAGGGTTACATGAATGTAAATTAAAGAATAAAATATATCATTTTTTTGTATCTATGAACTCACATAGAAACGAAATAGGTGTAGGTATTCACATAAATAAAACAATATAATTCATTGATAAAAACAGAGAGAAATTTTGAGACGAAATTTCTACAGCATAACGGCTATATAACATGGTTTTAGAAAATAATATAAAGAGAGGGGACAAGGGTCACCCATAAATAAACGAATAATTTTTTAATAGAGGTAAATAATTAAAATAAATAAGATCATGGTGTGGATATTTTAATGACACGCCATATGAAAAGGAAACTTGCAAGGAAAGAGAAAGCGTGGTTTCTTTTACAAAAATTCAGCAGCCTAATGACGTCACATAAAAATTCAGAAAATCAATTGATGAGAGTGGAAATGGTATCTCATCATTTGGAAATAAAATGTACAGTAGTAAGGTTATAGAATAACAATTCCCCCTCATAATAAAATGGAACTATAATACATAACATAAATGAAGTCATGACTTAAAAGAGGAGGGTGAAAGGTTCTCTAACCTTGAAGAGTAACATCGAAATATTGATGGTTGGGACATTGGGAGGCTTGAGGGAACCTTGGGAGGACTACATGGGAGATAAGGATACCATAAATTAGTTTAGGAGTACTTTGGAATGAAATTAATGAGGGAAATGGCTTGGTATTTATAGAAAAAAATGAGGGAATAAATTATTAATTTCAAAGGGACACCTCATCAGTGGTATTTGCAGAACCATGGCCTTGCCCATGGTATTGCCTAGTTGGGATACCTCATAGCATATCCCAGTATTCATAATTCGTCCAAAAAGCTGAAATCATTTTTACATCATTAATGATGTCATTTAACACCTAAAACACAAAGTAGTATTTTTACTATTCGCTAAAAATTCAATTGTTTCATAAAAATCCAAAAAATTCACCCTAACCTAATATCGATGATCTGAATTCAAAAATTAACTGCATTTTATGAAAATAATTTTCAAAATATTTTTAATTTAATTTTTAAATAAAATCATTATTTATTCCAAAAATACAACTTTAAAACTATAACTCATTTTGTAACACCTAGAAAAGTAATCAATGTCCCAAAAGATTATCGTATATCCATAATAAAATAAAATAAAAATATATGATTACATTTTATGAAAATATATTTCCATTTTAAATTATTAAATTAGTTATAAAATTGTAAATAATATATTTATGACATATAAAAATAACAAAACTTATACTTTGATCATTTTTTCACTTTTAAGATGTTAAATTTTTTTTATATATTAATGGATAAAGATTCTATTTTTTTGGCCAATTTACAATTCATTAATATTCATACGAGTATATTACTATTCATACCTTACTATTCACTAAAAATAAAGTTGATCTTTTTAGAATCTAAATTTCTCATTGAACACAACTGTAGAAGACCATTTTTTTGAAAATCATTTTACATTATTAATTATTTAAAGAATACAAAAATATTTTAAAATATCCATTTTTCCTTAATTCATTAATAATACACATCCTATATTTATCTGGATAGTTGATATTCCCAAACTTTTCCATAATAAGAAATAATAATTTTATTTATATAAAAGGATTACACATTGTAGATAAGGTCTCGTTACATAGCCCCTTATAACATCATCATAGGACCTGTGTGTAAGGTGTGCTATGGTGATAGAATCTTGGGGTGGCTTAGACAACATTATTGACCCTAGTTAGAGTCATGTATCAACATGAATACTCTTAGTAGATGCTAATACTCTACATAGTAGGTGAATCTGGATGAGTCACGGTATCTGCCAAGTCCTTGGTAGTGAACCTCATCGGTGTATCATGATAATTCCCCACTCAAGAGTGTGTTCTCCCCGAATGAGTGTATCTATCTCTCATGAACATTCCCAAAGAATGGTACTTATCAGATGAATGTTATCATAGCTATCAGACTCGTGGAGTGAGTTATCCCAAACAACTGCTTCATGGAATCTTTGAACTAAATCCCTAGTGTGGATATGCTATTGTGTGACTTGTCTCTAGACTACGGGTCAAGGATTTGAGTATATCTGGATTCTGTTTCTCTTTTTATATGTTCTCAAGAAATATAATGTGTAGATCTGACTATACCATTACTCTGTGTATTGCTTTGTGGTTTTCAGGTTCCTCTACTGAGTATTGTTATACCCACCCATGCATGATCATTTCCTGCACGTGTCAGGTCTTGTGCAGATGAGCAGCCTTTTGAGGGAGTGCAGGGCTATCCAGGATTGGACCGAGATTTCTGATTTCCCTTCTAGATGAGGTGTTCCTATGGCTATGAGGAGTAGTCACAGCACCTCGTTGTGCTTATAGGTTGGACTTTGTAGTTTGCAGACTCTTGTTTTTGTGGGACTGTATTCTAGCCCATTTTTACTTTCGACACTTTACATCCATTATACTCTGTCGGTTGATTTTAGTTGTATGCATGCATTTTTTTCATTAGTGGTTTTCACATTTCAGAATTTGTGGGCTTGGAGATGTGTGTGTGTGTTCAGGTACTGAGTCAATGCCTCCCATGTTAGTGATATGCCTACTCAGTGCTAATAACCAGCATTTGTGGGCTTGGTGATGTGTGTGTGTGTACATTTCACCATCATTTGGTTGATCCTGACCACATAAAATCATGGCGAAGAGACTCTTTTGTGGATGGAGGTTAAAAGACTCTTTAGGGAGGAGTTATCTCTAGTTACATTGAGAGCAGTGCATATCCATGAGCCTATTTAGCTCTAGTAGTGCAGTTTGACGGTGGATGACTATTCATCGAGGATCACCAACCTCGCCAGGTACATGATGGATATGGTCAGGGATCAATAATTCAGACCTCTGACCTTTTATCAAGGTCTAATAAGGTAAATATGATCTAGTTTCGTGCCTTTAGGCATTTCAACATATGTTGGAGTGCTCGAGTGGGCCTTGGTGATCGAGTGATTCTTAGAGGTGCAGAGACAGCCGACAGAAGTTAGCAGTAAGAAGACATGTGCTGAGACCTCAGCAGTAGGGAGCGAACATCAGGCATAGGAATCATGATATGGGAGATGTCACAGGAGGAGCCAATATAGGGGTTTGGTAGTCCAGGGCTCTCAGGATGGATCCAGTCAGCCTAGGGTGAGGCGATGCTACTCGTGCAACGGTAGAGGACATATAACTAGAGAATATCCAACCCGTTGAGATACTGATAGGGAAGGGGTGGATGGACCACTCAGGCAGAAGTAGAGAATGGAGAATACGTACCCACTAGGATGCAGACGTGGAAGAGGATTCGGAATAGATATAGGTGGTGGAAGACATTTTGATCTACTTCCACCACCACCCCCAAGTGGTCCACACTAGGCGCAGGGAGTTGGGGGACTGGGGTGGGGACAACTGCATGCGGTCGAGGTGTATGACCCAGGGACTCTAGGGATGATCTGAGGTATGATAGGTGTCTTCTCTACCTTAGCTTCTATACTTATAGACAATGGTTCCTTTCCTTCATTCCTTTCCACATGTCTTGTGCAAAACCTTGAGATTCTAGTAGAGCTGTTGACTCGACCCGTATGCTTGGAGGCACCTACAGAATGAGACTCAATGATCAAGAACCTTTTCATATCGTGTTATCTTACCCTTAGAGGATAGTGTTTCGGTTGGAACCTCATGGTGGCTACGTCGAGGCCTTACGATGTCATTCTTGGTATGGATTGGTTATCTTCGATCCATGCCCAAATTGACTGCTTTTGGAAAAGAGTGTGGTGTGTCTGCAGCGATTGAATGAGTTTTTCCTTTGTTAGTGAAGGGGACACCTAGGCATCACATAATGGGATCATGGATATAAGGGTGTAGAAAACCACTCATGAGTTAGCTAGCCTTACCCTCAGAGTAGTAGATGTTGTGGGATTCCAGTTTCCAATAGTAGTGGTGGAGTATGAAAATTTGTTTCCTAAATATGTTCTAGGATTACCTCCCCACTATGAGATTGACTTCTGCATCGACTCACACCCCGGGATGACACCGATATCCTCACCATCGTATCAGATGGATCCCGCAGAGCTTCATGAGCTGAGGGTGAAATCAGAGGATTTATAGAGCAAGGTTTTAATAAGACCCAATGTTTCACCCTAGGCGGCCCCAGTTTTGTTTTCCAAGAAGGTAAATGAGAGTTTGAGGTTGTGCGTGGATTATCGGTGCCTGAACCAGGTGACGGTGAAGAAAAAGTATCCACTAACAAGGATCGACAACCTCTTTGATCAGCTAATAGGGGCACATTGGTTCTCGAAGGTTGACCTTTTATCAGGTTACCAATAGTTACGAGTACTAGATGAGGGTATAACATAGACAACTTTCAGATGCTGCTATGGTCAATATGAGTACTTGGTGATTCCTTTTGGCATGATGAATTCCACCATAGTTTCCATGGGACTTATAAACTGGATCTTCTAGCCATACGTAGACTGGTTTGTAGTGGTCTTCGTCAACGACATCCTTGTGTACTCAACGTCAGAGGATGAGCACGCGAGACACCTACAGATGAGTCAAGATGTACTCCGAGAGTACCAGCTTTATGGGAAGCTCTCAAAGTTCTAGTTTTATATACTGGAGATCCACTTTCAGGGATATTCCATCTTAGAAAATGGTGTAACTATGGACCCAGCAATGGTGGAGGTAGTGTTAGCATGGGAGCCACCTCGGAGTCTGACAGAGGTGCGGATCTTCCTTGGGTTGGTAGTATATTATCGAAGATTCATTCCTGATTTATCTTAGATATCATCACTGGTGATGGCCTTGACAAGGAAGGGGAAACCCTTCATGTGGACGGAGAAGTTCCAGTAGGCTTTTGAGCAGTTGAGACAGAGTTTTATGAGCACCTAGATTTTGAGATTGCTGGAGAAGGGTGTTGAGTACGTAGTTTTCTAGGACGCATCAGGAACTGGGCTTGGATATGTCATGATGTAGAGACAGGAAATGATTTCTTATGGTTTGAACCAACATAGGCCAGATGAGAAGAACTATGGGACCCATGATCTCGAGTTTGTAGTGGTAGTTGTCGCGTTGAAGATTTGGTCACACTAACTTATGGGCAAGCAATTTATCATCTACTCTGACACCATGATCCTCAAGTATATCTTCCCATAGAAGGATCTGAATATGAGACAGAGGTGTTGGATAGAGTTTCTCCAGGACTATGACTTTGAGATCATAAATATCTAGGGAATGGAAACAAGGTGGGATATTCTCTTAGAAGGATATCGAGCTCTTGTCTACTGAGTGAGGTGACAAAACATTTGGCCTCATTAAATTTATCCTTCATGGATAGAGAGGATGCAGTTTACCTTCTGTTGACGTATGTCACCCCTCCACTCTTATAGCGAGTTAGGGAGGCACAACATGTGGATTTCAACTGTATAACGCCCCAACCCTAGTTACCTAGAGTCAGTGCATTATTATATAATGTTGTCATGATCACAAAAGATCAAGTATTGAAATTACGATTAGTTTAGTAGCCTTGGAAGTACAAGATACATACAAAAGTTTTACATTACATTGTGAAATAAAAACAAAAACAACATTTTTTCCCATTTGAACACACTTATATCCATTATCATATCCTTTCAGGTCAACCATAAAATACTTCTTCACATATTGGGAAAAATAAAACATTGATAGGGGTGAGATCAGATGCTCAATATGGAAAACAATATAGAAAAATCTATCATAAATAAGCATAAACATTTAAGGCAACGTATAATACTAAAACATAAGCCTTTTAAACTTAAACATGAGTATAATATGGAAAATATAAATCAAATAATTCCATTTACTTATTCACATTGATATTCTACTAGTCTAATAATTACATTCAATATCAATAACCAATTTCATAATGATGGAATGCATAATATCGGACATCATAACCATATAGTCAAGGCCTCATGCCAAGACTACTAATAATATTTTTTTAAGACCTTTTCCCAAGACACTATTTTGTCTAATGAGACCTACCGATGCATCGTGGAGCTATAGCGGGCTCTACTCGTCACTTATTAAGTCCAATGCATTCCTCAAATGAAAAGGTTGAAACATAACTTAAACATTCGTATTAAAACTAGCATACGAAATATTAATACTTTAACCATAAATCATGAATGGTATAAAAATAACACAACCACATTCAAACATATCACAAAACCTTTAATACAATATTGAAGATTGTGTCATAATAAATAAACTTGAAACAAGTGTAAAATCCATCAAATTATGTTGACATAGATGAAATAAAAACCATTTTAGAGAAATATCTCTTTCAATTTTGAGATCATTTGAAAGTCACATAATAATAAAAGAAAAAATTTATTTTGAAAATATTCTTATATTCATGTAAGGGAAGATTCGAATATATTATAATTGTGGAAAATAGCCGCACTCTCCATATAAGTTAAAAAACTTTCTTTCCTAATTTTTTTTTTGAAATGGTCGTAAAAGACCTTGTTTGGAAAAAGTTGGAAATATTCATTTATAAAAAATCTATAAAACATAAAAAAATGGAATAAATGAATTAAACCCGTAGTATAAAAAATAGTAAAAATGTTTTGAAATACATTTTTAAGAAACACCGATGTGGATGATAAAGAGTTCCCAGTAGATACTCAAGTATAAACAACCTCAGATAATGAAGAGATTGTAGAATTAACACTTACATTGTACTTTTCCTTGGTTTATGGTACATTGACCTCCTATTTAATAGTTAAATAATTGTTATTAAATTATACAATAACCACATACATAAATATGATATCATATATGATCATCTAATATTTTATTGCTAGTAATATTTTTGTAGTATCATTGTTTCGGGTGTTAACTGATTCGTTTTACTTAATATGTTTTGTTACTTAAGTCGGGTTTGTTATGGATAGGATGTATTTGATTCATATCTAGAATAATATTAAGTCATTAAAAATTATTTTTAACTAGAAAATGAAAATTATTCTTGAATGGTTACGATGGGGAATGAATCTCATCGCGTTCGTGGAGACGGTGATCTGTACGAACACACGAGCGACAATACCATTCTATTGATGGTGAAATAATATGTAATTTAATAGTATATGTTATATACAAAATCATTAAAATTTTATATTTATTATTTACATCAATTATCTCATTATTATTCCCATCCAAATAGTGAAGTGTTGAATAAAAAACTACACCATGATGTGGAGAGACGGTAAGCTGTACGTACTCACGCATGGTGACTTTGTCATTCATAATATGGATAGAATAGTGAATATGGTTGTTCCATATTTATAATAACATCAGAGTATGTATAAGTTACTAGATTTATTATTTTGGTATTGAAATAACAAAGAAAGAGAATGTGTAAAAAGAAAAGAACTTTCAAATAGGTGATTAAATTATTACATCTTCTTCGGGTGTTTCCTTTTGAGTTGATCAAAAGGGGTCCATAGGTTGGCTTCTAATCAAAGTAAAGCCTCTAGGATGTATTTAGTATATTTTTTAGGATATTTTATTAGGTGTCTTCTGAGACAAATGGCTTTGGAGGTGTGATTTTGAGGGAAGGGGAAGTACCCTTTTATAATAGAGGTGACAGTCACTTTTTGAAAAGTTTGAAATATTATTTTATTATACAATCATATTCAGCTTATAATGGCTTCAAAATGATTTATTTCAAGGATAAAGTGGGTATGTGTCCAAAATATCTCAACCAATAGGTTCTATAGAGGTTTACGTCACCATATTAACCTTATATTTTAGATTTAACTCTTTGTTAAATAGTTTAACTTTTACCATGTATTCCTGTATTATTATAATAAATGGTTAATAAAATTACTATAAAAAGACAAGTGAACCCCAAGTGCATAATTATTTATATGTATTAACTTAAATAAGTCATTTTTTTGAACCATAGATTTTTAGGAATATTATATGAATTAATAATATAGTATTTGTTTTGAAGGATAATTTATGTCAATTTTGACACTATTTGGTATTTTTGTTTTTGTAAAATTCGTAATAACCTTATCACTTCACAAAAAAATTATCTAATCAACCCTAACATGTCATATTAACCTATAAAACTATTTTAAATCATTAGAAGTCTTAATTTACATTTATTTGGATATTTATAATATCAATTATTTTAATCTTTCATTAATAATGTAATTACTACATCATCATTTTGTAGTAAATAAATTTAATTATTTAATGTCTAAAAATTATTAATAAAATACCGTTAGGTAGGAAATATTTTTAAATTTATAATTAATATTTATAGTAGAATATATCTTATGTATAACCCTATATTAAAAATGTTTTAGTTATGAGAATTCGAATATAACACTTTTAACTATTATTTAAATAAAATAATAATAAATGTCCTAATATAATACAAGTGGACCAAAAGGATCATATTTTATTCCTAAGGTAGATTTTGGTCGAAATAAACCTATCCAATAGAATTAGGACATGTGTTATGGTAATAATATTAATATTTTTACCTCTAATTACCCTATTTACTTTTAACCGTGGTAAATAAAATACAAAAGTTACTATTCACCAAAAAATAATTTCATCTTATTGAACCACATTTTACTTACTGATATCAAATATGTCTATTAGATTTTTTAAATTCAATTCATATAAGTGGTAAAATTATGTTTTATGGAAATTTGCTAATGTGCCAAAAAGGTGGGTAATAGACGGTAAAAAGTTAAATAAAATTTTATAAATCTAATTTTTTTTATAAAAATGACTCCAATGAATTACACTAAACTAATATAGTTATTATGTATCTATTTTGACTTAAAATAAATTTAAATAAATCAAAAATTTATTTATATAAAAATTCGGCTTTAAACAATAAGTAGTGTTTTCACTATTTATCAAAATTGAATGTTTTTAGAGAAATACCCAAAATTCACCCTAAGATAATTTTGATATTATGAATCCAAAAATGACTTCCACTTTGAAAAATAAAATTTATAAATTTTCAAAAAGTGGGTATTACTATTCATAACTAGTTTTAAAATAGCTAGTTTTATTTATCATGGTGTGCTAGAACTCGAAGTTGCATACAACACAAGCTATTTCATTTTTTAAAGGGAAACATATTGTGGAAGAATGGGGTGTTATATTATCCCCTTATTCAAATAATTTTATACTCAAAATTTCTAGAATACTACTGCACAAAAATATTTGGGTGGTTCTTCATCATAATTTCCTCAGTTTCCCACGTTGCCTCTTCCTTCTTATGGTTTCTCCATAGATTTTTTACCAGACAAGTCATCCGGTTTCTCAAAACTCTTTCTCTGGTATCACTAATATCGACAGGATATTCATAATAAGATAGATCAGGTTCCATTTCTATTTCTTCATAAGTGAGTACATGAATTGGGATAGGCATGTATTTTGTTCATAGTGATATGTGGAACAAATCGTTAACTTTGGAGAGACTTGGAGGCATTGTCAAATGGTAAGCTACAACTCCAATTAGTTTTGAAACTTTGAAAGGTATGATGTACTTGGGACTTAATTTTCCCTTCTTACCGAATAGTATAACACCCTTCCATAGAGATACCTTCAAGGAAACATGATCTCTGACTTGAAATTCAAAATCTTTCCTTCAGTTATCATCATATCTCTTTTACCTACTTTGAGCTTCTTTGATGTGGGTTTGGATAACCTTCAACTTTTCAATTGTTTCCTCAACATGTTCTGGGCCTATGCATTTTCTTTCACCAACATCATCCCAACAAGTTGGTGTGTACATCTCTTTCCATATAATGCTTTATATAATGCCATCTGAATACTTTAATGGATGCTATTATTATAAGAAAATTCTACCAGAGGTAAATATTTATCCCACATACCTTCAAAGTAAAGTGAACAAGATCTCAGCATTTCTTCTAAGGTTTGAATAGACCGTTCTGATTGTCCATCAGTTTGAGGGTGGTAGGCAGTGCTCAAACGAAGTTCAGTATCCAAGGCCTTCTGAAGACTTTTCCAGAATCTTGATGTAAAACGGGCATCACGATCAGAATCAATCGATAGGGGTCATCCATGAAGTCTTACAACATCATTAATATATAGTCTTGTTAAACATTCAAGTGATAAATCTTATCTTATAGTAAGAAATTTTGCTGACTTGGTAATATGATCAATAATGACTCATATTGCATCATCCTTCTTGGAGTCTTTGGAAGCCCCAGAAAAATGTCCATCGTAATGTCATCCCATTTCCACACAATTGTGGGAATAGGTTTCATGAATCCTCTAGGATGTTTTCTTTCAGCCTTAACTTTTTGAAAGACCATACATCATGAAACATAATCAACAATCTCCCTCTTCATGTTGTCCCTCCAGAAATGTTCCTTCAAATATATATACATCTTAGTGCAAACATAGTGTATAGAGAAATTGAAGCAATGGGAATCATCCAACAATTCCCTTTTCAGATCAAGTATATTAGGAACACAAAGTATCTTCCCAAATTTCAAAATTCTATCTTCATATACAAAGTCAATAAATATCCCATCATTCACAACTTTAATTTTATTTTGAAACTCCTCATCATCAGTCTGAGAACTTTTTATTCTTTCTAGTAAAGATGGTTTGTCAACCATTTGAAAAAGTGTTGATGTTTTATAATCCATGATTATTCCCATATCCATTTTTACTAGATCCATGAACATATAATCCCTTTCAACTCTCATCTTGTTCATAAAACCATGATCCTTTCTTCTCAAAGCATCTTCCAACTTAGTTTCCTTCACCGGGTGGTAGTGTATTATTCAATCATAATCCTTGAGTAGTTCGAGCCATCTCTTTTGCCTCATGTTGTGTTCTTTTTGTGAGAAAATATACTTCAAACTCTTGTGATTGGTATATATCTCACATTTTTTACCATAGAGATAGTGTCTCTATATATTCATAACAAAGTTACTACTACAACTCAAGATCCAGAGTGGGATAGTTTTGTTCATGAATTTTTAGCTATCGTGATGCGTAAGCAATAAATCTATCGTTCTCCTTAAGGAAACAACCAAGTCATTTCTTAGAATAATCACTATAAATAAAAAACCCATAATTCCCCGATGGTAGAGTCATGATATGATCATTGACTAATATTATCTTCCGTTATTCAAAACATTCTTCACACTCTTTTTTCCAAACAGATTTAACCCCTTTACGTGTGAGCTTGGTTAGTGGGCTAGCCAATTGTGAAAAATTCTAGATGAAATGCTGATAATAACCTACTAAACCAATAAAACTACCTACCTCATTTATACTCGTCAGTGTTGGCCATTCTTGTACTTCTCTTATGTTAGAAGGATCAATAGAGATTCCATCCTAAGAGACAATATGGCCAAGAAAAGAAATTTCCTAAATCCAAAATTCACACTTTCTAATATTCCCATGTAATTCATTTCTTCTCAGGGTTTTCAGAATAGTGTGAAAGTTATTTTCATGATATTTATAGATTTTTTAGTATACCAAGATATCATCAATAAATAATACTATACACTCATCAAGATATTCCTTGAAAACACAATTCGTTAGATCCATGAAAAAAGAGGATGCATTAGTAAGTCCAAAAATTCATTACTATAAACTCATAATGCCCATACCTGGTTTGAAATTCTGTTTTCAGAATGTATTCCTTCTTCACACACAATTGATGATATCCAGATCAAAGGTCAATCTTTGAAAAATATTAAGCTTCATGAAGTTGGTCGAATAAATCATCAATTTGAGGTAGGGGATACTTGTTTTTTATTGTTATAGCATTGATCTCCCTATAGTCAATACGAAACCTCATAGATCTATATTTGTTGTTAACAAAAAGAACATGGGCTCCCCATAGAGAAACACTAGGACTAATAACTCCCTTATTATTGAATTCCTCTAGTTGTTTATTTAGTTCCACTAATTCCACACTGTCCATTCTATAAGGGGTCTTTGATATGGGCCTTAAACTAGGAATTAAATCAATGGAAAACTCAATTTCTCATTCTGGAGGATGTCCAGGTAAATCCTCTAAAACACATCGACATATTATTGCACAATAGGTATGCCCTCTATTTGAAAATTCTTTTCCCCACCCATAGTTATTTCATTCTCTTCCTCCCTAGTAATTGAATTTAGTAGATCTATTGGGGGTGGATCTAGATAATAATCATGTAGTGGCGTTTCTGCTCTAAAGATATTGTACTCCATATCAACATCGAAAATATTAACCTCCTTATTCTTATAATAAATTTTCACATCAGGGTCCAAAATCCAATCCATACCGAGGATTATATCAAATTCAATCATGGGTATGATGATGAAATCATAAGATAAATAACATTTATATGCCCTAATGGGGACTGATTCACACAAAATTATTGCAATGATACTTCCTTTAAGAGTTTTTACTAACAACTACCTTGTTAAATAAAATTAGAAATATCTAATTTTCTTAGAAAACTGGGAAGATATGAAACAATTCAATATTCCAGAATCAAACAAAGCATTTGCGAAACATGCAGAAACCATTAAATTACCTAACACTACATCTTTCGGATCTTAAACCTTAGCAGTAGTGATCTCATAAGCTTGAACTTGCCCCCTTTTCCTTTTTTGGGTTATGTTTCAATGGATTTTATGACATTCATATGCATAATGCCCCATTTCTCTAAAATTATATCATTCAACATTGATAGCCTATTTCTTTCCCTTGTTATCATGAGTTTGGTGTCCTTTTTCACCACACTTGTAAGAGACTCGCATTCCCTTCAGGAATGAACCGGGGTTTTTCTTCCCATATTTACTGCTAGATGGAAATTCAAAATTTTTCTTCTTCCCCTTATATTTCCATTTCTGGAGTGTTCAGCAGATCTCTTCTTCTCCTGCCCTTCTTTAAAGTCCTAAGACTTAGAGAATTATTTTTTTGCCTTGATAGCACATGAGACAATATCTTCATATGATGAGAAGTATCGCGAGACTAATTCTTGACGGTGAAACAGTTTTAACCCTTCAAAGAATCGATCAATCTTAATCCTTGGGTTACGTATATAATTTGATGCATTCCTTTCTATCCTTGTAAAGTTATCCTCATACTTTGATAAATTCTCATCCTTTTTTTGCCGTAGTATCTAAAATTGTCTTTCCACATCCACTCGATGGACACGAGAAAAGTATTCTTCTAAGAAAATATCTTTATACTCCCTCCATTACATATTTTATACTTCATCATCCACCTTTGTGTTTTTAATTAATTACCACCATTGATCTGTATCTCCAGTGTGATGATAAACTACCACGACAACTTTTTACCTTTCGCTAATCCCCAAAGCATGAAATATTTTCTCTATGGAACTTATCCATTGCTCAGATACAAATGTATTTTTAGTCCCATTTAATGATGGTGGCTTTTTCCTCATGAAGAAGTCTAACATTGGTCCTTGAATATGAGATGTTGGATCTCATCCATGCCATCCACTTTTTATGTATAAAGGCTGGAACAACATCTGGATTGAAAGCGACCCCACCACCATTGTTCTGGCAATCTGGAATGGGAATGTTCACCTGTCTTGGCCTTTTATTGCAAGTTGGAAGATCTACCTGAACATTCTTATGGAAATCAGATATATTTCCACCCATTCCAACCGTGAAGCTAATATGGTGGCAGATGGTCTTGCCAACAAGGGGATCAGCTAGGCCATTATGTGGTCTGATGAGTTGTCGGATGATCTCCTCACTCTCCTTGCTAAATATTGTAATAAAATTGCCTCTTTGAGACTTCTATAATTTTCTTACTTGTCTTTAATAAATTCTATCTTGGTCGTTGACCAGGACATTGCCTTAAAAAAGGAATTCTAACATTGGTCCTCTGTTTTGTGGATCAGGGTGCTCCATACAGGTAAGGTTATTATTCTTAACCTAAGTGAGTTTTCCCAGTATGGTGATAAGCTGATCAGCACCAGTTTCATAACTAGATCCACTATAATTATCTTGAGTAAGAGGGAAATCCCTACATGGATTACGTGCGTTGATATGGTTTCCATTATTTCCACTAGGCACAATTTCTAAATAGTGACATACACTAGATTAGTTTATGAATCGCAATACATAAATCCAAACTGGTAAAACACTTAACATAAAATGAACAGTTTATTGATATAATGCATAATCATAAAAAAATAATTGGTGGAAGTATTTTCTCATAAATCATTCATAATGGTTTGTAAATAAAATGTGAATTATCCTAATAATATCCCTCAGGAGTGTCGTAACCAAGAGTGCAGCAAGGCCTGTTGTTGTGTACCGAGATACCCCAGGTCAATCCAAAAAACTCCTTATCGGAGTTTTCACTCCTAGGTACATCTGTGCCAGAGGTGCCTCTGCCTGCTCATATCCAGACAGAATAAATTTCTTCGAAAACTCACAAAATCTCTACATTACCAAAATTCATGGAAGTTCTTCTCTACTAATCTTCAAATTTTATCTTAGGGTAATGTTCTCTAATCAGAGTTTTTCTAAATCTAGATTCAAAGGATTGTACTAAACTTCCTATGATACAAACTGTAACGCCCCAACCCTAGTTACCCAGATTTGGTGCACTATTACATAATATTGGCATGATCACAAGAGATCAACTCTCTAAAGACCAATTAGTTTATTATCCTTGGAAGTACTAGATACATACATAATTTTTACATTACATCATGAAATAAAAACAACAACTATATTTTTTCCCCTTTGAACACACATATATCCATTATCGTATCCCTGCAGGTCAACCATAAAATACTTCTTCACATCTTGAGAAAAAATAAAACATAGAAAGGGGTGAGCTCAGATGCTCATTAAGGATAACAATATAGTAGAAACTTTCATAAATAAGCATAAAAATTTAAGGAAATGTATAAGACTAAAATATAACTCTTTTAAACATAAAATTCAGCATAATATCTCAAATATAAATAAAATAATACCTTTTACTTATTCAAATAGACATTATACTTGTTGAATAATAACATACAATATCAATAGCCAATTTCATATTGATGAAATGCATAATGCTGGACAACATAACCACATAGTCAAGGCCTCGTGCCAAGACTACAAATAAGATTTTGTCAAGGCCTTGCACCAAGACACTAGTTTGTATCATGAGACATACCGTTTCATTGAGGAGCTATAACAGGCTCCACCCGTCACATACTAAGTCCAATGCATTCCTCAAATGAAAAGGTTGAAACATAACATATCCATTCATATTAAAACTAGCATATAAAATGTTAATACATTAACCAAAAGCCATGAATTCTATAAAAATAACACATCCACAGTCAAACATATCACAAAACCATTAATACAGTAAGGAATATTGAATCATAATAAATCAACTTCAAACAAGTGTAAAATCCATCAATGAATGTTGACATAGATGAAATAAAAACTATTTGAGAGAAATATCTCTTTCTATTTTGAAATCATTTAAAAGTATCAAAATTATAAAAGAAAATATTTATTTTTAAAATATTCTTATAATCTTGTAAGGGAATATTCAATGATGTTATAATGGTAGAAAATAGCCGCACTCACCGTATAAGTTAAAAAACGTTCTTTCCTTAATCTTGTCGAAAAGGTTGAAAAAGAACCTGTTTGGAAAACGATGGAAATATTACTTTATAAAAATTATATAAAAATTCAAAAAAGGTTATAAATGACTTTAAAAAATAGTATAGTAAATAGTAAAAATGTTTTTAAATACATTTTTATGAAACACGGATGTGGATCATAGTGAGGTCCCAGTAGATACTCGTGAATAAACAACCTCAGATAATGAAGATATTGTAGAATTAACCCTTACCATGTACTTTTCCTTAGTCAAGGGTACATTAAACTCCTATATAATAGTTAAATAAACGTTAGTAAATTATAAAAGAACCACATACATAAATATTATATCATATATGATGTTCTAATATTTCATTTTTAATAATATTTTAGTAGTATCATTGTTTCTGGTGTTAACTGATTCATTTTCCTTTATATGTTTTGTTACGTAAGTCATTTTTGTTATTTATAGTATCTATTTATTCATATATAGAATTATATTAAACTCTTAAACATTATTTTTAACCATAAAATGAAAATTATTCTTGAATGGCTGTGATAGGAAGGAATCTCATCGCGTTCGTGGAGACGATAATCCATACATATGCACGAGCGACACTACCTTCCTAAATATTGTGAAATCGTATGTAATTGGATGGTATATCATATATAAATAATCATTAACATGTAGTATTTATTATTTACATCAATTATACTCATTATTATACCCATCCAAATATAGAAGTGTTGAATAACAAACTACACTACGACGTGGAGACGATAAGCCGTATGTACACACGTATAATGACTTCGTCATTCATAGGATGGATAGAATAATGAATATGGTTGTTTAATATTTATAATAACATCACAGTTTTTAAAAGCTACCAATGTTATTATTTTGTAATGGAAAAATAAAGAAAGAGAAAGTGTAAGAAGAAAAGAACTTTGAAAGAGGTGATTAAATTATTACCTCTTCTCCAGGTGTTTCCTTTTGAGTTGATCAAAAGTGATCCTTAGGTTGGATTCAGATCAAAGTAATTCCTCTAGGTTGATGTAATGATATTTGGGAGGATATTTTATCAAGGGTTCGATGATCCAAATGGCTTTGGAGGTGTGATTTTCAGAGAAGGGAAGTACACTTTTATAAGAGAGACGTGGTTTTACTTGATCAGTTATCCAAAGTACATTCTCCTAATGGATATTCTCAAGGTGGGGAGAACATAGTTCTTTTCATAGGATGCATTGTTGTACCAGTGGTGTTACGAGAGGAGGTCCTGAGAGAGTTTCATACACCCCCCATGGAAGTACATCCTGAAGTGAAGAGAATGTACCAGGATCTCTAATGACAGTTTTGGTGGTCAGGCATGAAGAAGGTAGTAGAAGAGTTTGTTTCTCGATGCTAAACATGACAACAGGTGAAGGTTGAGCACCAAGTTCCAGTGGGATTAGATCACCCCTGGAAGTTCCAAAGTGGATGTGCGAAGGAATATCAATGGACTCCGTGATGGGATTTCCACAAATATCCAAGGGGCATGATTAAATCTCGATGATCATTGACCGACTCACCATGTCGGCCCACTTCCTAGCTATCCTGGAGTAGAGTTCGGTAGAGAGCTTGGGATGCCTCTACATGTAGGAGACAGTTTGTCTTCATGACATCCCCTTGACAATATTTTCAGATCTATATGCCCACTTCACATCCTAGTTGTGGAAGGGATCATAGTACGCTTTTGGGGCATAGCTATACTTGAGCACGACGTTCGATCCCCAGAATGATGGTCAGATGGAGTGAACCATTTAGGTTATGGAAGATGTGTTTCGGGCCTGTATCTTGGACTTTGGTCTTAGCTGGGAGGACCACCTACCACTAGTGTAGTTTGCGTAAAATAATAGCTACCACTCCAGTAATGGTATGGCACCGTTCTAGGCTTTATATGGGAGACCCCATTGGTCATCAGTTTGCAGGATAGACCTTGAAGAGTCAGCACTCATGGGTCCAGAGTTGGTGCAACCTACCACCGAGAATGTTCAAATCATCCCGGATCATATGAAGACTACACAAATCTAGAATAAGTATTATAATGAAAGGAAACAGAGACATATGGAGTTCAAGGAGGGAGACCACGCCTTCCTTCGAGTCTCACCTCGATGAGGGTTATAGAGATTTGGTTGGGGCGGCAGGCTATCTCTGAGGTTCATCAGACCTTTCTAGATACTGTGCAAAGTTAGTGAGGTGGTGTACCGACTAACTCTACTATGGAAGTTTCACTGAGTACATGATGTCATCCACGTGTCGTAGTTATAGATGTACGTACATTACCCATCGCACGTCGTCAACTGGGGCGATATGGAAATCGAAGATGGAGAGACCTTGGCTGAGAACCTAGTAGAGATTGAGGATTCTAAAGAGTGGATCCTTTGTGTGGGATCGATTCCCTTGGTGTGTGTCCGGTGGAAGCACAGGAATCTTCCTAAGAGCACATGGGAGCGGGAGGCTTAGATTCATGTACATTACCCACATCTTTTTGAGTAGCCTTGTTTTGGATTTTTGGGGACACAAAACCCCAAGGTGGGGAGAATTTAATGTCTCATATATTCTATGTATTATTTTTAAATATTATATGGAATTATTACAAGACCAATCATGGAGATGACACATCATTCCGAGGCCTGATGATCCTAAAATGTTGGTTTGAAAATTTTTTAAGCTATGTGAGTTAGCAGGTGTACATAGTTGTAGAAGTTTCTAAATGGATGCCCTGATTAAAAATATGAGGGCACCATTGCTTCAGGGATGAAAAATTTACCTAATAACTGGCTTAACCTTGATCGGTGTGATTCAAGGAAAAAAGTTGATTTTTGGACATTTTTAGTAAAATAAAATAAGAAAATAATAATAAATTGAAATGGTTATTTTATTTTATTTGGAAACATTCACTGCAGTGCAACAACGGGGAAACTATTTCAATAATTAAAACCACGCCATATTGACTCAGAAACAGAAATTCTGACTCATTAATTTCGTAGTGTGATGTAATGGTGAAACATGTACCCTCCATTTAATAGGTTAATCTTATGTTGGTCATTGGAAAAAAATTGAGAGGAAATCTGGAGAATTCTTGGAGCTTTGGAAGAGAACAGGTTGGCGGACGATGACGACGCCATCGATCGATGCATCTAGAATTCGATGAAACTCACTAAAAAACATGACATGATGATCATTCTTCAACCGAATCAATGTAGGGGTTGTTATTTAGATTATTATTTTCCCCGTTCTTGGATTAGACGATGAAAATTGATCAACCCACATACAGGTTGATCCGCGGATCATACTTTCTTTTAGGAGGGTTATTAATTTTATCTTTCTTTAGGCATTTTGTTTTGGGGATTTAATCAATGATAGACTATTCTGTTTTTTTGATTTTTCTTTGTTTTATCATACTAACGAAGTGGATAAATGCTGTGATGAATGAAGGTAGATGTTCATTCCTCAAATTTCTTTTTAATTTCCTCTACCTCCACCTTGCGTTCTTCACGTTCATCATTGGGAGATGAACAACGGATCATTGCGTGACCAATTTGCAACACAATGATCCAAAATTAGAGATCTGACATCACAACGACTTAGTGGAGGTGTGAAAATGATGGCGAACAATGAATCAACTCATATTTGGAGAGACCTTCCTTTGCAGGTCCTTCACACGGGTGGATCTATATGTGTTTTCAGGGCTGATCGAAGGCCCAAAAACCATGGAGATGACTTCAGGATGTCGGGGAAACATAAACACTTGAGTTTCTTGGTGATTGAAGGGCCGAATCAATGAAAGGAGCAACACGGGAGGCATGCCGGTGAAGTAAAGCATTTCTAGAAATTTCCAGAACACACAGTGTGTATCCAAGTAAACCCACCATGTGGGGCCGGCTCAGTGGCAGCTACTATTTCAGGATAAATAAAGGTATCACATGCCGTGAGACCCCTGTCACAAAGCCTGTGGTCTCTTCCCCCAAGCTTCGCATGTATTCTGGGAATTACACAGACATATGCTGGACAACACGGCTTATCACTACAACATGTAGACCTTACACGACATAACAAAGGCAGCTACGTGGCACTTGACATGTATATGGGGGATACACGGACATAGGGTGGAGTATGCATACACATTGTCCACTACATGACTAAAACAGGCTGGTTACATTGGTTACCCCATGTATAAATTACACGGGATGGACCACACTAGATACATCCATGTATAGGCACATGGCCCTGTTCACGGAGGGAACCCCAGTTACTTGGACATGAAATGTGGTCCGTACTACACACCATGTACTTACCTTTTTACATAGCATGTTCCTTCTTACTTGGGCTATTTCACATTAGAAACACCCAAAGTTTCAAGACACAGCTTGTGAATCATACTGCAGGTCATTTATATCATGCAACATAGGTTGATCCCCTTGTCCACAATCACTAGGACCAGTTTCATTTGGGTTAGTTCCATTTTTTCTTGTTACCCTAAAGGTCAGGTATCATTTCCTTCCACAGGAGTATGATCCCTTCAGCCATAATTTTCGAGATAGAGTCAGGTATCCCTTCAGTAAGAATTTCCGAGATAGAGTCAGGTATCATTTCCATCCACCGGAGCGATATCCTCTGTCTATTATTGATCCTAGGTAGAGTCTGGTATTGACAAGACTACTCATACAAGATGTTGATCCTTTACTTAGCAGGTGAATACGGAAGAGTCATGGTATCCGCCAAGGCCCTAGAAGTGATGCTCATCTATGTATTGTTATCTTTCCCCACTTAGTAGTGTGTTCTCCTGGAATGAGTGTATATATCTCTCATGACTTTTCTCGACGAACAATATCTCTCAAATAAAAGTTATCGATGTTATCAGACTCATGGAGTGAGTACTCCTGGATGACTATTTTGTGGAATCTTCAAACTAAATCCATGGTGTGGTTATGTTGTTGTGTGACTTGTCTCTAGACTACATGTCTAGGTTTTGAGTATATCTGGATTGTGTTTGTCTTTCTATATGTTTAGTAGACATATAATTTGTAGATTTGACTGTACCATTAATTTATGTATTGCTTTGTGGTTTTTGGGGTCCTCTATTGAGAATTGTTATACTCACCCCTGCAGAGTTTTTGCACACATGTGTCATGTCTTGTGTACACGAGCGACCTTTAGATGGAGTCTAGGGTGAACCAGGACCGGACCGAGCATTCTGAGTTCCCTTGAGGATGAGGTGTTCTTACGGCTATGAGCATCAGTCTTAGTACCTCTTTGTTCATACAGGTTGGATGTTGTAGTTTAAAGACTCTTGTTTTTAGTGGGATTGTATTCTGGCCCAGTTTTAATTTCTGCACTTTACTTTTGTTGTACTCTGTCAGTTGGGTTTAGTTGTATGAATGCATTTTGTTCCTTAGTATTTTTTACATTTTATAATTTGTGGGATTGGAGATGTGTGTGTGTGTGTAGGTACTTAGGTAATTCCTCCCATGTTAGTGATATGCCTACATGGTGCTAGTCACCAACCCATGGCATATTGAAGGTGGGCTTCGAGAGTCATGGCATGGAACCCACTAGGATGGGTCATGGAATCAAGAAAGACTTTTATTTTATCCTTATCTAGTTATTGATGATCTTTTTTAAGTAATGGTATTATTTACTACTCTTATTTACTCAAAATGTTTTTGAAATATTTTTTAATAAAACCTATCTTCATTTCAATCTTCTATTGGAAATTTATTTTCTCTGAAAACCAAAATTTATAAAAATGTTTTAGAAAATGTATTTAACCTTTTACAAATGATTTATTAAGGAACGTTTTATCCATTTTTTCTATTATAAATGTTTTGAAATAAATATTCTTGTCTCCTTTCAAACAAGGAACTTTTCAAACATTTTTATCGTGGAAAATTAATGATCTTTTTACCATGTATGATATTTATGGAATTACCCTCCCTCATTTATTTGAAGATTAACTTGAAAATTTACAAAGATATTTTTTAAATAATTTTTTTTCAAATTATTTATAAAAGAGAATGGATTTTCAAAATGTTATTAAAAATGAAAAGGATATTTTCCTTGAGAATTTTAAAATTTACTTTATTGTATTTATATTCATCAATGGAATAAACCTTTTATCCTTACTCCACATGGTATATTTTTTATTGATACCATGTTCATTGTTTCTATGGATGGTTTATTATTTCATTGACTAAGGATATTATTGACTTTCACTTACTTAATTAATTTTTTATCTCCCTTGAAATATTGAACTTGTAGTGATCAAGAAACCTTAAATTTCCAACCAATATCCATATAATTTATCATGAATAATATTATTTCAAATACCATATACATTTTTTACTTATAGTGTCTACCTTGAATGTTATTTTATATCTAGAAATTTTTTGAATGATATGAATCTTTTACTCAATTTAGATGTTTGATAAGACACATTGTTCATGAATTAAATCAATTATTTGATATATAAGGAATGATTTGAAGAGGAACAATATGGATGGGGTCTGGTTATAGATAGCCCCTCGATGCATCGGTAGTCTCATGGAATTGTGATTCATTATTTATGATTCTATATTTATTATCCCTTATCCATTTTTAAAATGGATTGGGTGTTTAGTTATTTAACGTTCCATATTGTTTACACACTCCCTCTTATTGGTTATGTGTCATGCGTGTTCTGTTATTTACCATTCAATATTGATTATTCTTGTTGATTCATTGTTGATTCCATTGTACATAACCCATATAGAGTATATGAGATCAGCCTTATTTTGTTCCATTTCCCCATGAATCTAATAAGTATACTAAGAATTATATTCAAGGATATGTTAAGTGGGAATAAATTTATCCTCTAATGATTTTTTTGTAATTAGTTTATTAATTTTTAATACAAGAATCATGTGTGTATCTAGTTTACCAAGACTTCTAAACCCTCCAGTCCTTTGGGATTTGATTCATTGTAATAATCCTAATGTAATGGTAGTAGACAATAACTCCATGATTATTGGGGTTGGGGCACTACATGACATCCTAGTCTAGATACTGTAATTGGATATAGGCTCTTACAGAGATGCGCCTAAGGGTAAAAACACTAAAAAGTTCATAATGGTTTTTAAATAAATAATTACTCAGTGCATGAAAAAAATCCCTAACTCCACATCTCATTGACACTATCGGTGGATATATATTTAATAATAAAATTATATTTATAAAGCATTGAACTTCTAATCATATCCTTGTATAATGCAGTAACATTACACAATTATTCCACAAAAAACCCTATATGATTATTCTTCATTTTAAATACTATTTACAATACTAAAATCATGATTACAAAACATTTTTTATCAAAGAAAATTATGTTTTCTAGTGTCTATTGGTATGGTAAAGTTATTTAAACTTATCAAGTAGCTTTTTTTAGTAGACAGCCAATATAAATTACTATCAAAAGTGGTAGTGTTCACCTAAGAAAACATCAGGTAAGAATTCATTATCCGATAAATCTAAGACTTGATAAGGATGTCGAAACTATTATATATATATGTTAAATTCTAGCATAGCATATAGAATCTAGCTTATCCATTGGTATATAATGAGGGATGGTTAAAATTAGTAACATTATTTAACCAATTATGTGATAATACATTGATGGAGTTATATGTAGAAGTTTCTACTATCCACCTATATCCAACTATAGTATGTTGACATATGTATAAAAGATTCATCAAAGAAGGTATATCCCAACAATAAGTAACAGTTTCATATGATTTATAAGAAAAAAACAAAATTATAACTTGGATATAATGTAAGATCATTTTCATGATAGGGAGGTTTCTAATGATGGAACTGATGAGGAGGAAGATAGAGAAGTTAGGGAAGAGGTTTCCAAACATGTAATAGTTGTATATCAGCCTCAATACATGATAAATCATCCACAACTCTCTAAATCATGGGAGGAATCTATAACACATTTTACGGAATTCAAGCACAATAGTCTCACAGACATAGTTGGGTTTCCTAGAGTTATAGAGGTTATATTCAGTTCAATGAATTAAACATTATACGTTGGATGATATTTTCCATGAAATGATGTCATGGAAACTATACTAAAATGATTTCATATTGATAGAAATTGTAGATATTTAGTTCTTGAGAAAAACAAAAAAAATAAATTATATGGTTTGAAAAATATTATGATGACTATAGATTTATCTTAGGGGAATTATTCAAATTCCACTTAGAAGATAGGATACTTCTAATATTGAGTCATATCATACATTCATGAAAACTAAACTGAAATAAAAACATAGATCATTAGATATTGAATTTGTGTCACTTATTATTTTTTAGAGGATCCTGATTTACCATGATATTTTTATATCCCTCATGCATGAGAGGATACAATAATCTTATGGTTACAATATTTCATATTTGAATCCATGGAGGGGAAAATAGAAGGTAATATTCAAGGTGTATAGTGATTGGGATGACTCTTATTGAGTGTTTCTGCGACTACTATCAAAACCAAGGAAAAATAATCAAATTTTATTCCACCTCGATATGAGTGAACATGTGTCTCAATATTACCAAGTTTATTATTCTAAGGATAAATTTCATTGGTAAATATGTGAATTCATTCAAGGTATTATGACATTTCTTTTCTAAAAACAATTTATATAGATTTATGTAATGTTTCAATATGGAAAATAAACTAGTGTACTAAGAACTGTGACAACACAATATGGTAACCATACACCTCTGTAACATACATTTTCCATAATGGATAATGAAAATCTTAAATATTGTAGTTGGTTTTCTGCATGTATAGAAACCATTTCACCCAAATTTGGTTATTATGTTTGATATATAATCCTCACTAAGTGATCAATGAGGACAGTAATGTAGATAATTTTGTGTGTAGAAACCCAAATGAAAACCATTGATACTGAATGAGAAAAATTATCAGTAATATATTTTTTAATTTTAATTATGAGTTATAAATACGGCTATCAAAAAGCCTGGTATACATCCTATTTTTTTATTTTTTTATTTAATGATAGTATTAATTTATATATAATATGATTTTTCCTATAGAATATGATGTAAATCAGTGATGTTTTGAAAATATATTTGAATGAATTTTCATTTATAACAACTGTGTGTATGACTACATGATTAGGATTCCAAAAATGAAATGAACATTGGTGTATAATGGGAGGAATAGGTAAATATTAATAATTAAAAACACATTGGAGTGCATCAATAATATCTTCAATGGGATTCAAAAGTTACATATAACCCTCAATGTTTAGGATAAATTTTATCATTATGTAAATTACTTCATTTAAAGTTGAATAAATATTTATAATTGGATTCATCAAGGGTTTCATGACAACTGAAACTATTTTCAAGGGATTAACAAAAACATAGATAAAAATTCCACTTTTCAAGGAAAATGTTCAACCAAGAAGTATGTGGATTTAATGTGATGTAGTTTTAGGACCTCATCATTGGTAGAAACCATCATGTGTTTATTGTATTATTGGATGTGGTGAATTGTGTTTGAAAAAAGTTCAAGGGTTTTGGTTTCCATGTGCAAATCACATACTGATATGTGCCTCTATGAACATCTCATGGGAACCATGTGTTGATCTATTATACTAGATCGACCCAATTGTAAATTGTTATAGTAAACCATGGATACATATTGAGGAGTTTTTATATTCCTAAATGTATAATGATCATCCCACATTGATACTTTACATCAATATGTTTTGATCATGAGGTAGACTAAGTCCAGTAGGATTAAAAATGAGATAGTCTTTCATCAAGAAGAAGGGAAACATTTTAGATATAGAATATGTCATATGGAAGGTCATAACATGTAGTGATTTCCTAATATTTCTAGAATGAGTTCTCATTTTCAACCATGATGATGTATTTATTCCAAATAATTCAATGTCCTTACTGTCTAAAAATTAGATTGGGTTCGAAACTCTTCCCAGCCTTTCAGTTGGTTTTATAAAAGTATCAATGATTTAAAATCAACCATCTAAAAATAAATTACATATGAATCTGAATATCAACCTTATGAAAATATTAAATAAACTCTAGTAATTATTCAAGTCAACAAAACATTATTCTTACAAATATTCTAGTGATTGTTCAAAATATTCTAATTTCGGTTAACGTGATGACCTATGTAGACAAGTAAATTTTTTTAAATCGACCCATAAGTAAGATCAATAAAAAATGATGAAACATTATTTTCATGAATATCAAGGTTGTAAATATTTATAATACAATACATGATAAAAATGATCTATCAATGTTATAAACATAAGAAAGAAAAAAGGTTGTTAATATAACTATTATATCTATATTCTATTTTCTATAACATTATATTTACATTCTACACTTACTTAATAGTTATTTCATTTTTATGCATAGATATAGAGAATATTAATATACTCACTATGAATTAAAGAAATTTTTCATATTCCATGCTAGTTTTAAATGAGGATCAATGAGTTAGGGCACATTTGGTATGCCATTATCATCACATTATTACTCCAACTTCTTTCATAACTTACATATGTTGTGTTTGATTTTATGGCATCTCAATATCAAAATTTAAATTTTTTTATTATCACATCCTTGCTACCCTCACAAAGAGATATAAACTTGATACACACACATTCCACATTCCCAAGGAAGAGATGAAAATTACCCTAGAGGATATAGAAATTATTCTTGATCATCTCATTCTGGGTGTTGCAGCTATAATAACCATACGTACATACTGTCTAGATCTTGTAAAATGGTTTCTAGGCCTCAACATTGTAGGATTGGATACTACTACATATGGAATTCATATTTATATGATCCATATTGACAATAATTTCACACAATGACCTAGGAATGCTGATGAGAATATTTTCCTGCACAATTCCCATGCATGTATCTTGCAGCTCATTGGATGGATAGTGTGCCATGATCACTCTTGTATACATGTCCCCATAATGTATTTGGGGTTACATTAGGACATTGATCATCCCAAAAGATACCTCTGGGAAAATTTATACTTTGAATACACTTATAAATAAATATGTATTGCATGATGATCAGATCGTAGTGATTATAGGGTGTCTATCATCATCATTTTTATGTGGGGATGGGAGTGCTTCCCTCCCCAACACACATATTTTTTGTGGGTCAAATATTGATATCAATTTGTTATAGTATGCTCCACATGGATGATAGTATGATCGTTTATCTTTATTGTTTTATGAATCTAAGATGATATATTGTAATTAATTTCTTATTATTTATCTATTTCAATTATGTACTTTATAGGTGGAGTCTAACCCAGAATCCTTCAGGAAATTGAGAAACAATTTGGGTGCATTTTATATAATGTAATATAGTATAATACCTTATAATGTATGTATATAAATTCTTCTACATACTAAAAATTTGGTAATATTATCATTTTTTTGAATTAGTACTAAAATATTTTAACAAATCTCACCTGTCACTTTAGATTTCATAGCTTCCATACTGGGTATATTAGACCTGGTACCTATATAGAACATTGTTGGGCTTGATGTTGCTAGGGTTGTAGTGACTCATATAAAATTTCATATTGATTATTTTCACCAAAATGATAATTTTATGCATGATTTTATATGGGTTCAATGTATTCCATTGGAACATAGACATCCAACAACACTTCATCCCCTAACACTAATAGGGAGGAAGGATGTCGACTGGAGATGGAATCATGCATAGTGTATTGACATTAGGACTGACATGAATCATTTAATATCTAGGTAGTTCCTATAATGATATTTTTTTCTATCATAGTTTCCTGGGAATGCACAATGATATAGGATGATGTATTTACTATATCTTACTCTACACGATAGAGGGATCCATGATCTAGTAACTTAATAACATAACATTATTTTATTTGTTGTACATTTTTTTAGTTCAGTTTGAATCTATTTATAGTATTCTCAATTGGAGAATATTATATATATGTGTGATCTTGAAGAGGGTGTGGTATTGATTCAATCAGTGTACCATGCTGTAGTACTGGACATGATTCCATTGTATCATGTTCTAAATGATAGTACATTTGATTATCCACCTCAAGGAGAGGAGGTTCTGAATCAGGAACCTCCTCCAGTAGATGTTGATGATGGCGAGCCAAGATGATGATGATGTAGACCATGCCAGGATATATGTGAGGCCTCACCTATTCAACAAGAAGTGTAAACACATATAAAAGATAAGACTCATCTAATTTTTGATGTTTATTAATATCCATGAGATCCATTTATATTATCAACATATCCATAGTTTTCCCATAGTATAAAAGACCTATGATCAGATCAGGATCCATTTCCCTTGCCTTCAACTTTTATAATCATTTCTTAATAGGGAATATAACTCCCTCATCAAATTTCAAGTCCTTTCAGTTACATATTGAGTGACCAATCAAGTTCACATCTTGACATCTTGATGGTTTTTAGTTAATTACATGTAATTTGTTAACTAAATGTCATTTATATAATTTGATAGTTAGATACATGTAATTTTTAAATAAAATTAAACATTAGTGTGTAATTAATTATTATTTAATGATGAATTTTTCATAATAAATTAATGATTATTCATAGTTATCTAGTAATATAATAATTATTATGAATTTATTATTATTTAATGTCATTTAATATCATTTATTAGTTTATAATTAGTATTAAAAAAAGGTTATCGACGAATTAATAATAAAGTAACTAACTATTTTTTAAATAATTAATAACAAAATAATAAATAAATAAATAAGTAATTTAATAATTATTACATACAAATAAATAACTAATAATTAACCCATAATTACCTAATAAATAACTTATAATTCGCTACTAATTAATTATTAACTAATATTAATTAAATAATAACTAAATATCAATACACTAATAATGAATTAAGGATTGACCAATGATTAACTAATGAGTAAATAATAATAAACTATTCATTAACTAATAATTAATTTCTTATTACATATTAATTAATATCCATTAACTAATTACTAAAAAATAATTATCCAATGCCAACAAGCCTGTACCCAAGTGGTACAGGCTCCTACTTGGTATCCAAAAGAGCGAGGATCAAATTTGAGATGGGATGAATTTTCGGGTACTATAGCAGAGTACCGTAGCATTACACTAGTAGCGGTGACTATAGCAGTAGTGACACTATAGCAGTAGAGGAAATGTAGCGGTAGTAATACTTTAACAAGTACTGTAGCATCTCGAGTACTATAGCAGTACTATTCATCGAAGGGCCCTTTGGGCCCAAAAATAGGCTTTTAAGCCTTGTATTCAGGACACTTGTCCTTGGGCCTTTTGGCTATGTAATGGGTCTCCCTCTACCCAAACAAAAAAAGAGGTCTTTTCTTTAATAATAAAATGAGGCTTCGACCCCAACCTTTAAAACGTTTCTTTACCCAATCATTAAGTAATAATTAACTAATAATTAATTTATAATTAACTAACAATAATATACTTATTAATTATTAATTAACTACTTATTATGATTTCTTTAATACTCATTAACTATTGATTGAATATCAATTAACTAATTATTAACTAATTAATAAATAATAATTGACTAATAATTAACTACTAACTGACTAATAATTGACTACTACTTAACTATTATCAAACTAATGATTACATATTCATTAATTAGTGATTAAATAATAATTAAATTATGATTACATAATAATTAAAAAATGAAAAATGAATAATTGACTAATGATTGACCAGTGATTAACTAATGATTAACTAATGATTAACTAATGATTAACAAATGATTAAATTATGATTAACAAACCTTTTAAAATTAATTTACTATCAATTTACTATTAATTAATTAATGATTAAATATTAATTAACCATTAATTAACTAATGATTACCTAATAATTAACTAATGACTAACTAATGGGTAACTAATGTCAATTAATTATATGTCATTTGTTAATTAACATTTAGTTAACAGTTAATTTACTATTAATTAAATATTAACTAAAAATTCAATAACTATAGATTAAATATTAATTAATTAAAATCTTAAATAATAACATTTAGTTAAAAATTAATAATTATTAGGATAAGATATTTACAATCATTGTTACCATGAATGAACTTCACACTTCTTCCACCTTCAACCCTATATGATTATTCCATGTGGTAAATATCGCATATCAATCAATTAATAAAGTAAATATTATGTATTTATTTCAGCATTGACATCCATATTTGTATTAAAAGAAGTGGATGCACGCTATGGCATAGATAATCATAGGTATATTGACCCTAAAAATAGTGTAATGTGTATTAACTCAATCATTAATCAGTTCATGTGAAAGAGGCCAGACTACAAAACTTTTTTGACACTCCTTGGGAATTTTCATTTGTTAGTCATATTCTATTTACAACACCATAATCAAAATAATTAATATATTTAGATACATTTAGGAATACTAAATTTTGGGGAAAAAACATATGTGAAATCTTTAGGGATAAGTAAAAAAATAAGAAAACATTCTAAAATTTAAGTAATGTAAATATCATGTGGGTTTCTCAGCAATGAAATCCCTTTTTGGATAATGAAAGTGGATGTTGGTCTTGGAATAAATCTACCTAGGGGTAATAACCTTGAAAAATGAAGATTCATTATTAACATGGTTATCCCCTGATTCATGACAAAGATTATGAACTGTACACTTGGTTTGATACTCCCAGTTGATATTCTTTAGTTTATCATATTATATTTACTCTACCAAACTCACAAAATTTAATATCTATAGATTCATTTAGGATTATTAAAATTTTGACTATGAAACATTAGTGAAAAAATTAGGGATAAGTCTAAACATTAGAAAACATTTTAAAATTTTGGTAAGGTTAAAAACATGTGGTTCTCTAAGTAATTAAATCCATTTCTCGATACTATAAATGGATACATGCTCTAACCTAGATGAACCTAGGTGTAATACCACTAAAAGGGTGTATTTGGTTTTATCTCAATCGTCACACATTGTTTGAAAAATATGTATAACTGGAAAACTAGTTTAACCCTCTTAGTGGAACTACATTTTTTATTCAAATTCTCTTTATAAAATTTATCGTATAATTCCATACTCGTACAATAAAATAACTTTAAAAAATTATTCCATGGTCAACCCAACATGATTGTTCCTCATAATGAATATTTTTTACACTATTGGAATAATGATTATAAATCATTTTTATATAGACAATCATGTATTGTAATGTCTACTGGTATGTGAAAGTTATTCAAACCCATCAAATAGATTCATATAGTAGACAAAAAATATAAATGGTTATCATAAGTTAATTTTTTAGACTAAGAGAACATCAGTTATGAATTCATGGTCAGATAAATCTGAGACTTGATCAAGAGTCCCAATCTATTAGTTATAAATATTTTCAATTCTATGATAGGATATGGAATCTACATTATACCTTGACTGACATTGAGGACTAGTTATAAGTAAAAATAATATTTAACAAATGATGTTATAATGGTTTGAGGGAGTTATAAGAAGATGTTTCTAATATCGAGATATAGCCTACTATTGTATGATAACATAGGTATACAAGAGTCATCAAAGAAGTTCCATTCCAATAATATGTGATAGTTTCATATGATGTGGAATAAAAAAACCTAACTAATACACTAAATATAATGTAATATCATTTTGATGATGAGGAAGTGTCTACTGATGCAACTAATGAGGATAAAGATGGAGTATTTGGAGAAGAAGTTTCTAGAAATTTAATAGTTATACATCTGCCTCAATCCATGAATATTCATCCACCACTCCTCAAATCATTCTTAGAATCTATAACATGTTTTATTGAATTCGAATATAATATTACCAAAGCTGTAATTGAGTTTCATGGAGATATATTGGATGTATTTTATTTAATGGACACAACATTATACATTTTAAGATATATTCCAAGAAATTATTCACTAAAAATTATTTTGAAACAATTTTATACTGACAAAAATTATAGATATTTAATTCATGAGTCAAACAAGAAAAAAATGCATCATACGATGTAGAAAATAAGCAGATGAAAATATATTTATCTAGGGGATAATTCATGATATTTATCTTAGAGGGTAGGAGATTTCTTATATTGAGTAATCTCAAACTTGTGTGCAACCTAACCTAACACAAGATTATACGTCATTGGATATTGAATTTGGGTCATTTATTATTTTTGAGATTATTAGGACCTCCCATTATTTGCATATTTCCCTTGTTCATGTACTAGGAAATAAACTTTTGGTAATAATAATTTCAATATAAATACATGGAGGATGCAATATAAGGTAGTTTTCATGTTTTATAGTGATTGGTATGAGTCTTATTGGGTGTTTATAAAATTTCTATCAATGCAAATGAAAAACAAACAACTAGTCTTTCATCTTGATACATGTGAACATGTATCTCAAAATTACAAATTTTATTATTCTCATGTTAAGTTTCATTGGTAACTCTAATCATTCATTCCATGTGTTACCACATTTAGTTTTAGTTAACAATTTATATAGATCTATGTAATTTTTCTATACATAAAGTACACTAGTGTACTAATAATTATGAAAACCCAAGATAGTAATCATACACGTCTAGAGCCTAAATTTTATATAGTGTAGAAGAAAAATCATAAATCTTGGAGTTGGTTTTTGGCATGTATTAGAAACCATTTCACCTACGTTTGGGGTGAATGTTTGATATTTTATCATCATTAGGCGAACAATGATTAAATCAATGGAGATCTAAATATGTATGAAATATAAAAGGTACATCGTTGTTATTGAATTAGATACATTGTCAGCAATGTTTGAATATCAATTTATGATGAAGCTATAATGTATACTATCACAAATCCTAGTATGTAATTTGTTTCTATTTTTACGATGTCAATATAATGATAATATTAATTTATATGAAATATGTTCATTTTTATATGGAATATGAGACAAATTAGTGATGTTTTGTGAAATGATTTGAAGGAATTTATATGGATAATCAGAGAGAGTAAGACTACATGATGTCGATTACAAAAGAGAAATGGAAATTGGTGTATGATGTGGTGAAGAGGTTTGAACACATGAGAATAAACATTTTAGACTACATCAATGGTTTCTTCAATGTTCGTTGAATTTTACTTTTAACTATCCTAGTTTTGGATAAATGTTATCAATTTTTAAAGTAATTCATATAAAGTGGAAGAAATGTTATTGATGCAATTTTTCAAGGGCTACAGTATAGAAAAAATATTCAATAAGGGATTGAAACAAACATTTATGAAGCTTACACTTTTTGAGTTCAACTATTCAATAAAGAATAAAGTGTATTTAATGTGAAAGAGTTGTGGGACCCCATTAAAGGTGGCAACGGTCGAGTGCTTATTGTATTATTATTTGTGAGGAATTTAAAACATTACGTCATTGTGGATTCCATGTGAAAAATCCATTATGACATGTCCCTCTATGATCATATCATAGGAACCATATATTGATATTGTGTACTAGATCAAAACAATATTTAACGGCTATAGTGCACTGTGGATACAAACTGAGGAGTTTCAACATTTCCAAATGTTTTAAGATTATCGCACAATGATAATTCACATCAATTGGTTAGGATCATGAGGTTGGACGAAGTCCAATAGTATTTAGAATGACATGGATTGGCATCAAGAACAAAGACAATGTTTGAGATGTATCATATTTCATAGGGAAGGTCATAACCGGAAGCAATGTACTATATTAGCTTGAATGAGTTCTCATTCTCATCCATTATGAAGTATTTCATGAAAATAAGTCATTGTACTGGGTGTTTAAAAATTGGATTAGGGGTATACCCCTTGTTGACCTTTTGGGTGGTTTTATAGAAGTATCACTGACTTAAAATCATCCATAATAAAATACGTTACAAATAAATTTGAAAATCATCCTTTTGAAAATTTTTAATAAAATTAATTGATTATTCAAGTCTACATAACATGACTATTAAAACTCATCTAGTTATTGTTTAGAGTATTATAATTCATATTAAAATGAGGATCTATGTAAACATTTAATGTGATTAAGAGGGCTCATAATAAAGATTAATGGAAAATAGTGAAACTACCTTTTCAAGAATAATGAAAATGTAATTATGTATAATACACACTATGATAAACAAAGATTAATCCATGTTATCAAATTAATAATGATTAAAGGTTGTTAATGATACTATTATATCCAATATTCTTCTATATATAGAATTATATTTACATTTTATATTTAATAGTTATTTCATTTTTTTGAATAAAGATGGAGAATATTAATTTACTCACAACGTTGTATAGAAATGTTTCACTTGAAAAGACAGTGAACCATGAGGTTTGATGGGTTAGGGTACATACAATTCATTATTACCATCAGAGTTTTCTCCAATTGCTATCATACCATGACTTTGATGTGTATGATTTTGTGGATTTTATATATTAGAATTTATATTTTCTGACCATCACCTACTTACTGCCCTCACCAAGAGATAGATAGTAGATATACAGAAATTCTACTTGCCTAAGTTATAAATTAAAATCACCCTAGAGGATGTAGAAATTATACTCAGTATTATTACACAAGGTGATACAGTTATAAGACCCACATGTATATACTATTCTGAGTATGTGTAAGGATTTCCAGGACACAACATTATAGGAGAAGAAACTACTACATATGTAAGTCCTTGGTCTATGAGATGGCATGACAATCATTTTACACTTTTACCAACCGTTGCTGATGAGAATGATGTCATGAATCATTGATGTTCATATATCTTGCGGATCATTAGAGGGATAGTGTGCATTGATAACACTAGTATACATGTCCACGTAATGTATTTGGGGATACTTGAAGAATTTTATCAGCCTTAAAAATACATATAGGAATCTACATACTTGTTATAAATATATAGATTATTATATAATACATGTCGATCAAATTGTAGTGATATTGGGGATCTTTCATCCTATGGTGACAAGATTGAGCCCCTCCAATGGCCCATATTGTTATTTCTATAGAGATTAATATGAATGTATTGTATGATTCTCTTCATGGAAGATAGTATGATCACTTATCATTATTTTTTAATGAATATAATATGATATAGTTCTATTAATTACTTATTATTTATCAATTTTTATGTTGTGTGTTACATGTGGAGTCTAACACACCATTTCTTCAGGACATTGAGACATAATTTCGGTGCATAGAATCTAATGTTGTAAAATCTACTACCTACTGATTTACGTATATATATTCATCTGTTGACTAAATAATTTCATAATATTATCACTTTTTTAAATTATTAGCAAAATATTTTAACAAATTTTACCTATAATTTTAGATTTCATATCTTCCATACAAGGGTATATTAGACCTGCTTCCTGCATAGAACATTATTGGTCATGATGAGGTTAGGGTTTTATTTCCTCTTATGAATTTGTATATTATCGAGTTTCACTAACATCATAAAATTATGTGTGAGTTTGGGTGGGTTCATTGTATTCCATTGACACCCATATATATAGAAATAATTCATTCCTTAAAGAAGACAGGGAATCATGATTTCAATTAGAGATGGAATCATGAATATTATGTTGAAACTGAGATAGAAGAGCATCATTTCATTTCTAGGGCATGCATATAATGAGATTTCATCTATCACAGTCAGTCAATAATGTTCCATGGTATAAAATGAAGTCCATACAATATTTTACAACACATGACATAGGCATCTATGATCTAGCAAGTCAATAACATTACATTATTTTATTTTTTGTACATTTTTTACTTCACTTTGAATCTATTTATAGTATACTAGATAAGGGAATATTATACATATTTTGATTTTGAGGAGGGTAATTTGTTTTTCCAGGTAGTGTAACATTATACAACGTGGGACATGTTTTCACGGTATATTTGGTTATCCACCTCACTCTAAGGAGGTTCCAGTTTAGAAACCACCTCCAATAGCTAAAAATGTTGACAAACTACGATGATGATGAAGTAAAAAATTATAGGCTATATATGAGGCCTCACTTGTTCCACGAGAAGAGGAAAAAAATCCAGTAGTTGAGCCTCATCCGATTTTGGATGTGTGCTGGCAGCCATGGGATACATTTATGTTGTTAGCATATCGACAATTTTCACCATTATATAAGATCTTAAATTATACCCTGATTAATTTTCCATTACATCATCTTTTATGATCAGTCCTTCATAGGGAATATGACTCCCTCTTTGCATTTCAATTCCTTCCAATTACACAGTGGGAGAACGATCAAGTGCACATCTCAATATCATGAGGACACCACCTCCCAATGATTCAAAAATAGACTAGCATACAATTGACGTTCCTATGACTAAGGAAGATCCCCCTTCTTCTCATTAGACACCACCACATTAAGGAGGTCAACAATCTTGATATGGATGTCCCACTCATACTCTATATTATGGGACGATACCACATCATAGAAATTGATGTAAAATAACTGTACTCATTGATTTATGTGTTTTCTATTTATGAAAATTATTTGATATTACATTGAGTTCTATATATTATTGATAATGTTAAAATTAGTTCCCATACATTAGTCAACTAATTAAATTTCATAAATATATTTCAAAAAAAGAGCTTCCATAGAATATAGAAATTATAATTAATAGTATTAATTTAAATATATATACTTTCCTTTTTTACTATATGTTTTTAACCAACCCATTTTTTTTAAAATATATAATACATATGAATAATATTATTTTATTTTATAATTACGGTAATTATTTTTAAATTAGGATGTTGTAAAATAATTCATAAGTAAGAGTTATTAATTAATAAAATTTAATAACAATTTTTAGTTAATTAAATACATCTTATTGTAAAAAATCAGTAGTTATTAATTAATTAATTAATTAAACTAATTAATAATAACGTCAATAAAAAAATTATTATGTATTTATAATAATTATTAACTATTATTAACTATTTTACAATATTAAACTATAATAATCAATTATCTACTAATATTTATAAATAAATATATATTATTTAAGTTATGATTTTTAAAAAATATTATTATTTTTTAATGATAATTGTTAACAATAATTATAAATAAATAATGTTTAATTATTTATAATTAATGGTGATTTTCATTTTGATGGATCCCTTCTCTTCTATTGATCTCTTCCAAGTTCATCACTCAGCCTTCATGGGTTTCTACCCCTAGCATTGGAGTAACATTCTTCAACCTTTATTTCCCTCCTGATGAGGCTTTTATCATCATTCTTCTTCATCCTAAACAAATTTTCTTGGATATGTCTAGAATTTTGGATTCTCACCATTAGTTTATTCTTCCTTTGAACCTATAATCCTGATTCAATGGCATCATCACCTTGGAATTAGGGCATCATTGCGACTGTGGGGACTTTCAGTTCTCTCAAAGTTGCTGGCCATTATATGATGTGTGGGGCCTCTTCCTCACTATATCTTATTTTAGATATAGGACACCTTGATTCTCTATGATTTTGCGTTCTATGGTTAAAAGGTCATTTAGCGGTCAATTACTTCCTAGTAACCCTCTAGTAGTGTTGGTTTTGAGGTCGAGATGCGAATGGATGGGTTGCAGATCTAGGATTCTTCTGGAATCGATGTTTAGGGGTGTGTGATGACACATGGATTATGTTTGACTAGGTGGTCAATATATGTGGATTTATGAATTGATGACATGGTGTTTCACTCTAGATCTAGCGGATTTCATCAACATTGTTATCTTCAATGATGGTTGTGGAGAAAGTAGATCGGTGATGATGAATCGAGAGTGGATCAGGTGAGTTTTTCTTTCTTTGGCCTCTAGACACTATTTATGGGTGTTCTTCTTTAGGACATAGGGAATTTTAATATTTTCCTGACTAATACTATTACACATCGATTTGGGCCTCTTGGCAAATTTTGTATATTGCAGGTGACATTACATGGATATGAATATGTCTCGACGCATTTGGTTAGTGATATAACCTGATTCATTTAGGTGTCATTGGGTTGGTAACCTCAGAATAGGGGTGGGCTGACACCAAACAATCATCCATATATCTTCATTCCAATGAAGGTATTGTGGGTAACCAACCACATGACTTTCTACACATTATTTTAGTCCAATGATGTGGATCATCTAGTTTATGTGATAATGTGGGACACAAAAGCATCATCGGGTAGGTGACTTGAAAGAGAGAGGAGTGTGTTGACACATATATTTCTATCCCCCCTAACACCAATGTGGTTCGGAGGGGATCCCTACCATATTGTTTCTAATCGGTAAGGCACATTTCTCAATAGGGTGGGGGAGGGGCACACAACATCTTTTAGTGGAATTATAGGTGCAGTAGCTCTTGTAGGGGTGGTGAGATGCTTGACTGGTTCTAACCATGTATAATGCTTACAATTGGGCCTTCCTACCACCTCCTTCTTGAGGGGAATTTTTTGTACTTCTTATCATGGTGTCCTTTGGATATTGTAAGATCCTTCAGGAAATGTTTATCTAAAGATTATGTGCCTCATTGACTATAATCCATGTTTCAGGTACCCTCTCGACCCAATCTAAAAGTGTTGTTCCATTATTTTCATAATAAAATAGGGTTTGACCAACAACCTATTCTAAAAAAATATAATTCATGATAATAAGTTATAAATAATTAGTTACTAATAATTATTATAGTTTAAAATTACTTTTAAAATATTTTTTATTCAATATTTATTATTATAAAAATATAAAACAATTATTAACATTAGTCATTTATAAATTATTATCAATATTTTTTCTAAGTAATTAATTTTCATCATATATATATATTTAATACTAAAAAATAAATAATTATTTAATATTATTTATTTATTTACATATAATTAATTATAAATCATAATTTTTAGTTAATAATAATTATTTATAAGTAATTAATTTAGATAACAAATTTTTTTAATTTAAACTGAAGGCTTGAGGGGATCACATGCTTTCATTAAAAACATTATTAAGAAACATATAAATCCCATTAAGCCTTAAGACTCCTCCAAAGGAGGAAAAAGGTGTGAGGAGCTTCAACACCATTGAAACATAGTTTAAAAAAATTAAACCTATAAATATTTTCAATATTTTTTTGGAAAAACCTAGAGAAATCCTTTTATTCGCATAAAGACTATACTATTTTATTTTTATGATATTTATTGAAACTACTGATTGATTCCACATGAATAATTTTAAGTTCCTACTAAGTTTATTGGGTTTTGATAATTTTCAACCTGAATGGGTTTATATATTTTTCGAAATGGGGGTATCTAATATTAATCGTACATAGATACATAGACACACACACACACACATATACACACTTATGTATAGACACAGACACACACAAGAATGTATATATATATGTGTGTGTGTGTGTGAATTTCATTAAATTGTTACAAAAATATTACTTAAAATATCACTCAAATATCCCTTAAAGGATTTTTCCTTGAAATTATTTGATAATTTTCAATGTTGGATTTGACTTCCTCGTTAACAATTTTCAAATATAAATATATAAATAATAATGCATTAATAATGATAAAACATTAGTAATAATTGATAATAGTATATAATAATAATGTGATGTATAATAATAATATTGATATAATTAAAAATAATTATAGATGTAATTAAAATTATAGTTAATAATAACAGTCATGGGACTTCCTATATAGTAAATTGATGATGTAATTCTATATATAACCAATGTAAAAATGTAGAAGCTTCCTAGGGGGGATTTTTATGGACATTTATGTCCAATTAAACAAGAGGTGATGTTGGCATAGGTGAATACCAAAGTACATGATTATGTATGTAGTGATACAATGTAGAATATGTGGTCTCAATGTCAGCAGAAAGAGTCCTTCATTCCATTTAATGGATTTCAATCCTCTAGGCCTTCTAGCCCTTAACATGTAATGGTTATATTGGTTGTGGTTCCATCTAGTGGGAGGGGTGAGATCTAATCCTTGTTATCATAGAGGTGTATGTTGTTTCATTTCGTATAACCTCCAAGACATTAAATAAATTATAATTAATAATAAAAATTAAATACAATCAAATTAATAATGTAATTAAAATTATATAATCAAGAAAGGCATGAACCATGGGTTTTTAGAACAAAATCCATGACCCCTTTGTTATACAAAAATATAAAGACAAAATTGATATAACATGTGTAAAAAGTGAAACCCAAAATTACACCAACTTATATCAACCAATAATAATATATTATTAATATTACATGGTTAATAATACTTTAATAATGATAAAATTTTATTAAATATTGATAATAATCTACATAAATAATATAATAATTATTAATAATGATATAATTAATTATTATAGTAAATAATGTTATCAATGATAATTAAAAATAGATGGAAATAGTGGTTGAATCACACCTAGTTGAGGAACATCATGAAGAATTGATGGGTAAGGGCTTCTATCTTCACCTATATTTTCCACATGAGCTTACTTTTGATCTTCTGAATGGATGAAGTTTGTCTGAGGAAACTAGTATGTAAATTCCCACAAGGGATTGTAGGAATTATATTTCTTAAGATTAATCTTTAGTGTTTGGTCATTAAATGTATTTTTACTCTATCAAAGATGTGGCTCCTAAACATATAGTTAAGAAGGGTGATGTTTCCCACATTGTTGAAAATCATTAATCATTCTTGGATAGATTTAATATTTTGAACACACTATTATATCAAGATTTATTCTACTAATTAGATACATTCCATGGATATTTGTTGACTTGGTTTGTTAACTAATAGATGTATGGTTTCTTAGTTACTAGAAATTCATTCCCCTAGGTTGTAGTTGTTTACATATATTATTCTCCTTAGATGAATTAAAGCCTCATATTTGGGATCTTGGTTCTATTGATTTGGAAATATGGGTGGTTTCTTCAGGAATGAATTTTTTGTTTCAACCCATTTTTCATTAGGAACTATATGGTTGAAACATAGATTAACATTATTAGACATAATTGGATTTTGGGGCACTCCAAATTTTTTTGTTATTATATAATCACATGTAATTATAAAAAATATGGAGAAGTATATTGAATATTCTATTTTTGGTCATTATGGTAGGATCCTAATGGAAATATACCTATGATCTGATATTGTAAATAATGTAATTTAGTTCACTTTGTATGATTATATCTAACATAAAATTACTTATAAAATGTTTCATGTGTACTATTTTAATTGTAAATAAATTAGTAATGTTAAGGAATATCGTTTTAAGAATACGGTATTATGATTTTTTTTCATTAAAAAGTAATGGTGAAATGATTTTTTAAATTGAATTTTAGTACGAAAAACTTTTAGGGAATTGGTAGTTTTGTTGTTTATGGAACAAGAAAAAAACAAGTTAATGTGAATGGATCATTTGGTCATTGACATGAGATTGATGGTACTTTCATGGATTAGGATAATGGTATGTTTGGTGTGTTAGTGTGTGGTCAGGGGATTCAAAATGATCCATAATTGTCGATGTTCAATTATTTCTCCATTGGGAGGAAGTAAGGAAAGGTATATTTTACTAATGTTAAAGAAAAAGAGTAAATAATTAATGTTATTCAGACATAATATTTTTCTTGGGATATTTAACATGATTTTCCTATTATGAATAAATAATTTTATATAAATAGTTAAAATAAAAAGATAATATGACTGAGGTGAAGGGTCTTCCACTATTGCAACCATTTATTAAGATAATGTATCATGGGAAGGAGGATGGGTATAGAAGTGAACAGGTTTCTGTATTTAAATTAGAGGAAAGGATGGAAGAAATTGGTTTATATTATCTAAAGGATATATAAAAATGTGTTTTAAATTTTTTTTGATTCATTTATATTAGATTTGGGATATGGTAGTTCTTTTGGACATGTTAGGACTACCTCTCCACTTAGTAGTTCAGGTGTACTCATACATGGGAACCCCATTCTGGATGCCTGTGAAACATCAAATCCTTAGTAGGATATAATACGATTAAAGTCTAGTAATCTTGATTGGGGCATTAATATTGGTTTTATTGGACATGATGATGTTGAATTCTATGTTGGGAGACCGATTTTTCAAAATATGGGACACTGCTTGATATGTCTGGGCATTCCCATGCTATTAATGAAGAGAATTTACAACATGACTATCTATAGATTCAAAAAGTTATAGACTAATATCAATATATCGATGATAAAATGGATCCCACTGGTGTCAGTCGTAATTGTAGAGATTTAGCTAATTTAGAAGAAGGTTGAGAGGATGGAAATGAGTCTATACTAAGGAAGTATTACTCAAATTTAAAACCCATTATGAGTACCTGATCAACTCATTTACCAGAAGGAAGGATGGAATGACCTAATATGTTGTAACTCCCTGACCTAAGATACCCAGAGTCAGTGCATTATTACATAACATTGGCATGATACAAGGAAATCATGTCCCGAAAGACCGATTAGTTTAGTAGCCTTGGAAATACTAGATACATTCATAAGGTCAACATTATAACTTGAAAAAAAACACAAAATTATTCCATTTGAAACATCCATGCTTCCTAGATTATTCATGTCAGTCACTCACAACTAACTTCTTCATGTCCTGGGAAAAATAAAACATAGAAAGGGGTGAGCTCAGATGCCCAGTAAGGATAACAATATAGAGGAAACCTTCATAAATAAGCATAAACATTTAAGGCAATGAATAACTAAAACAAAAGCCTTTTAAACAAGAACATCAGCATAATATGGAATAAATAAAATGAAATAATCCCATTTACTTATTCACATGGGTATTCTACTAGTCGAATAATCACATGCAATATCAATAACCACTTTCATAATGATGGAATGTGTAATGCCAGACTATCATAACCACATAGTCAAGGCCTCGTGCCAAGAATACAAATAAGATTTTGTCAAGGCCTCGTGCCAAGACACTAGTTTGTCTCATGAGACCTACTGATGCATCGAGGAGCTATAGCGTGCTCCACCCATCACTTACTGAGTCCAATTAATTACTCATATGAAAAGTATAAAATATAACATAAACACTCAAATTAAAACTAGAATACGAAATGTCAATACTTTATCCACAAACCATGAGTGGTATAAAAATAGCACATCCACAGTAATACATAACTCATTCAATACAATATTGAAGATTTTATTGTAACAGATTGACCTCAATCAAGAATAATGAATGATTTTGACATAGATGAAAATAATCATCAAAACTATTTGAGATAAATATCCCCCTTTTTCTTGAAATCATTTAAAAGTCACACTATTTTTTAAGAAGCCATTTAAAAATAGATTTTTGAATCAAAGTGTCCCATACCAATTCGAAACAATTAAAAGGAATTTTAATTTTAAAACATTAATGTCCATATAAAAAAAATCCTTAAAACTATATTTAAAACATGGACATCAATGAGAAATATTTAAAAGAATAAATCTTTAAAACATTTAAAAATGATATTTTAGTTAGAGTTCCTAACAAAAATAGAGACACATGATTACAAATAATTGAGGTAATAAAAACTTTGTAATATCATGAGAATAATTGGATTCATGATATACTATGTCAAAGTACATTATATACACCATATAAAAGTGATTTGGTGTATATCAATAGAGGAGTCTCAATGGAATGTATATTGAGATGAAATCTCTCATAAAGGCCGTATTCATAGCTTAATGATAAATCAACGACATAATTATGTGTGAAAAATATAAATACACTCAATATGATTGGATATTTAGTTTAAACCAATCAAAGGACATTCACACATATTTTTTTTGTAAAAACAACACCAATGAATTGGATGTTTAACTCAACAAATCAATATTGAGTAAAAATTTCTCTTATCAAGTTCATACCGATGACTTGAGAATTTATCAATGGGGTGATTATGTATATCAAATTTATATCCACAGAAAAGGGACTGGAAATTATTGCATAATCAAATTAATAGTGATTCCACGCATAATCTTGGAGTAAAATAATCAATGAAGTATGCGTAAAGCCAAATGAGTGGAAATTGAAATTTCAAATTCCCTTATGAATTTGGTAACTTACGAAACATACAACCAGGAAAGAAGGATAATATAATTAGGATGTAAATATCCATAAATTAAAATATATTATACAATGAATAAAATCATGGGCAGTACACACACCACGTGCAATAAATAAGTGGAGAAAAAAGGAAATCTCACGGAATTAAAAGTGAGATAAAAACCACTTACATTGTATTTTTTCCTTGGTTGAGGGTAGGTTATCCTCCTTTATAATGGTTAAATAATTGTTTTTGAATTATAAAAGGATCATATACATTAATATGATATCATATATGATCTTTTAACATTGCTTTGTTAATAATATCTCAGTATTATCGTCGTTTCTGGTGTTAACTTACTCGTTTTCTTTTGTATGTTTTGTTACTTAAGTTGTGTTTGTTATTGGTAGGTTGTATCTTATTAATATAAATAATGATATCAAGTCCTTAAACATTATTTTTAATCATCAAATAAGAATTGTACTTGAATGGTTATGATGGAGAATGAATCTCATCGCGTTCATGGAGACGATAGTCCCTACGTACGCACGAGCGACAATATCATTCTTTTTATATTAATATAATATATAATTGGATGTTATATCATATATAAAGAATCATTATCATGTTACATTTATTATTTAAATTAATTACACATCATTATTATACCCATCCAAATAATAATGTATTGAATAACATTTACACCATGACGTGGAGACGGTATGCCGTACGTACGCATGTATGGTGACATGTCATTCAAAGGATGGATAGAATAATGAATATGGTTGTACCATATTTATATTAACATCAAATTATATAGAATATACTAGATTTATTATTTTAGAAATGAAATAACAAAGAAATAATAATTTGAAGTAGAAAGGAACTTGAGAAAGGGTGGTGAAAACATTACTTATTCTTCGGGTTCTTCCTTTTGATTTGACCAAAAGGGCTCCATAGGATGGCTTTATGATCAAAATAAGGCCTCTAGGATAAACTTAGGGATGTTGAGATAATAATTGGGAAGGGTTTGGCTGAATAAAAAGGCTTTGAAGGTGTGAATAATTGGTTATAAGTGGTGTCCTTTTATAAGGGGGAGGAGGGGCTCTTTAGGAAAAACTTAAAGTATTATTTTATAATAAATTAATATTCGGTTTCTAATGTCTCAAAAGTGGATTATTCAAAGTATAAGGTGGGGAGGGGTCTAAATCCTTTCAACAAATATATTTTAGACAGGTTTGTGTCATTATATTAACCTTATCTTTTAGTTTTAACTCTTAGTTAATTAGTTTGACATTTACCATGTGACTTTGTATTTTTATATTATATAGTTAATAAACATACTATATACATCCAAGTGACCCCCAAGTGGTCAATTAATGATAAAAATATCATGATATAAGTGTTTTGGACGAACCATAGATTTTTATTAATATAATATCAATTAATAATATAATATTTGTTTTAAAAACTCATTTATGTCAATTTTGAGACTATTCAGTAATTGATTTTTGTTAGAGTCTTAAAAAATTTATTAATTAGAATATAATTAATTTAAGAAATAATAACAAGTAATATTAAACAATAAAATTCGTGTATTTCATCAAAACTTTCAAATTATATTTATTTTAACATTTATAATACCAATTATTTGATTCTTGCATTAATAAGGAAAATACTGCATCATTATTGTGTCATAAATAAATTTAATTATTAAATGTATAAAAATTATAAATAAAATACCATTATATAGGAAATAGTTTTATCTTTCTAATTAATATTTATAGTAGAAAATATAACATATATAACCTTATTTAAAAATTGTTTTTCTAAAAGATATATGCTTATGTCATTTTTGTATTTACTTTAACTTAATTAATATAAAGTGTCCTTATCACCTACAAGTGGTTCCATGGGGTCCCCAAATCGACCCAAATATTCTAATGGTCGAACATGTATTAACCAATAAGGAAAGTACACGTTTTAGGTAAATTTATTTTTATTATAATATTATTTTTCCCTTATATACCGAATTTTCCCTTTAACCTTGGTAAATAAAATTTTTACCGAAATAATTAGTCAAAATGTCTAAAAATAAAAGTTAACTATTTACAAAATTTGGACATCCGGATTCCAAATATTGGATCCATTTTTCTAAATTTAAAACACATAAGTGTCATAAATTAATTTAAAATTAATTTTCGTTGTTAAAACAAAAAACGTGTTTTTAAGAGATAATAACTATCAAAAGATTGACACTTGTTTATGTCTGGTTTAATTGTGAATTTATGTCCAATGACCAAAATTGTATTAAATGGTATAAATATAGTCTAAATATACTTTAAAACCACTCAAATTCATAATTTATAATTTTTAATTATTTCTATTTAAAAATATGGGTTTTAATTAAAATTTAGTAATTTACAATATTCATCAAAATATAAAAGTTATCCGAAAAGTACCAAAATTTCACCCTAGGCTAATTTCAATATTCCAAATCAAAAAATGAATTCCATTTTGAAAGATAAAATTTATAAAATTTCAAGAAGTGGGTATTAATATTCAAAACGGCTAGTTTGATTGGTTGAGATGTGTTAGAACTTGAAGTTGTGTACAACACACGCTACTGTATTAATCAAAGAGAAGCGTATCATGGAATCTTGGAGTGTTAAATTCTCCCCTCCTTAAATAAATTGCATTGTCACAATTTTTAAAATTGGCCTTTGGAATATAATGGAATGTCCCATGTTGGAAAAAGAATTAATAAAACTATCACTTTAAAAGAAAGAAAGAGAAGTAAAAAAGGTCACCCGAGATAACATATACTAGGATTACATGTACAAAAACATGGATATGGATGATAAACTAAGTGTCATGTTTTTATGGAGAGGGATAGAAAACATGATCATGAGAAATTTAAAAACAATAAAACCACAAACTTATGATGTGAAAAATGGTCATTAGTTTCCCAGTAGGAAAAGTAAACAGACAACATTTTTTTGTTTTAAGTTACATTACATAAATATGAGGAATTAATTTCAGATATTGACTAAGAAAATAAAAATATATAGTTAATTTTTATGTAGAGTTTCATTCTTTAATAAATTTCCACCACTAACGTATTTTTTTAAACGATGAGTATTCAAGAAGACATGGTCACATTGGAAGAGGTAGAATAAACTTCTATAGAATCACATGATCCACTAAGGATAAAATATATATTTACCTTGTATTTAGAGATTTGTCAAAACCAAAACGGTTAGTTAAAGATTTGATGATCCACCAAAAGGATATTCCTTTAGAGAAAGAAACACTAATCTTAGTTTCTAAAATCAATACCCCAAAGTTAAATAAATACCATTCAATAAAAAATTGTCCTTAAAATCCTTCAATATAATCCAAACTAATTTTTAAACCCAAAACATAGAAGAATTTTGTTATGTAGTCTTCCATGTTAAATTGTATCTCCAAATGAAATCAACTACTCTTAATGTCACATACTTAAAATTAGTTAACATAATCAAATATTCTCTATTTTAGGTTAATCATTTCCATAAATAACCCAAATATCTATAAATCCATAATAAATATGTAGATAAAAATACACCATTACACCTCAAATGAAACCCCACTGTATTCTATTTTCCTTGGGCATGTAGTGTTCCCAACAAAGCGAACATCTTCCAAAATAACATTTATCACTTAATCACCAAATCATTTTCCTATACTAGGGGTATTCTTTTGATAAGACATAAGAACCAAAATAAACTTATTATTGATCAATAAAATCATTTAACTAAAAATAATTAGTCACACTAACCAGGGACTTCACGTAGTCCAGTGGTAGGAGATAAATCCCAATCGCACTTTGGTTTTGGGTTCGATTCCCACAGCTTTGTCTGACGCGACCGGTTGTCACACCGTCTACATGTTGTCCTTTTTCAAAAACTGTATTTTATAACATTACCAAAATGATATAAATTCATCAAAATAACCATAACATAATTTTAACAACAAATTTTATTGCATACCTTGCATTTTCATCCCAAAATATAATAACTTGTAATTGCCTCAAATTCAAGGATCATATAAAACCAAATGGTTATTTATAACTATATCCACAAGAGAAAAGATAATTCTTCCTTAAATATCATTTTCACATGACTAACTGCAGGGTTAAAAATACAAGAGAAAATTATTCCAAAGTAATCCCATAGCACTAATACATTTAAACATTTCTCCAACTATTTATTTCCACATAGCTTCTTATTTGAACATGAAAGTATCCTATAGAATAGGTAATTCACTCAGGTAATGGCCAGGTCCCCTACATTTATGTCGAATGACTGTATATGGATTCTTGGGACCATTTTTATTTTCTTCCATAGTACTCTTAATTTTTCCTCGGCAATTCTTCACTTTATGTCCTTCTTTCCCGCACGTAAAGGATTTCTTTGTTCCATTGAGACACTTTCCTGGGTGTCTCCTTCCACATTTCCTGTATGATGTAAATTGAGGATTCTTTTTTCCATGGTCTCCAATGCTAGAGCTCTTATCATTCACCACCTGTCTCTTCTTTTTTGAGTCCGAGAGTTGGTTAATATATATGTTGTTGATCATATTTTTGGAAAACTGATTTTCCATGAACATGATATCCTTTACGCCTATCAATATTCCGTTTTTTGTTCATTTCCACCATCGTTACCACCTTGTACATCATGCTAAAAGTTACTATGACTTCCCTGGAACCCAGCCATTGACTAAAACCAGAAAGCATTGTGTGAGTAACAATAGTCATAATATCATTTAGAGAATATCATGACACTATATTTTCAATTTTGAAACACCTTAGGATTAACCAAGGTCATTTATTCTCATATTATATTAAAATCCTTCAAATCGGTTTGTAAGGAAAATGTAAATTATCCTAAGCATATCCCACGGGAGTGTTGTAACCAAGAGTGCAGCAAGGACCGTTGTTGTGCACCAATTCCCGTTCGATTCTATCTCAAATTGGTGTTTTCAGGTTTTACCCCTAGGTATATCTGTGCCAGAGCCACCTCTACCTGCTCGTGTCCACACAGGGATGTATTGCTTGGAAAACTCACAAAATATATACAATACCAAAATTCTAGGAAGTTCTTCTATACTAATCCTCAAAGTCTATCTTAGGGCTATGTGCTCTAATCAGAGTTTATCTAAATCTAGTATCCAAGGTTTGTACTAAACTTCCTCGGATACAAAATGTAACGCCCCACACCAGTTACCCAAAGTTGGTGTTTTATTACATAACATTGGAATGATACAAGGAAATCATGCCCCGAAATACCGATCAGTTTAGTAGCCTTGTAAATACTAGATACATTCATAAGGTCAACATTACAACTTGAAAAGGAAAAACACTAAATTATTCCATTGGAAACATCCAATCTTCTTATATTATTCCTGTAAGTCACTCATAACTAACTTCTTCACATCTTGGGAAAAATAAAACATAGAAAGCGGTGAGCTCAGATTCCTAGTAAGGATAACAATATAGCGGAAACCTTCATAAATAATCATAAACATTTAAAGCAATGTATGACTAAAAAAACCCTTTTAAACAATAACTCCAGCATAATATGGCAGAAATAAAATGAAATAATGCCATTTACTTATTTATATGGATATTCTACTAGTCGAATAATCACATTCAATATCAATAACCACTTTCATAATGATGGAATGCATAATGCCAGACTATCACAACCACATAGTCAAGGCCTCGTAACAAGACTACAAATAAGATTTTGTCAAGGCCTCGTGCCAAAAACTAGTTTGTCTTATGATACCTACCGATGCATCGAGGAGAAATAGCGGGCTCCACCCATCACTTACTATGTCCAATGCATTCCACATATGAAAAGTTTGAAACACAACATAAACATTCAAATTAAAACTAGCATAAGAAATGTCAATACTTTATCCACAAACCATGAGTGGTATAAAAATAGCACATCCACAGTCAAACATAACTCATTCAATACAATATGGAATATTGTATTGTAACAGATGGACCTCAATCGAAAATAATGAATGATATTGAAATAGATGAAAATAATAATCAAAACTATTTGATATAAATATCCCCCTTTTTCTTGAAAACATTTAAAAGGAACACTATTTGTCAAGAAGACATATAAAAATAGATTTTTGTATCAAAGTGTCCCATACCAATTTGAAACTTTTAAAATAAATTTTATTTTTAAAACATTAATGTCAATATAAATAAATCGTTAAAACTATTTTTAAAACATGAACATCAATGAGAAAGACTTAAAATAGTAAATCTTTACAACATTTAAAAATGATATTTTAGTCAGAGTTCCTAACCAAAAGAGAGACACTAGATTAAAAATAATTGAGGTAATAAAAACTTTTTCATATCATGAGAATAAAGGGATTCATGATATACTATGTCAAAGTACATTATATAAACCATATAAAAGTGATTTGGTGTATATCAACAAAGGAGTCTCAATGGAATGTATATTGAGATGAAATCTCTCATAAAGGCCGTATCCTTAGGTTACGGATAAATCAACGACATAATTATTTGTGAAAAATATAAATACACTCAATATTATTGGATATTCAGTGAAAAACAATAAAAGGACATTCACACATATTTTTTGTAAATACAACACAAATGAATTGGATGTTTAACTCAACAAATAGAGATTGAGTAAAAATTGCTCTTATCAAGTTCATACCAATGACTTGAGAATTTATCAATGGATTGATTATGTTTATAAAAAGTATATCCAGAGAAAGGGGACGGGAAATTATGAAATAATAAAATTAATAGTTATTCCACACATAATCTTAGAGTAAAATAATCAGTGAATTATGCGTAAAGCCGACTGAGTGGAAATTGAAATTTAAAATTCCCTTATCAATTTGGTAACTTAAGAAAAATACACCCATGAAATAAGGATCATATAATTATGATTTAAATATCAATAAATTAAAATATATTACACAATGAATACAATCATGGGCAATACACACACGACATGCAATAAATAAGTGGCGAAAAATGGAAATCTCACGGAATTACAAGTGAGATAAGAAACCCCTTACTTTTTACTTTTTCCTAGGTTGAGGGTAGGTTATCCTCCTGTATAATCATGAAATAATTTTTATTTAATTATACAAGGATCATATACATTAATATGATATCATATATGATCTTTTAACATTGATTTGTTAATAATATCTTAGTATTATCATTGTTTCGGGTGTTAACTTACTCGTTTTCTTTTGTATGTTTTGTTACATTAGCCATGTTTGTTTTGGGTTGGTTGTGTCTTATTCATATACAGAATGATATCAAGTTTGTAATCATTATTTTTAATCATCAAAAAAGAATTATACTTGAATGGATACTATGGAGAATGAATCTCATCGCATTCATGGAGACGGTAGTCCGTACGTACGCATGAGCGACAATATCATTCTTTTTATATTAAAATAATATATAATTGGATGTTATATCATATATAAAGAATAATTATCATGTTATATTTATTATTTAAATGAATTACACATCATTATTATACCCATCCAAATAATAATGTACTGAATAACAATTACACCACGACGTGGAGACGGTAGGCCGTACGTACGCACGTATGGTGACATGTCATTCAAAGGATGGATAGAATGCTGAATATGGTTGTACCATATTTATAATAACATCAAATTATATATAAGATACTGGAATTATTATTTTAGAAATGAAATAATGAAGAAACAAGAAGTTGAAAAAGAAAGGAACTTGAGAAAGGGTGGTGAAAACATTACCACTTCTTCGGGTTCTTTCTTTTGATTTGATCAAAAGGGATCCTTAGGTTGGATTTTTGATCATACTAAGGCCTCTAAGTTTAAGTTAGGGATTTTGAGAGAATAATTGGGCAGGGGTTGGCCGAACCAAAAGGATTTGAAGGTGTGAATAATTGGTGAAAAGTGGTGTCCTTTTATAACGGGGAGGAGGGGCTCTTTAGGAAAATCATAATGTATTATTTTATAATAAATTCATATTCGGTTTATAATGTCTCCAATGTGGATTATTCAAAGTATAAGGTGATTATGGGTCGAAATAATTTCAACCAATATATTTTAGATAGGCTTGGGTCATTATATTAACCTTATCTTTTAGTATTAACTCTTAGTTAATTAGTTTGACATTTACCATGTGACTTTGTATTTTTATATTATATAGTTACTAAAATTACTATATACATCCAAGCGACCCCATGTGGTCCATTAATGATACAAATATCATGATATATGTATTTTTTCTGAAGCTTTTATTTTTAGTAAAAGAATATCAATTAATAATATAATATTTGTTTTAAAAACTCATTTATGTCAATTTTGGGACTATTCAATAATTGATTTTTGTTAAAGTCTTATAAACTTTATTAATTCGTATATAATTAATTTAAGGAATTATAACATGTAATATTGACCAATAAAATTCGTGTATGTCATCAAAACTTTCAAATTATATTTATTTTAACATTTATAATACCAATTATTTGATTCTTGCATTAATAAGGAAAATAATGCATCATTATTGTGTCATAAATAAATTTAATTACTAAATGTCTAAAAATTATAAATAAAATACCATTATATATGAAATCTTTTTTTCTTTATAATTAATATTTTTAGTCTAAAATCCAAAAAATATAATCCTATTTTAAAAAAAATATCTAAAAGATATATGCTTATGTCATTTTTGTATTTACTTTAACTTAATTAATACAAAGTGTCCTTATCACCTAGAAGTGGCTCCATGGGATCCCCAAATCTACCCAAAGATGCCCATAGTCGAACATGTATCATCCAATAAGGTTAGGACACATTTTAGGTTAATTTATTATTATTATAATATTATTGTTTTACCCTTATTTACCGAATGTAACCTTTAACCATGGTAAATAAAATATTTACTGAAGTAATTATTCAAAATGTCTAAAAATACAAGTCACCTATATATAAAATTTGTACATCCTAATTCCAAATATGGAATCAATTTTTCTAAATTCGAAACATAGAAGTGGTAGAAATTAATTTAAAATTAATTCCCGCTGTTAAAACAAAAGCGTGCTTTTAAGAGATAATAACTATCAAAAGATTTACACTTGTTTATGTACGGTTTAATTGTGAAATTATGTCCAATGAAAAAAATTGTATTAAATTGTAAAAATATATTCTAAAGATACTTTAAAACCACTCAAATTAATAATTTATCACGATTAATTATTGCGATTAAAAAAGTTGTTTTTTAATTAAAATATATTAATTTACACTATTCATCTAAATATAAAAGTTATCAGAAAAGTACCAAAATTTCACCGTAGGCTAATTTCAACATTCCGAATCCAAAAATTAAGTCCATTTTGAAAGATAAAATTTATAAAATTTCAAAAAGTCAGTATTACTATTCATAACGGCTAGTTTGATTGGTTGAGGTGTGTTAGAACTCGAAGTTGCATACAACACACACTACTGTATTATTCAAAGAGAAGAGTACCATGGAAGATTGGGGTGTTACATTCTCCCCTCCTTCAATAAATTGCGTTCTCAAAATTTTTAAAATTGGGCATTGGAATATAATGGAAAGTTCCACATCGGAAAATGATTCAATAAAACTATCACTTTAAAAGAAAGAAAGATAAGTCCAAAGGTCACCCGAGATAACCTATAATTGGATTACATGTAGAAAAACATGGATATAGATGATAAAATAAGTGTCAAGTTCTGATGGAGAGGGATAGAAAACATGATCTGTAGAAAGTTATCAACAAGAAAACTTCAAACTTGTGATGGGACAAATGGTCATTAGTTTCCCTGTAGGAAAAGTAAACAGGAAACATTTTTTTTGTTTTAAGTTACATTACATAAATATGAGGAATTCATTTCAGATATTGAATAAGAAAATAAAGAGATATACTTAATTTTTATGTAGAGTTTCATTCTTTAATAAATTTCCACCACGAACTCATTTTTTTAATCGATGAGTATTCAAGAAGACTTGGTCACATTGGAAGAGCTAGAATAAACTTCTTATAGGATCAAATGATCCATTAATTATAAACTATATATTTACCTTGTCTTTAATGATTAATCAAAATCAAAATGGTTAGTACAAGATCTGATGATCCCCCAAAAGGATATTCCTTTAGAGAAGGAAACACTAATCTTAGTTTCTAAAATCAATACCCCAAATTTAAATAAATACCATTCAATAAACAATTGTCCTTAAAATATTTCAATATAATCCAAACTAATATTGAAACCCAAAACATAGAAGAATTTGGTTACGTCGTCTTCCATGTTAAATTGTGTCTCCAAATGACATCAACTACTCCTAAAGTCACATACTTAAAATTAGTTAACCTAATCACATATTCTCTATTATAGGTTAATCATTTCCATAAATAACCCATATATCTATAAATTCACAATAAAAATTTAGATAAAAACCCACCATTAATCCTCAATTGAAACCCCATAGTATTCTATTTTCCTTGGGCATATAGTGGTCCCAAAAAAACGAACATCTTCCAAAATAACATTTAGCACTTAGTCACCAAATCATTTTCCTATACTATGTGTATTCATTTGATAAGTCATAAGAACCCAAATCAACTTATTATTGATCAATAAAATAATTTAACTAAAAATAATTAGTCACACTAACCAGGGACTTCATGTAGTCCAATGGTAGGCGATAAATCCCAATCACACTTTGGTTGTGGGTTCGATTCCCACAGCCTTGTCCAACGCAACGGGTTGTCACACGGTCTGTGTTTTGTCCTTTTTCAAAAACTATATTTTATAACATTACCAAAATGAGATAAATTCCTCAAAATAACCATAACATAATTTTAAGCACAAATGTTATCACATACCTTGCATTTTCATCCCAAAATATAATAACTTGTAATTCCCTTAAATTCAAGGATCTTATAAAACCAAATTGTTACTTATAACTATATCCACAAGAGAAAAGATAATTCTTCCTCAAATATCATTTTCACAGGACTAACTGTAGGGTTAAAAATAAAAGAGAAAATTATTCCAAAGTAATCCCATCAACAAGGAGCACTAATACATTTAATCATTTCTCCAACCATTTATTTCCACATAGATTCTTCTTTGACCAAGAAAGTATCCTATAGAATAGGGCATTCACTCGGGTAATAGCCAGGTCCCCTACATTTACGGTAAATGATTGTAAATTGATTCTTGGGACGATTTTTATTTTCTTCCATAGTACTATTCATTTTTCCTCGGCAATTCTTCACTTTATGTCCTTCTTTCCCGCACGTAAATCATTTCTTTATTCCATTGAGACACTTTCATGGGTGTCTCCTTCCACATTTCCTGCATGATGGAAATTGAGGATTCTTTTCTCCATGGTCTCCACTGCTTGAGCTCTTATCATTCATCACCTTTCTCTTCTTTGTTGAGTCCGGGAGTTGGTTAATATATATGTTGTTGATCATATTTTTGGAAAAATGATTTGGCATGAATATGATATCTTTTACGCCTATCAACATTCCATTTTGTTGCTCATTTCCACCATCGTTCCCACCTTGTACATCATTCTCAATGTTACAATGAATTCCATGGAATCTAGCCATTGACTAAAACCATAAAGCATTGTGTGAGTAACAGTAGTCATAATATCATTTAGAGAATATCATGACACTATATTTTCAATTTTGAAACACCTTAGGATTAACCAAGGTCATTTATTCTCATCTTATATTAAAATCCTTCAAATTGGTTTGTAAGTAAAATGTAAATTATCCTATGCATATCCCCAGGGAGTGTCATAACCAAGAGTGCAGCAAGGCTCGTTGTCGTGCCCCAGTTCCCATTCGAGTCTAGCACAAAGCGGTGTTTTCAGGTTTTACCCCTAGGTACATCTATGCCAGAGCCGCCTATACCTGCTCGTATCCAGACAAGGATGTATTTCTTGGAAAACTCACAAAATCTATACAATACCAAAATTCTAGGAGGTTATTCTATACTACTACTCAAAGTCTGTCTTAGGGATATGTGTTCTAATCAGAGTTTATCTAAATCTAGTATCCAAGGTTTTTACTAAACTTCCTCTGATACAAACTGTAACGCCCCAACCCCAGTTAACCAGAGTCGGTGCATTATTTCATAACATTGGCATGATATGAGGAAATCATGTCCCAAAATACCGATCAGTTTAGTAGCCTTGGAAATACTCGATACATTCATAAGGACAACATTACAACTTGAAAAGAAAAAAAACTAAATTATTCCATTGGAAACATCCAATATTCCTAGATTATTCCTGTAAGTCGCTCTTAACTAACTTCTTCACATCCAAGGAAAAATAAAACATAGAAAGGGGTGAGCTCAGATTCCCAGTAAGGATAACAATATAGAGGAAACCTTCATAAATAATCATAAACATTTAAGGAAATGTATAACTAAAACAAAATCCTTTTAAACAAGAACTTCAACATAATATGGCAGAAATTAAATGAAATAATGCCATTTACATATTCACTTGGATAATATACTAGTCAAATAATCACATGCAATATCAATAACCACTTTCATAATGATGGAATGCATAATTCAAGACTATCATTACCACATAGTCAAGGCCTCATGCCAAGACTACAAATAAGATTTTGTCAAGGCCTCTTGCCAAGACACAAGTTTGTCTCATGAGTCCGACTGATGCATCGAGGAGCTATAGCGGACTGCACCCGTCACTTACTAAGTCCAATGCATTCATCATATGAAAAGTTTGAAACATAACATAAACATTCAAATTAAAAATAGCATATGAAATGTCAATACTTTATCCACAAACCATGAGTGGTATAAAAATATCACATCCACAGTCAAACATAACTCATTCAATACAATATGGAAGATTTTATTGTAACAGATTTACCTCAATCAAGAATAATGAATTATATTGACATAGATGAATATAATCATTAAAATTATTTGAGATAAATATCCCCCTTTTTCTTGAAAACATTTTAAAGTCACACTATTTGTCAAGAAGCCATTTAAAAATAGATTTTTGAATCAAAGTTTTCCATACCACTACAAAACTTTTAAAAGAAATTTTAATCTTAAAACATTAATTTCTATATAAATAAATCCTTAAAACTGTTTTTAAAACAAGGACATCAATGAGAACGATTTAAAAGAATAAATCATTAAAAAATTTAAAAATGATATTTTATTTAGAGTTCCTAACCAAAAGAGAGACACTTGATTACAAATAATTGAGGTAATAAAAACTTTGTAATATCATTAGAATAATTGGATTCATGATATAATATGTCAAAGTAAATTATATACACCATATAAAAGTGATTTGGTGTATATCAACAAAGGAGTCTCAATGGAATGTATATTGAGATGAAATCTCTCATAAAGGCCGTATCCTTAGCTTAAGGATAAATCAACGACATAATTATATGTGACAAATATAAATACACTCAATATGATTCGATATTTAGTTCAAAACAATCAAAGGACATTCACACATATTTTTTGTAAAAACAACACCAATGAATTGGATGTTTAACTTAACAAATCAAGATTGAGTAAATATTACTCTTATCAAGTTCATACCGATGACTTTAAAATTTATCAATGGAGTTATTATGTGTATCAAAAGTATATACACAGAAATGGGACTAGAAATTATGAAATAATCAAATTAATAGTGATTCCACACATAATCTTGGAGTAAAATAATCAAAGAAGTTTGCTTAAAGCCGAATGAGTGGAAATTGAAATTTCAAATTCCCTTATCAATTTGGTAAATTACGAAACATACACCCATGAAAGAAGGATCATATAATTATGATGTAAATATCCATAAATTAAAATATATTACACAATTAATACAATCATGGGAGGTACACACACCACCTGCAATAAATAAGTGGCGAAAAATGGAAATCTCCCGGAATTCAAAGTGAGATAAGAAACCCCTTACTTTGTACCTTTTCCTTGGTCGAGGGTAGGTTAGACTCTTTCATAATGGTGAAAAAATTTAATTGAATTATAAAAGGATCATATACATTAATATGATATCATATATGATCTTTTAACATTGCTTTGTTAATAATATCTTAGTATTATCGTTGTTTCGGGTGTTAACTTACTCGTTTTCTTTTGTATGTTTTGTTATATAAGTCATGTTTGTTATGGGTAGTTTGTATATTATTCATATACATAATGATATAAAGTCCTTAAAAAGTATTTTTAATCATCATATAAGAATTATAATTGAATGGATAAGATGGAGAATGAATCTCATCGCGTTCATGGAGACGGTAGTCCGTACGTACGCACGAGTGATAATATCATTCTTTTTATATTAAAATATTATATAATTGGATGTTATATCATATATATAGAATAATTATCATTTTATATCTATTAATACAATGAATTAAAAGTCATTATTATACCCATAAAAATAATAATGTACTGAATAAGAATTACACAACGACGTGGAGACGGTAGGCCGTACGTACGCACGTATGGTGACATGTCATTCAAAGGATGGATAGAATGCTGAATATGGTTGTACCATATTTATAATAACATCACATTATATATAAGATACTGGATTTATTATTTTAGAAATGAAATAATGAATAAATAAGAAGTTGAAAAAGAAAGGAACTTGAGAAAGGGTGGTGAAAACATTACCTCTTCTTCGGGTTCATCCTTTTGATTTGATCATAATGGCTCCTTAGGTTTGCTTTCTGATCAAACTAAGGCCTCTAAGACTAAGTTAGGGATGTTGAGAGAATAATTGGGTAGGGTTTGGCCGATCCAAAAGGCTTTTAATGTGTGAATAATTGGTTATAAGTGGTGTCTTTTTATAAAGGGGAGGAGGGCCTCTTTAGGAAAAACTTAAAGTATTATTTTATAATAATTTAATATTCGGTTTCTAATGGCTCCAAAGTGGATTACTAAAAGTATAAGGTGGTTATGGGTCTAAATAATTTCAACCAATAGATGTTAGACATGTTTGGGTCATTATATTAACCTTATCTTTTAGTTTTAACTCTTAGTTAATTAGTTTGACATTTACCATGTGACTTTGTATTTTTATATTATATAGTTAATAAACATACTATATAAATCCAAGAGAGCCCCAATTGGTCCATTAATGATACACGTATCATGATATATGTCTTTTTTCCGATCCTTGGATTTTTAGTAATAGAATATCAATTAATAATATAATATGTATTTAAAAAACTCATTTATGTCAATTTTGAGACTATTCAATAATTTATTTTTGTTAAAGTCTTAACAACTTTATTAATTCTAATATAATTCTTTTAAGAAATACCAACATGTAATATTAACCAATAAAATTCATTAATGTCATCAAAACTTTCAAATTATATTTATATTAAAATTTATAATACCAATTATTTGATTCTTGCATTAATAAGGAAAATACTGCATCATTATTGTGTCACAAATAAATTTAATTAATAAATGTGTAAAAATTATAAATAAAATACCATTATATAGGAAATATTTTCAGGTTTCTAATTAATATTTATAGTCGAAAATCCAACATATATAACCCTATTTAAAAATTGTTTTTCTAAAAGATATATGCTTTTGTAATTTTTTTATTTACTTTAACTTAATTAATATAAAGTGTCCTTATCACCTACAACTAGCTCCATGGGGTCCCCAAATCGACCCAAATATTCCCATGGTCTAACATGTATCAACCAATAAGGTTAGGACACTTTTTATGGTGATTTATTATTATTATAATATTATTTTCTACCCTTATTTACCGAATTTACTATTTGACCAAGGTAAATAAAATATTTACCGAAGTAATTATTCAAAATGTCTAAAAATAAAAGTTAACTATTTACACAATTTGGAAACCCTGATTCCAAATATGGAATTTATTTTTCTAAATTCAAAACACAGAATTGGAAGAAATTAATTTAAAATGAATTCCCGTTGTTAAAACAAAAAGCGTGTTTTTAAGAGATAATAACTATCAAAAGATTGACACTTGTTAATGTCCGGTTTAATTGTGAAATTATGTCCATTGACCAACATTGTATGAAATGGTAAAAATATATTCTAAATATACTTTAAAACCACTCAAATTCATAATTTATCACTATGAATTATTTTGATTAAAAAATTTGTTTGTAATTAAAATTTAGTAATTTACACTATTCATCAAAATATAAAAGTTATCCAAAAAGTACCAAAATTTCACCCTAGGATAATTTAGATATTCTGAATCCAAAAATGAAGTCCATGTTGTAAGATAAAATTTATAAAATTTCAAAAATTGGGTATTACTATTCATAATGGCTAGTTTGATTGGTTGAGGTGTGTTAGAACTCGAAGTTGCGTACAATACACGCTACTATATTAATCAAAGAAAAGCGTACCGTGGATAAAAGGGGTGTTACATTCTATCCTACATCAATAAATTTCATCCTCACAATTTTTAAAATTGGGATTTGGAATATAATGGAAAGTCCCACATCAGAAAAAGATTCGATAAAACTATCACTTTAAATGAAAGAAGGAGAAGTACAAAGGTCACCTGAGATAACCTATACTAGGATTCCATGTAGAAAAACATGGATATGGATGATAAAATAAGTGTCATGTTCTGATGGAGAGGGATAGAAAACATGATCAGGAGAAACTTAACAACAAGAAAACCACAAACTTGTGATGGGAGAAACGGTCATTAGTTTCCCAATAGGAAAAGTAAATAGACAACATTTTTTTTTGTTTTAAGTTACATTACATAAAGATGAGGAATTCATTTCAGAGATTGACTATGAAAATAAAGAGATAAACTTACTTTTTATGTAGAGTTTGATTCTTTAATAAATTTCCACCACTAACTCATTTTTTTAAACGATAGGTATTCAAGAAGACTTGGTCACATTGGTAGAGCTAGAATAAACTTCTATTGAATCACATGATCCACGATGGATAAACTATATATTTAACTTCTATTTTGAGATTAATCAAAACCAAAACGGTTAGTACAAGATCTGATGATCCCCCAAAAGGATATTCCTTTATAGAAAGAAACACTAATCTTAGTTTCTAAAATCAATACCCCAAAGTTAAATAAATACCATTCAATAAAAAACTGTCCTTAAAATCCTTCAATATAATCCAAACTAATATTGAATCCCAAAACTTAAAATAATTTGGTTATGTAGTCTTCCATGTTAAATTGTGTCTTCAAATTACATCAACTACTCTTAAAGTCACATACTTAAAATTAGTTAACCTAATCACATATTCTCTATTATAGGTTAATTATTTCCATAAACAACCCAAATCTCTATATATCCATAATAAAAATGTAGATAAAAATCCACCATTACTCCTCAAATGAAACCCCATAGTATTCTATTTTCCTTGGGCATATAGTGTTCCCAACAAATCGAACATCTTCCAAAATAACATTTATCACTTAATCACAAAATTATTTTCCTATACTAAGTGTATTAATTTGATAAGACATAAGAACCAAAATCAACTTATTATTGATCAATAAAATCATTTAACTAAAAATAATCTGTCACACTAACCATGAAATTCATGTAGTCCAGTGGTAGGCGATAAATCCCAATCGCACTTTGGTTGTGCGTTCGATTCCCACAGATTTGTTCGACGCAACGGGTTGTCACACGGTCTGTGTGTTGTCCGTTTTCAAAAACTATATTTTATAACATTACCAAAATGAGATAAATTCCTCAAAAATAACAATAAAATAATTTTAACCACAAATGTTATCGCATACCTTGCATTTTTATCCAAAAATATAACAACTTGTAATTGCCTCAAAGTCAAGGATCTTATAAAACCAAATAGTTATTTATAACTATATCCACAAGAGAAAGGATAATTATTCCTCAAATATCATTTTCACATCACTAACTGAAGGGTTAAAAATACAAGAGACAATTATTCCCAAGTAATCCCATCAACAAGGAGCACTAATACATTTAAACATTTCTCCAACCATTTATTTCCACATAGCTTCTTCTTTGACCAAGAAAGTATCCTATAGAATAGGGCATTCACTCGGGTAATGGATATATTCCCTACATTTACAGAAAATGACTGTAAATGGATTCTTGGGACCATTTTTATTTTCTTCCATAGTACTCTTCAATTTTCCTCGGTAATTCTTCACTTTATGTCCTTCTTTCCCACAAGTAAAACATTTCTTTGTTCCATTGAGACACTTTCCTAGGTGTCTCCTTCCACATTTCCTGCATGATGGAAATGGAGGATTCTTTTCTCCATGGTCTCCACTACTACATCTCTTATCATTCATCACATTTCTCTTCTTTGTTGAGTCCGGGAGTTGGTTAATATATATGTTTTTGATCATATTTTTGGAAAACTGATTTGGCATGAACACGATATATTTTATGCCTATCACCATTCCATTTTTTTGCTCATTTCCACCATCATTCCCACCTTGTACATCATGCTCAAAGTTACTATGACTTCCTTGGAATCCATCCATTAACTAAAACCAGAAAGCATTGTGTGAGTAACAGTAGTCATAATATCATTTAGAGAATATCATGACACTATATTTTCAATTTTGAAACACCTTAGGATTAACCAAGGTCATTTATTCTCATCTTATATTAAAATCCTTCAAATCGGTTTGTAAGGACAATGTAAATTATCTAAGCATATCCCCCAGGAGTGTCGTAACCAAGAGTGCAGCAAGGCCCGTCGTCGTGCACCAGTTCCTGTTCGAGTCTAGCTCAAAGCGGTGTTTTCAGGTGTTACCCCTAGGTACATATGTGCCAGATCCGCCTCTACCTGCTCCTATCCAGAAAGGGATGTATTGCGTGGAAAACTCACAAAATCTATACAATACCAAAATTCTAGGATGTTCTTCTATAATAATCCTCAAATTCTATCTTAGGGTTATGTTCTCTAATCAGATTTTATCTAAATCTAGTATCCAAGGTTTGTACTAAACCTTCTCTGATACCAACCGTAACACCCCGACCCCTGTTACCCAGAGTCAGTGCATTATTACATAACATTAGCGTGATACAAAGAAATAATGTCCCTATATACCAATCATTTTAGTAGCCTTTTAAATACTAGATACATTCATAAGATTAACATTACAACTAGAAAAGAAAAAAACAATAAATTAATCCATTGGAAACATCCAAGCTTCCTAGATTATTCCTGTAAGTCACTCATAACTAACTTCTTCACATCCTGGGAAAAATATTGAAAGGGGTGAGATCTGATGCCCAGTAAGGAAAAAAATATAGTGGAAACCTTCATAAATAAACATAAACATTTAAGGAAATGTATAAGTAAAACAAAAGCCTTTTAAACAAGAAGTTCAGCATAATATGGCAGAAATAAAATGAAATAATTCCATTTACTTATTCACATGGATATTCTACTAGTCGAATAATCACATGCAATATCAATGACCACTTTCATAATGATGGAATGGATAATTCCAGACTATCATAACCACATAGTCAAGGCCTCATGCCAAGACTACAAATAAGATTTTGTCAAGGCCTCGTGCCAAGACACTAGTTTGTCTGATGAGATATACCGATTCATCGAGGAGCTATAGCAGGATCCACCTGTCACTTAATAAGTCCAATGCATTCCTCATATGAAAAGTTTGAAACATAACATAAACATTCGAATTAAAACTAGCATACAAAATGTCAATACTTTATCCACAAACCATTAGTGGTATAAAAATAGCACATCCACAGTAAAAAATAACTCATTCAATACAATATGGAAAATTTTATTGTAACAGATTGACCTCAATCGATAATAATGAATGATATTGACATAGATGAAAATAATCATGAAAACTATTTGAGCGAAATATCCCCCTTTTTCTTGAAAACATTTAAAAGTCACACAATTTGTCAAGAATACATTTAAAAATAGATTTTTGAATCAAAGTTTTCCATACCACTTCGAAAAATTTAAAAGGAATTTTAATTTTAAAACATTAATGTCCATATAAATAAATCATTAATACTATTTTTAAAACATGGATATCAAGGAGAAAGATTTAAATGAATAAATCATTAAAACATTTAAAAATGATATTTTAGTTAGAGTTCCTAACCAAAAGAGAGACACTTGATTACAAATAATTGATGTAATAAAAACTTTGTAATATCATTAGAATAAAGGGATTCATGATATACTAGGTCAAAGTACATCATATACACCATATAAAATTAATTTGGTGTATATCAACAAAGGAGTCTCAATGGATGTATATTGAGATGAAATATCTCAAAAAGGCCGTATCCTTAGTATAAGGATAAATCAATGACATAATTATGTGTGACAAAGATAAATACACTAAATATTATTGGATATTCTTTTTAAAACAATCAAAGGACATTCACATATATTTTTTGTAAAAACAACACTAATGAATTGGATGTTTAACTCAACAAATCGAGATTGAGTAAAAATTGATCTTATCAAGTTCATACCGATGACTTGAGAATTTATCAATGGAGTGATTATGTGTATAAAAAGTATATCCACATAAAGGGGACTGGAAATTATGACATAATCAAATTATTAGTGATTCCACACATAATCGTGGAGTAAAATAATCAATGAAGTGTGCGTAAAGCCGAATAAGTGGAAATTGAAATTTCAAATTCCCTTATCAATTTGGAAACATACAAAACATACACCCATGAAATAAGGATCATATAATTATGATGTAAATATCCATAAATTAAAATATATTACACAATGAATACAATCATGGGCAGTACACACACCACATGCAATAAATAAGTGGCGAAAAATGGAAATCTCACGGAATTAAAAGTGAGATAAGAAACCCCTTACTTTGTAATTTTTCCTTGTTCGAGGGTAGGTTAGCCTCCTGTATAATGGTGAAATAATTGTTATTGAATTATAAAAGGATCATATACATTAATATAATATCATATATAATCTTCTAACATTGCTTGGTTAATAATATCTTAGTATTATCGTCGTTTTGGGTGTTAACTTACTCGTTTTATTTTGTATGTTTTGTTACATAAGTTGTGTTTATTATGGGTAGGTTTTATCTTATTCATATACAGAATGATATAAAGTCCTTAAACATTATTTTTAATCATCAAATAAGAATTATACTTGAATGGATACGATGGAGAATGGATCTCATCGCGTTCTTGGAGACGGTAGTCCATACGTACGCACGAGCGACAATATCATTCTTTTTATATTAAAATAATATATAATTGGATGTTATATAATATATACAGAATAATTATCATGTTATATTTTTTATTTAAATTAATTTCACGTCATTATTATACCCATCCAAATAATAATGTACTGAATAACAATTATACCATGACGTGGAGACAGTAGGCCATATGTACGCATGTATGGTGACATGTCATTTGAAGGATGGATAGAATACTGAATATGGTTGTACCATATTTATAATAACATCACAGTATATAGAAGATAGTGGATTTATTATTTTAGAAATGAAATAACAAAGAAATATGAAGTTGAAGAAGAAACAAACTTGAGAATGTGTGGTGAAAACATTACCTCTTCTTTGGGTTCTTCCTTTTGGTTTGATCAAAAGGGCTCCATAGGTTGTATTTATGATCAAACTAAGGCCTCTAGGTTTAATTTAGGGATTTTTAGAGAATAATTGGTCAGGGTTTGACCAAACCAAATGGCTTTGAAGTTGTGAATAATTGTTTAGAAGTGGTGTCCTTTTATAAGGGGGAGGAGGGGCTCTTTAAGAAAATCTTAAATTATTATATTATAATAAATTCATATTCGGTTTCTAGTGGCTCCAAAGTGGATTATTCAAAGTATTAGTTGGGGATGGGTATAAAACCTTTCCACCAATATATTCTAGATAAGTTTGTGTCATTATATTAACCTTATCTTTTAGTTTTAACTCTTAGTTAATTAGTTTGACATTTACCATGTGACTTTGTATTTTTTATATTATATAGTTAATAAACTGACTATATACATCCAAGAGACTCTCAAGTGGTCCATTAATGATACACCTATCATGATATAAGTCTTTTGGCCGATCCATAGATTTTTAGTAATAAAATATCAATTAATAATATAATATTTGTTTTAAAAAAGCATTTATGTCTATTTGGAGACTATTCAATAATTGATTTTTGTTAAAGTCTTGAAAACTTTATTAATTCAAATATCATTCATTTAAGTTAACAAATAAAATTCGTGGATGTCATCAAAACATTCAAATTATATTTATTTTAACATTTATAATACCAATTATTTGATTCTTGCATTAATAAGGAAAATACTGCATCATTATTGTGTAATAATTAAATTTAATTATTAAATGTTTAAAAATTATTAATAAAATACCATTATATAGGAAATCGTTTTATCTTTATAATTAATATTTATATTCTAAAATACAACATATATAACCCTATTTATAAATTATTTTTCTAAAAGATATATGCTTATGTCATTTTTGTATTTACTTTAACTTAATTAATATAAAGTGTCTTTATCACCTACATGTGGCTCCATGGGGTCCCCAAATCCACCCAAAGATGGCCAGGGTCGAACATGTGTCATCCAATAAAGTTAGGACACGTTTTAGGGTAATTTATTATTTTTATAATATTATTTTTTACCCTTATTTACCGAATTTACCCTTTAACCATGGTAAATAAAATATTAACCAAAGTAATTATTCAAAATGTCTAAAAATATAAGTTATCTATTTACACAATTTGGACACCCTGATTAAAAATATGGAATCTATTTTTCTAAATTTAAAACAGAGAAGTGGCAGAAATTAATTTAAAATTAATTCCCGTTGTTAAAACAAAAAGCGTGTTTTTAGGAGGTAATAACTATCAAAAGATTGACACTTGTTTATGTCCGGTTTAATTGTGAAATTATGTCCAATGACAAAAATTGTATTAAATGGTAAAAATATATTCTAAATATACTTTAAAACCACTCAAATTAATAATTTATCACTATTAATTATTTTGATTAAAAAAGTTGTTCTTAATTAAATTTTTGCAATTTACACTATTCATCAAAATATAAAACTTTTCCGAAAAGTACCAAAATTTCACCCTAGGATAATTTCTATATTCCAAATCCAAAAATGAATTCCTTTTTGGAATATAAAATTTATAATATTTCAAAAAGTGGGTATTACTATTCATAACGGCTAGTTTGATTGGTTGAGGTGTGTTAGAACTCAAAGTTGCGTACAACACATGCTACTGTATTAATCAAAGAGAAGCATACCATGGAAGATTGGGGTGTTACATATGTTCACTTACATATGATATAAATCTGTATGGTATGAGGATTATGAAAATATTAATAGACTTCATTATGAAATTATATGGTTCTATTAATGTTTTCTTTTTGTTTATTTTCTTTGAATATGGTAAGGGTTTAACTTTTGGATTCCATTTTCCCATTTTTTTTATTTGTGTGGAAACTACTAATGGAATGTGTGGAATGCTCAAGGCCTTCGATCTTGGTATTAAGGGGCCTAAAAACTATCTTCAGGATGCCATGTGGTCCTATAATCAAAGGATCTAATGAGCCAAATTTTCGAGGTTCCTTCAGTCAATTTGACGGGCCTTAGGAACACTTAATTGTGGGTTTATATGGGAATATATAATATAAATAAATTCCAAAATAGGGTACTAATTCCTTGGGGGTGTTACCGAGACACTTCCTATAAATTTAGGGGGTGTGTGATTTTCATTGGTTGTATTGTATCCCTAAAAAAATGTATAAATTAATATTAAGTATTATCAATTAAATTATAAGTCATTAATAATAATTATAACAGAACATTTTCATTTTTTATTAATTAAATCAATTTTAACAATTATTTTAATTAATGGATGGATTTAAGTTAATATTTATGGAGTGTCAAATGAGAATTTGGGACAAGCTGGTAGTTATGATGTCTTTAGGGATTATAGAGGTAACATTATTGGAATCTTCTTCAATTAGTTTATCCACAGTCACTCTTGAAGTGAAAATTAACGTAGTGATCAGAGTGTTACATATTGATGTAAAAAATAGATAGTGAAAACTATGGATTAAATTCAACTCAACATACATAGCTCAAGTTATTAAGTACAAAAAGACTCACCTCTCTTAGTATTTTATTCCAAAATTGATTACATGTATTTATGAAATGTATTCCATCCATTTTGTTATATCACATCCATTTATGGAGGATAATGTATTAATGAATTACCTCACCAAGAAATGGGTGGTATTTAATTTTTTTGGTTTGGATGGGAGTTCCATAAGATCTGATTTGATTTTTAGATTACGGTATTAGTAAAACTTCAACTTTTAGTCTCGAGAAATTTTATTTTTTAATGCTGGTCAAAGATTTCAGTGACTTGTCAAAAAAATTATATTTAAAAAAAATATTATTTATTTATGGAATTTCATTATTAATTATTATTAATATTACAAACTATATGATATATTTTTAAAATTAGTAATTATTATTGGTGATACTTCGAAATAGAGAGGGTGGCTACTGTCTACTCAAAAATATTTAGTAAGGTATGTTGGTCCTATACATATGAGGATGGAATAGATTCATATGTTAAGTAGACTCAATATCATTCTCATAAAATGAATTATAGATCACATGTTGGGACTCTTGTACTAGTTACCTAGCCAACTAGTCCAGTTCAAGAAGACCTGTGACCAAGTGGATACAATTATAAGACAGAGAATGTGTAGGTATATAGACGCCATATTCTAGTTGGAATTACAAATGATTGTAATTTTGTCTGGTAGTAAAATGAATAGAAGAGCTTGTCTTTCACCAATTAATTATTTGTATCCACATTAGGCATAGTGGTGGATTCCCAATCATTTTCTAATAGATCTGATTATTTAAGGCGGACTAAAGCCCAGCTAACAATGAAACCACATGCAAGGAAATAGAGGAGAGGACACTTTATTTGAGGTTTGGGTATACTCAAAAATATGGGCAAATGGTTCCCAAAAAACAACTATGGGAGATGGTATCATACATGCATAAGGTGGTTAAGGGATCTTAGAATGGGATTTTGAGACATCATACAAGGGAGAATAGTGGAAAGCCACTTATGTTCAGTATATTGATGTGGATTACTATAAGGATTATTTTTAGGGCTCCCAAGATAGTTAGGTTGGTGAATTATGTGTTTCTCATACATTCATGGCTAAAGGAGGAATGAATTTAGATGGTAGATAAAATCTTGATTCCAATACCACTAGAAGTGGTGGACCCTCTTTTTTAGGATGTATTATCAAATATAATGGAAAAAAGGGTTGAAAATGAAGGATTAATCTCATTACCAACAAGAAGGATACCATTTATAAACTATTCTTGTTTTACATTTAATATTTCTACTAGATTCCCCATGAGATATTTAAAATATAATCTTTCTCAGGAAAAGGAGTATGAAAAGGCTAAATTCTTACAAATCATGTGCCAAGGAGACACATAGTCTGACTAGGATATGGTTGGTGACAATAAATATTATGATAATGAATTATATTGTTTTTATCCTTGAACCATGTGTTATCCTTTTCTCTTGTTCAAGGGTAGGTACCCTTATCTTACCACATCCTTTTTCTTGCTTTTTTTTACTTTCCCTTTCTTAATAAAGTGGTAGAATTCAAGTCATTCTAGTCTCTTTCTTGGATCATTTCTATTACTATTAATTATTATTAATTCTATTATAATTAGCAATTAATTAATAATGATCATGATGATGATTATTGTAATTGTTTGTTGATTCTTCTATCTGGGTGCACATTAGATGATGTAGGTTTGTTCATACTCTTGGATTGGTCTATGTACTTGGGCTGTTCACGACCCCTATATAGTGGTGTACCCCACATTCCTACTTTCCAAGGGTGGGAAACCTCTTCCACTATGGTTGAAGTTTTCATCTCCATAATTATGAAAACATTATTGGATAATAGCTCCTCTTTCCATGGATTTCTCCTTAGAGTTTGTTTCTTAGTCTGAGCCTCCCTCATGGATTTTATAAATGTATTTGAATATTATTCCCAACACCAAATTGAGGTGGGAACAGGTTAATTATGCTTCTATCTATTGCGGCATGGCTTCTACATGTGGTTAGATCTGATGGTGATGTTAGACATGTTGGGATATCTATGAATGTTGGGTGTGTTGTGAATTTCTAAAATTATTCCTCAGTAAGAGTTGTGGGTGTCTTATTTATGAGACATATTAGGTATATTACCCAAGTAATACTATATCGATTATGGGGAAACAAGTATTGAGGGATTAAGGAATCCCAGGATCATCTCCATGGGAATATTGTACTTATTATATAGGCCGAATCATGTTTATTATGTGTTACATGAGGAATCCGACACTCATTATTTCAGGTAAGTTACGCTTATCACATAACACTTCTTAGGATCATCACCCATGGAATATTGTGTTTGTCACACGAGATAAAGATTTTGATTCATCAGGTGATGGATTAGGTTTGAAGTCTAGTGGGGACATGATCATAACGTTTATGTATTATGGGGAAACGATCTTATTTTTAATGTATTTTGGGGATATGGTCATAGTCTTAGAGTTTTTGGGGACGCGATCATATGATTAAATTCTATTGGAGTGGTTTCTCAAGTATTATTTTCATTTAATGGGAAAAATATGGATTATTCTTATATGGATATTCCATGGTATTATGGGGACATCATGTTTGGATGGTAAGAGGTTGAGTGTTCCCTCAAAGGGAATGATCACAATTTGGGTTTACGTACTCGAAGGGGGAAGACAAACAAATTTGTGATGGTGTAGGGATTAAAACATGGGGAGGCATCCCACATATCCTATTGGGAGATAGGGATCAAAATCCATGCAGTTTTTTTGCACAATTTATGTTCATGTAGAAGGAAAAGTCAATGCAATTTAGTGCTATGTGGTAAGGATGCTTGTGCTGTAGAAGGGGTGACAACAATGGATATTGTAGGGATTTTTTATAGGATCTTCATAGATATGGGGGATCATCATATTTTTTTCACTTGAAGAATACTATTTTTACCACACAATATAGGGATATAATTTTACATCATCTCTTGAGGATGTTGTTATCAATTTTAACATTGTGTGACTATGAAATTTTCAGGAAATTTAGCATCGTATGAATTATATGTGGATTCTATGAAGTTTAAACTCATTTAACATGGAGTTTGTGGGTAATTATCCATAGTGAATCCCATCCCCAGTCAAGGTAAGAGGAGAGAATAACATTAATCAATCCCACATCAAATATATAATCAAGTGGGTACCATTGATAATGAAACCACTTGGGCGTACATGTCCACTGCGTAGGTTCTTTTGGATAATGACAGTCATAGACATTACCAAGTTCATGTGACATGAAGGGCTCCCAATGTTAGGGGTCCTATTCCTATGAGTAATAGGTAACAATATTTAAAATCCATTCTTGGGGGAAAGGGTATGGATATGAGGATTGATAATACATATCATACAAATAATCGGGGCATGAGTGAACTCATCTTGGATAGGAACAAGGCCCATGGGAACTCCTCTTTCTTGAAGATATGTATGATAAAAGGAGAAGTCAAGTAGGAATTTTGGAGGGGTGTTTTGAAAATCATATGGGGTTCATATAGTTTGGTCTCTTGAGGCTGAGGCCTTCGTGAAACTAGGGTACCCTACTTGAGGAGTATTCATTGGTTCATATCGGGTGTCTTACACAAATTATAGATGTATCATGCCTATAGTTTATGAATACTTTTCCTATATCATGAGGGGAACGATCCTTATGAAGGTATTATACATAATTTAATTAAGTTATAATATAATCATGGGATGCTTATCATGAATGATGGATGCATGTGGGAATCCATTTCTCTTTTAGCGTGTGAAAGATGATGTTATGTAAATTCATAACATCTTATGGAATTCTAAAGGATGAAATAAATTTAAATAAAGGGTGAAGGGGGAATTTAAAGGCACCATGGAGGTTAGGAAAAAAATTTCCTCAAGGATTACCAACTTTGTGTAAGATGTATTTTTAATGCTCTTTGATGTCAATTGAGAAGATCATACCTTTTGTGAATGATTCATCTTTCATGAATCTATCCCCATAGATGTATTTCGATCGTATTTATACTATTATTGGCCTAAAGGTTCTTGTTCACTCCCTGACATATCTTGTAACATATTTTTATCAGTATCAAAAAATGACCCCTTCAGAATGGGATATGACGAGAGAGATGAGGATGGAATTCTAAGACCAGAATACTGAAATACACCACTAATGGTAGCATGGTTCATGATAAATGGCCCACCCTTGGCCTATTAATAGGGTTTTCTATAGGGGACCACAATATTCTCATGGAATATTGTAATACCATACTATTTCTGTGAAATTAAAATCCTTCATGAGTGTTTTGTAACCAAAATCATCAGCGCTCATGACACGCCATACATTTATGTATGATTCTTCAGAAAAAACTTCTCATTGGACAATATTTTGCAAAGAAAAACTTTCATGAAGTCCAAAGAATCATGTATAATATTTCATGAAATAGAATTCTAGAATTTTCAATATATTTAATATTGATCTCAATAGTGATGATCTCGCTACTTCTTGAAGGAGGGAGATGGCCAAGATCATCCTAATCTAGTAGATCATCCTAAACATGTCATATTATGACATGCCCTTGTAATTTTAGATAGAGGAGGAAAAGGATTACCCATTATTCAAAAGGCTTATACATTATGGGTGGGGAATGAGGAATGATGTGGTGATCTCTAGTGTCAATCAAGACGCTCGTACTAATTGGTTAAAAAGATCTCTAAATCTATATTGGTGGAATATAGCCCTATCTAGTCACTATGTCAAGGAACATATATCAATTATGTATCACTCTTTATAGAACCCCATAAAGACAATCAATGGGGATGAGATGGCTATAGAATCTTCTCCCCCACAATATGTGGGTATCTTCAAGTCAGTCCTTGAAGATCGTCTCCAAGGTTGGACTAAGGAATGAGACCTATACTAGCGAAAAAATTCCTAGATTAATTAGATTTGGAATAATAGTATTTCAGTAATGTGATGAGTTTGAGGTGGAGCTAAAGAGATTGGGGTTTTTTATTGAAGCGTAGACCTCTTAGTTCCATGTTTAATGCTATCTGGACATCATACTTAATCTACTCGGAAGGTTGATACTGGGAACCAACACTTCTCACCGAAAACAAGGGGTTGGAATCATCCTATGGGATGTTTACCATGTTGGTGGAATCCCCATATAGGGGAATATGTACTATGCATTCCACCCCAATCAAGAACATATTGGGAGACCAAGACCAGTTAATATAGTTTGAAAATGCTATAATGGAAATGGTGTAGGTAGGGAAGGGGAACAAGCCTAGGATTAAGGATGTCCTCTTCAAGAAATTGTATTGGTTTCTCTTGAAAGATACCATAGGGAGTCTTTGATATTGACCCCATCTGTGTTGGTGGGGGTTGCAGCACAGAAAGGATAAATCTTAGTGGTTTATCCTAGTGGTGATCTAGTTTAACCTATTGGGGTGTATTTTGTATACCTTTATCCATGAATTAAAACTAAAAGGTTTTATTGTGACATTCCTCTAGGGATGGATGCTTTAAATTCATGGCACACACATGTGGGCGTGTCGAAGAAAATTATCCAGGGAGAAGATGCTGGAAATGGGGTAGTAGATCGATCTAGCGGTTCTAGTACTGGGGAAGATTTACAAGGTGCTATAACAGTTAGAAAAAGGAAGAAAACCTTATGTGTGTGAAAACCATTTTATTTTGTTGTTTACATCTGAGTCACCTCATACATAGTAGGCTATGAGTATTTGAACCCCATATTCCCTCCCACCACTAACATTTAGCCAAAAAAGTGAATATAATTGTGATCCATCCTCTATGGATAAAGCAGGTTGGGGTACTAGTAGGAATTATGATACCAGAGAAGTTCTTATTTCAACCCATTACCATCTAAATGGGGACCATCCTGTGTAATGGTTTGTGGAATATAATTTAGAGATCATAAATCAAAAAAATTTGTGGTAGGGTATTGGTGGTTTATGTGTATTGAAAGATAGTCTGTAAACCCAACTTCCCATACCAGTTTTCTCAATAGTTCTAGGGTCTTTGTAGAGACCCGAATCCTGACGTACATGGACATTACATTACTTTTGCGGAATACTTAGTACATAACAAACACACACACAAGGATCGTAATAGTTTAGTGTCTTTGGAAACTCGGAATATAATCTTCTAATCATGGTGAAAGATCTTCAACATCTCCCATAAAGATCTTCCCTTTTTTTTACCTAAAACCTTTCTTTATATCCTGGGGAAAAGAAAACATAAAAGGGTGAGCTCAAATGCTCAGTAAGGGTAAACAAAATAAATATCAATCACATCATATTCATAAGAACGTAACATTTTGGAAATCTTAACCTGCAAAAGAGAGCATAATTTCATAACATGGGATAAATCATAGTAGTGAAATGAAATCACAATAATCATAACACAAAACATGAAACTTTGTGGCATACACACATAATCATAGAGAATAATTTCTTGTTAGTCAAGACTCATTTCCAAGACTATCTTAGTGGTCAAAGTCCATTTCTGAACCGAGTCACCCTCGTTTCAGTCCTGTTTCACTGAACAGGTATAACCTACCATTCCAGCCATGTCTATCTCATGAGATATAAAATCTTTACCCAATGCATTGGAGGGAGATATAGGTCCCACCCATCTCATACTGATACCATTCTTATGTGTGCCACAAAATCATAAATCATACGTCATAGCCTAACCCATGAAATAAAATGGGATTCTTAAACATCATGCCATCATAACATAATCCATAAACAATTGATATCATTTCATCATAAGAAAATTGAATCCATTTAAATCATAGAGAAATTTTACTTGAAACATACACATATGAAATAATGTCATCTTAGATGTAAAAGAGTTTTGACAAAACACTTGAAATGAATTCTTGAGTAAAATATCCTTTCTTCTTTAAAATCATGGTCTTTCCACAAAATTCCATGAAATTTTAAAAGATAAGGGTTTTATTGAAAATAATCATGCAATATTGTAGAGGAATCTTCTTGAAAACGAGGCTTTATGAAACTGTAAAAATCCATTCACGCCGTATAAGGTAAAATTAACATTCTCCTCGTACTTTTGTCGGAAAATCCAAAAATTACCTCGTACGAAAAACGACAAAAGATTCCTTTCATATCTTTTACTAAAAACTCACCGAAGGGTAAAATAGGTTTTAAACAATTGTAGTTGGATGGAAATAATATTACATATTGAGGGAACATGTATGTGGATGATAAGATACACCCCAGTAAATGCCAAAGTATAAACAATCTCGGATAAAAATGAGATTGTGATATTTCCCTTACCTTAGATCTGATTTGCTTTGTAAGTGTCCGAACCTCCTGTATAATGATTTAAATAATGTCATTGACTTATTACAAAATCATATTCATTGTTATTATATCATATATGGGTCACTTATGACTTTATATTAACCGTTATTTTGTAAATTCATGTTAAAGTAGTGTTTTGGGTAAAATCGTCTCATTTGTCGTTCGTGTTTTAACTTGTAATTATTCATATGATTACATAGATAATGATTACATAGATAATGATTACATAATTCCATAATATAAAACATGATTTATATATAATATATATTCAGAATATACATATATATAATGGATCGATAAATGGAAAGAAATACACCGTTCATGGAGACGGTAGGCCGTACGTACGCATGAACGCTGTTTTCGTTTCCTTATTGAGTTGAATGGAATTAAGTAGATGAAATACATATATATATAAATCCAGTAGCTTTATAATATCATATATTTCATTATTATTTCTTATATATACTTTATAATCATTCTTAAATGGTTAACATGGAGAATGAATCTCATCGCGTCGTGGAGACGGTAGTCGGTACGTACGCACGAGCGATGATATCGTTTCCATAATTATTGAATTGAATTGGAGTGGATGATACAATATATAAGAATAAACATGATGTTCTAATAAATATGTATAGTTATTATTTACACCATTATACCCATCCATGTAAGGTGGTGGTGGAAAATAGATTACACCACGGCGTGGAGACGGTATTCCGTACGTACGCACGCGCGGTGATTTCTTTTTCCGTAGGATGGATATATGGTAAAATAGGGTTGTTTCATACTTATAATAACGTATCAGTATATGAGTGATACTGATGTTATTACTTCATAATGAAACAACCTAAGAAGAAGAAGTGGAAGAAGAAATAAAGATGAAAGAATCGGTAACAGACATTGCCTCTTCTTTGAAGTGCTTCTTTGAGACCTCCTTTTAGGGCACTAAAATGGGTCTTTGAAGAAGACCAGAACCTCTAGGATGTTTCTAGGGAAGTGGAGAAGAGAATTTGGCCGGGGTTGGCCGAGCTTGAGGGCTCAAAGTTGTGTGAGGAAGAGATGGAGGAGGTGCCCTTTTATAAGGGAGGAGGGGGGCACCTTTGGAATAACTAAAAATATTATTTTATTATAAAGTCATGTTCGGTTTTAAGTAGCTCCAAATTGATTTATTTCGAGGCTAATGTGGGGATGGGTAGAAATTCTCTAATCCAATAGAATCTAGACAAGTTTAGGTTCCTATTTTATCCTTATCATTTAGATTTAACATTAAGTTAAATAATTTTACTTTTACCGTGTCTTCTTGTGTTCTTATACTATAAGGTTAATAAACTTACTATAAGAAACCTAACGAACCCCAAGTTGTTTATTATTAACATATATAACCTTATCTAAGTCATTTTTCCGAACCGTAGATTTTTAAAAATAAAATAACAATTAATAATATAATATTTGTTTTAAAAACTATTTTATGTCAATTTTGACACTATTTTGTAATTGATTTTTTTTGAAAATCATAACTGGATGATTAGTTCGAATAAAGTTAATTAAATAAATATTAACATGTCATATTAACCTAGAAAATTAGTTGAATTCATTAAAAGTCTCAAATTATATTTATTTGGGTATTTATAACATCAATTATGTCAATATTTCATTAATAAGATAATTACTGCATCATCGTTGTGTCATAAATAAATTAAATTATTTAATGTCTAAAAATTACAAATAAAATACTATTACGTAGGAAATAGTTTTAGATTTCTAATGAATATTTATAGTCTAATTTATCTTATGTATAACCCCATATTAAAAATGATTTACTTATTAAACTTTAATTTTAACTACTTTAACCCTTCTTTAAATAAATTAATAATAAATGTCCTAATCTAATCCATGTGGGCCTAAATGGTCATATTTTATTCCTAAGGTTGTTTTGGGTAGAATTAAACTTGTCCAATAGAATTAGGACATGTGTTAGGGTAATAATAATATCATTTTTACCCTTAATTACCATATTTACTTTTAACCGTGGTAAAAAAAAGTAAAAAGTTACTTTTCACCAAAAAATTATTTTCATCTCATTGAACCACATTTTACTGACTGAAATCAACCGTGTCTTTCGTATTTTTGAAATTCCACTCACAGAAGCGGTAAAATTAAGTTTTATGAACAATTCAGTTTTTTTAACTACCACTTAGTGGTTTCACTATTTATCAAAAATTGAAAGTTTTCAGAAAAATACCAAAAATTAAGCCTAAGCTATATTTGATATTATGAACTCAAAAATGATGTCTATTTTACCAAATTCAAATCATATCAGTTGCATTAACTAATTTAAAAATTAATTCCCATCATCAAAACAAATAGCGTGTTTTTAAGAGATAATAACTATCAAAAGATTGAAACTTGTTTATAACTGGTTTAAATGTGAAATTACATCCAATGACCATCATTGTATTAAATTGTAAAAATATATTCTAAATATACTTTAAAACCACTAAAATTAATAATTTATCACTATTAATTATTTCGATTGAAAAAGTTGTTTTTAATTAAAATTTAGTAATTTCCACTATTCATCAAAATATGAAAGTTATCTGAAAATTACCAAAATTTCACCCTAAGATAATTTCGATATTCCGAATCCAAAAATGAAGTCCATTTTGAAAAATAAAATTTAAAAAATTTCAAAAAGTGGTTATTATTATTCATAATGACTAGTTTTAAGAATATTTTAATAGCATATCGTTGTTTAGTGAAACTCGGTATTGCGTACTACACACGCTATCGATGAGGGTTGTGATTTTGTGTAATGAAAGGAAATTCAAGGATGCATGTTGTGAAATCTCCTTTTGGTGTAGCGTACAACACAAGACATTAATGAAATTAAGAATATAAAATCTCGGGGTGTTACCTACTACCCCCCTTAAAATGAATTTCACCCTCGAAATTCGTCAGGGTTATAAATGGTTTACTACTCGAAAGTTTCTTTAATAGAAACCCACATCGTAAAAAGGAATACCAAAACCAATCTTTAAAAACGAAAGTATGAAACGTAACGGTTACCCAAATAAACTAATCACTAGGTTTCCACATAGGTGAAAATATGGATATGGAAGAGAAATCTAACCATCATGTTCTGATAGAGAGTGGTAGAGAACATGGCTATGGAAAAGCCAGAAATCAAAAAGCCATAAATTTGTGACGATCTAAGGTATCATCTGATTCATTAGATATAAGAGCACTAGGAAAACATTTTTGGTTTTCAAGATCATTTCTCTAAAGTTGATGAAATTGGAATTAGAAGAAAAACTTTCATGATTTTTGTATAGTCTCACGGTTGGTCGTTCTTTGGAAAATTTCTACTTCATCTCATAAAGAAATGATGTTGAATTTGTCATTCGTGATGTGTTAGCAGATCATGTGATAGAATGATGGGTCATTCCATCTGTCTCAAACTAAAGGTTAGAAAAGTTATCAAAAAATACATAAGTCCATCTATAGTGAGATTAATCGTATATGGTTTCTAAAATGGACTTATACTTCTTATATCATACTGCTTAATATAATAAAACTAGTTTCTCCTAAACAGGGACTTCCTGTAGGCCAGTGGTAGGCGATAAAGGCCAGTCGCACTTTGGTTGTGGGTTCGATTCTCACAGCCTTGTCCGACGCGATGGGTTGTCGCCCGTCCTACAGGTTTTCCTTTTTATATTACTATAACATCCCATCAAAAATATCAAAAAAAGTATTATCCTTAAACAATACTAACTTATGTCCAACATAATCCATTCCAATCTTTAGGCTTATCCATAATACTGCAGTCCACTCTCATAATATAGTGAAAATGATTACCAGAGATTTAATACCATCGTTGATCCCCATATATCATAAGATATGTTTTTTTGGTCACATTCCAAACATTCAAAGTCCTTAATCATGTATTCTCTTGAATACCTTAGTGAAAACATGAATTCAGTTAAAAGTTAATACCTTCCACATACAAAAATCCTCAAAATTCTATATACTCAAACCATGAAATCACTTAGTCCTTATATCAATCATGAGCTCAGGAATACTATCAAATATTTCATTTTCTCGTTTTCCGTTCATTATGTGCATATCATTATTTTTCCAAAAATATCTCAATCACTTTCCATGGTTACTGGTACCATAAAAATATTGAAAACCACAATAGACCAATACATAAATATTCCAATATTCCCCGATACTATATACAACACTATTTTGGAATCCCATTACATAAACACTTAATCCTTCCACCACATCGTTGTCATATTTAACATCACCAATAGTGATCGCATGTGACTTCCCTTTGTCCTTTTCCTTAAGTGGCTGCTCATGTTGATCATCACTAACCCTTGGATTAGGGAATTTATTAGCATAATGCCCCATTTCCTTTCACTTGAAGCATTGAAGTGTTGGTGGTGCATTCTCTACAGTCTTTGCTTTATTCACATCATTAGAAACCCTTTTTCCATTACTTCGACACTCAGCTGCTCGATGAACTTCTTTTCCACACTTAAAACATTTTCTAGTCCCTTTAAGACAATATCCAACATGCTTCTTTCCACACTTTGAGCATAAGGAAACATTCATCTTCTTTTCACCATTATTCGGAGATTTCTCCTTGAACTCCATCTTTCGTTTCTTGTCAAAACCATGAGATAGATATGTAACACCAACTTCCATTTCTACCTTGATAGCACAACACACAATTTCTTCATAGCTACTGAAGTCTCTTATAGATAATTCCTTTCGAAGACTTGGTTTTAAGCCACTGAAAAATCGTTCAACTTTACATTCAGGTTGGATGATAATGCCAGATGCATACCTTCCAAGTCATGTAAAATTCTCTTCGTATATAGCAACAGATTCATCATCCTTCTGCTTCAGCTCAAGAAACTCCTTTTCCATCTTTGTTCGAAGAATACGAGGGAAGTACTTATTGAAAAACAAGTTCTTCAACTCATCCCATTCCATGGACTCAATTTCATCTCTTGGCCTCGTATTCTTGATAAGATTCCACCAATGATCAGCTTCACCTTCCAAACGATATACTGCTAAGATGACTTTATCATGTTCAGAACATTGAAGAACTGAAAATATAATTTCAGTGGTACTAATCCATTGTTCAGCAACAAGTGGATCGGAAGACCCACTGAAAGATTGTGGACGTTGTCTCATGAAGGACTCAATAGAATATTGTTCCCTTCTCTGCTCATTTGGAAGTCCAGAATGATTCATAGATTCTGTAAGTATAGCAATAAGATTTTTCACTCCATCTCCCATAACACTTGTTTGTTCAGGAGGACAATCATTGCATTGCCCATTACATTGATCAACACGGTTCTTTCGGGCTCCAGCCATCGTCTACAACCTAAAAAGAATAGTGTGAGAGGCAAAAATCATGCTAGGGAAAACAACATAATAAAGGGGGAGTACCCTCAAAATCTAACATATTAGGTTAAATTCTAAGATCGTTAGCGCAATTCTAGGACTATAACCTATACGTATACTTAACCTTAGAGACATCCCTAGACATACCATAGAAATATCTCTAGGGATCTCACTAAAGTTCTCGCATCCTAGTTTCCAAAGGTTGACTAAAACTTTCCTCTGATACCAACTGTTGAGACCCGAAGCCTGACGTACATGGACATTACATTACTTTTGCGGAATACTTAGTACATAACAAACACACACACAAGGATCGTAATAGTTTAGTGTCTTTGGAAACTCGGAATATAATCTTCTAATCGTGGTGAAAGATCTTCAACATATCCCATAATGATCTTCCCTTTTTTACCTAAAACCTTTCTTTATATCCTGGGGAAAACAAAACATTAAAGGGTGAGCTCAAATGCTCAGTAAGGGTAAACAAAATAAATATCAATCACATCATATTCATAAGAACATAACATTTTGGAAATCTTAACCTGTAAAAGAGAGCATAATTTAATAACATGGGATAAATCATAGTAGTGAAATGAAATCCCAATAATCATAACATAAAACATTAAACTTTGTGGCATACCCACATAATCATAGAGAATCATTTCTTGTTAGTCAAGACTCATTTCCAAGACTATCTTAGTGGACAAAGTCCATTTCTGAACCGAGTCACCCTCGTTTCAGTCCTGTTTCCTTGAACCGGTATAACCTACCGTTCCAGCCATGTCTATCTCATGAGATATAAAATCGATACCCAATGCATTGGAGGGAGATATAAGTCCCACCCATCTCATAAAGATACCATTTTTATGTGTTCCACAAAATCATAAATCATACATCATAGCATAACCCATGAAATAAAATGGGATTCTTAAACATCATGCCATCATAACATAATCCATAAACAATTGATATCATTTCATCATAAGAAAATTGAATCCATTTAAATCATAGAGAAATTTTACTTGAAACATACACATATGAAATAATGTCATCTTAGATGTAAAATAGTTTTGACAAAACACGTGAAATGAATTCTTGAGGAAAATATCCTTTCTTCTTTAAAATCATGGTCTTTCCACAAAATTCCATGCAATTTTAAAAGATAAGGTTTTTATTGAAAATAATCATTCAATCATGTAGAGGAAGCTTCTTGAAAACGAGGCATTATGAAACCTTAAAAATCCGTTCACGCCATATAAGTTAAAAGTAACATTCTCCTCGTACTTTTTTCGGAAAAGCCAAAAAGTACATCATACGAAAAACAACAAAAGATTCCCTTAATATCTTTTACTAAAAACTCACCGAAGGGTAAAATAGGTTTTAAAAAAATTGTAGGTGGATGTAAATAATATTACATATTGATGGAACATGGATGTGTATGATAAGATACACCCCAGTAAATGCCAAAGTATAAACAATCTCGGATAAAAATGAGATTGTGATATTTCCCTTACCTTAGGTCCGATTTGCTTTGTAAGTGTCCGGACCTCCTGTATAATGATTTAAATAATGTCATTGACTTATTAAAGAATCATATTAATTGTTATTATATCATATATTTTTCACTTATGACTTTATATTACCCGTTCTTTTGTAAATTGATGTTAAAGTAGCGTTTTGGGTAAAATCGTCTCATTTGTCGTTCGTGTTTTAACTTGTAATTAATCATATGATTACTTAGATAATGATTACTTAGATAATGATTACATAATTACAGAATATAAAACATGATTTATATATAATATATATTCAGAATATACATATATATAATGGATCGATAAATGGAAAGAAATACACCGTTCATGGAGACGGTAGGCCGTACGTACGCATGAACGCTGTTTTCGTTTCCTTATTGAGTTGAATGGAATTAAGTAGATGACATACATATATAAATAAATCAAGTAGCTTTATAATGTCATATATTTCATTATTATTTCTTATATATATTTTATAATCATTCTTAAATGGTTAACATGGAGAATGAATCTCATCGCGTCGTGGAGACGGTATTCCGTACGTACGCACGAGCGATGATATCGTTTCCATAATTATTGAATTGAATTGGAGTGTATGATACAATATATCAGAATCAACATGATGTTATAATAACTATGTATAGTTATTCTTTACACCATTATACCCATCCATGTAAGCTGGTGGTGGAAGATAGATTACACCACGGCGTGGAGACGGTATTCCGTACGTACGCACGCGCGGTGATTTCTTTTTCCGAAGGATGGATATCTGGTGAAATAGGGTTGTTTAATATTTATAATAACATATCATTATATTAGTGATACTGATGTTATTACTTAATAATTAAACAACCTAAGAAGAAGAAGTGGAAGAAGAAATAAATATGAAAGAATCGGTAACGGACATTACCTCTTCTTTGAAGTGCTTCTTTGAGACCTCATTTTAGGGCACTAAAATGGGTCTTTTAAGAAGACCAAAACATCTAGGATGTTTCTAGGGAAGTGGAGAAGAGAATTTGGCAGGGGTTGGCTGATCTTGAAGGCTCAATGTTGTTTGAGGAAGAGAGGGAGGAGGTTCCCTTTTATATGGGAGGAGAGGGGCACCTTTGGAATAACTAAAAATATTATTTTATTATAAAGTCAAGTTCGGTTTTATGTAGATCCAAATTGATTTATTTCGAGGATAAGGTCGGGATGGGTCGAAATCCTCTCATCCAATAGAATCTAGACAAGTTTAGGTTCCTATTTTTTCCTTATCATTTAGATTTAACATTAAGATAAACAATTTTACTTTTACCGTATCTTCTTATGTTCTTATACTATAAGGTTAATAAACTTACTATAAGAAGCCTAACGAACCCCAAGTTGTTTATTATTAATATATATAACCTTATCTAAGTCATGTGGCCTAAAATTAGATTTTTAGGAATAAAATAACAATTAATAATATAATATTTGTTTTAAAAACTATTTTATGTCAATTTTGAAACTATTTAGTAATTGATTTTTGTGAAATTCATAACATGATGATTAGTTCGAAAAGAGTTACTTACATCAATACTAACATGTCATATTAACCTATAAAATTAGTGGAATTCAAAAAAAGTCTCAAATTATATTTATTTGGGCATTTATAACATCAATTATGTCAATATTTCATTAATAAGATAATTACTTCATCATCGTTGTGTCAAAAATAAATTAAATTATTTAATGTCTAAAAATTAAAAATAAAATACCATTATGTAGGAAATCGTTTTATCTTTCTAATGAATATTTATAGTAGAATTTATATTATGTATAACACCATATTAAAAATTATTTACTTATTAAACTTTGATTTTAACTATTTTAACCCTTCTTTAAATAAATTAATAATAAATGTCCTAATCTAATCCAAGTGGGCATAAATGGTCATATTTTATTCCTAAGGTTATTTTGGGTCGAATTAAACTTGTCCAATAGAATTAGGACATGTGTTAGGGTAATAATAATATCATTTTTACCCTTAATTACCATATTTACTTTTAACCGTGGTAAAAAAAAGTAAAAAGTTACTATTCAACAAAAAATTATTTTCATCTCATTGAACCAAATTTTACTTACTGACATCAACCGCGTCTCTCTGATTTTTGAAATTCCACTCACAGAAGCGGTAAAATAAAGTTTTATGAACAATTCGATTTTTTTAACTACCACTTAGTGGTTTCACTATTCATCAAAAATTGAAAGTTTTCAGAAAAATACCAAAAACTAGGCCTAAGCTATATTTGATATTATGAACTCAAAAATGATGTCTTTTATACCAAATTCAAAACATATCAGTTGCATTAACTAATTTATAAATTAATTCCCACCGTCAAAACAAATAGCGTGTTTTTAAGAGATAATAACTATCAAAAGATTGAAACTTGTTTATAACTGGTTTAAATGTGAAATTACATCAAATGACCATCATTGTATTAAATTGTAAAAATATATTCTAAATATACTTTAAAACCACTAAAATTAATAATTTATCACTATTAATTATTTCGATTGAAAAATTTGTTTTTAATTAAAATTTAGTAATTTCCACTATTCATCAAAATATCAAAGTTATCCGAAAATTACCAAAATTTCACCCTAAGATAATTTCGATATTCCGAATCCAAAAATGAAGTCCATTTTGAAAAATAAAATTTACAAAATTTTAAAAAGTGGTTATTACTATTCATAACGGCTAGTTTTAATAATATTTTAATAGCATATCGTTGTTTAGTGAAACTCGGTATTGCGTACTATACACGCTATCGAGGAGGGTTGCAACTGCGGGTAATGCAAGGCAATTCAAGGATGTGTGTTGTGAAATCTTCTTTTGGTGTAGCGTACAACACAAGACATTAATGAAATTAAGAATATAAAATCTCGGGGTGTTACAGTCTCCAAAGGCTCATGCCAAAGTTTTACACGATGGTGCGCTGAGAAAACCACCTGATGATTTTCCCTACGAGTTATTCCATGATTGTGCATACTGATGTGGGCGTTCATACCCTAGGGATATATTGAGGCATCTGGTCATCTGGGTGGACTATGATGAATGTAAAAACCCAAGATTTCATAGTACATTATTTCTTCAAAGTAATTCAATAACATGCACTACACGCCACACCGAGTTCTAGCGCACCATGACGTACCAAACAAGCCGTTCAAAAGCGGTTATGAATAGTATTAATAGAATTTTGAACTTTATATAATCCTTATAATTTTAGAATCAATATTATGAGTTTCTTAGACATAATGTAAGAACAAATACATTTTTTCAGATAAAAGAAGTATTTTTAAAAAAATGCAATTTCACCGCCTTTTAATGGCGAAGCCTTTTTAAATCCAATATTTTAAACTTTTATATATTAAATTTGGAAAAATAAACATCTTCTTTAGTATCAGGAAATAATAATTTAGTTTCAATAATGTTTTGGTGTTTTCCTGATAACTTTCATATTTGGGTGAATAGTGAAAAATACTATATTTTAATTGAAAACAACTTTTTAATCAAAATAATTTATAGTGTTAAATTATACATATTAATTGTTTGGAAGTATAAATAGATTATATTTTTACCATTTAATCCAATGATGGTCATTTTAAGTAATTATACTTTGAAAATGGACATAAACAATTATCAAACATTTGATAGTTATTATTTCTTAAAAATACACCTTTTGGTTTTGACAGTGGAAATTAATTTTAAATTAATAAATGAAACTTATATGTTTTGAATTTGGTAAAATAGACTTCATTATTGAATTCATAATATCAAAATTAGCTTAGGGTGATGTTTTGGTATTTTTCAGAAAACTTTTTATTTTTGATGAATAGTGAAAAACACTGAGTTATAGTTTAAAACCGAATTTTTATTTGAATAATTATTTATTTTATTTAAATTTATTTTATGTCAAAATAGATACATAATACCTATATATTTTCAATGCAATTCATTGGAGTCAGTTTATAATAATTTTAGATATATAAAAATTTTATTGAACTTTTCACCGTCTTTTACCCTCCTCCTAGGAGAATTTGCAAATTCACATAAAACTTAATTTTACCACTTCTGTGAGTGGAATTTCGCAAACCCTAAAGACACGGTTAATATCAAGGAGTAAAATGTGGTTCAATGAGATACAAATAATTTTTGGTGAATAGTTACTTTTTAATTTTATTACCACGGATAAAAGTACATAGGGTAATTAAGGGTAAAAATGATATTATTATTACCCTAACACATGTCCTAATTATATTGTCTAAGTATAATTCGACCAAAAAATACTTAGGAATAAAATATGAACCTCTTTGGTCCACTTGGATTATATTATGACATTTATTATTATTTAATTCAAAGAAGAGTTAAAAGAGTTAAAATCAAATTTTAATAACTAAACCATTTTTAATATTGGGTTATACATAAGATAAATTAGATTAAAAATTATCATTATAAATATAAAAATAGTTCCTACATAATGGTATTTTATTTATAATTTTTAGACATTAAATAAGATAATTTATTTATGACACAATGGTGATGCAATAATTACATAATTAGTGAAATATTAAAATAGTTGATATTATAAATACCCAAATAAATATAATTTGAGACTTTTAATAAATTCCAAGAATTTTATAGGTTAATTTGACATGTTTTGATTGATTAAATGAATTTTTTTAGAATTAATAAAGTTATAAAGACTTTAACAAAAATCAATTATTAAATAGTGTCAAAATTGACATAAAGGAGTTTTTTAAACAAATACTATATTATTAATTGATATAATATTATTAAATATCTAAGGTTCGGCAAAAGGACATATATGATTATAGTTATGTCATTAATGAACTACTTGGGGTTCTCTTGCCAGTTTATAGTATGTTTATTAACCATATAATATAAAAATACAAAGAGACAAGGTAGATGTCAAACTATTTAACTAAGAGTTAAATCTAAAAGATAATGGTAAAATAGTGACCCAAACTTGCCTAAAACCTATTGGTTGAGTGGTTTTCGACCCATCCCCACCTTAAACAATAAATAATCTAGTTTGGAGACATTATAAACCGAATATGAATTTATTATAAAATAATACTTTAAGTTTTTCCTAAAGAGCCCCTACTTCGCCTTATAAAAAGGCACCACTTATAACCAATTCCTCACACCTCCAAGATTTTTGGATCGTCCAACCTCTACCCGATTAATCTCCCTACATCCCTATCATCCTCCTATAAGCCTTACCTTAGGCATAAGACACTTCAAGAGTCCTTTTTTGTTCAAACCAAAGGGAGTTACCCAAATTAAAGTTAACGATTTCTCTTAGATTATTTTCTTTTATATTACTTCTCCAACCCCTAAATATCTTTTTATTATTTTATTTTGTAACAACACCAGTATCCTCAATAAACTAGGATGTTTTTATGAGAAGGATTCTAACTACAATTACACACTCTTATGTATAATGGGTGAATAACATAATGTTTCTGTGGATGACAACCAAACGCCTCACGAAACGATGATTGTTCAAATTATCTCCTACCGCCTCTCATGGTGGCCATTATGATGGAACTATAATTAAATATGATATTTATGATTTTTATTTTATATATAATCTTCTTTAATTCCATTTTATAGAATACCACTATTCGTTTCATGTTGTATATATATACACGATAATTTCATTTGAGGAAGTGCGGACTACCACCCCCTCAAAGTGATATGACTCGTTCATACCATACATGGAATGTATAAAAGATGGTGGTAATGAACTTAATTAACATATATAAAATATTATATTATACTATAATAATAATATACCTATGTATCATTTGTTTTTTATTCCTTTTAAAATGAAAAATGAAATGGAAATAGCGTTCGTGCGTACGTACGGACTACCGTCTCCACGAACGCGATGAGATTCATTCCCCATCATATCCATTCAAGACTAATTTCATTTTATGATTAAAAATAATGTTTAAGGACTTGATATCATTCTGGATATGAATAATATACAACCTATGGATAACAAACGTGGCTTATGTAACAAAACATATAAAAGAAAACGAGTAAGTAAACACCCGAAACGACGATAATACTAAAATATTATTAACAAAGCAATATTAAAAGATCATATATGATATCATATTTATGTATATGATTCTTGTATAATTTAATAACAATGATTCAATTATTATACAGGAGTTTAACCTACCTTTGACCAAGGAAATGTATAGGGTAAGGTTTTATTTCACAATCTCTTCATTATCTGAGTTGTTTATACGTAATTATCTACTAGGACCTCTTTGTCATCCACATCCATGTTTCTTAAAAATGTATTTCAAAAACTTCTTAATATTTTAAATAATATGGGTTAAATTTATTTATACCCTTTTTTGACTTTTTATAAGAAGTTTATAAATGAATCTTTACGTCATTTTCCAAACAAGGTCATTTTTAACCTTTTCGACAAAATTAAGGTAAGAATGTCTTTTTTTAACTTATACAGCGGGTGCGGCTATTTTCCACCATTGTAAAATCTTCGAAGCTTCCCTTACAAGATTATAAGAATATTTTCAAAGTAAATGTTTTATTTTATAATTATGTGACTTTTAAAAGATTTCAAAAAAAGAGATATTTCTCTCAAATAGTTTTGATTTCATCTATGTCAAGAACCTTTGATGTATTTAAAGATTATTTGAAGTTGATTAATTATGATACAAAACATCCATATTGTATTGAAGGTTTTGTGATATGTTTTACTGTGGATGTGTTATTTTTATACCATTCATGGGTTATGGAGAAAGTATTTACATTTCGTATGCTTGTTTTAATATGAATGTTTATGTTATGTTTAATCCTTTTCATATGAGGAATGCATTGGACTTAGTAAGTGACGGGTGGAGACCGCTATAACTCCTAAATGAATCGGTAGGTCTCATGAGACAAACTAGTGTCTTGTCATGAGGCCTTGACAAAGTATTATTTTTAGTCTTGGCACAAGGCCTTGGCTACGTGGTTATGATAGTCTAGAATTATGCATTCCATCATTACGAAAGTGGTTATTGATATTGAATGTGATTATTCGACTAGTAGAATATCCATGTGAATAATTAAATGAAATTATTTGATTTTATCTTTACGAAATATTACTCATGTTCAAGTTTAAAAGGCTTTTGTTTTAGTTATACATTGCCTTAAATATTTATGCTTATTTAAGAAAGTTTTTCTGTATTATTATCCTTACTGAGAATCTGAGCTCACCCCTTTCATATGTTTTATTTTCCCAGGATTCCAAGAAGTGTATTATGATTAATAAGCAGGGTTAAGATTGGGTAACAATGGATTTCGCAAGAACTATCTATGTTGTGTTTTATTTTAGAAATTTTAATGTAACGTTCATGTATGTAATCTATTTTCCAAGACTGCTAAATTGAACGGTCCTTAGGGACTTGATTCCTTGTAATCATGCCAATGTATTAAAATAATACACTGACTCTGGATAACTGGGGTCGGGGAATTACAATGAAGGCCCATATCTATATGGTGGAGGTCATATAGTAGAAGGTGGTGTATGAGGAGGAGGAAGAGATAGGGTAGTCCAAGGAGATGTGGATGTTTCTCCATCCTTTACTATCCATGTATGGGGCGAAGCTCAGAATATATAATAAATGGAGATATTAAGGTTCTTGAGAATGTGTCTTTGGGAGAAACATAACCCCTTTAGAGTGGTCCTGAGGGTGCACACTGGGGATCCAAGGAAGTGATCACACATTGTCTTATAGATGTCTAAGGATACAATATTCCCAAGAGCCTGGTTGAACATGTAGATACTATGGAAGTAATATACCCAGGAAGTCTGGATAAAACTCTAGAAGGATGGGATTTCCCCTCCCAAACTATACCAAACCAAATATATCTTCATTGCTTCATGGGTGGAGGACTTGTAGTATATACCGGAGTTGGATTATATGATCCACTCCCATGTTTCGGTACAGATTCTAATTGAAAAAGTGATTGTGTTTCTAGATATTCACTCTCCATGTGACCTTCCCATGGGTTGATTTGCTAAAATCATGATGGGGGTGGAAGGATTTGTTATGGATTCCTTGGAGTGTGATTCTTTCTTGGACTCATATGACGAAGAAGGTTTCATTATTGATGTGGTAAATATATAAATTTTAAGGGTTTGATCGAATTTATAACACTTCAGACTTATTGAATCATCTCATTTTGATTTATATAGGGTTCATTAGGTATGGGGGATGGGGATAATCAAGAAGAATCTTTGGGGGAGGAAGATAAATCCATTCCCCTCAAGGGGGTTGGTGTGGTACGTCCCCCTTAAGGAAATGGTTTCAAGAAACCAGTTATCTATCATCAAGGGGTTTACAATTTCTGAAGTACTGACTCAAATATATTAGGGAATTACAGGTAATTTTAAATTATCTCCCTACTCTAATAAATTTGAAAAATTGTATTTTGAAACTTTGTGTTAACTTACTTGTTTTATTTAATCAGATCAATCACACCTGGTTTCGGAGAAACTTCAAGTGGTCAAGGAATCATTGATGAAAACACTCCCTCACTACATATCCTTCAGAGAACATCTCAGAACTGCCTGTATGTATCCAAACTCTTTCACCCATGATTTTTCTTTACCAACCATAAGTTGGGGTTCAGTAACCCTTTATTTCAATGGTAGTTATTCTAATTATGAAGAATCCATATGTGGTTATGATGCTTTATTAGGATCGGCCTATAGCTAAATCAGTGTTGACCAATGTTTTGGCCTTAATGGGGTGGCTGAGGAGGCTTTTAAGGTTGTCCCTTTTCTTGATGCATCCTAAGAGTTTTTCAGGGTTTTGGTATAAATGAATCTAACCTCCACATTGACATGGAGAATAACCCATCTGAGATGACTCTTGAGGTGAAACCCATAGATAACATTCTTATAGCCTTTCCTGAGTAAGATCATGTGCAGCCTGTGGATCTTGAAGACTTCAACATTGAAATTACTAAGGAGAACTGGGTGGTTTGATGAAGGGAATAGGGGATAATCTGGAAATTTTTTACCCATACCATATGGGATGACCAGAAAAACTAGATGGGGTATCTTTTCCACTAGCTTGTGAGTATTGGGGTTATAGGGGTGGTGTAACACCCCGACCCCAGTTACCTAGAGTCGGTGCATTATTACATAACTTTGGAATGATACAAGGAATCATCTCCCAAAAGACAGATCAGTTTAGTAGCCTTGGAATTACTAGATACATTCATAAGTTTTACATTACATCATGAAATAAAAACATAAACAACATTTTGTCCCCTTTTGAACACACTTTTATCCTTAGATTATCCTTGTAGGTCAACCGTAAAATACTTCTTCACATCCTGGGAAAAATAAAACATAGAAAGGGGTGATCTTAGATTCTCAGTAAGGAAAACAATGTAGCGGAAACTTTCATAAATAAGCATAAAAATTTAAGGCAACATATTAGACTAAAACAAAAGCCTTTCAAACATAAAATTCATCATAATATGAAAAATATAAAATAAAATAGTGTCATTTACTTATTCTCATGGATATTCTACTAGTAAAATAATCACAAGCAATATCAATATCCAATTTCATAATGATGGAATGCATAATGCCTTCATAACCACATAGTAAAGGCCTTGTGCCAAGACTACAAATAAGATATTGTCAAGGCCTTCAACCAAGACACTAGTTCATCTCATGAGACCTTATGATTTATTGAGAAGCTATAGCAGTCTCCACCTTTCACTTACTAATTCAAATTCATTCCTCATATGAAACGTTTTAAACATAATATAAACATTCGTATTAAAACGTGCACACAAAATGTCAATAAATTATCCATAAACCCTGAATGGTATAAAAATAACACATACACAGTAAAATATATCACAAAACCTTCAATGTAATATGAAATATTTGAATCATAATAAATCAACTTCAAGAAAGTTTGAAATCCATCAAAGGATGTTGACATAGATGAAATCAAAACTTTTTGAGAGAAATATCTATTTTTATTTTGAAATCCTTTAAAAGTCATATAATTATAAAAGAAAATATTTACTTTGAAAATATTCATATAAGCTCGTTTGGGATTCTTCGACGATGTTATAACAGCGGAAAATAGTAGCACCCACGGTAAAAGTAAAAAAATACATTCTTACCTTAATTTTCCCAAAAAGGTCATAAAGTACCTTATTTAGAAAACAACAGAATGATTCCTTTAAAAACATATAAGGTCAAATAAGGGTACAAATTAATTTAACCCATTTTATATTAAATAGTAAAAATTCTTTGAAATATATTTTTATGAAAACATGGATGTGGATGATAAAGAGGTTCTAGTAGATACTTACGTAAAAACAACCTCGGATAATAGAGAGATTGTGAAATTAACCTTTTACTTGTACTTTTCCTTAGTCTATGGTATGTTAACCTCTTGTATAATAGTTAAAATATTGTGATAAAAAATATATGAGAACCATATACGTAATTATGATATCATAATTGATCCTCAAATATTACTTTGTTAAAAATATTTTAGTAGTATCATCGTTTCAGGTGCTAACAGATTCGTTTTCCTTTATATGATTGGTTACATAATCCATGTTTGTTATGGATAGTATGTATTTGATTCATATATATAATGATATTAGGTTTATAAACATTATTCTTAATCATAAAATGAGAATTATTCTTGAATTATTATGATGGGGAATGAATCTCATCGCGTTCGTGGAGACGGTAATCCGTACGTATGCACGAGCAACAATATCATTATATTGATGGAGAAATCGTATGTAATTGGATGTTATATCATATATAAAGAATAATTAACATGTTATATTTATTATTTATATAATTTATATTCATTATTATATCCATCGAAAATAATGAAGTGTTTGAATAACAAACTACACCACGACGTGGAGACGGTAAGTCGTACGTACGCACTTATGGTGAGTTTGTCATTTATAGGATGGATAGAATAACAAATATTGTTGTACCATATTTATAATAGCATAAAAGTATATAGAATATACATGAGTTATTATTTGATAATGTAAGTAACAAAGAAATATGAAGTGGAAGAAGAAAATAACTTGAAAGAGGTGATGAAATATTTACGTCTTCTTTGGGTTCTTGCTTTTGATTTGATCAAAAGGGTTACATAGGTTGGATTTATGATAAAATTAAGGCCTCTAGATTAAAGGGAGGAATATTGGGATGATATTTGGGTAGGGTTTGGCCGATCAAAATGGATTTGGAGGTGTTAAATAAAGAGAAGGAGAAGTGCCCTTTTCTAAGAGAGGTGAGGGTCACTTTAGGAAAAGCTTGAAATATTATTTTATAATAAAATCATTTTCAGTTTCTAATGGCTCCCAAATGAATTATTTAAAGTATAAGGTGGGTATGGGTCTACAAAATCTCAACCAATAGGTTTTATACAGGTTTAGGTCATCATATTAACCTTATATTTTAGATTTAACTCTTAGTTAAATAGTTTGATATTTACCATGTCTCTTTGTATTTTTATATTATATGGTTAATAAACATTATATAACAAGCCATGATAACCCCATTTGGTTAATTATTAATATATATATAATCATATATAAGTCTTTTGACCGAACCATATAGTTTTATGAATATTATATCAATTAATAATATAATATTTATTTTCAAAACTCAATTATGTAAATTTTGATACTATTTAGTATTTGATTTTTTTGAAAGCCATACAAACATTATCACTTCGAATAAAATTTATTTAACCAACCCTAACATGTCATAATAACCTATAAAATTAGCGGAATTAATCATAAGTATAAATTTACATTTATTTAGATATTTATAATATCAATTATTTTGATATTTCATTAATAAGGTAATTACTACATCATCATTGTGTTATAAATAAATTAAATTATATAATGTATAAAAATTATAAATAAAATACCATTATGTAGTAAATATTTTTATCTTTATAATTAATATTTATAGTCGAATTTATATTGTTTTTAACCCTATATTAAAAATGAATTATTTATTAAAAATTGAATTTAACTCTTTTAACTTTTCTTTGAATAAAATAATAATAAAAAACCTAATCTAATCCAAGTGGACCAAAGAGAATCATATTTTATTCCTAAGGTTTATTTTGGTAGAATTATACTTATCCTGTAGAATTAAGACATGTGTTAGGGTAATTATGATATCATTTTTACCCTTAATTGCCCTATTTACTTTTAACCGTGGTAAATAAGTCAAAAGTTACTATTCACCAAAAATTATTTTCATCTTAGTGTACCACATTTTACTTACTTATATTAACCGTGTCTCTCAGATTTTTTAAATTCAACTCACATAAGCGGTAAAATTATGTTTTATATAAATTTGAAAATGCTCCTAGGAGTTAGGTAAAAGACGGTAAAAGTTCGATAAAATTTTATATATCGAAACATATTATAAAATGACTCCATTGAATTACATTGAACATATATAGGTATTATGTATCTATTTTGACCTAAAATAAATTAAAATAAAATAACTAATTATTTAAATGAAAATTCGGTTTTAACCAATAACGCATTGTTTTTTCACTATTCATCAAAAATTATAAAATTTCAGAAAAATACCAAAAATTCACCATAACCTAATTTTGATATTCCGAATCCAAAAATGAAGTCTATTTTGAAAGATAAAATTTATTAAATTTTATAAAGTATGTATTACTATTCATAACAGTTAGTTTTATTGGTCGCGGTGTGTTAGAATATTGAAGTTGCATACAATGCAAGATATTGCATTATTCAACAGGAAACATACTGTGGATGATTGGGGTTTTATAGGTGGACTCTCATGGATCCACATGTTGTATTAGGACATCCTCACTGAGTAAGTGTACATGTAGTTGTAGGAGTTTAAGGTCAAATGGTAAAATCACACAATAGATGGAACCATAGAACATCAGGCAACTAAAAAATATCTCCCTCAGTTGTACGGGGAGGCATTGTTGCATGAGGACATAATCCTTGATAAATTATATATCATTATCCAACTAAGGGAACATATCACAGTGGATTAAGCTAAATTTGTGGGATCAAGATCCTCAGTGGAGTAGTATAAGGACGAGCAGGTTCGGGTGGAAATTTGGGATGAGGAGGTTCATCCTATAGCTCAAGTGGATAAATAATACTTTACAGGTAGTGGTAGAACCATGAGGTTAGTAGGTAAGGGATAGTAAAGTTGGGGTGGTCCCTTTCCCATGCCAAGCCACATGAGCATTTATTATTTTATTTTCTTTTAATAATGGATAGGGTCTAGCCTATGGGTGGCCCTAATTATTTCTACATTAAAGAAATTAAATTTTCTGATTTTCCAAAAGTTCAATAAAATTTAATCTTATCACACCTCTTTCATACTAATAAGAAAATAAACCATAAATCTATAAGACTATGTGAGTCTTACTCAGTGTAAAAAAATATGAATAGAGGGTACTTTATTTTCATGGGATCATGATAAAATCAATGAAGGTTTATGGTAGGAATAGTCCATAGGCCATTATGAGTAAGATAATAAGCAAAACCTCGATTTGAGGGAGGGAATATTCATAACTAACCTTATTTCCCAATATACACAGGGGCGTGATCGGGGTAATGCCTGGGGAATTGGATTCTACCTCAATAATGGGGGAAATTGGGGATATGAATCAAGATTCCCAAGACTTGGAACATAATTAAAAGATTCAAGATGAATTTGTATAAATTTTGAATATATTTTAAACATAGGTTACCCAATCATACTATAAAAAATGTGGACATAAAATTGAGGGTTGGTCATTGACCATGTTTAAATCATAGGACCTACAAAACTCTCAATGAAATTACTCTTAGAAAATTTTTGTATCATATATGAATAAGATAAATATACAATAGTGGGTGAATTTTGATCCTTTAAAAACATTTATGGATACAAAGAATCCCTCTTCACTGCCATCGAATCTTTTTTCTTCTCTCTTAAATTAGAGTATGGACAGGGAATAAATAAATATAAGAACAAAGTGATGTATAGTGGTCCATGGTACCAAGATCCCTTTGTCTACTCCACCAATACTCTATTAGTGAGTTTAGTGATTTCACTATTAAGTACTTTTACTGGGTACTTCTACAACTAAGTACAAGTATATGATACCTTTACAATTAATCTTTCACCTGGAATCTTGTTTCATTTATAAGGAACGGTAAATCCCTATCTTAGACTTGGAAGATGATACTCCTCCACAACCATGACATATTCAGAGAAGACGATATATCAATAAGTTAATAATGATTTATTTGATTGAGAAAATAGGTTTCACTCACTGTTTTGACCTGGAATAAACATATGTATTTGATCTTTAATGAATTACAATAGTAGTAAAGTATTCATTAATGGTGAACATGCTTTCTTCAAATACTGATAGAGAAAACCCCATACATATGTGTAAACATGTATGTCTCCAATGTGTATCTCCAAAACATTCTCCGTAAAACTTGTAGAATAATATGTAAAAACATGATACAGTAGTAGAGACAATAATATCAGAAAGTCAATCAGATATGTCTAAAAATGTATGTCTCCAAAGTGTAGCTCTGAAGGTGACAATATGCTATTATGTAAAACCACACATATTTTTATATATCTGTTTATGATTGTGTCTTTCTCTTTTTAAAAATCCAATAATCTCCTTATTTATACTATATGTTTAAAAAATCTTTGTCAAACAATTCCCAAAATACCTCATAATAAATCGTGAATATTTGAATTCAAAATCATTCAATAGAGTCATAAATTACCTTAATATATGAATGATTTATTCCGTTGAGTATGAGATGTTGAATAAGTCATAAAAAAAATTTAATATATAATTACTACTTGAAATACCATTGAAGAAATCATATATAATATATTTAAATTAAAACTCTATTATTGAATAGATAAATGTAGGGTTCCATCACGTAGCAACAAAACTTCAAACATATGATTTACTACATATTTTTTAACAAATGTATGGTTGATGATCCATAGTATTATTCCGTAAACATAGGGTTTCTTCTAATAGTATATTTTTTGATCCATACATGTTATTCTAAACATAGGGTTTCCAAACCATATGTTACGATAAGAAATGTATTGTATAAATAGTGTTTCCATAATACTTTGAAAACACATTTAGAATAATTTAAAAAATATTATTCATGGATCAATGACTTGTATATGATTCTGGAATAATTATTCTAATGAATATTACCTTTCTAAAATTTACCCAAAATTAAATACATCAGTAACAAAAATGTGGGTGTTTTTGAGCATCAATACCAAAAATAAATTGTGGAAATTATTGAATCAACACATCCTCAGAAATATCCCCCTTTTTTCTGATTACAAAACCCATTAAAACATCATAAAATAGAAATTAGTGTTATAAAAAAATTCAGAAGAAGAAATTTGTGAAATTTTCAAGAAGAATAAATTTCCACCAATGTAAATAAATAAATTATAAGCACAATTATCCCCATTCGTATTTCTCATATATAGACATAAATTTCTCATATATAAACTTCTCAAACTTCTCCCACTGTTATAAACTTCACCACAATGATGATAATCATATAAAATTCTAAAACTTCTCACCTTTTTTTGTGACAAGAAAGAGATGTGAGTAAAATGTAGCAATATAACCCCCCCCCCAAAATATTAATGATTCTTTTAAAATTTATAAATATGTAATCAAGGAGAATATAGCTTATTTTTATATGAATAAAATGAGTTTTTTTATTAAATCACATAGTTCATGTGGAAAAATCACCCTAAAACATAGAAAATTTGGAAAATATAATTGAAGGAATTGAAAAATTTTCAAGGAAAAAACATTAAATTTAATTTTTTTCACATGTCATATTTGATAAATTATTTATTAGTCCTAGTAATAGACTATTTTTGAAGCTGTAATAATTAAGAACAAATACATGATTATGTAACAAAACCAATTTCATAAAATTTATAAGGATATACAACATTAAAATAGATTATGAAACAAATTACAACACTCATTTAATAATTGTAATATTTAAATACAAATATAAAAAATATTTATTGTAAACTAAAACAGTGAATAAAATTGAGATTGTTAGGATGGATTTGATCAATCATCCAAACATTCCAAACATTGATCTTTTTCACTAAAATATGATAAAACATTTGTCAGTTGTTTTAATCTTCTTTTAATGTCTATAGTTCTTGGATATAGCGAAGAAGAGAAAAATAGGTCAACTGAGAACACTTTTAGTTTATCATGGTCCAACTTATTAATAACTTCCCTTTTGAGTAAATTTATCTAACTTAAAATTAAAACTTTAAAATATTTAATACCTAGTTTTAGATCAATCATTCTTTCACATTTTGATAATCATTTTCTAGTAATTCATATGAATTTCTAGACACATGTAATTTAGTATGTATCTTTACTTTTTCTTTTTTCAAAGTACTAACATTAAAAATAAGATCTTCACATGAAATATGAGATGATGAAACTTCTACTTTTTTATAACCATTAAATCCCTTATTATTTTTATAATATTTTTCAAATTAATCCTTAACATATGAAAACAAATGTTCTCTTTACAAATCAGAAGAATGATTGAATTTCATTTTCTTTTGAGAAATACATTCCTCTGAACATGGTGTTCATTATCATTTGACCATTTCATAGACTAATTTCAGAATCCATTGAACAATATATTTCTAATAATACAAATAAATAATTTAAAAGGTTTTTAAGAACAATATTATATGATTTTAAATGATAAAACAATGCATTTTGTTTTGACAATTTTCAAATGATGCTTCACATTCTTGATTCAAAACCACTGAATAATCATTTATGAATTTAATTTTTTAAAAGTCACTTTTTGTAAGAAATATTTTATATTTGATAAATTATTTGTCATATATTTTCATATATCCCCCAGTTGACCATTTTAATAATTTAACAATGTAGTTCAATGGTGTATTATTTTAAAAACATCAAATACAATTGCCTTTTGGTACCTATATTTTATTGGTTTCTATAGTGTTAGAAACTAATGTTTAGGGTAACTATATGTGTTTAATTTGTGTAGAGATTCTACAATTGAATTAATATAATTATTTTGAATAAAAAATATTATTAAAACAAAAAAATTGAGGTATTATAAAGAAACAATAATTTTCATAATTTCCATTAACACCATAATAATAAAAAATAATAGTATACATGGTATTTCTATTTAGAATTGGAACAAAATAATTTCTCTATAACTTTTTTTTTTAACCATTACTAAATATTCGATGTTTTCATTTAGGATTTTTATTTTTACCTATAATTTGATTTAAATAATTTTATCATTTTATAAGAATACTTTAAGATTATTTTTACCTATCTACATCACATAAAAATTCTTTAAATTTAACATTATTTAGATCACATGAATCTTTGGAAGTGTTCAATTTTAAATTCTCAGATTGTTTTGACAAATTTTTTTCTATATAAATTGTATTATAATATTTTTTAATATTTTTATGGTCTATTTTCAAGGATTCATTCTTATCTTGATGAATGGAACAAAATAATTTAAGTACATTAAAAAAATATTTTATGGATTATAATTTTGAGATAAAAAGGGGTTTACCTCATTTGTATGATCCATAAGACATAGATTCACCATTTTATTTTAATGCTCGTCCTTCAAGTCCATAGTAGATTCATCAATAAAGCCATAAGTATCACTCTATATTATATTCATGACTTTATTTCCATTTATTTCATAATTATCTCCCCTTTTCAATTGTATCACAATAAATTTTGACTTTGTGTTTATTTTTTTTTCTCATTCATAACATCAATCATTATTATCCTTTCTCTTTGTACTTTTGTACAATTTTTCAAATCTTTTGGCGAGATTTGATAAATATTTATTTTATTCTATATAGATTGAATCATATGATTCAACCATAATTTTTATAAGAGAATATTAATAATTTTGTATAGAAACATTATTTTCAACTTCATATTGCATCTCATCTACATAAATCATCAGTGTATAAATTTGTTATTTCATTTCAAATTGATTAACATGTGTTGATTATTGTATAGTAGTAGATATACCATTCAATTTAGTAGGTAAAACTCAAAGTACCATAAATGAATGATCTGATTTTAAAATAAGATCTCATAAGGAAAAAATATTTTTGACTATCTCAATCTATGTCACATTAATTTGAGTGATTCATTCACCATCATTCATTTCAAAAGTAAAAAGTATAAATGTTTTTCTCCGAAGGTAGTGGTGGCGTCGTCTTTGATTCTTTCTGATATATGATGTTGTGAGGTCTATTTTTTTCTTTATTTCTACCCTCTGTACTTTATACATTCTTTTTATTAATAATTTTTTGGGGGACGGGAACTCAGCCTAGTCCTACGCCTTCCTTGGTAAAAAGTGTCAATGTTCGGTATAGTATCATATTTGTCTGACATTTTCAGTTCCTTCATAGGAAATAGAAATAGTTTTCCATAGTTTATAGGTAGTATAACATTGAGAATCTCTTTTAAAATCATCAGTTCCTAATCCATAGATAATAGAATTCATTTATTTTGAATTGAGATCATAATATTTTCCTTGATTAGTATCCCATTTTTTCAGATCTTCCTATGGCATTTCATAAGACATAAAAACCATTAAATAATCACGTATTATAGAATTTCATAAATATTTTACCGTGGGAATATTCCAGAATTTTAATTATCTCCAATAAAAAACGGGGCATGGTTCATTGACATGTCTTCTCTAATACCAATCATTATGATATTTTAATTTATCTAAAACTTCATCTCAGGAATGTTAGAGCCAAAAAAATTAGGATTGTATAAGCACCAAAAACTATTATATCTCTTTATTTTATAATTTTTAGACTCTGATATTTTTTATATATTGAAAGAGATTTGTCCTCTAATATAACTTGTTAAATATATAATATTTAAGGATTCAAAATAATAATATAGTAATAGGTAACTTCCTCTGATACCTCTTGTTGGCATCGGGTAGAATGAGATTACCAGAAAGAGAACTATCTCCAATAGAGTCATGCCTTTAGTACCACTAGTTGATTCATATATTATTAAGATGAAGATACAAGAGGGGGTGAATTTTTGTCCTTTAGAAACTCAGATGAATTCAAATCATCCATATTCATATATAGATATTCTTTTATTTTCTCTCTTAAATTCAACTATGTAATGGAAATAAATAAAGATAATAATATGGAGATGTATAGTGGTTTAGGGCACAAAGATCCCTTAGTATACTCCACCAAAACTCTCATAGTGAGTTTTTCAATTTCACTAGTAATTCCTTTTAATGGGGATATCCAAAAATGAGTACATACAGTTGATACCATTAGAACAAGTAATTCACAATTCCTTCTAGTTTTTTTACATGGAACCATAAATCCATATCATGTTCTGAAAAATTTAATACCCATTCACAATAATGAATGATTTAGAGCATCCAAATATCCAATAAATCAATTGAGATTGATTTTATTGAGAAATAAAGTTTCTCATAATTGAAGCATACGACTGAGAAGTGTATTTGATCGTAAAAAATGTACAATAATAAAAAAATAATCATTAATGTTAGACAAGATATCTTAAAGTAGAAATATATAAAACAATATATAGATGTGTAAACATGTATCTCTCTAAAGTTTATCTCTAATAATTTTTTTTTCAATGTATTATAGGAAAATGTAACAATAACATATAGTAATAGCAACATCAAAAATAGTAGTACAATCAGATAGATCAAAACATGTATGTCTCTAAAGTGTAGATCTAAAAGTGATGATACAATATTATTTATAATCACACAACATTACATATACATGTATGTGTGAGTGTGTATCTTTCTAAAAAGACGATTGTATCAATATTTACAATGTTGGTCCAACAACTCTACATCAAACCATTCTAGAAATACCTCATAATAAATTGTGAATAATTGAATTCAAAAACATTCAAGAGAGTTGTAACTTCTCTTAAAAATAGGAATTATTTAATCTATTGAGTATCTACCTTTTCATTGGTGATAAAACATATTGGAATAGATATTTACTAATTTAGAAACTATTTTATAAATCATAGAAAATATCACTAAATTAAAACTCCTTTTTTGAATAGTTAAATGTAGTGTTCCTTCACATAGATAAAAACTCCGAATGTAGGGTTTATAATATATAGATTTTTATAAATTTAGTGTTGATGATCCTTGAATTTATTCCATAAATTTAGGGTTACATCCAAACATAGGTTTCTTGATCCATACACATTATTCCAAATACAGGGTTTCCAAACCAAACATTATGCTTACAAATATAGGGTATGGACAGTGTTTCTGGAATACTTTCAAAACATGTTTAGAATACATAAAAAAATATTCTTCACTGATCAATGACATTTATACTCTTAAAGAATAAATATTATAATGAATAATATCTCAATGAAAGTCACATTAAGGAAAATTCATCTATATTATAAATGGGGGCGTATGTGATCATTAAAACCAAAAAAAAATTAATGAAATTGTTAAATCAACACATTCTTGATAGTAAGTTCCCCGGATGCGAGGTTATCCAATAGTCTAGGAACAATTATTATTAGGGTGAATAATAACATTTGAAATACGGTGAGGATCTAAATCAGGGATGACTTATATCATGTGAGTTAACTGAGGAAATTTTTTAATAGAATTCAACACATAGGGAATTATGAAACCATGGATTTGAGAAAATTGAGTTAGTGTATCTTCCAGAGATAAAGCAATAATCACCTATTAAAGGGATAATCATCTTGGTTTTCTATCCACAATCAAGGAACTTGAGCGGTTTGTTAGATAACCATCATATATAGAGGGGAAATTTCCTATCAAGAAATGACCCAAAATATATTATAGTTTGACATCATGTAATAGGGATGAAATGAATGAAGTTAATTGTCTTGTGGAGAATTCATTAATCACAAAATTTCACATAATATGGTGATGATAATGCACTATAAATTTTACCATCATGTGACTAGGATGTGTGTTGCACAATTCAACATATTTTTACCATGATATGTTAAATGAAATGAATATAATTTTTTATGTATAGGGATGAAGAAAAGGGGGACATAGAAAATGGTACCTAATAGAGGACCTTGTAAAGGGGAAGAAATTGGGTGTTAAGATTTGGATCTCACTTTTTCTTGATCTAGTGGGTCAAGTGAATGCATCCATGTTTTTATTAGTCCCCAATGGTGAGTCTTGATGGATTTATAACATTTACATTCATGCCCTCACTTTTACCCAAGTCTTAAGGGTGACTTGGAGGGAAAATATTTATTTTTTTCCTGATTGTCCTTATGGGTTTTTCACCTGACAAGAATCAATGCCTATTACCTTGGACATTTTATGGTAATGCTAGTCAAATTAGATGAGTATACATTTATGGTCCCATTTGTTGATGATTGGACATAAATTAAGGTCAAGATTCTCAGACAAAGGTTTCTAGTTAAAGGTCATAGATCTTTGACCCATGTAGAATCTGATAAGGTGGGGAAAGTATTATACACCCAATGAGAAGAGATAGCCAAGAGGGGGCTAGTGCTAGATGATCTGACACATAGTTTTATGGCCATAATTCTTGGACCACCTTTATCTATGTTTCATGGCACCTAGGTATTTATATAGGCACTAAGATCAAATTAGAGACATAGGTTTCCAAAATATGTAGCAGGAAACCATAGGATTTGGGACTGGGCTTGAGATAGGAGATCCAAGAGTCACTATGTATCCCACTTAAGGGGAGTCAATCCATATATAGTTATAGAATGTGGTATGGTAGAAGAATGACACCATAAGGGGATGTATTATTGGATGAGAAAGCCCAAAAATGGGGAAGATAGTATTTTTACCCTTTCACCCATTCTCCTTCATAACATGAATTTCCACCCTCCTTTTGGATGAACCAATAGCTTCGGAGTTCTCATGTTCCCATTTTAGTTTTTTAGTGGGATACCATCATCCAACCTCTATATTTTGTATCGTTTGTTATATTAGAAAGCTTGAGGTAAGGTTACCACTTTACTTCCTTTCAATTTGTTTTCTATCTTCCATCTAAATCCCTCTCACTATATTTAATGTAAATAAACTATTTTGAAGGATTTTGTATGATTCCCTATTTTCTCATGTTCATTATCAAATAAAAGGTCTATACTAGATTAGGAGACTTCCAGGAGACCTGGCTAGGTGGCCAATATAATTCTACATACAATTATCACCATTTATAAAAATTTTCGTCATTCCATACATTAGTGTTTTCGAGCATTGACCCTTTAATTTATATTCCTTTATATTATTTCGTAAAGCCTAAAATATACATACTACGAGCCTACCAAAACCCATTGGGGGTTGATGACCTCAATCAAAAACACACCATAGGGTGAGATTCTATTTTCAATTATGGAAACTGAAATTTATCTTTTATATATAAAAAAACATAGGGTTTCTTTGGCGTATCACCTAAAAATGGGGAAAAATTCTTAAGTTGAACCTTTGGTATGACTTGGGTAAAAAAAACATGTTTAAGTTAATTATTGTCTCTTGGATAAATTATAGATCCTAAAACCATTTATTATTATGAAATTATAAATGGAATGGACTAATTAAATTGTGGAAAGATATGTGTATCTCACTAAAAAACCTTTGGAAACACCTTTACGGTCATGATTTAATTTTGATAAATGCATTGGCATGAATTTTTTTCATGGTACTTATTAATTATTACCATGTTTATTTGGTTAATAATTTTAGATTTTGGACACACCATAAAAAAAATTTATACCATGAGAAAGCCTTGGATTATCTATTTTAATTCCATGAGAGAACACATAGGATTCCATCTGGTTTATTGATGTGAATGTCAAGTGGTAAAACCATCAAGGATCTGGTTAGTGTTTTATACTCATGAATTCCATGGTTGTTCGACAGAGATTCAATTGGATATTAGGAAAAAATAGAACACTCAGGATGATCACCCATGTTTAGCTTGATATCCATAGAAAAGAAATGTGTTGGTTCATCCCCTTGGATTCCAATCGAGACCTACCCTAAAATGTAATTACTTATTTCCTTGGTTGAGATAGAAAATATAAGGAGTAAAATTACAAGTTCTAATCCCTTGGATTCCACTCAGAACCTAAGTGATAAACATCATGTATTGATGACCATAAGGTGGTTCAAAAAAATATAAGGATATGAATTTCATGTGTCTCTCATGGATTTGAAATGGGTACGTTGGGTGGGAATGCTTGAATAAGTTCCATGGATTCCTTGTCATCAAAATTTCTTGGATTCCATAAGAACATTTCCTAGGTACAATGACCAAAAGAAAGGTCCCACGATATGAGGCATCCCCCTTTGTTAGAAGAACATAGGTTCTGCTGGGTATCCCATGAGGAGCTTGATCTTTACAAGTTTATTATTAAATTAATGATTCAAATTATTATATATATTAACCATTAAATTTTATATTATAGACTATATTTTCGTTAGAAACCTTTGATAGTCATATACTATGTTATACTAACTCCCTATTCTTGTTTTCACTTGTTACTTAAGAAGATTTCATGGATACATGAAATGAAAAACGACAGAACCCCATTAGAGAGGTTTGATTTCTCTCTTAGGATATGAGAATGGGAGTAAAGGACTAAACATTGAATTGGGATTATAAAATAGTTTATAATTTTCTAGTCTCTTATTTTTTTTCATCGTATATTAGTACTGCTTGTATGACTACATTTAGGACATAATTTATTTTATTATTCACCAGCATAACATCATGAGTATATAGTTTTATTTTTATACTTTATATCTTTTTTCTTTATTATATAGCTATATTTTTTCTTCTATCTATGATGTGTTTCTATAACACCCCAATATTTTTAAGATAACACTATGTTTGATAACATATACACCACACAACGCTATGCTTAGAAAACCAAGAAATATTGTCATTTATGACTATTATAAACTAGACATTGAATTTATGTGTATGAATAGTAATTACCACATTAAGAAATATATATCTAAAGGTAAAACTAAAATAATTGTTAATTATTAAGAAATAGGCATTAAAATTTTAGTAAAATCATATTATGCTTCAAAAATACATTTCCTTCAAAAATGAATTTTATGGGTTTTTGAGTGAAAATATTATATTTAATTTTTATAATTATTTAAAATTTATTCGACAAATTGAAATTAATTTTTGAAATACAAATTTCATAATTATATTAGAGTTAATTATTTATAATTTTCTAAAAAGATTTAGTTTTTGAAGAATAATAACAAAATACTGATTTATATTGAAAACTATATTTTTTAAAGCATTTACAAAGTTCCATTTGGTTTTAAAATGGTTTCGAAGTAAAATATTTCTTTTATAAAATGAATAATCAAATTATGATAATTAAAATTAAATTTTTGTTGAATTTTCTATAAAAATAATTTTATACTTAAAAATTCATTTTGTAAGAAGCCTTGTTTCGTTACCTTTTGTGTTTTTATCATAAATTAATTTATACCACTTCTATAAAATAAATATTATCAAAAATATTTCTTTTATGAATTAGGATGTCCCAAATTTCTTAAGCAGTTCCCATTTTTTTTGTTCAATATGAATACTAAACATATTAAAAAAATTACCACTATAAAGTAAACATGTGATAATTAGGGTTAAAACTAATATGATATGGTATCAAAATGAACCCAAAGTTTGACATTACTTCATTTTGTGGTAAAAATTATGGCAAATCCATCAAAAATTTGAATATATGGAATTCTGGTTCCATTTTACCTTGATAATAACATTATTATTATTTTAAGTAAATATAAATTCCAAAATGACACTCTCATGAATTTAAGATATATAAATTATTTTAAAAAAGGATAAAAGTTAATATTTTAAGTTATAATTAATTAGTTAAAAGATAAATTTTTTATCATGGTAATTTATTTTTTAATTTTTATAAATGACACAATTACCTTTTATTCTTATGCCACACTAACATGTTACTTTTTCAAGCTGTAGAAAAATCAAGTAAATTATTTTAAAAAATCTATAAATAATATTTTTTTTCTGATATATAGAGAATGAAGAATTTAATATTAAAATATACCACATTAGAGATGTATAAAAATGTTTTAATTCTAATATTCTTCTATCTTTTTGTTTTAAATTTCAAATTTTGTTAATATTTTCATAAATAAAATTAAGGATATTTTATGAAAATTAATATTTTATTAAATTATTTAAAATTTAAAATTGTTTTTAATTATGAAAATAATGATTATAAATGGTCAAAAATATCATACCATTCCCATTTATGAGAAAATTTATTCATAAGTAAAATTATATTATATTAATAGTGAAAAAGTTATTACTGTGGTTATGGTCAAATTTAGTAAACTTTGTGGTTAAACCAAATGATAATGGTTAAAACACCACTTAAACCTATCCAAATTTTATTAGATTATGGGATTTAAAATAAATACAAAATTTTATTATAATATTTATCCATTTGGAAGTATTATTCTAGATAATGACTAATATATTTTAATCTTTTAAAAAATTCCAAGAGTGGCCCTCTGCTCACTTATAAATGGGCACTCATCCATTCTCTAATGTACACCACATTAAGGAATATAACTTTACCAAACCCTAAATAATTATCTTTCTAGTTTATCTATCTATTAATTATTGGTTCTTATCTTCTTAAGGAGGCATTCCATGGTTCCTTAATAAGGTATCTAATGGATTCCTAACGAAGAAGTGGTAAGCATCATACTCGAACTCTTTCAATTTGTTTCTTATTAAACCTAATATAAATTTATATTATTCATAAAAAAATTATTCACTACCATAAATATAAATAAATTATTTTATGATTACTAAACCACAATTATTCACCCACTTTTCTATAAAATTTTATGTTAAATTATCGCTCATGCATACGTAAGACTTACAGTCTCTGTGTAGTGATATAAATCATTTTTCATTACCATATTTTATTGATGGGTATTATGTTAGTTTTAATGTATATACATTATATTTATGGAAAATTATTCTTCTGTAATTATATTATCATATCCACCTTTTTACATTCCTATCCTTTTTAAAATAATGATTCTATTCGTGTGTATGTGTGGATTACCATCTCTATGAAGTGATTTGATTAATTTTTCATTTATTTTATTACATGGATGGTAATAAAAATATATTTAATTAATATATAAGTTATATATGATTTAAAAAATGACACTTTAATATATATTAATTATTTAACATTCATTCATCCAATTTATCAAAAAGTGAAAACAATGTTCACGCGTATGTACAACCTACTGTCTCCATGAATGTATATTTCATTTTTATATTTCTAAATTTTATTAATGAATATATATATAATTAATAAATACTATATTTATATCATGGTTAAAATTATGGATATTATGGAACTATGTTCAATGGAAAATTACCTAAACTACCGATCCAAAATCCACAAGAAAACGAAATATTTAACACCCAGAAATGACCATTTTAATAACGTAATTTTAATAAACTAGCGTTGGAATTTTATAAGTGGATCATATATGATATTATTAGTATATAATTGAACCTGTTATAAAATTAATGTATATTTGAATTTATTATACATTATTTTAAATAGAATTCGAATAAAGTCGAACTTCAGGTAAGGGTTTTATGTTATAATCTCATTATTAACTGAGATTGTTTATGATAAGGCTTTTAATGAGGAAGTCCATGATATTCCACTAAAAAATATAATAAATTTTCTTCTCCTCTATTTATATTTATATATTATTTCATTTCATTTCATTTTCTTATCTTTATGTACTCAAAAGAACATAAGTATATTTTTAAGGAAAATGGAATATGGTTTACTATTTAATCGAGAATCATTTTCTTCTCTATTTATATTTTCTAAAAATATTTTTCAGAATGTCTTTAATATTATCCAATTATTTTTTAATTTAATTTTTACATATGTTTTATTTTTTGAAAATAAAATGGATTAAAATTAACCTTCTTGTCATTTTTCAAATGAGGTGCTTTTGACATTTTACTAAAAATTTTAAAAAAAACATTGTTTTAACATACATATTATGAATAGAATTTATTACCATCATGATCACTCAATACATTGAAGCGTCAACTAAATGTTTCTAATATTATTTTCAAAGAAAATGGTTTCTTGTAAATTAGAGAGATATTTGTATTTTAAATAAGTGATTTCAAAATATAAAGTGTACGATAAATATTGAAAGTGATATTTTAATGGAATTTTATTCAAAGATGAAATATTTTGATATTAAAAAGTTTATACTAGGTATATTATCCAATTATATCATCCATTTAATTTCTATATATGGTTTATTATTATAATGAAAATATGTTTATAAAACCCACTTAATTTCTTAGGGTTGTTCTTTGATGAAATGTTGAAATGTTTATGATACCTCTTTCTTTTTCACATGTTATAATATGATTAAATGATCTTATGAAACACATATATATGATTTTAATTTTGTGTTAGGTGGTCCTAGAATTATATATCCCTAAAATTAATTGGGTAAATATGGATATATCAAGAAAAGATAAGGATAAGAATAGGATGTAAACCTAGTTTCGCAAGGGACTATGTTAACTATGATAAACTTGGGATTGAACCTTGACTACAGATATGGTAGTTTCTGGAGTGAATCCAATCCTATATGATATTATAGTTAGTGAGCCTTTACTTCTAAGGAAATTATTTTATATAATTATCTATATTCCACAAACATATATCTTCGACTAATGATATGATATCATGGCTTGTGTTATTGGATTCCTTTATGATCCATGTTTAATGAACTACCAGGATTTATAAAATGATTCAATTTTATGATTTATTATATATTGGGTATGGTTTTCAATTGTTAATATCATTTTCTCATACCCTAATTCTCATTTTCTTCTCAAGAGATCATCAATATCTCCCTAGTTTACCGTTAATGAGCATCTGAGTTCACCCTTTCTAATGTTTCCTTTATCCACTATATGAAGAAATATTTTAAGCATGATATGTGTAATTGGGAGATAGTTGTGAAGAACTATATATGAGATGATGTGGATCACTTATGAACAATTTTTTATGTTTCAAGGTTTCTAAAGACCCTAAACATTTAATATTTTAGCTTATATCTTTAATATTAGGTATTTAATATTCATTCAATAAGATTTAAAATTTAGTAACCATTGGAAAGTAACATGATTAAATTTTAGTGAGAACTATTAGGATAATCTTATGTATAATAGAACATCCTATGATAAGGTAAATAAATAAGTGCGGGTTTCATAGGAAAACATCCATGTATAGACACTACAAGTGGACTTGGTTTTAAAATAGATGCATCTAGCTGTAAAAACCTTGAATATAGTTTGTCAAAATATATCCACCATCATTCTAGTTCATGGTTAGTGCGCATTTATTGTGCACTTCTTTTGACACTCAAATGGTATATGATTAGGTTAATTCACAATTATATTTATATCAATTATTAAGTATTTGAATAGAAAATGATCATGGATGACCCGGGTTACATGTGTATTATCGTGGATTGAAAATATTATGTCATGATTTAGAAATCCTATAAATGATTTTTCATGATTATGATTATTTTTGCTCACGCCATGGAATTTTCTTTTAGTATATGGTTAAAACCAAGAAGAATCATGTTAAATAAATATGTGATTTACAATGTGGTGATTTTGAGAATCCAAGTGGGTTTATGACAAATGTAAAATATATTTTGAATTTTCATCCTCAGTTATAATGGTATTTGATTGACAACCTATACTATAAATAATCTCAGACGTAGAAAAGATGAGAAGAATGGAGTTTGCAAGGATCTTGAGTGGTGCAGACCATAGAGGAAAGAAGGATCAATTTCCTTCATGTCAAGAATGTGTAAAGAGAAACCAGGAGAATATGAAAAAGGAATAGGAAAATGTTTTATGTTTGGAAAAATTATTATATATTAATGAATTGTCATTAAAAATGAGGATTAGATAGTGGAAAATAAATTTATTCTTAGGTATAAATTTATAGTTTATTATCACAAATGTGGGGAACATTGGAATTATCTGTGTCCATTCTCTTTTCTAAAGGTTAACTCATTGACCAAGGAAAGTAATATGTTATTACAATCATTATAGTGAAAGGATTTAAGTGTTTATCTATTGGTATTTTATACTTATGTTGTAAAAGTATTTTTATCAATGAAATTTTGGTTATAAGAATCATGAAACATCTGATGATTTTTTAGTAGTAGTTTTTCTTTAAAGATTTACAACAATATATTGAATGGTACAGATGACCTTAAAGAGAGATTTAGTGGTAAGGTGATATTTTTTTAAAACACGTGATTGAGGGAGATATAACCCTTAATATATTCCCAATATTTTGATAATAATTTGTATCTTAGATAAAAAGATTATTGAAATTGATAATATAATTTTGATAATATTGTTGACTATGAAATTGGTTAGTCATTTGATGAAAAATCGATTTAGGTCATCTTTAATAAAGTTTATTTCTTTTTTTTATTTATGGAATATAGGACATATTCTATGATTTTATTTTACGAATAAGGATTATGTTAATTTTTTTAAGAATATATGTTTTCAATGAGGTTTTATAATGATTCAACTTATTAATTTGTTTTAAGAGAATATATGATCAAAGTATTCAAATGTTTTATATGTGACACTATGAGTTACTTTATGATGTCTCAGGATAAATTTAAATGATGATATTAAAAAAATTGATCAAATATTTCATATTTTTGTTTTTTAAATTAGGTCTCAATTATTTTGTAGGAGTCTTAATGTTAAAAATTTATGGAATGTATTATATTGAACTTTAGGGTTTATTGTTGAGGTTTTTCCAATTAATATATTATATTTGATAACTTTTGATAAACAAGGAATAATTTTCCATTATTTTATTGATCTAGTGATCCATTAAATGTTAGTTATAGTAATACATGCATGAAAATTTTACCCTAGAATAAGAGATGAAGTGGAAATTTATTGAAGCACAACCAATGGATGTTTCTTTTCATATAAAATGGAAATAAAAAAAATAATTTAATTTCATAATATTGATTACTTTGATAGTAAATTATTTCATGAAATTTAATAAAAATATCACAAAATAAAACATCATCTTTTTTAGTTCATTTCTTAGGAATTGATTGTCTTTTCAAACATCACTGATTTATGGTTTTTTGTTCATTAACTTTATCAGGAACACGTTCTCTATGACTCTCCATCACTATTTTCAAATTAAATTTTCCACCATGTACATATTTTCACTTCCCAGTCATGTTATAATATTCGAAAAACTATTTATGTGTTACTTCAGGTGAACTTTGTATTTACCTTTACCTATTTTAAATATGATGTTTTATTAACATTTCTTATGATGTGGGTTTAAAAAATCAAATATCAAACCATGGTTTACTGAGAACAAGTTAAAGGTGTGAGGATTAAATTCCTTTAACGAGGAGAATGTAACACCCCAATATTTTTTAGATAACCCTACGTTCGATAGTGTATACAAAACACAACATTGAGCTTAAACTGACCACAGAATATTATTATTTTATGATCATTTTAACCTAGCTGCTAAATTTAAGGGTATGAATAAGAATCACCACATTTTGATATATATATATATATAGATAAAGGTCATACTCGATTTAAATTTCTTTATTATCACTTAGGAAATATGCATTCAACATTTTAGTAATGTCGTAATATGCTTCAAATATAAGTTTCCTTTAAACATTATTCTTATTAAATTTCTTAATAAAATATTATTTTTAATTTTCCATTTTATAAAATTTAATTGATAAAATAAAATTAATTTTTGAAATCAACATTTCAAAATTATCATAGATTTATGTTTTTTGGGTTTTCTAAAAAATTAATATTTCAATGGATAGTAAAATATATTAATTTATATTGAAAATTGTATTTTTGATTCAAGAATTTAAAAAGTTACATTTTTTGTTTTATAATTTTTTTAAAAAAATTAGTTCTCATGTATTATTAATAATCCAATTATGTTAATTTAAATTAGTTTTTCTATTGAATTTAGTATAAAAATATTTTTATACTTAGAAGGCAATTTTCTAAAAGAAATATTATATCATTTCCTTTTAAGTTTTTTATTAATTTAATGTTTTCACTTATAAAAATTGAATATTGAAAATTTGATTCAATATTTGGAATTAAAATATTCTAATTTGGTAAATAAGACTCATTTTTTCAATATTTATAGTAAAAATAATAAATTTTTGTTACCACAGTAAAGATAAAACGAGATAATTATGGTTAAAACTAATGTGATATGGTCTAAAAATCGACCAAAAACTTATCTTTATTTACATTAATGGGACTAATTCTACCATAGAAATAACTAATTATAATATATGGAATTTTTTCTATTTTACCAAGATAATGACATTTATATTATTATTAGTAAATATAATTTTGACATGTCACTCCCTTGACTTTAATTTCTCTAAAAGTTTTACATAAAGATCAAAAAATTTCAATTTATGATAAAAATGGTTATTTAAAAGTTAAATTAAATTTTTATCCAGTTAATCTATTTTTTATTTTTAATAATGAAACAATTGCATTACATTCTTATACACCACTGACATAGTATTTGTGAAAGTGGTAGTGAAATAAATTAAATTATTTTCAAAACTCTAAAAATCATATTTTTTAGTGATTTATAGTGTACCAAAAATTTTATAGATCAATATAATATATTAGATATGTTTTAAAGGTTTTAATCTAATTCCATTGATTTCATGTTGTTTTCAATGTCAAATTTTGTAAGTAGTTTCACAAATGAAATTAATGATATTTTATGAAAAATAAATGTTAATTAAATTATTTAAAAATAATATAAATCTATATATGGGAAAATTAGGATTTTAAATGCTCTAAAATATCATTCCTTATCAATTTATGAGACAATTTTTAACTTATATATAAAATTATAACCCATTAAGAGTGAAAAGTTTGTTATCGTGACTAAGGTTATAATTGGATAACAAAGTTGTTAAACCTAATGATATGGTTTAAAACACCAATTATTCATTTTAAAAATTAATTAGTTGATTATATTTATATAAAATAATACCTTATATTTTAATATATTTCCATTTTTATTCATTTTTAAATAGAATTAATTTATTATAATTTAATTTTTATGAATTTCCAAGAGTGCTTCTCTCCCCACTTATAAAAGGTAACCCCATCTTTCTCTTCTTTACACCTCCTTGAGCCATATAACATGAAATAACCATGCATAATTCTCTTATAAAATTATATATCCTTGAATTAGTTGTATTTTATTCTTACAACACTATTCCAATGGTCCTTATGAAGGGATCTAGAGGAGGATAACCAAGGAATTGTCCATCATCTTTCCCAACATCTTTCCATTTGTTTCTTATTTTAACACCCATAAGTATATGGTATCCTTAATAAAATAAAATCTAAATAATCATAAATATACTAAAATTATATTATTATTATGAAATAACCATTTTCACTCTATTTTATATCAAATGGAAAGTGAAAGTATCACTCGTGCAGACGTACAACTTACCATCTCCATGAATCGATGCAATTGATTTTACATAACCATATTTCATAGATGTATATTATTAAGGGTTTAATGTAAATACATGATATTTATTAAATTATTATTATTTTGGAGTTATAATATCATATCCACCTTATTTCCTTCCAATCTACTGGAAAATGATAACGTCGCTCGTACAAACGTGTGGACTACCACATCAAAAAAGTGAGGTGATTCATTTTTCATTTCCACTTTACATTGATGGTAATAAGGAAATATTTAACTAATATATAAGATATATATTGTTTATAAATTATCCTTTAAATGAGAAATATTATTTAAATTTATTTTCTTCTATCCATCCAAAAGTTATAATAGCATCCATGCATACATATGACCTACCATCTATATGAATGGTGTAATTAATTTTTCTGTCTATACCTTTTATAGATGAATATAAATATATATTTATATTGAATATATATAATATTTATATTATGGTTAACATTATGGATATTATGTAAACATAATTTAATTATATATACAAGAACTAAAACATAGAAATCATTATGAAAAAATAGTTAACACTCAAAATCGACCATTTTCATAAGGAATTATTAATAAATGGGAATTAAATATTTTATGTGGGTAATATATGATATTATAAGTTTTTACAAGACTATATTATATAATTATAATAAATTTAAATATAATATATTTTATATTAAATCACTTTCAAAGAATATCAAAAATGAGTTAGGAGTTTTTTGTTACAATTTAATTATTTATAATGATTTTTCATAAATATATTTCCAGTGATTATATTTCACGATACAGATCTCAATAATATCTTAAATTTTATTATACTCTAGTTATTTATTTAGATATTATTTTTCCATTTCAGTTTCCTCTATTTAATTACTCAAGGTACAAAAATTATATTTTTATGGAAAATTGACTATGTTTTACTATTCAATTGGGAATCTTTTTCTTCCATTCCCATGTCATCCAAAAAAATTACAGAATGTTTTTAGTATTCTCCAAATATTTTTTAAATCCATTTTAATCCATGTTTCAATTTTTAATATAATTTTTAAAATTAATCTTCTTGTCATTTTATGAATGAGTTTCTGTTTTAGTTTTTACGAAAATTGTGAAAGGAATCTTAGTTTTAACTGACATAGTATTAACGGAGTTTCTCTCCATATTGATCAATAAATACATTGAATCTTACTCTATAAGATTCAACAGTTCTATTATAAGAAATAAATTTATTAAATATATGGTGAATATTTTTATTTTAAATTAGTTATTTCAAATTTAATGGGTATTTTTCTGAAGAAATGTACCATGTGATCTTTTGAATGAATTTTCATTTAAGATGAAATTTGTAATGTTACATAAGATTTAATGGGGATATTATAAAATAATACCATCATTATTATTTCTCATGATGTTTTATGATTAGGATAATAATAAGTTTATAAAAGAAATTATTTTCCATGGGTGATGATATGATGAAATGATTAAATAATAATGAAACTCATTTCCTTTTCATAGGTTATGATATGATGAAATAATATTATGGAACTCATATATATGATTTTCATTATGTGTTGAGTGGGCTTGGATGTATATATTCCTACAATTTATTAGGTAAATATGGATATATCAAGTGATAATAAGGATTGGAATGGGAAAATAACCCAGTTCAGAAAGAGACATTGTCTACTATGATAGTCTTGGGAGTGAACCTTGGATAAGGAAGTTATTGTTTGGGGAGTGAACACAATCCAATATGATAGCCTTTGATTTCATCCACAACTACTAATGAAATTATTTATATTCATACATGTAGGCCAAACACTTATTTTTTCCCCAAATAGGTTAAATACACTGATAGGGTGTCCGGGTATGATAAATTAAAACAATTTTCCCTCATGGATCTTGTTTCTTCATTTAACAAAACTCACTTTTCTCTCATTCCAAAAGAACAAAATAAATGATTATTAGAATATTAATTAGGAGAAATAATTTTACTCGGTTCACCCTAAATGTTCTATGTTCAAGGATCATACAATGAAAATGTGTTGATGTAACGAATCCACTATAGTGCACTGCTATTACAAGGTTTAAAGCAGACTCATTGTCCCTCCTAGTTTACTACCAATCACAATTTCAAAGCTCACTGCTCTCTCAACTAAAGTTCACTAAATTATCTTTTATAAGATTCTTATTTTTTTCAATTGAAGCAATATTTTATAGACTTCATTTATTGTATCATTATTCTCTAATTTTATATTTTTCAGTAATACTCTTTACCAAATAAATTCTTGGAAAATACTTATATATTTTCACAACGTTGGCTTTCACATAACCTTTTCATGACTTGAGTGAAAAAAATTCAACATTCACACAACATTAATGTTTTTTCTTTAAAACCATAACTTACATGAAATTATTTAGGTCATTATAGAACTCATAATTTTTATGAAACTTTTGGATTGTTGTGAAACTCACTTGATCTTATAGACACAAGTCCTTTGTTCATGCAACTGATATTTGAGTTGTTTCTTCGAGAAAGATATAGCATCACAAAATTATTACATGATTCAGATCCCAAATATTCTCTATGTATTGAGCTACTAAAATTAGGGTTATCCTCTTATTTTTAGACACATCCAACCCATTACAAAACTACTGTGTACTTCATCTGTGTGCACAACTTTCTATGGGAACTGGACTTGAATGATTTAATGTAACCTTAAGAGCACAACTCACCACCTTTTTTCAACCACATACCTATTTCGTGGCCTTGCACAACTGACCTTTTTAAAATACATTATTAATAAACACAGTCAACCCAAAAACACTACAAAGTCACATTGTGTTTTTTTCCAATAACCTCCTCCTTTGGGTTTGTTGATAACTTTGTACATTTTGATACCACTTTAAATATTTTAGTTACAATGTATTGAAAATATGTGGTAATAATCTATAATTTTTCAAAATTTGATTCTTATGATTAGAAATAGATATCAAAGATTTACTCAACAGACACTATAAGCCCACATGTGTCATCATCAATGTGAGAAATAAGAGTATCATGTAATGTTCATCAATGATTAACTTCATTATCAATGCCGCATTATGAACTTTCTTTATACCAATTAAAACATAGAATGTAGAACTCAATAATACATTAATATTTATCCAAATATTATAAACTAGTTGAATCACAATATTTTCTCACAACTTATCTTTATTAAAGGAACTATTTCAGAATCATTAGATTTAAAACACCCCTACCATGCTACTCCCCCAAACTGATTCTCCCATGAAAAGTTCACCCATGATAAGTTTATCAATAAAATTTCTCCACATTTTTCAATGAACCTAAAGGTCACAACATTGTGGTCTATAACATCATAAATAACACATATCATCACATTGAAAAAAACACACCATACCTCAAGAAGAGTGGGTTCCACTTCCATACTTATTCAAGTGTGTAAAGTTCGATGAACTCCAAGAGATATTCGATGATGTTAAAATGATTTTTTTGGGTAATTAATTTGTTATAATATCTTAAAATTATAGTTTTTTAGGAACATACTCAGACTTCACAATCCTATGTTCCACCTTATCTATAAAAAATGATAATTGATTTCAATGTTTGTTTTTTTCATGAGTGAAGGACTTTAGTTTTGATAAGAGTTATGGTACATAAATTTCACAATACATTATAATTATATACATCACTTCATCTCCAATATCATCGAACTATTGTTTCATCCACAATAACTACATAAAATATTGAGTTTCCACAATATATTGAGCTTCTGGAGTGCTCAATGAAATGCAATATTATTTCATTCATACCTAAAAAATATATAATCCATAAAGATAGAATAAACCACCTGAAATTGATTTTCAATCATCTGTTGAACCAACACAATATAAATTTTTATAACCTAATAAATCTTAATGAGATTTATAATTTTATAGAAAACTGAAATCCATGGTTCCCTTGATATACGAATGTATTTTGTTACTCCAAGTAATTGTATTTTATTAGGATTAATTTGATATCAAGAAACTTGGCATGTGGAGAAAATAATATTGAGTTATGTCATTGATAAGTACCATATACTTCTAACTTCCTGCATATATTTTGCAACATTAACTGCTTTTCCTTCATCATCTGATGATAGTTCCATCTTGGTAGCCACTAGAGTTTCCATTTACATGGAATTATCAATTCCAAATATTCATAGACCTCCTTGGAATATTTTTATTGATTGATGAATGCGTATATGTTTCTTCAATCATCTAAAAACCTAGTAAAAACATCAGTTCACCTATCATTGACATTTCATACTCAATTTTCATGAATTATGTGAACATCTCGCACTGCACTTCATCAAATCCAAAAATTATTATATCTTAAACATATAAAAACACCAATATTCTTTTATTACTCACTTTTTTTACATAGATATTATATTATACTCAATTAAGAAATACACAATCTACCAATATAGAATGAACCGCCGATATAGATTTTCTATCATCTGTCAAACCAACCCATTCTGCAGATATATAACTCAAAAAATCTTGATGATATTTATCACTATATAGAAAACAAAAATCCATGGTGCCCTTGATATATTGAAGTATTACTTTAACTAAAAATAAGTGGATTTATTTGGGATTACATTGAAATTGATCCACTTGGCATGAGGAAAACAATATTGATTCATGTCATTGTTAAGTACAACAAAATGCCAATTATCTTCTTATATTCAATGACATTAAACACTTTCCCTTAATTTTCTTATGAAAGATTCATCTGGGTGGCTACCACTTTTTTTCATTTCCTTCAAATTACCCCATCCAAATCTTAGCATAACCTCCATGGAATATTTGGATTTAGAAATGAATGTTTCATTTCTTCCATGAATAACATGTAAGAAAAAGAAACATTTAAGTTCACCTTTCATTGATATTTCAAACTTACATTTCATGAATTGTGAGAACTACATTTTTATTTCTAAAAGGGGACTAGATACCCTATGAGGGGGGTGAATTGGGGTATGAATATTCTTCACAAAATTCTTTTTCCCCACAGTATCTTGACCTCTTTATTACTAGGGTCGCTTGTTATGTCCTCTAATGTTAATTTCCTTTCTAATTTTATCTAATGATGATGCATTAAAAGTAAAACAGTAATGAATGTACAAGGACACAAATATTTTTACTTGGTTCACCCTCACTAGGCTACATCTATGGAGCATACAATGGAAATGTATCAATGTACCAAATTCACTAAGGCTTAATACTAATAATGATTACAATGTTTGGGCTAGATCTTTTATGCCTAGGCTCACTGCCTTTACAAGTTTTAGGGTCTGCTCACTACATTCCCAAGTGTCACTCTCTATGAATCTTTCTCTGGATCATTTCTGGTGGAAATTGTCACCGTCTTCCTCTTCCTTCACTCACTACTCATGATAAAGAATCCACTTACAGTTTATTGACTTGTAGGTCAAACACAGTTTATGAACATGTAGGTCCCTTAATTTTCTTGAATTCATGCATCCTAAACTATAAGTAGATGTTCATTTGAAGTTCTTTTTTCACCCATATATGAATTCTACCTTTACGAGTACTGATAGGTATTGAAAAATACATTCACAAACTGAATTGAAGCTTTCACCAGCTTCCTATGAAAATCACGAACCGCCTTGTCTCTGTTGCATACTGAGTACTGGGTTTGGTATGTGAACCAACTTCTCCGCTTACTACTGCCTCTTATAAAAACCTTATATGTCCGTAGAAATCCTTTTCTGTGAACCTCCTCTATCTATGGACTGCCTCTACCTTGGCTATCGCGTATAGCTACTGCATACTTACTTCGAAAACCTCTTATGCGAAACCCCTCTTGTCCATGGACTATTTTTTGTTCACGGACATTCTTCTCTTCCATGTACCGGATCTCCCCCATCCACATACTACTTGTGGAACTCCCCCTCTCACATACCAGATATTCCTCCTCTGCATACTGAGACAACTCATTCTACCTACTGGACTTCCTCTTCTGCATACTGGACATCCTTTACGGGTTAAGAAACCCTGCAAACACCTTCAGCAAATTCCTTCCATGTGAGCCACTTCAGGCTTGGTGAACCACTTCGGCCTTTGTGAACTTCCTTCAGCCTTTTCCGAAATCCCAGTGAAAAATATTCTTTCTAATGTTGTTCCATCTCCCTAGTAATCGGTCAGATAAGCATTTATTATATAGGAAGTGATACCCACTTAATCTGCTGAATCTATATTTACCAAATATTTAATCCATCCTCGACCGCTTACTGATTCTTCAACGGCCACAAATAGCAGGCCACCCATGAACCATTTTCCGATGTGATCCATGTACCGCCGTTGCTCCTATGCAGTCGACCTCCTCTTCCAATGCCAAACCATATGTGTACCACATCGTCTTCCACTGTGAACAATTTTTGATTTCACAAACAGCATCCGTGTTCAGTTCCCACTTCTTGGTACACGGCCGCATACCCTTCCCAGACATGGTACGCAATCCATTTCCTAGGCTCCTCGTTTGCGATCATTAGGATTTATCAACAAACACAATCATACACAAAAAATACCGAGAGAACGCCTTGAGAGATTTTTTCCCAACATAAATTAACTAATATTCATCTTATACACAAAATATTATGTCATCAACCAACACCAACACTATCATTCACTGATTAATCTCATTTTTTACATATATAATGTAATCAACTCCACCATATTAAAAAAAATTATCCTCTAAAAATACTGATGATGTCTGGAATAACATGCTCTCAATACCTGCCTTAATCTTTATAATACCTTCTTCATTTGAAGAACTTTATTCTCATATTCATGGATAATAAATCGATTTGGTTTTTCAAAGTACACTTATTCTCTCAGAAACCCATTCAGATGTTTTGACTTCACATCCATCTGGAAGACATTGAATTTATTTTTCACTAATATAGTTTAGAATAATCATATTACTTCCATCCATAAAACATGGTAAAATGTCCCATCAACATCTATTCCCTCAATTTAGGAGTGTCCCTTTCACACTATTCATTTTTTTATAAATTACCAATCCATATTCATTTATTTTTTATGGAAGACCTATTTGGTTCCAGTTACATTCGTATCAGTCCACCTTAAAACATTCTCCCATTCCTGATTCTTTGTAATTTGGTAAAGACATTCATTTATATCCCAAACTCATTTCTCATCTATAACTGCATATTCAAATCATTTTGGATCAACTTGATATAAGAAGTATTGTCGCTATGAAGACTTAATTCTCTATGTTTTAAAAGGTGCTTCTTGATCACCGATAATGTTTTCCTTATCAATTACATATTTAATCTTTTGTTTCTTTGCAGATACAAAATTAACTTTTTACTGATCAACATTAGTATCTTCTTCTGAAGTAGCATTACTCAATACTAATCCACCTGTGTTTTTTACTCCTCATCACTATTATTAGGAAAAGATTCACTTTTTTGTTAAATATTTCATTCATTTTCTACTACTATGACATCGTTACATTCAACCACTTTTCCCAGCCTCTTTTTGAAGAATTTATATGATTTTAGTTTTCCTGAGTAGATAAGGGATATTCCCTCATCTCCATGGGATTAAAACTTCCCATGTTTACCTTTATTGGGAATGAAACACTTACTTGTGAATAATCAAATATACTTCAATGTCGGCTTCTTTCCATACCAAATCTCATATGTAGTCTTTTATTCTTTCAGACACAACAAACCTCTATTATATATTTAAACTAATGATAAGAATACTTCCTCCCATAATTTCATTTATATATACTTTTCAATAAGAATTGTTCTATACATGCTGTCTATAATATAATTTCTTCTATATACTAATCTATTTTGTTGATGAGTTCTCACTCCGAAAAATTGGTTCATTATCCCATGTTTCTCGAGATAATCCTCCACTTTTTTTTGTGATGTCCATACCATTATCAGTTTAATACTTTAAAATATTCAATCCAATAATCCTTTGATCATCCCTTTGATATTTTTTATGCAACTAAACACATTGAACTTCTTGAAAATGAAAAATATACATGTCAACCTGCTGAAATCATCAATGAATATAACATAATACCACATCACATCAATTGATTTGGTGAGATAGGTCCAAAAACATGTGTATGCACCAATTCATGCACTATGGGTGACTTTGGTTATTTTTTTCCTTATACACCTTTCAGGTAATCTTATCTTATTGAGAAGAATTGTACATGTGAGTATGATCACATGATATCTTGGGTGGATCTTGAGATTCATCACATTTAACTAGATCTTCTGAGGATGTTTATCAAAGATGGCTAAGTCATTCATACAACAATCTTTTTTCCTCTTTAGATTAAAAGCACATATCTTCTTCTCCACTCATAAGTTATAGATTCAGCTTCACATACATTCCATGTAAAACAATTATACCATATTTTACCTTTATGATACACATATTCTTAGTAAATATTATAACATAACCTATGCCAAAAAATTAATTAACACTTAACTATTTTCGACTAAGACGTTCAATTATCCAGACATTAGCACATCTCATTAATTTTCTCCCAAATTTGGATTTTCCCATCCTAATAATTTGTAGGCCTTCATCATTTAAAAATTTTACAACCCCTTATTTGTCACATTTTTTTCATGTAACAACATCCTTACCTCCCATAATATGGTATTTTCGTCCACTATCAAGGATCCATACACTATCACAATCTGATGCTTTAAGGGTAATATCTACCACCACTTCCCTCTCAACTATTATCTTTTGGATTCATGTCATTGAATTCATAGCAGTTGTAGAATGATGTTCTAGATCTTCCATGAATAATGTTGGTCCAACATTTTTTTATAGTGCTAAAAATCAATTTTTCATTTTTAGTTCATTATATATTATTTGAGCTTCTAAAAATGACCAATTGTGGTCCTCTTTGACACATTCCTCCATATTTTCTTTGAACAATATCTATCCATGTGTCTAAATCTTCCACAGTAGAAACAGAGACCATAAAAATCTTTTTTTGAATATTTAAATCTAGTTGTCCACCTATTTTCCCCTAGTTACCTTTTGTACCATTTGGATATGGAATATAGATTTTGGGAATATCACATATTTCCAAAAAAAATTCATCTAATATGAGGTGAATTCAAGTGATTCATTTTTGTAGGAGTGGTTATTCCTTAGGTTCTACGAACCTTATGATTGTGATTTCTAACCAAATCATTTTTCAACATTGAAGTGGGTGTTTATGATCTATCAGAAATCACCACATATGTATATTCATGATCAATCCCGATACCATCCCTGTCATTAGAATATGATTTTTTCTTATATTTTGAGGACCTCTATGCTCCACTAAAATCTTTTCTATCACATGAGTGATCTATCTTCCCAATTTGATAATGAGAGTCAAGAGTCTCTCATGATCTTATAATTTTACTTGCAAGTTGAAAACGTTCCCTTCAAGTTATTTGATTCATTTGATTGGATCTTTTTTTGTGTTACTCAAAACATTTTTCACTCTTTTATGTTATTAAAATGTGATCTTTTACTCAACAACATTTTCTAAGTTCTTTATCATTGATGAGTTAATCTTTTAAATTTATTCCATAAGATCATACTTATCTTATTCCTACTACAACATATAGATTCTAGAATCATGAACCACTATATTATTTTTCCTCATTTTCGTTCTCCAAACTTCTATCTCCACAAGAGAGCATTCTAATTCATTCCGGAGATCGATCCTAACTTTGAATCATCCTTCATCATTATCTATTTCCCCCATTGTCTATTAGTTACCTAAAACTTCCACCATAGCATTTTCTCCATGATCCTTACATTCATATATCTCTTTTGACTCACTTTATTTATAAATATCATTCTCTTGTGAAGGAAGAATTTTCTTATTTGGTGAATTTTGTGTCAATATTTTATTACCTTTCACATAGGTTGAATACTTATTTATGGGAATTTCAACGTCATCCTTATCATCATATTGGAATTTCATGGGGAACCTTGCTACGAGATGTCCAATATTTCCACATAGAAAGCATGTTAGGGGATGTTTCCCCTTGAAATCACCTTTTCCTATTTGTATATTTGATGAATGGAATGGAATTTCCTCATCTAGCTATTATTATTTCTAGAAATCCTCTAAATTGAGCTTATTCATGGCCATGAATTCCACCTCTTTGAACTTCTCTTTATCTACAGACTCAATATCATAATTTATCATAACATATGTGATAAGAGTAATATCCAAAATATACAATGTCTACTAATTTGTATCATTATCTTATAATATAAATATATTCATATTGAATCAATGTGTAAGTCATCACAATAAATGATTAATGACATTTAAATATTCAACAATTTCTCTAAGACCACACATGGCTTCCACAACAACATTCACTCTGTTAAAGAATGTTTTTATAGATTCATTGGGGTGCATTCTTAGGTCCTCATTTTTATTCCACAGAACCTATAATTTTTCTTCATTTTTATTTGAGTCACCTTCAATGATATTTAATATCTTTCCCACATGTATTTCCTTGACTTACATGACATCATCTTAATTTTGATTTTGTTAGATAAATATCCTTTTAAGGCGTTGATTCCTTTGGAATCAACATCTAACTCTCTTAACTATAATTCTAAAAAAAACACCACTATCCACACTAGTAGAAATATAATTCATTATAGTTGGAATTATATTCCATGCCTGATATTAGAAATAGTGTTAATTCTAATTCTTCAATAACAAATTTTTTTTCCAACATAGATCAGAATCCCTCTGTGATCAACAACCTGCATGGAAACCACTAAATTATAATCACTGTTATTATCCTTTCCCTTTGTTACCAATTGATAGAACAATTAGGTTAAATACCAAAATAGGGGGTTAATCGGGGTATGATAGATTAAAAAACTATCCATTCTGGATCTTGTTTCATAGTTAAACAAAACTCTATTCTATCTCCATCGCGTAGAACAAAATAAATACAGATTAGAACATACATAGGACACTACAATTTTACATCATTCACCTTCACTAGGATATATCCAAGGATCATACAATAGAAATGCACTGATGTATTGAATCAACTGATGCACTGTTATTATATGTTTTAGAGTGGACTCAATGTCTCTCTTGGTTTACAACCAATCACAATTTTAAAGCTCAATGCTCTCTCAACCAATGTGTTCTCACTCCTCCTTCAGAATATTCTTCCTTTCATCACCTGAATCAATATTCTATACACCTGAGTTGGTGTATCATGAAGCTATCACTTCATCCACTTAATGAATACCTCTTTACTACATAAATTATGTGAAAATACATATTGGTTCTCACAACATTGTCTTTCACCCATCCTTTGCAGGACATGCATTTTTTTAAGAAGGTGGTGCCTTGGTCAAAGAACAAAGAACAAAAATTATTATTAAAAAAAGGATTACATGAGTCTAAAGGATGGGATTTTTATACAATATCTATAATAAATGGGAAGTAATTCAACAGTGAGGTCATCCAACCATGTATGACTCCCATATTTGCAAGAACATCTGCCACCTTGTTCGCTTCACAAAAGGCGCGAGTAATAATATAGTTGATGTCCATGAGAGAATGAAGACATTCCATAAAGTGTGTTGTAAGTGGCCATGAGGGGTGAATCACACCATTCAAAATATATTGAACTATGGTATTCGAATCACTTTCAATCCAAATATTGTTCCAACCATATTTATTGTCGAAGGACATATCATAGATCATGCTCATCATTTTGGTATCCAATGCCAAGGAAATGCCACAAGTGCCATAGAAACATCCATGATGATGCTTGAAGTGGTTTATGAAAATAGTGCCCCAGCCTGAGGGGCTCGTATTTCCTTTTCAAGCACGGTCAACATTAACATGAATCTAGCTAGGGAGCGGGCCTTTCCAAAACACTTCAAAAGTGCGTCTAGACTGAGGATAGATATCATTAACCCCAAGCAGATGTAGAATCCCAAGTCATTCACTATGTTGTTGAAAAATCCCTTTTTGAATCAAAGAAGCTTCCTTAATGGAAATGAGGATCCACATCCAGCCTTCATTTAAACTAACTAAGTAGTTGTTATTGATAATAACATTCCTATCATACCAGAAATCATAAAGAAGTTCAGAAATGGAAGTTAATAAAGGGATCATTATTTTATGAGAGGATTCAAGATCTACATAATGTTGAAGTTGAGAGATGATTTAGTCATTACGTAACCATCTGCACTCAATAAGATCAAGAAAATAAGTTCCTTTTCATGTAACTTTTATATTATCATAGAACTTAATTGGTCTTATAGACAGAAGTACGTTTTTTATAAAAAAACTGATGTTTGAGTTGTTTCTTCATAAAAGAAATATATTTTTGAAACTATTACGTGATTCAAAGCCCATATATTCTATAAGGGTTGAGCTACTCAAATGAGGGGTGTATCCACCTATTTATAGATGATGCGGGCCCTTTACACAATTATATTGTAAACCTCCATATGTCCATACAACATTACATTTTTGATAAAATTCATTGATTTAATGTCTCCAATTGAATGTTACTCGCCACCTTTGCGTAGGTTCATCACTTTTTCATGGGCTTGTACAATTTTCCATGTTTCACAGAAGTCTAATTTTTTCCGAGTTTCATACCTTGCATGAAACACTAGCTTTCTTCATATTTAAATGCAACGACCCTGAAACATCAATTGCATAAAACTTTTTGAAATAATTTCACCCTTTCACACAACTTTTTCATTTACCTGAAAATAAATCTTCTCTCAAAAACTCATTTTTCCTTCCTCCAAATTTTGGGACCCAAAAATTTGGAAAACATTGGGAAACAACACCACCTTTTACATGAAACATTATGAACTAGTTTTGATGCTTTCATACCTCTACCTTGACTCTTTCTCAATATTTTTTAACATAAATAGTCAAAAATCACTTGGAACTCCACAAATGACCTTGTAAAGTTTCTTTTTCAACAGAAAAAATCAACCAAGAAACATTAGAAATAATTTCTCAAAAAAAGTAATTTTTTTTGAAAATTTCAAATGAATAAATATGAAAATTCAAATTTTAATATAAAATATTATATTTTATCTTATTTTATTATTTATAAACACATTATAAATCACCTTATTATTTATAAATAAATTATTTATATAAAAAATTATGATTCATGATACTTGGATCAGTTTTATTTAATATTAACAATTAATATCAGGGACACTTTTTTATTAAAATCATTAAAAACAATTGATAACTAATTGTAAACATTTTATTGTTAATTAAATTATAATGACATAATAAATATAAAAAGTATAACAAAATAAATGTTTTATAATCTATGAAAAATTTATATTTTACCTAATTCAATTCATTATTGTACAAATTGGGAAAAACATATGTTCCCATTATACAATATTTTATGTTGCAATTGCCAATCCTAAATATAATGTTCAAAAATTAAAACATATTTTATGAAAGGGATTTATGTGGATAATGATAATTAATCAAGACATTGGAAATAGAAAATAATGATATACTCCATATCATAAGGCATGACATTGTTCAATATTCGTATTGTGATTTACAACACGTAAGGGTTGACCGTGATATCATCCTTAAACACCCGGGAGAAATATTTTATGATATGTATTATATTGTTTTGGTGATGTAATAATTTGTATTGTGAAACAAAAATAGTGTGATTTTATTTTATCGCTCAATATGATTCCAAATATAGTATACTATGATATATCATTAACCAACGAACCCAGCAAATGGCGTAAGTGAAAATAGGATAAATCTTAATATATGATCATATCATATCTTTTGATATCACATATATTAAGATAAAAAAATAGTTCAAAAGTTATATCTAATTAATTGATTATGAATATGATATCACAATTAGATTTATTAAAATAAATTAATAGTTATTTAACAATTTCACCCAAAAAATGTCAAATTGAGGATGATAGGGAAGAAAGAAAAGGAGAATAAAAAGGTGGTGGTGCCTAAAATAGTGACTAATATAAATTTGATGATTAGTTTACGACTGAATCTTATAAAGCTTCACCACCACATACACTCGGAAATACGTGTTACCCTCGACTCCATCCATGTTGAAAGTTACGCTCCCACTAGAAAAGAAGAATTCATTGGTGCCACTGATCACCGAAAAGTCTCTAGCTTTCTTCAACATTGGATCAATGTCGGTGAAGCTCAGGGTTCCCTTGCTATCCACAGAGTTAAAGACAAAGGTGAATTCGAACCACACCATGAAATCCTTTTTATTATCCTAAATGTAATTTCCTTGGGACTGGACAACAGTTGATGAGGACAGGTGATTGTCCAAGTTTATGGAGTCATTGAACACCACAATGTCACCGAAATAACTCTTTATATACAGCACATTGGTTCCACCGAAATGGTTCTTCCCATTATATTGTTCATCCAAAACACATTCCCAATGTACAATTTGTCATGGGGAGGTTTTACTGAAGGAAGAGAACCTTATTAGAAGACACCTTCCTTGGGTATTTATTAAAGAAGGCACTAAACATAAAATATCCATCTTTATAGATGAAAAGAAGAAGGTGCTTATGTAATATGAACCTTCTAAATTAGGTTTCTTAAGAAGGTTCCTTCTAAAAATGTGCCATATTGGGATAATTTTTTAACAAGGACCCTTTCAAAAATGTGACCACCTTTGGGTTTTAAATTTTTTTTATGTCTATATTTTTTATTTTGTGGATGTATTGTGTAATTAATAATGATAATATGGTTATTAATACTTTGTAATAGTAAATATAAATAATGTAATAAATAATATGTATAATTCTATATTTTAATGAAATAGTAATAATTAATAATGTAATCGATATTAATTATTTATTATTATTTTACTTAATAATAATATTATTATTATTAAATATTAAAAATATTATTATTAAATAAAAAAATATTTATTATTTATTGAAATAATTAATATTTTTTTTATAGCCAAATAAATTACAATCATATTATCATTAAATATTTTTTGTATTAGAAAATAATTATGCACATATAATCATTTCAACTTAATAATTATTTATAATTAATGAAAATATTAATTCTATTATTGTTTAGTACTATTTTATTCATAAATAATTATATTTTATATGATATTTAAAATTATTATTTATTTGTTTGTTTTTTATTTAAAAATTAATTATATTAAAATTATGCTTATTATAAATGATTAATAATTGTATTATAATTTTTTAATAATAACATTATTATTAAAAATTATATTTTCTATATTTGAATTGTAATAATATTTATTTTAAATTATACTATAAACATCTTTATTAGTTACATTATGAATTATATTATTTACATCATTATTCATAATTATTGTCATAATTCTTATAAACAATTTGAAATATATTTACTATTTTTTAAGAATGTAATTCATAATATTTAACAATAATAACATAATTAATAACCATACTTTTTTGTTCTTTGAAATTCCTTTTAAATTAAAATTATTTTTATCGATACTATCAATGCTTGAGATTTCATATAGATTTTATTTATATAATACCTTATGCGAATTGTTTTTCAAGTATAAATGTTGTGTTTTTAATCAATAGAAATTGTATCATGTAAATTATTTATTGTTTTTTATATTTATTAAATTTTTTATTTTGAAATATTTATTTTAATTTTAATTAATTTTTTATGTTTTATTTACATTAGTCTTGTATTTTATATTTTATAACCTCCCAAATTCACCTACTAGAAACATAATAATATGTTTTTAGAAAATGTTGGTCCTTAAAAAAATGTTCCATAGATGGAGAATCATCCAAATAAGCTCAAATTGATATGAAATCACATGACAATATCCATTGATAGATTTTCATAATTTTAGGAACCAAGGACTCGTTAAACTAAGCTGCTTCTTGCCCAAGATGATCAAAAACACAGTTTTAGTAATTTAAAATAAAAAAATGTGTTTAGCTATAAAAACCATAGGAAAAAATCTCTCATTGATGTGAAATCTTATAAAAGCTTCCTTAAACTCATTTTTGACTTGTAGAGTAGGCAATGCACTAATCAGATGTGCGATGTGATCATACAGACTAAATTAGAAGTTTTTTTTTGAAAATGTTTGTCTTTGAAAATGTGCTCCACAAACGGTGAGCTTGATTAATAATCTCTTAATGTTGTGAAATCATGGGAAAACATCCGTTGATTGATTTTTTAATTTTAGGAACCAACTGTACATCAAATAGAGGTTTTGTTTTCCTGAGATGGCTGATAATGCAATTTTAGTAATTTAAAATTATAAAATGTGTGTTTGACTATGAGAACCACATGAAAAGAAATCCAATTCATTTAAACTATTATTATAGCTATCTTAAACTCATTTTTCACTTGTGAAAGTAGATGACACACTAATCAGATGTGCGATGTGCTTGTACAAACTAAATAAAGAGTTTTTAGAAAATTACTATTTTTAAAAGCATATTCCCCAAAGGGAGAGTACGAAAAATGAGCTTAGATTACTGTGATATAATTGGAAAACATTCCCTAGAAGATTTTTTACTTCCAATAACTCACGTCGTATCAAACCATGGTTTCGTTTTCTTGAGATGACCAAAAATGCAGTTTTAGTAATTTAAAATGCTAAAACACGCATTTAACTATGAAAACCACAAAAAATGATCTCCAATTGATGTAAAATAATGTGAAATAGGTCTTAGACTCATTTTTTACATGTGTGACAAAATGGTGTTTTAATCGAATGTGTTTTAACGACCCAGATTCGAACAGCCACCCAAAAATTGCTAAATGGGTCGGGTGCTACTACCTTAGGTGCACCTCCCCAAACTCCAAATGTTGCCGACTAGCAGTGAGGGTTTTATAGGTATAGTGGGGAGGTTATAACATCTCGGAGGATAATAAGAATGGTACTGGTCGAAGTATAATAATAAATATGCAGCGTAATAAAGGACTCAGCAGACTCGAACCAGACACGCAGAGCGAAATCACATTCAATGTTAAGAAACAGCAGAAGCAATAAATATTAACAATAGTATGAGAAATAAACACAACAACATGCTAATCACTTGTAACTGCTACTCAATAATAAAACATGCATCCCAAAGCAGGACATACATATATAAATATAAATGGCGCCAATGTCTAACCAACTGTAGCTACAGAAAAGATTACTGATACATGAAAGTATACAAAACATAGTAACTCTAGCTAGGCAAGACCTCAAGGTCCATACCATCTTCATGCAACAGCTAATGCATCCCAGCTCCTGAAGCTGGCCACTTTCCTGCACGTAAATCCATAAAGTCTGCACATGTCCCGAAGGGCCTGTGCAGGGTGTGAGACAAATCTCAGTAGGATACCACCCAACGGTGCATACCTAATATAAGTGTTTAAGCAGACATGCATTTATAAGGAAAGAAGTAAACAAAATGATTCACAAATAAACACATAATCCACTGGTGCTCAGCAGCCACCATGGAGTGTCACCTACTTCGGTCAGCACTGGAATCTCTGTTATATAACCTGGAACCATGTGCCCCCTGACACCGCGTGTCTCAAGTACCGAAGTCCTGAAGGCACGCCCGAGAAACCGTAACTCGGAGGAACATCGATGCCTGTCCTCAATAAGTAACTAGAGGGACAACGATGTCTGCCCTTAAAATAAGTAGTCGGAGGGACATCGATGTCTTCCCTTAAAATAAAGTATCAGGAGCCACATCGATGTTTGCCCTCAAATAATGGCGAGACTCTACCCCCAACCCGATAACCTAAATGCTATCCCCTTAAGGATCCTCACCTTCCACGTGGATTCCTACAACAAGCACCACCAAACCAATAGTACATAAATCGCAACTAACCGGGGCCTCTACCCACACATGTGGTCAAACCACCTCATCACAGAGTCTCTCTATGTGCACACTACTCATAGTTCCAGGTGAGTGGTAATAACCAAAAAAGTACCCAAGCCACAACACCTCTAGCACCTTGTGTCCCGATGACGACACCGCTCAAGACTGATGGACTTTCCATCCCAGTAACTCAGGCCATGACCAACCTGACAGTCATCCTACCTCAAACCAATGCCCATGATGCCCAATCCCTTGGTTAGAACCACCCAATATACCCAGGCCAAGCTCAACCTGTGATCAACACCACTCAACAATACCCAGGCCATGCATAGCACAACCCAAAGGTTCCAGCATATGCAATATACCACATCACATATATAATAACAATGGAAATACTTAAATAGGAAAGACAACGAAATAGCTGAATTACACTAGCAAGGTGTTGTCCCATACCAGCACTGAGGTCTTGAGAGCGTCTTACAATTCATATCAAGGTTTAATAAAATAAACATATCAGATAAAACATCTCAGTTCAATCATAACCATTTTGGCTTCCCCCGGCCAAAATGCCCCAATTGAGAAATGACCCCTTGCCCGGCCCTACTCAAGAAAAATAGGTAAAGGGAATACCCAAAGGCATCACATGGGTCTAATGAACAATTTAATATGCAATATCAGATAAAATTGGGTCCCGCTCAAAATACCCGATAACACGCTGATGTCCGCACCACCCAAAGGTCTGAAAAACCACAAAAAGAGGTATACACCACCTACCTGAGACTCGTATGATGATACTCCTCCAATAACAGCCTCCAATTAGGTCTAAAACATTGTAGATCTAAAAAAGAATCAAAACCTCTCAAACCCCTATAACTTGTTCTAGAATAGAAATAAAAAAAATGGCTCAAGAGGAATAAAGGCCTTACCAAGGGGGTCCCAATGGATTAAACGGTGTTCGAATTGGGTCTCGGATGAAGGAACGAGAGAAAAAATGAGCTCTGGATGGCTCTCCTCGCTCAACCCATCGAAGGGGTTGAGTTTCTACCTCAAAATGAGGCTACTTCCCATTTTAGAAAAAAAAAGAAAATACATGGCGTGTACTTTAAGTAAATGGTGTGTATCATTTTACTGTTCATATAATGGTTGAAATTAATCCATAGACTTTTCGACTAACTACATGGAATGTACCTAGGGGTACACAGTGTGTACTTTGTTTTTATTCCCTTCCTCACTGACTTACCCACACACCATGTATATCCCTCATACACGGCTCGACTACATGGTGTGTCCAAGGAGGACATGGCATGTACTTGGTTAAATGATTCTACCCAACCAACAAGCCTACATGCCATGTATGGCCTCCACACGGTCAGTGGTACACGACGTGTAGATAACTACATGTCGTGTAATAATAAATTCTTACACGGTCATCACATGACATGTACTCGGTGGCAGATGGTCGGTGCTCGCCCAACCCATACACGGCGTGTACTCTATAGTACAGGGCATGTAGTCTAGAAAAATCTTGAATATCCCAGATTTTACCAGATTTCACAGGAACAAGTCAAAATTTCAAACAGGGTTAGGATTTTGTCCCGTTCAAAAAACTCAGGTTCTTACAATCTCCCCACCTTAATATATCTCGTCCCCGAGCAATCAAACAAAACACGGAGATGGAACCAAACATACCACCCCGATCAAAGTAACCAGGACATAATTGGTCTCAAAGGTTCTGGCTAAATTCCTAAACGGGTCCCCAACTTAGGAATCGCCTAGCTCAATCTCAACATGACAAAACATAAAACAATCAAAGGTTCACTGACCTATTTTCTGGAAGCATAGTCCTTCCGTGACGCATCGTCACCCCTACACCTCATTGGTGCTCCTGTGTCATTCCTGATGCCCAACATATCCCACACCACATCGGTGTCGGCCTCCACGCGGTCCTGTATCCCATGGATGCTCAAAAATGAACCTGTTGCCTAGCACCTCATGTAACCTGCATCATCAATGCCCTGATGCCTAAGGCACCTCAATTAACCAGCATCCTTAGGGCCCTGATGCCCACGACACCTCAAGTTACCTGCATCCTCGATGCCCTAAATGCTATGCATCCCATACATATATATATAAAAGTATATCATGCACCCAATATGGTGTCAATCCTACTAAAAATCATCTAGTTAGTCCACATAGATCTTGTGCATCACATGCACTAAAAACGGGCAAGCCTCTACAGGTCATGCCAAAAAAGAAAATATGGAATCACGACCACACCTGTGGTATACCTCTAACCTTCACCTGATCACCAGCCTACTCAACCTCTGGAAGCTCCATGGCATGCACCTAGCCTAAAGTATGGCTACCTGATGTCTGACCTCCATGCGGTGCTGCTCTAGCCACCATCCACTGACCCCTCATCTGGGTCCCATTGTCTCTATCATGTATTCCATGTGTAGTTGAACCTCAGCTACCCTCTCCTGGAACCAAACCTGAACCAACTCCAGATGCCACCATCTGTCCTGGTTCCTACTTTCCATCTTTCTAAGAAGGCTACCTACAGAGCTTCTCCAGATGCCCGACCTGCCAATATGTCTGGCACTCCTTTGGAGGCCGATCGCACAGAGTCTGAACATATCCTAGTTTTCCACACTGAAATAAAACAACTAAAGAACTGCTACGAGGTGGTCTAGCTGAGTCCTTGGCCTGACTTTCCTGCTGGAACTCCTCCCATCCTTGCCTCCTGTTGTCCGAACCATTACCTAAAATGATTCCCTGACCAACTAGATGATTCGCTGCCTCTGAGAATGAACCCACCCTGAAGATATTCACTTGGATCTAAATGGCATGTCGTAATCCATCATCGAAGTGCCTCACCCTTATCATGTCATCACTAGCAATACCATGTGCAAAGATAGATATCAGTGTGAAAGTAGCTGCATAGTCCATGGCAGACATTTCTCCCTGTTGAAGGCTCAAGAACTCCCAATATCTCTCATCCCTCAGTGTCTCTATGTAAAAGTGCCTGAAAAACCTGTCCTTGAAGTATCTTCATGCTAGTCCTTCGTGTCTGCGATCATGAACCTGCACATCCCACCAACGCTTTGCCGGTCCTCACAGTATGTACGTTGCTAGCTTGACCCTCCGCCCTAGATGCTTCTCAAGCTGCTTGAAGATAATCTGCATGATCTCTATCGAGTTCTTAGCCACCTGTGGACCACCCTCACCCAGAAAAATTAGTGGGTGTTACGATTGGAACTCACACGTCAGATATTCCATAGAAGGCGCTAAACCATGCGTGCCTCTGTTGATCCTATGAAAGAGACGTACCAGGCTAGCTTGGAGCTGCTCATCGAGCCATGGTCCGAATGCTGTTAAACCTGGCTGCTTCCCTACCTTCACTGGATCCTGTACCGGATCATGTCCCTGAGCTAGTACATGCACCTCATGCCCTACCTACACCGGATACTGAACCTGATCTTGCGCCAGTAGAACTGTATCATCTCCCACCTGGCGCTCTATCGAGATGTATAAGAGGAACCCGCTGAATACCATAAATGGTCAGACATCCCACATATATAAAAATTTGTACATATATAACGCAGTTAAAGAAAGCAGTAAAATGCAGCGTATAACTACTACCCTTACTCTCCCCCACCGTAACTGTGCCCCATGGCATCCCGGCCTCATGGCCTCCTTACACGCCCCACCACAGATCCATGTATCAAAATTACTTCGGGCCATGCCCGTCCCGACAACCAACGTTGCCTCAAACCGATGACAGAGTCGCCCAATCCTAGTGATCAAAATTACCTCAACCAATAATACCTGCCTTCTCGTACCAGAGCTTGACCCAAATACCATATCACATGCAATTCTATAATATATATAACATGACATACACATTGCAACAAACAAGAAATTGTATCAAGAATTTCACCTTTTCATATTTCAAGAATACAAAGCAAGGAAATTGATATCATCCACATGGCATTTCACTTCAAAAGGCATATGTGTAGTTATGAAATTGAAATACCCTAATATGTTCCTATCAAAATCCAAGAAAACATGACTTTACCTACCGGGCTAAGTTCCAATTCTCCCTTACCGCACTGGGTCAAGGGTCACATATCACAATTAATAACATCACACACCAAGTGATTCACCAAGGTGGAAATAATATAAACTGTAATCTAAGAAAAACAAAAACATCAATTCCCACCCAAGGAAACTTGTTCCATAACTTGTACCTGGGGCTGCAGGCACCCAAGCATAAACTAGAAACCCAATTACAGTAACAACCTATCTCTAGTCTACCATATCACAAATAGTAAAACCAGCTGAAATAAAAGAGAAGTCTCATTCTAATTAGTTTCCAGCAATGCACTAATACTAAATCCCTATCAAGAAACCCACTGATGCCACTTTGTAACAACTCGGACCCAAATAGCCACTCGAACAGTGTTAAACGGGTTGGGTGCTACTACCTTAGGTGCACCCCTCGAATGCCAAAGGCTACCGACAAGCAGCGAGGGTCTTATAGGTATAGTGTGGAGGCTATAACCTCTCGGAGGATAATAATAATGCTACTGGTACATGTATAATAATAAAGATGCAGTAGAATAAAGGACTCAGCAGACTCAAACCAGACCCACAGAGCGGAAGCACATTTAATGTCAAGAAACAATGGAAGCAATAAATATGAACAACAGTAGCAGAAATAAACACAACAGCATGTTGATCACTTGTAACTACTACTGAAAAACAAAACATGCATCCCAAAGCAGGTCATACATATATAAATATAAATGGAGCCAATGGAAAACCAACTATAGCTATAGACAAGCATGCTGATATAGGAATGTACACAAAACATAGTAACTCTTGCTAGGCATGACCTCAAGGTCCATACCATCTCCATGAAACAGCTAATGCAGCCCAACTCTTGAAGTTGGCCTCTTTCCAGCACGTAAATCCATAAAGTCTACACGCGTCCTGAAGGGCCCGTCAGGGTGTGAGACAAATCTCAGTTGGATACCACCCAACAGTGTGTACCTAATATAAGTTTCTAAGCAGACATGCATTTATAAGGAAAGCAGTAAACAGAGCGATGCCCAAATAAACACAAACTCCACATGTGCTCAGCAACCACCATGGAGTGTCACCTACTTTGGCCAATGCTGGAATCTATCTCATATAACCCGACACAATATTTCCCATGACACCGCGTGTCTCAAGTATCGACGTCCCAAAGTCACGCCCGAGAAACAGTATCTTAGAGGAACAGCGATGCCTGTCCTCAATAAGTAACCGGAGGGACAACGATGTCTACCCTCAAAATAAGTAGCCTAAGGGACAGCGATGTCTGCCCTCAAAATAAAGTATCTGGAGGGACAATGATGTATGCCCTCAAATAATGGCGAGCCTTTTACCATAACCTGATAGCCTAAATGCTATCCCATGGAGGCTCCTCACCTTCCAAATGGCTTCCTACGGCAAGCACCCCCAAACCAATAGTAACTAAACCGAAAATAACGGGGTCCTCTACCCACATAAGTGGTCAAAACCACCTCACCATGGAGTCTCTCTATGTGCATAATACTCATAGTTCCTAGTGAGTGGTAATCACCAAAATAGTACCCAAGCCACAACACCTCTAACACCTCGTGTCCCTACGACCATGCTGCTCAAGACTAATGGCCTTGCCATCCCTGTAAGCTAGGCCATGTCCAACCTGACAACCATTCTTCCTCAAACTGATGCCCACGATGCCTAATCCTGTGGTCAGAACCGCCCAACGTACCCGGGCCAAGCCCAACCTGTGATCAACACCACTCAACAACACCCAGGACATACCTAACACAACCTAAAGGTTCCAACATATTCAATATCCAACATCACCTATATAATCACAATGGAAAACTTTAAACAGGCAAGACAATGAAAAAATTGAATTAAACTAACAAGGTGTTGTCCCATACCGGCACTGAGGTCTTGAGAGCCACTGAAAATTCATATCCAGGTTTAATAAACAAAAATTATCAGATAAAACATCCCAGTTCAATCATAACCAATTTGGCTTCCCCTGACCAAAATTTCCCAATTGAGAAACGACCCCTCACCTGGCCCCGCTCAAGCAAAACAGGTAATGGGAATACCCAAAGGCATACCACGGGTCTAATGAACAATTTAATATGCAATGTCAGATAAAATTGGTTCCCGCTCAAAATACCCGAAAACGCGTAGATAGTCGAACCACCCAAAGGTCTTTGAAAACACAAAAAGTGGTTTGCACCACCTACCTGAGATTCGTATGATGATACTCCTCTGATAACGACCTCCAATTAGGTCTAAAACATGGTAGATCTACAAAAGAATCAAAACCTCTCAAACCCCTATAACTCCTTATAGAACAAAACTCAAAAAAAATGGATCAAGAGGAATCAAGGCCTTACTGAGGGGGGCTCTAATGGATTCAATGGTGTTCGAATCGGGTCTTGGACAAAGGAATAGGAGAAAAACTGAGCTCTGGTTGGCTCTCCCCACTCAACCCATCTAAGTGGTTGAGTTTCTGCTTCAAAATGAGGCCTCTACCTATTTTAGCAAAAAAAAAGAAAATACACAATGTATACTTTAAGTACACAGTGTGTATCATTTTACAGTTCATATGATGGCTGAAATTCCATTGTAGACTTGATGACTGGCTACATGGTGTGTACCTAGGTGTACACGGCGTGTACTTATTTTTTCTCCCCTTCCTCGCTGACTTACCCACACGCCATTTATATCCCTCATACACAGCTCGACTACATGGTCTGTCCAAGGAGAACATGGTGTGTACTTGGTTAAATGAATCTACCCTAACAATAAGCCTACATTCCATGCATGGAATCCAAACGGTCATTGGTACACGTCATTTTGATAACTACACACCGGGTAGTACGAAATTCTTACACGGTCATCACATGGCATGTACTCGGCGGCACACAGCCGGTGCCCGCCCAACCCATACAGGGCATGTACTCTATAGTACATGGCATGTAGTCTGAAAAATTCCATAATATCCTAGACATAACTAGATTTCTCAGGAACAAGTCAAAATTTCAAACAGGGTTGGGATTTTGACCCGTTCTAAATACCCGGGTTCTTACATGTGCGATGTGCTCGTACAAACTAAATAAAGATATTTTAGAAAATTTTGGTCTTCAAAAATATGTTTCATATAGGGAGAGCTATAAAAATGAACTCAAATTTCTTGGAAGTCATATGAAAACTACAATTTATTAATTTTTGTATTTTAGGAAGTGACGACATGTCAAACTAAAGTGTTGTTTTCCCAAGACGACTGATAATGAAGTTAAAGTAATTTAAAACATTAAAACATGTTTTTAACTATGAAAACCCTAGAAGATGATCTCCAAATGATAGGAAAACTTATGAAATATGTATTAGGGATCATTTATTATGTGTACAGGTAGACGACACATCTATCAGATGTGCGATGTGCTAGTACAGATTAAATACATAGTTTATAGAAAATATCAGTTTTTAAAAACATGTTCCACATAGGGAGAGCTATCCAAATAAGATTGGATTGCTATGTAATCACACATAAAGAACTGTTGAATAACTTTTCAATTTTAGAAACTTAAAGAGTATCAAATGGATATGTCGTTTGACCGATATGACATAAAAAATAGTTTTAGTAATTCAAAATGCTAAAACACGCGTTTAACTCTAAAAACCATTTAAAACAATCTCCAATTTATGTGAAATATTATTAAAGATGTATTATACTCATTTCTAACATGTGAGGGTGGATAACATGTCAATAAAATGTTTTATGTGCTTATATGGACTAAATAATGATTTTTTGGAAAATGTTTGTCAATAAAAATGTGCGCCATAAAGGGTAAGCCAACTAAATGACCTCATACTACTATGAAATCACATTACAATATCTATTGATTGATTTTTTTTATTTTTGGAATGGAAACACATCAAAAAGAGGTCTCGTTTTCCTCATATGGCTGAAAACATAGTTTTTGTAATTTAAATAGTAAAACATGAATTTAACATTGAAAACCACAAATAACAATCTCCAATTGATGTGAAATATTAGGAAATATATCTTGGACTAATTTTTTATATTTGTGAGTAGAAGGCACATCAATAAAATGTGTGATGTGCTCATACAAACTAAATAAGGAGTTTTTAGAAAATAGATGTATCTAGAAACATGTACCATAGAGGGAGCGCTAGCAAAAGAACCCATATTGCTATGAAATCACACAACATCCATTGATTGGTATTTGAATTTTTTGAACTAGTGGCACATCAAACTATGGTTTTGTTTTCCCATGGTAACCAAAAACAAAATTTCAGTAATTTAAAATGCTAAAACATGAATTGAAGTGTGAAACCATAGAAAACTATCTCTAATTGATGTGAAATATTGTGATAGTGTTCTTAGACTCATTTTTGACATGTGCAAGTATATAGCACATAAATCAGATGTGTGATGTTCTCATACGAACAAAATTAGGAGTTTTTAGAAAATACTAATCTTTAAATACAAGCACCATGGAGGAAGAGTTGTCCAAATGGGATTGGATTACTATGAAATCATATGAAAATAGTTGTTGACTGATTTTTGAATTTTATGAACCGACGGTGCATCAAACCTTGGTGTCGTTTACCCAAGACAACTAAAAATATACTTTCAGTAATTTAAAATGATAAACATGAATTTAAATATTAAACCCACATGAAAAGATCTCCAATTGATGTGAAATATTATAAAATTTGTATGAGAATAATTTTTGACATGTGTGAGCAGATGATGCATCAATTGGACATATGATGTGCTCACACAAACTAAATAAGAAATATTTAGAAAATTTATGTCTTTAAAAATGTGCACCATAGAGGGAGATCATACCAAATGAGCTCGGATTGCTGTGAAATTTCACGACAAATCCATCGATGGTTTTTCAATCTTATTAATTTAAAGTGAATCAAACCTAGGTGTTGTTTTTCCAAGACAATCGAAAACACAATTTCAGTTATTTAAAATTCTAAAACATCGATTTAGCAATGAAACCCATATAAAAAAACTACAATTGATGTGAAATATTTGTAAAGGTATCTTAGTCTCATTTTTTACCTATTTGTGTAGACAGTTCATCAGTTAGATATGTGATGTGCTTGTACAAACTAAATAATAAAATAGATAATATTGATCTTTACAAAAGTGCACCATAGAGGGAGAGCTAGCTAAATGAGCTCAGATTGCTAGGGAATTACTCGACAAAAAACATTGATTGATTTTTGAATTTTAGGAACTGACTGTGTGTCAAACCGAGGTTAATTTTCTTTAGATGACCAAAAATGTAGTTTCTGTAATTGTAAATGCCAAAACATGCATTTAACTATGAAAACCAGAGAAAACAAGCCCCAATTGTTGTGAATTATTATGAAAGATTCCTTAGACTCATTATTGACATGCGCGAGTAGAAAATACATCAATATAATGTGTGATATACTCATAAGAACTAAATAAGAAGTTTTTATAAAGTTTTGGCCATTAAAAATGTGCACCAGAGAGGGAGAGCCAACCAAATGAGCTCAGATTACTATGAAATCACACGAAAATAGCTGTTTGGCTGATTTTTGAATTTTAGGAACTGACAGAGCACCAAACTGAGGTTTCATTTTCTCACGGTGATAGAAAATAATTGTTAGTAGATTCTTTTTTAAAATTATTAATTGCAAAAATGATTATTAAATAACCAAAAATATTATACATAATTAAAAGGTTGAATTCATCACAATGTAAAAGTTAGTAGATTCATTTTTTAAATAACAAATACCACCAATGATTGTTAAATAATATATATCATTATATATAACTAAAATTATGAAGTCAATGAAATGTTACATTAATACATTTATATACAAGGTAGGTCTGGGGGTGGGGGGTACAAAGGAAATAAATCTATAGATGTGGAGGTTAGAAACCCAAACCACCACAAGTCTGAAGGTAATACATCATCAATGCCTATACGTAAGTATGTTTACTATAGTTCTACACCTCAACTCCTTAATAGTATGCTCATTTTGACTAGTATTTCTATATGGTTCTAGAGTATTTTCATATATATTTCCATGTGTTATGTAATTAGATACATGTACAGGTGCGATGTCTTTAGCAATGGGTCTAGAAATAGAACTAGAACCAATATCCAATTCAATTGAGTGTTGTACAAGTAAATAAAAGCCTGCTGAATCTGAGAAAGGAAAATCACTAAGTGGAAGCCCCAAACTGGTTCCCCAATATAAGGAATGTGCCACTGAAAGAGATGCAGATGGAATATGAGTCGCAATATCAAACTCTGTGGCATAACTAGTTCCCCACTCCTATGAAGGATGTGTTGGGAATGTCTTGAATAATTCCTTCTGAGATGAGGAAGGTCCATCTAGTGGGTGTGTAGTGGTTCCCCTTCCAATGAAGGGTGTGTTTTGAATGTCTCGAGGGGATCCATGTATGATAAAGATAGTCCAATCAATGGATGTGTAGTGGTATCTAGTTCCATCTGAGAAGTGGAATGACACGAATGATGCCGGCGTGAAGGTCAGTCCTCATTGATTTCTGATGGATCGAGCGTGGCCTTAGGTGGAAAAGGATGATGGGAGTAGCCCACATTGACTATAGAGAGATGATCTCGGCACTTTTCAATGCACCTATCATTGAATGAAGAACCGAACTCAATATTGATACTCATCACATTTATTTATGAGAGAGAAAACAATTAATAGTGATATTTATCTCAACATTAATTTCATATTTTCTCCCTACATTAGTGGAGGGTAATTCTTAATATTAATTGATATAATAATGAATTTTGACTGCATTAATTGGATATACGGTCTTGGTGTCTATATAAGAGGATGTGGTTACATATTTTAAAGGTGTTCCAATACGATGTAGCTGGAAAGAGAGAACTGGGAAGGGTTTTCTGTGTTGTTGGTGGCCCAAGTGACATGATTGTGATGATATAATTATCTTGTACATGTGGAGAGGATCTTAGTAAGATGTTTATGATTTAATCCACTGAGAGAAAGAATGGGTAGGTCGGGTCAATGGTAGCATATGTGGCACATCGGCGTCTAAAAGGTGAGTAGCAGCAGTGAGATCAATGATCAGGGCCATGTATCAAAATTATTTCCTATAAAATTGGTCAGGTTTTTCATTCCAATTGATGATCGGTGGTACATCATGATGGTGAGATCATGAGAGATAAATCCTTCTTGTGTCACAAGATGGTGTGAGGATGATGCATGTTCAGATGAAGATCTCTGAGGTAGTGACGTTTCATTGACAGAAGGGTGAATATTCTTCATAAATTGATATTTCGATTCATGGAATTATTGAGATGTTCTTTATAGAGAATGTAGAGGTGTATCAGGGTGTGGTTTTCACACAGGTTTTCTATGCTCTCTCATTTGTAATTCAAGTTTGGGAATTTCTTAGGCTCTTTGTAGTCTCTGATTCGTAAGGAATATTTTTTAAATTTCCCCATGGTTTTTTAATCCTCCACATGGGAGGGTTTTTCCATGTTAAAAAATCTAGAGTGATAATTTATTTATTCTGCTTATTTCACTAAAATATTTCATCGAGTTTCTCACAATATTTTGGAAAGAAATTTTCATCACGAAATATAGATTATCCCCAATAAGTTGTATCAGAGGCGAATATTTCTTCTTGAAATTTATCAATAGAATTATGGAACATCTATATAGGATCGTAGGTTCATGTGTGAAGAAGAATAACATATTGAAATTAAAGCTGGTTGAGAGCAGTGATACGCTAGCTTCTCGAGAGATTTTGAGAAAGGGGAGAAATTTGTTTCTATGGGTGCTCCAGATTGGGTTGTGATCACAATTTTGGGGGAGCTAGATTTCACTGTGTTTGTTCTTGTTCATCATTATGGTCCAGATAAAGATTCAATGAATATTTCGACATTTAGCCTTATTTTTGAAGGGTGTGATGATATTTTTTTCAGAAGTGTAAAAGGACGTCATCAAATGTTTTCAGAAGATAACGATGGTTGGTATGATACTGACCTATTTTATTTCCAACTGAATTTCTTGGATGTTTTTGTTTTTTAATGTGATGGAGGAGGAGATTTTATGGATTTATCATACTTATTGATGTGAGAGAAAATTATTAATGGATAGATTTATATCGACCTTAATTGGGGATTTTCTCTCAACATCAATGGAGAGTTATTCTTAATATTAACGAATGGAATAATGATTTTTTACTAAATTAATTAGAGATATAGGATTCATGTCTATATATGAGGATGAAGTGACATATTTTAAAGGTTTGACAGCACGATGTAGCTAGAAATAGATAACCAGGAAGGGGTTGTTGTGTTTGTGGTGGCATGTGTGGCACGACGATGATGACACAATTATCTTATATGTGAGGATACATTCTTGGTAATTTGTTCAAGATGTCATCCACCAAGTTCAAGAAGGGGGATCTCACATTGGCGGTAGCATTTGTGGCGCATCAGCGTTTAACTGGTGTAGAGAAGCAGCAATGAGATCAATGATCAGGGCCTTGTATCGAATGTAATCCTAGTAACAGTGATTAGGTTGCATGTTCTAGTTGATGGTCATTGGTACATCTTGATGGTGAGATCATTAAAGATAAATCCTTCGAGTGTCGCAATATAGTGTGAGGATGATGAATTTTCAGATGAATATCTCCGGGATAGTGATATTCTGTTGACAAAAGGGTGACGTTTTGTTACAAATTGATATTTCGATACATGGAGTTGGTAATTTGTTTTTTAGATAGAAGGAAGAGAAGTATTTGGGTGTGATTTTCACAGAGAATTTCCACATTCTATCATTTTTAATTCATTTTTGGGAATTTTATGGATTCATTGTATTCTCTGATTCATAGTAGATATTTTCAGAATTTCCCTAGGGTTTTTAATCCCCTGTATTGGAGGGTTTTTCCACATTAAAAAAATCTTGAATGTTGACTTATATATACTACTAATATCACTTCCACATTTTATCAGATATCTCACAATATTTTGGAAATCAATTTATAGCTGGGAATCAGAATTCTCCCCAACACTCAACTTAACAATACTAAATTCCCCTCATGTATCGTGTCTAATCATATCACAGACTCGATTATTGCCATCACCATAAAAAATTAGTAAAAACTGATTAATAAATTAATGATAAAGAATCAAGAAGTGTGATAAAATTAAATTACCCAGGAATAATATGACCCTCTAATTCGAGTGATAAATTGACTAGTCCGTTGCATATACCATAGAATGCACTCAATGCGGGGGGGGGGGGGGTAATGAAGATGTCCCCCAAAATATCCAATGAAACAATACTTCTCACATGAATCCTACATGGATATGTATGGCTTGTGTATAATACGACAATCTTGATCTTGTATTCCTGTCATTAAAATACTATCCACCTCTACAATCTTCCTCGATGGCCCCAGAAAAGTGTTGAAATCCAAACTATCTCATGACCCTATCGGTTTGGTGATAATCAAAAATATGAAAATGGATCAATGAAACCATGGAAGTAGAATGATGCATCCACATCATACAATAATTTAGAATACGTCCCAAAATAACACATGTATATAGTGTCCAAAAAATCGACACAAATAAAGAATTTTGTTCAGTGATTAAACAAGGAACACAAAATTATATCAACTATGATTCGTTCATACCTCGTTAATGAGAAAAAGATCAAATAGAACATGATAATATGAAATGAGATATACAGGGATATATACATATGTCTTAATGTGGCTCCACCTATTAATAAAAAGAAACAATATGTCAGAGATTATATAATTAGCATATGATATTGGAAGAAAAGTGTGTATTAAACTTTTAAAGTACGTTCAAGAAAATGGGTCTATACGTAATGCATCGAGTGGTAAATCATTGAAAAACTAAGGTGTATTTTTAGGGAATCGTATCCATGCCCACACTTGTAATAACTAACAACCACCACATTTATCCTTATCCTTTGTGTAAGATTCCCTACACAAATCTCTATATAGATATTCCAGAAATGATTAACCTCAACTATACCACCCAACACGTTTGAAATCTCCAAGTAGAGGTAGGTGTATCAGATGAACATATGAACCAGAGTGATCTGGATAAAATGTAACTCCGATCAATCATAGAATGTATGATCATGCATATCTACAATGTCACCCTCTATGATATAATTCTGAGGACACTATCTGTGATTATGTCCCTCTTCCCAACATGTTCCACATTGTTGACACATTAATTTCTCTGGAGGCCAATCCATTTCACTTCCCATACATGTTGATTTTGGATGGCCTTTTCCATGCAACCATTATAGATTTTGAACATCAATTAGAAGATGTAGAAGGGAATTTAATAATGATACATCTCAAATTGGAGTGCACTCTACAATTTATAAATTCTACAACATGTCAATTCATTACACTGGATCAACATAAACCACCCATGAGGGGTGAAGATGAGAACATGTTGTAAGTACAAGTGAGAAATAAATTTTGTACACAAGGAAGAAACCAAATTCATAGGTTGGGATATCAAGAAAAATAGTTATCACCTGACCATCTTGAACCTATTCAACTTCAAATCTACTTCCCTTCATGTGATAACGACACACCTGATATGATGTGGCATGATTTTATTGACCTCACGGTCCGTTCTAAAACTTTTTTAGAATTGATGACCCTAGAGTAGTTCTTTCTAAAAATCTTCTGATATTTCAAAAATGTATTTTACGTGTCAATAAAATTTATAAGAAACAATACCCATGGTTGTTAACATCCTAACCCCCTTAATGATGTCCCTAATTCATTCATCAATGTTTACAGTCATGTGCCCATATATCTTCCCCTCATTAAATTCCAATGGACATTTTTGATTTTGGATGTGCATCATGTACATGTAATCATCCACATTTATTTCTATTATTTCATCTAGTCTTTCGAGGAAAAATTGTAGTCATGGTTCATATGCTATAAAAAATGTGATGAACACTTCAAAAAGTGAACATTGATATAAAATATGCATATGTACTGAATGTGCATAAAATGTGATCCAATACCTAAGACGATGATTTCTTTTTTACGTTGTCATCATGAATTTTTTCCATACATTGCTAGCAATATTTCTCACATAGTAACGATGGTAGGCATGGGGGTGGGTAAACACCAAGAATCCCTAATATTCACGGCTTCTTTGATAGCATGATTATGATCTGAAATAAGTCATATCCCATGATTATCAGTGACATGAACACATAGAAATGATAGAAACCAACTCCAATAGTCCATATTCTCTGTCTCTACAATTGAAAATTCTAGTTGCATGAGAAGAATATTTCAATCATAAGTGGCAGCAATCAATAGAACTCCATTATAATTTCCATATTGAAAAGTTCCATCCTCTTGAATGAATTTTTGGTAGTGAGGGAATGTTGTGATGCATGGAAGGAATGGCCAGAATATTGGAAGAAATTTGTATTTTTTATAGAGACGTGATTGTTCACCACATGCTCCATTGTATCAAATTGATAAATAGCCTAACTAGTTTGAACCAATCACTTGATCCAATAAGGAAACACCTGAAATGACATTTCCCAATCACCACAAACCATCTCAATAGCATTCTTATTTATAATACATGGCTTATTGTATGACATTTTATATCCATACTTACTCTCCATGAATTCTTATATTAAATCAACACGAACATCAAAATTAACTCTAATCATACAAATAATAATAGAGAATATGATTTTTTATTTTAGGTGTATGTGATCGTGTGTCATCCATGGATTCAAACAAGTGTGTGGTCATGAAAATTTTGTAATTTTCCCAAAAGTTGAATTTCATTCAATGGTAGCACACAAATGCATCTTTCATGTGTCACGAAAAAAATTATATTTTATAGAAAATATTGATCTCATAGACTCATCCACGGGATAACTATAATGCCTCTTCACATGTTCATTCATTATAACTACTTTAAATGCCTCTTTGCTATCAAATTTTCTTCCAATAAACAATTCACCATCTTTCCTTCTGGTATTTCATTGTTGGAAAATACCGTGGAACGTGGATATTTGTGTCACTATATCCAATTAATACAAATTCACCATTGTTGAAATATAAGATGATGTTTTCACGAGTCATGCATATGGTATTTCTGGATCATTAGTTGGAGTCGTCTCATATTCTCTCTCAGATACTTCCTCATCATCCAAATTATCGTCAAAGGCATCATTGATCGCACTCATATGTGGATCAGCTACAAAACAGATGTTGTAAGAATATCTACGTATACTATCATGTGAAATATTTTCTCTTCTCTACATGAATTTTCTTCACCTGATCCACCTCTTACAACAGACTTAGATGTAAACACATACCCCTCAACATCGTATGACATGTTTTGTTTGATTTTAGTGGTATCTTCAATTTGACTAACCTTAATATACAATTCTATAGAACTAATATTTCCTCACTACTGGAATGTATCTTAAGCAAGCCTCAAATATTCATCATCAACTAAATGATGATGCATGTAATATAGATTATCCTGAGTTTGAGAAAAACTATAAATAATAGATGATATACAATGATTCCCAAAAATCATTGAATGATCATGAGTTTTATTGTTAACTGCATTCATTGTATCACATCCAGTAAGATTTACTAATCTTGCACAAACAAGAATATATGATATCCCATGTTCATCATCTATTATTTCACCACCATGATATACAGACACACAAAACTATTTGGTCTTATTTCTAAAACAATTTTTTGAAATTAAAATTCATGTTAAATATATACACTGAAATTTCTTTAGATAAATCTAAAACCTTAAAACATTAAATATTATTAATTCCATTATAAATCTTTTAAGAACAGTGGAAACTAATAGCGACAAATGGCAGTCATGATGCAAAGAACATTTTATTAATATATTAAATACTAAGAAATGATATTTTAATTATGATGTATTATAATATTAATATATATATATATATACATAAGTTTATTTTATAGAATAAAATAATAAATAACTATATATATATACTATAAAATTGAAATTAACAAACTGTTAATTTCACTGATTAAAAATATTAACTTAAAATTAAATTATTAATTAAAATATATATATTTATTTCAATTTAATGTTATATTAATTAAAAAATTAATAATTAAAAAATAATAAATTTAATATAATTTAATATTTTATGAATTAAATATTAAATAATTATTACATTTTTATTTTTGAAAATATTTAATTTATCATCAAATATTAAATTAAATTATTTGATTTTATGTTTTTATCAATTAAAATCAATTTCAAAACATTTAATTTCACTAAAGTAAAATATAAACTTACAATTAAGTTACTAATTAATATGTTCTTACAATGCAATAATATATTAAATAGAAAATTATAAATTAACTAAAACAAAATATGTTTAATACAATGCCATACCATATATATTAATTAAAAATTCACTAATTAATTTAGTAATGTGTTTTATAAAATTAAATAATAGAGATGTACCTAATAAAATGCACTAATTCTTATACAATAAAAAATTGCATAAAATTACAAATCAAAACATTAAACAATAAAAATCATTGAACCCTAATAATTTAATAACCCAATATTCACAATTATAAACAACCAAATAAAAAATAAAAATCCCATTTAAATGAAACATTATAAAATTCTAACTAAATAATATAACATACAGTAAATATGACTTAAAAAAATAAAATTTAAAATATGCATATTGTGGATCGACAATCTTTGCGATGGGGTGACCTTTGGGCCAGTATCTATAGTAGAAGAATAGGATTTTCCAATAAGTAGCCTTAGTAGCATGGCGGGGTGTTGATATCGCGGCTTGTGTAATTTTATTTCGATAAACATGATATACAATTGTGAAATAAATAACATAACACGTTAAATAAAATTTTAAAAAACTGATATAACAAATTTAATAAATATTATTTCCATAAAATACAACAAATATTAAATTAAAACTTTAAATATACCTCTTTTTTTACAGGGGCTTCTCGAAGGAGATGTGTACCGTGAATTGAGAGGGAGGGGTTCATGATGCGATCATCCGAGTGAGGGGATCACGAGGGAGGGTTTTGTAGCATGGGGTGTCACCGACTAGGTTTCATAAAATGGTTTCGAGGAACAAAATATATGAATAACTAGGAAGTAGGATGTTGATTCGAGTAAGCTGTCTTCAGATATCCATGCCCATGGGTTGTGTAAAATGGTTTCAGAAAACCAGATCTACGCTTGGCCCAGTGTGGGATTTAGATTCACGAGTATCGAAGAGGAAGTTTGATTTCAGGATGAGCTTCATGGAGAAGATGATGATAGAGGGGTACTGATGAAGAAGTCTGATTTTAAGACTTTATTCATAGAGAAACAATGAAGGAGGGCTTCCAAGAATCGGCCAAAGATTCTATATGTAGAGATTGCGTATGAGGGTGGCAATGAGGGGAGAATTTTATGTTATACTAAAAAAAACAGAAATGGTCGATATATCCTTTCTGGAATTTATTTTTTCCAATATACAGCTTTACTGGGGTGGGATTCCATAGAAGGTTGAGTTCCAAACTAGATAGCACTTTGATGGATGGATTACATGAGAAGCCCTTCTTAATAAGGAATTTGAAAAGGGCACTTTATCCTAATGCGCATATTCAATTTTTTTTAAAAAAACATTTTCATAAGTTTTCGAAAATATTTTTTAATATTAATATATATATCATTATTATTTTTTGATGATAATTGTGATTTAAATAATAGAATGAATTTTCGGAACCACAGGGTCCAAAATCCAAGGTGTAAAATCATCCAACAAAACATAAGAGACGCCAGAAAGGCCACATGAATCTAACATGTGAGAAGACCTATTTCCTTCTCTTTTTGAAGAGAAGGAGCATACTTTGATGATATGATGAAGAGAGTAAATCATAATAATCAGTAGAAAGAAAAGGATAAAGACCATAGTCTAGTAAAGTGATAGCATTAACCACATACACACAGTCCAATTCAATAAATAAACACTACTCCAAATATGACCTTTATCAATGTTAGAAAAGTCGATTAATCGCACTAAAAAAGCGCTCTTAATCGAGGTGAGGATAAAGCGGGGTCCCTTTTATCAACGCTCCGAAAAGCGCTTGACTCAGCACTAGACGGACCCCCATCACTCTCTCTTGGACGCTACCCTTCTTGCGCATCCCCACATGCACACCCCTTTGCTTCCACCCAAACTTGAACCCGCGACCTCCCCCCTTTCACAGCTGCACCTTTGCCACAAAGCCATTTCATTTTTTCTCTATTTAATGATATATCTATTTATTTATCATATATATATAGTTATATTTATTCATATATTAATATAGATTGATATTAATATAAATATATTTATTCATATATTTGTATATATATATTCATTCCTATATTAATATATATATATATATATATATATATTTATATATATATATTTTTAGTTATAAATTTTTATCCGTATATTTATTTGTATATTAATATATACTTATAATATTAGTTTTAAATACATTTATGAAATATTTTTTTATGTGTGTTTATAAATAAATAAATACATACATATATACAACACACACACACACACACACACTCACACACAGACACATATATTTACAAATAAATACGTATATATGTGTATTTGAAAAGCCATAGAATGTTAAAACGACTATAACTTATAATCTATAAGCTTGTTTCAACTCCACAACTAGTCAAATCAAAGAAAATGAAACAATCTTCAATATGATATGTGCTACAGGCCTAAGAAACATCCGGATTAGAAGTTATACTTGTTTGAATGTTAACAAATCAGGGTATCCCAACTAAAAACTCAGTTTTGGAGGCCTTGAGGGCCTTTTTTGTCCTCGAAATTTTTGCCAACAGCTTTTCTTGATTCACTAGCACGTAAATCTTGTCGCAGGCTTCGATTTGATATGTTTTATAGCTCAAACGGACAATCGGATCAAAAGTTATGGCCATTTGAAGTTTGAGTTACATTTTCAACTTATTTTAGATCTTTTATTAATTTTTTTTATTTTTGGTGTCTTACAATTGTTATTAAATTATTTTTAATCAATAATAATTAGAAAATTATTAATTAATAAAATTTTTAAAAATATCTTCAAGACATTTTCACTAAATTTCTTATATATTAAATGTAATAGTCTATTTATACTTATCTAAAACATATTTAAAAAATATATATTATATTTATATCAATATAAATATACTTATATAACAATATTTTATTTTTCATGACTTTTTTTGGAACATAAAATTTTTTAGCAGTTGGAAAAAGCGCTGATATATCCCCCCTTTATCAATGATTTTTTTAGCATTGATAAAAGGGTACTGGTTCCCTTGCCCGTTTTTGTAGTGGTGAAAGAATCCCAACCTCCTTCACAACAACAATCAATACAAATGTTAATAGCATGGGCTTTGACAACAGGGGGGACCATGAATCAGTGAATGAGGACCAGATCGCAACAAATAATTCACCGTGAGAATCCTGCATGGTAACCCTAACTCCAACATAACCTCTGTCGGTAGGAGAAGCAGACATGTTTATTTCCAAAGAGTTATCTCGAGGGGGAATCCAAAGGACTCGAGCAGCCCGGATAAACGGGGTTTCTAGTAAAAACAATCCACTACTCCAACCTATTAACCAAGAAGATGCCCTTTTTACCCAAAAAAATCATTACGTCGAACCCAAACCATCCACACCAAGATTTAATGAAAGTTCACTATCTTAGCTGGAAGAGTGGGCACCCATAAATTCAAGAGGGTTGTTGGTTCATTCTCGACATCCAAGAATGAGACCAAATTTGAGTACTAGATATGCCACACGGCCCTAGTAACTCAACATCTAAACACATCTTGGATGGGAGATTCAGGGGCATCCATGAAAATGGGGAAGGTCGGGTCATGAATAGTGTAGAACACCATAAGGAATTCCTTTGATGGGAGAATGTGTTGGAAGTTATTTTATTTTGAATCTTAAATATCTTTAAATTGGTTGAATTAATCTTCTAAACATATGAGATATTTTTTCCCACGATATCACTGCTAGATATGATGTGATTTTTGAATTTGAAACATAGATTTTATTTTCTTATAAAAGGGTGCAGAGGGGAGGCATGAGATCTCAATGGACGGATAGAATAGAACATTCTATTGTGATGGGACTATCAAAGTGGGGTTCTTCTTCTCCCCAAGGATGTGCAGGCATTGATTATTGTTGTGCGGTGCACTGTGTGGGTGTGAAACTGTTGGGGAAACAGAGCTTTGTGGCGTTGAAAAAGAACACAAACGATGAAAGAAAATAGAATAACAAAGGATTTTACATGGTTCGACAATTCTTGCCTACATCAATGAGAGAAAAGGGGGGGCTGAATCTATATTTATTCTCAGGATAAATTCATCGGAGGATGAAAAGAGTTACATCTGGGTTTTTTTGACCTCTTACAAAACCTAGGATTTAATCCCGTTATATAGATGAAGCACATTCATCACAGTTAGAGGGATGGTTTTTGGGTGGTTCATCAACCCTTGAAAAACATATGTTGTAGGCTGCTGTCCATAATTACTACTTCAACAGGGTGGTGCGCGTCAACTGAATAGGTGAGTTGGTCGCTGCCAGAGAAGACTTCCACAAAACCCATAAAAAACATTCATCTTCAATCAGATCCCATAATTGGGAGTGTCTCACACACGACCAATTTGGGGTAGAAACTAGACCCACAGTCTCCTTGCAGGCATCCAGATTCTCTTTCGGTAGAACTTTCGTCATCATGTCTTCACCCTTACAATTTGTGTGGATTTTTTCAACTTTCAGCAATCTTTCTTCCCACAAATTTTGAATCCAGGGATATCACACATCGAAGTGTTTGGACCCGGAATGAAATGTTGGGTTCCTGTTGAGATGAATAGTAGTCCGACTATTGCAATAGAGAATATAATTCTCCTGACTCTGCCCCAGCTCCTATAAAAACTTCTTCATCCACATCATCTCTTTATAGCCTCTAATGACTACGATATATTCTACTTTTGTGTGGGATATGGAAACACACTTCTGAAGTTGTGATTTCCATGAGACTTCTCCCCCTGTGAAGGATATCAGGTATTTATATATGGATTTCCTCGTGTCTACATCTCAATCCACATTTTCATATGTGTATCCTTCTAAGATAGGTTTGTCACTTCCAAAACATAAACAATGACAAGATGTACCTCAGAGATACCCCAATATCCATTTGAACGCTATCTAATGCTCTTTTCTGGGATCTAATAAGAACCTACTCATAATGCCAACAGTGTGAGCAATATCTAGTCTGGTTCACACCATGACATACATAGGACTTCCAATTACTGACTAATAAGGATATTTTTCCATATCTTCTTTCTCCTCTTCAGTTTATGGACTATGACTTGTCGTGAGACTAAAATGACTTGCAAGTGGAGTGCTAACTAGTTTCACCTTTCCATGTTGAATATTTCAATAACATTCTCAATGTACCACTCCTGCAATAGCCAAATCTTCTGATTCCTCCTGTCATGTGTAATCGTTATACTAAGAATCTGAGTACCATCTCCCAAGTCCTTGATTTCAAAAGACTTGTTCAAGTCTTTCTTCAAATTGTAAATATTGGTGGTTTCTTTTCCATTAATCAGCGTATCATCAACATAAAGCAACAAGATAATGAAATCACCCTCATAAACTATTTAATAAAAACACAGTGATCAGTGGTCCTCATCTTGTACTCATTTTTCTCCCTGAATGAGTCAAATTTCTTGTACCACTGCCTCGGTGCCTATTTTAGTCTATATAATCTTTTCTTAAGCTTGAATACAGTGTTTTCTTTCCCTTTTACCTAAAATCCCTCTAGCATCTCCATGTATATCTTCTACTCAAGATCACCATGTAAGAACGTTTTCATTACATCCAGTTGTTGAACCTCTAGGTTCATACTAGTTTCCAGTCCAAGAACAACTCTAATAGAAGACATTTTGACAACATGATAAAAAATTTCATCAAAGTCAATAACTTTATTTTGACTAAATCCCTTCACAAACATTCTGGCTCTATAGCATGGTTGTGAGATGTCATATTTGCCTTTAACTCTGTACACCCACTTGTTCTTGAGTGCCTTATTTCCGTGTGGTAATTCTACCAAATAAAATGAAAATATTCTTGTGAAAGGATCACATATCCTCTTGCATGGACTTCTCCATCCCATATTCTACCATCTGATGATCAAATAATCATAACTATCTGGCTCTCCCCTGTCAGTGAGCACCACATACTCATTTGGTGAGTATCTATGACTCAGTTGCTGTTCTCTGGTGGATCTCCTCAACTGTGCTTTGGGGGAATCTGTTTTGAAATATCATATAATAAAGACATATCAACAGATAGAGACATTTTACTTGGTAGTGATGTATCATCAATTTCATGTATCTATATCATCCTTGCTAGTACTGATGGTGGAGATATTGGTTCTATATTGAATGGGATTTCCTCAAGCTGTGACTTCTCTACACTTTCTAGCTTCTCAAAATCATCAACCATCTGACCTCATGAAACACCACATCAATGCGTCTGACGATCCTCCTTCTGATAAGATCCCAGAGTCAGTATCCAAACTTGTCATGACCATATCCCAAAAATATTCATCGCTATCCTTTTCATCCATCTTTTCCCACTCATCTTTCGGGATGTGAACAAATTCCCTACATCCAAATACTCTCAAGTGTTTATATAAAAACATCTTTACCTATTAAGACACTTTTTGGAACATTGAATATTTGTGGAACTGATGGAGAATGGTTGATAAGATCAACTGCAGTCATCATTTCCTCCCCCCAAAATATGTTTGGCATCTTTTCATTTGAGATCATACATATTACCCTCGCACAAATTGTTCTATTCATCCTTTTACCAAGAACGTTATGCTGAGGAATCTTCGATACTGATTTTTCCAACCTAATTCCGAAACTATTTCAGTACTCCTCAAATAGACCATGGTACTCTCCTCCATTGTCTTCCCGCACACACTTTTACCACCTGCATGTTTCCCTTTCCACCTTCAAATTTAACTGCTTAAAAAAATCCTGCACTTGATCTTTAGTTTTCAAATAAAGGGACCAGACAATTCAAGAATGATCATCTATGAAGGTGACAAAATAAATAGCACATCCCATCATCTTAGTGCTCATCATATAGATATCAGTGTTAATCAAATCTAAAACATCTTTTTTTCTAGATGGTATATAACCATGAAATGATACTCTATGTTGTTTTCCCATGATGTAATCAATATAAGAATCCAAATATGTATCTTTTATTCTTGGAAAAGGATCATTCCTATAGACCATTATAATTCCTCTTTCGCCCATGTGACCTAGACACATGTACCAAACTTCTGTAGGAACATCTTTCTTGGCTGCATTTACTTCTCCTCCACATGGTCTTTCATCTGTGAGAAAAAGAGAAGTATATTTATTTCCTTTAGAAATTACTAAGTTTCCTTTGGTAAAATTCCATTTCCCATCACCAAAGGAACTAACATATCCCTCATTGTCGAGCATTCCAGTGGATATCAGATTGAGGGGAATATGAGGAACATTCCTTACATCATTCTACAATATCATATATCCAAATTTAGTCTCCATAAAAATATTACCAATAATATTATTTTTGGAAGCACAATTATTTCCCATCTTCACATGTATGAAACTCCTTGAACTGTAAGATTAGAAGAAATATTTTATGGATGTAAAATAGTAGGAGGCACTGGAATCGATCACCCATGTCAAGTATTGGCTTGCAATACTGACCTGATTGTATTCCTGAACAATAACAATCTCTTCATTGACAACTAAAACATCATTTTTCTGTGTCATACCATCCTAATTCCTCTACTCTTCCTTCAGCCTTCTACAATCGAAAATTAAGTTTCCGGTCTTTCCACAGTGGTGGCACTTCATGTCACAACTTGATCATGATTTTTATTGCTTCCTCCATTTTAGACATTGGTCATGGTGTTACCTTCCTCTACTTCTTACCTATCATTTATGCTTCCCTTTCCTTTTAGTGACAAGATCCCATGATTTAGGTGTATGTCCCTCATCATTTCTTCTAGAATCTTCATTTAACATTCTATCATTCACCGTCTCCAAGGTGAGATTTCTATCTGGAGTAGAATTGATGACCGACATAACTAATGTGTCCCACGCCTTTGGTAAAGAACTCAACATCAATAGTACATGTGACTCATCGTCAATATTCATTTTTTTATAATTCATCTGATCAATAGTACCTTGGAACTTGCTCATGTGCTCTGATATGTTGGTCCCGTTTTTGTATTTCACGTTGAAAAGATGACGTATCATGTTTGCTTTGTTCTGCGCTGTTGTCCTTACATAAATCATATCCAATTTTATCCAAAGAACATAGGAATCATGTTCATTAGAAAATATTAGAAGATTCTCTTGTTGATCCATTGTCTGATTTGGGCAGCACAATTCATGTTGAGTACAACCCACTCCGCATCCACTGGTGGGGTACTAGCTGACGTGTTCTCATCGAGTTTACCACCAGTTTTTATTTCCTCCACTTTCAATGCAACAGGATTAGTGTCTTCCCACTATAGGCTTCCACAAATCTTTAATATACAAAAAGTCCTCTATTTTCAGTTTCCAGAAGGAATAATTAAACGTAGTGAGTTTAATCATATTACAGGTATTTTATTCCATTTCTGGAATGTGAATTTTGAAAAACATACCATATAAATGTTTCTAGAACAGTCGAAATACCTAGAATCGACTCTTAGATCACTAAAAAAGGGCTCTGATTGACCGAGTTATTTCCAAAATAGTATCAATGGTCTGGATTGAATGGTGATGTGGTGTGCCGAAACAGTGGCCAATTTTTTTTTAGAAAGTCACTGTCAGTGTGAACAGTGTCATCTTCTTTGGCATGGGGGTACTGTAGCACCTACAATTTGACCAAACTTTGATAGAGCCTATCTTCTTCATTTCAACTCTGTTTTTTGACTTCACTTGAATAATTGGAACCATCTCGCCATGCTATTCACAAATCTGAGCTCGAAAGTTTTTTCCATGAAACTTCAATTTTCCGGTCACTGGAATGCTTCTTCATTTTGTATCTAAACCCTTTGATAATACTTTTTTTGGTTAACTGAGGTACTTAGTGATGACAACGAACACAAATGAGGAAATAAAATAGAAGAAAATGAAAATTTACATGGTTTGACAATTGTTTCATATGTCCATAGGAGAAAAGGGGGTCCAGATCTATATTTCTTCTCTAGATAAATTTTTTGGAGGATTCACAGAGTTACATCAGGGGTTTTTCTCACTTCTTACAAAACATGGGATTTAATCCCATTATATACAATAAGAATATTCATCATTGTCAGGGGGTTGGTTTTTGGGTAGTTCATCAACCCTTCAAAAACTTTTACCGCCAAATGCAGTCCACAATTGCTGCTTCAACAAGGTGGTGTGCCTCAACTAAATAGGTGACATGGTTTCCATCATATAATATTTCCACAACAACCATCAAAAACATTATTCCTCAATCAGCTCCCATAATTGGGAGTGGCCCCCAGAGAAACATATAAAGAGTGTGGCTACCTAGTGGCACCGAGAGGAAGTGGGAAACTAAAAGCAAGTGAAGGGAGACATAAAATTTATGTGTTAAGAAGTGGTCATGTGGATTTTTTTGGTATTGTGAGATTTTTTATAATTTTTATTTGATAATAAAACTAAAAATCCTCTGGTGGAGTAGGATTTTTCTGAACCACCATAATTCGTTGGTGTTCTTTACTTTATTTCACTGCATCAACAATCTCTGTCCCAACATTTGGTATCCGAGGAGGTGCTTGGTCCTTTTATTTCATATTAAATATGGGGGATTCACATTCAAATATTTCTATCCATAATAATTTTTTTAATGGGAAAAAATTGTTTTACTTGGTGGAAACAATGGGTAATTAATATCCTGACTTGTGAAGGAAAAATGAAAGAATTGAGTAAAAAATCAGAGAAGCTGGAAAAGACTATCCATGATGATTGGAAAGACATGAGAGATTTTTAACAATAACCATTAAATTATATTTTATAGACAATACACTGAGAGAGGTTATGAACCTAACAAATCCTAAGGATATCTGGACAATGCTGGGGAGAAGGTATAAATCTAAATCTCTAACAAATCGTTTATATATGAAAAAATTATTGCATCGTCTTCGAATGTCAGAAAGTGGAGATTTGGGAATCCATTTGAATGATTTCAAAAAAATATTAACTGAATTATCATTGGTGATGATCAAGAATAATGAAAAAGACAACATGGTGCCTGGGGAGATAGAAGAAGAAGACAAATCTTTGCTTCTTTTAGGCTATTCACCAAATTCATATGACAATATAGTCACGACACTATTATTTTCAAAAGACACTCAGAAGTTGGATGATGTTATTTTATCATTTCTAATGAACAAGACTAGATGAAAGACTAATAATGATGTATCATCAGGTAATGGTGGGATTTTTGTAGTGATCGGTGGATGTAACTATCAAGGCAGGTCGATAGAACAAAGTTATGACTCAAGACCCATGAGAGTTTAAGTTAATCAAGACTGAGAGGTGATTTTGTATCCTGGTAGTGTGGCATGAAAGTTCATATGGGAAGAAACTGTTTTAAGTTTATTGATTGAATGAAGAAAGAAGAAAAATAAGCAGAAACAAATGAAGAATCAGTCGAGGTAAATTCCATGACTCAAGAAGAGAGGTATTCAAGTGATTTATTGCTTACAACTATTGAAGATGTGGATGATTCAGACTAGATTTTAGATCCAGGATGCTCTTATCAAATATGTGTAAAAAAGAAAGTTTTTATAGTTATGTGGAGTGTGATGGTGATATTGTGAAAATGGACAACAAATTGAAATGAATTTTTTTGGCATTGGTACGATGTGAGTTTGTATGTTTGATGGGGTTATTTTAACACTTCCAAACATGAGATATGTACCTGATTTGAGAATCAATTTTATTTCTTCAGGTATGTTGGACTCCAAAAGTTTTATGATATTCTCTGGAGATGGAGTTTTCAAAGTGACAAGAGGAGTAGTGACTTTGCTCAAAGTGCATGAAATTGGAAATCTATATAGGTTGATTCAAGCAGGTGAAGCTTCTTTGAGGCCAAATTGTCATTTGAAAAATAATGTGAAATTTACATCAGTTATTCATGGTGCGGTGGGACCACAACAGTTTATTCATAAAATTTGAGAATTTGGGACATCCGTGATGAGTGTTATGGGTCATGTCAATCTTGGGAATGAAATTGAGGGTCAATATGAATAATGGCGGTGGAGAATTAAAATCATAAATCTTGGTAGAGATTCATGGGAGTGATTTTATTTTTAATCTGAAATATATTGAAATTTTTTGAACGAATGTTCCAAAGATATGAGATATTTATTCCCATGATATGAGTACTAAATATGATATGATTTTTGAATTTGAAATAGAGGTTTTATATTCATATAAAAGGGTGCAGAGGGGAAGCCTAAAATCTCAACGGACAGAGAGGATAGAACGTGCTACTATGATGGGACCATCAACGAGGGTTTCTTCTTCTCCCCAAGGCAGTGGAAGATGTGGCTAGTGTTTTGCGGTGCAATTTGTGTGTGTGAAACATATATGGGTAGTGGCTACCTAGTAGCACTGAGAGGAAGTGGGAAACTACATACAAGTGAAGGGGGACCTACAATTACTGCTCCAATAAGAAGTCATGTGGAGCTGTGTGGTAGTGTGATATTTTTGTAATTTTGATATGATAATAAAATTAAAAATCCTCTGTTTGAGTAGGCTTTTACCGAACTATGATAATTCATTTATGTTATTTTCATTATTTCGCGGTATCCGCAATCTCTGTCCCAACATAATGTTGGTGTACTATTTCCTCCAAAAGAAACAGACCTTGGGTGGGACAGAAAGCATCCAAAGGGTGTTCCAAAACTCAGATTTCACAATGACCGGCATATATAAAGCAAGCCTATACCCATATTTTATTGAGTAGATTCCAAATGTATCATCCCACTAATAGAGGTGATAGGGGATGAGGTCACCTACACAAGGTATATGAGGAATGATGTTCCATTCACTCTCATAAAACTAGGAATTATGTTTCTTAGATCACCAATTGTTTCCTACCTCATTGAGATGATAATAAAGAGTAATATCCTCCTGGACAATGATCATCTAGGAACATGATATTGATTCTATATTGACCATCCATGGATCCTTCCAAACCATCAAATTTTCCGCATCAATGATACACTAGTGAAACCTTTTAGAGACAAAATCATGCACTCCCCACATGCTACTGCAAAAAAATATGGTAGTGGGTCCTACGGAAGCATGGTGGAAATCCAATTATGGTTAATATTTCCCACAAAGGATCCTCAAACATAGAGTGTTGGTTTATTTAAACAGTCTCCGTCCTTGTCAGGAAAGGATGGAATTATTGAATCATTAGAGGTCCCAAAAACCCATACCCCTGTACACTATTTAGCGGTATAACTTTTCCCAGGAAATCAAATGGATTTTGGTCCTCCCTTCATTAGTAGCCCACTAGAAATTATCCATGCATGAGTGAAGATGATCAATGATGAATAAAGGAAGTTTCAAAAGAGACATGATGTGAGAATAAATTGACACGACCATAGATTTTATAAGTGTTTCATTCCATTCTTTCAAAATCCTTTTAAAAGTCCAACCCTGAATCTTGTTCGTCACCCTATATAGGATACCTGGGAAAACCACTTTTTCTAATAGGCAAAGATAGTGGGAAGCCCCAAATATTTTAGGCGCTTTTCAACCACCTGAATACCTAAGGCATGAAAAGGGGGTTCTTCCGGCTCAGAGGAACACCATATCTGAACAAAAACTTGGACTTGTAAAGGTTAACTGATTTGACGGATGCTTTCCCATAGGTGTAGACTAAATGACATATTGAGGCACATTCCTCCAGGGTGTCTCTTTAAAAAATAATGTTGTCATCAGTAAAGAAATGGTGGGAGATTAGTTAAGGTTGATGGAACACCTTTTCCCCATAAATGACATTATCTAAATCTACCAAAGAAATGATGATAGAGAAAACATCATCCACCAAAATAATGATAAAAGTAGAGATAGGGTCCCCCTAGAGGAGACCCCTAGTGGGAACAAAACTCTGGATGGAAGCACTATTAATTTTTATCTTGAAGAAGACATAAGTGAAACATCACATAATAATCTTGATCTATTTAGAATAGAATCCCAATTTCTCCAAAATGAGACGGAGAAAGGGACATTCCACTCTGTTGGAGGCTTTATAAATATCATGTTTCCATTTCATGATGCCACTTTCATCCACTGATCACAATTTCATGGATTGGAAAAATTCATGATCAATAATAGAATTTTATAAATAATATTTCTAGGTAGAACAATACATTGGTTTTCATAAATAATATAAGGAAGAAAAAATCATAAACGGGTGACCGGGATCATAGAGAAAATTTAATAGGTTACATTACAATGGTTGATGGGTCTAAAATCAAAGATAAAATAAGAATTTTTAATCATTGTAATGAGAGAGATAAAGGTCTCATTGTTGGAACACAAATTGGATTTACTATTTCAATGATCCATCACAAGTCATGAAATTTCCTAGACCACAATATGCTAGTATTGTTTAAAGAAAATATCATATAATCATTCATGACCTGACACTTCATTGGAGTGAATTTTTTTAGGGATACCAAGATTTCATCTTCAGATATTTCATGGGAGACCTAATTGTTTACATATTATATGATCATTGGATTCATTTATGAGAGAATATATAGAGAAAAAATAGTATCTCAAGATGTACAAATATCTCGAAAGAAAATCATTATGTGGTAATGAAAATCATTTTTCAGTGGAAACAAAAGAACGGTTGGAGGTAGATAGGTAGGAGGCAAAAAAATTTGTCGCCTGACCGATTCCTTCTAGTGATAATAGAATGTATTATAGTCACCATCTCTAATATGGGTCTCATAGGAGTGTATATATCAGAAGCTGTCCCTTACCCTAATAGATTCATTAGTCAGAGCATCAAGAGTGACAATTTTTTTATCATGTGATTTCATTGTAATCTGAGCTCATTTGGCCTATTTATACTCTATGATGCACTTTTTTAAAGGACATAATTTTCGGTAACTCCTTATTTAGTATATTTAATAAAATAACATATCAAATTGACACACATTTTACTTTCACACAAAAAAATAACAATAAGACTATTTTCATAAGACTTCACGTTAATTGGAGATTGTTTTCTATGGTTTTAACTGTCAAATGTGTGTTTTAGCATTTGAAATTACCAAAACCATGTTTTTTTCATCCTAGAAAATGATATCTCATTTTGATACACTATTTATTAATAAAATAAAAAAAATAAATTAATGGGTTTTCTCTCATTATTTTATCGAAATTAGCTCTCATTTTCAAAGTTTACACTATGAAGCACACATTTTTAAAGACCATCATTTTCTAAGAACTCAATATTTAGTTCATTTGACCACATCGCAAGTCGGGTTGATGCTTAATTTTCTATAACATGTAAAAAATAATTCTAAGATAGCTATCATAATACTTCACATGAATTGGAAACGGTTTTCTATGGTTTTAATAGTCAAATGTATGATTTAACATTTTAAATTACTAAAACTATGTTTTATGTCAACCTAGGAAGTTGAAATCTCAGTTTGAACTTAATTTAGTTCCTAGAATATAAAATTCAGTCTATGGTTGTTTTTATATGATTTTGCAACAATTCGAGCTCATTTGGTCATCTTGCACTCTAGGGCACATGTTTTTAATGATCGTTAATTTATAAGAAATCTTTATTTAGTATGCTTTATATCATGCATGTCAGATTAACCTTTATTCCACCCAAAAACAATAAAAATAATTATAAGATAGTTTTCATAAGATTTTACATCAATTGGTGATATTTTTCTTTGGTTTTAATAATCAAATTCCTATTTTAGTGTTTTAAATTACTGAAAAATTACGTTTGGTCATCTTTGGAAAATGAAACCTCCTTTTAATGAAACATCAGTTCTTAAAAAATGAGAATCAATCTAATGTTTTTGTCTATGGATTTCACAATAATCTATGCTTATTTGTCCTGTTTTCACTCAATGGTGTAGTTTTTAAAGACCGTTATTTTCGAAGAACTCCTTATTTAGTCAGTTCGACCAAATCATATGTCAGAATGACTTGTCAACTTCTCATGAACATTAAAATTAATTTTAAGAAATCATTAATAAAATTTCTTATCAATTGGAGATTGTTTTAGTGGTTTTAACAATCAAATGCACTTTTTAGCAGTTTAAATTACTAAAACTGAGTTTTCAATAATCTTGGGAAAATGAAACATCTGTTTGACACACCATTAGTTCCTAAAATTAAAAAATTTATCTATGGATGTTTTTTTAATTTAATAGAAAATAAATATCATTTTTCCAATTTTAATTCTGAGGTACATATTTTTAAAGACCATCATTTTCGAAAAAATTCTTATTTAGTCCATTCGACCACATCACATAGATTATTTTTATACTATATGAGAATGATACATAAGTAATTTCTGAAGTCTATGAATTATTCGCACCTCAATCTGATAAATAGTGTTCCATTTATGACATAAAGTGGTAGTTATCACTTTAAAATTTCCATTTTAATATGAAATGAATATCACTCACTGAAAACAGAGAAAACACACTCAGATTGTGTTGATAATTAAGGGAAATGATTCATAAGTAATATTTGATGTGTAAGAATCAGTATCATGTCAGAGCGACACATGATCTTATTAGTAGGGATAAAATATCTTGTTTTTAGTTTAAAATAACATTTTAATAAAAAACACAAATGGAATATTCAAAATCAATAAAACAAATTCATATTTTTAAATACATTATTAAAACAATGCATGAGTCATTTTTGATGTGTATAAATTATTTGAACCTGAATCTATTACATGGTGTGATCGATATGTCTCTAAGTGTGTCTTTTTATTTAAAATTTACAATAATTTTAGTTTTAAAGACAAGTGACACAATCAAAACTAATCACACACATTCTAATTGTTTTGATTCTATAGTAAAAAAAATCCAAATGTCATTTCTAACATGTTGGATTTAGTTGCACTTCAATCCACTACGCAGTGTGCCAGGTATGACTCAAAAATGTCCGTTATTAGTTTAAAATTTATATTCTAGTTAGAAACATGTGTCACTCATTGAAACCAATAAAAAGTTCAAAATTTATTGATACTTTATAAAAAATAGAATGCAATTTTTGAGTTATAAGAATCGGTCTCAAATCAAACCAATACACAATATGATAGGTATGACTAAAAGTGTGTGTTTTTTTAAAATTATTTAAAAAAACATAAGTGAAATACTCAAAACTAAGAAAAAAAATTCATATTATTTTGATACACTAGGAAAATGATCCATAAGTTATTTTTTCATGTAGGAATTTTTCATACATCAATATGACAATGGTGTGACCTGTATAACTCTATGTGAGTCTTTTTATTTAAAATTTACCTTAAGTTTTTTTTGAAAAGGGAAAGAAACAAACTCAAAATCAATAAAAAAAAATTCTATTATTTTATATGTTTAGGAAAATATCCATCAGTAATTTTTTATATGTAGAAATCAGTCGTACCTCAATCTGACACATGGTCTACCCGATATAACTCAAATTTTGTTTTTTAATTTAAAACTGGAATTAATTTTACTAAAATTACAAGTAAAAAACTTAAAACCATGAAAAACATTAATAGTATTTTTAGAATTTTTGATAATGGCTCGTAAGTCGTTTTTGACATATAGAAATTATCATCACCTCAATCTGATACACAGGGTGCATGATATGACTCAAAGTTCTCGATATTAGTTTAAAATAGACATTTTAGTTTGAAATAAATATCAAACAGTAAAAAATATCTCAATAGATGTGAAATAATATGATAGTTGTCTTAGAATTATTTTTAATTTGTGCGAGAAGACGCCCCACCAATCTGACATGCCATATGCTCGAATGGACTAAATAAAATGTTTTTTGAAAAAGAATGTCTATAAACAAGTGCACCCGTGAGTGGAATCAAACCAAATGAAAATGGATTGATTTTTAAATCATATGAAAATAGCATTAGATTTATTTTTTCAATTTTACGAATTGAAATCATGTCAAACTGCTGTGTCTTTATCCTGAGATGATAGAAAATTCAGTTTCAGTAATTTTAATCTCTAAAATTTGTGTTTGAATTTTAAAACCATAGAAAAGGAACCCCAATTAATTTGAAATCATATGTAATCTTTGTTATAATTATTTTTTATTTGTGTGAGAAGACGAAACTTCAATATGATGTTCCATGTGCTCAAAAAGAACAACTAAAGAGTTCATAGAAAATGAAGTCCATTAAAAACAAACACCACGTAGTGTAATCCATCCATATGAGATCAGCTTGCTAGGAAATCATAGGGGAAAAAGCATGGATTTATTTTTGAATTTTTGAACCAACACTGTGTCATACTAAGGTGTCATTTTCCTAAAAATGTTAAAAATGTAGATTGTGTAATTTAAAATGTTAAAACATTCAATTGACACTTAAAACCATAGAAAAAAATATCAATGTGATGTGAAATCTTATAATATCCACCTTAGAATTATTATTGATGTGTGCGAGAAGAGGGACCACAATATGACATGTCATATGTTCAAAATAACTAAATAAGGATTTTTTTTGAAAATTATGGTCTTTAAAAATGTGTTCCACTGAGTGAGAGTGAAAAAAATGAGCTCTGATTATGGTGATATCATAGGGAAACAAACATATATTGATATTTTTATTTTTTGGAACTAATGGTATGTCAAATCGAGGTGCCTTTTTCTCAATACTATCAAAATGTTTTTTTGTAAAATAAAATAGTAAAACACATGTTTAAATATTAAAACCATAGAAAAAGATATTTAATTGACATGAAATATTATGAAAGATGTCATAGAATTATTTTTGACATATGTGAGAAGACAACGTGTCAATTGAATGAGTCATTTGATCGAATGGACTAAATTAGGTGTTTTTAGAAAAATAATGGTCTTCACAAATGTGGTCCACTAGGTGAAAGGTGAAAAAATGAGCTCGGTTTTCTTTGAAATAATAGAACAACTACCATTGATTGTTGTTTGATTTTTATTAATTAATGCACCATCTGATTTTATTGAATTAATTTCATTTCAATCCAAATTATAATTTATATTTTTTAAGCTTTTAGAGTTACCTACTCATTTAAAATTTCTATTATATGGGCATTTTATCCCATAAAATATAGTATAAATAAAATATCTATGATAGTTAAAACCTTTACTGTGCAAATATAAATTAATTTTAAATAAAAGGAATTTTCAATAATAATGAAAAAATTTTTTAATTAATACAAAAAATGTTTGCAGTTAAAAAATTTATAAATAAAAATTTTATTTTTTTTGAAAAAACAATATTTTTTTTGTTTAATATATTTTTCATAAAAAAAATATATTTTTTAATTTATTTGTTATATGTTTAATCCATGTTTTAGGATTCATTCAGATTTCTCTTATAGTTTATATGTTATAGACATTCAATGTCACATGCTTGAAACACTATTACATTTCAAGTAGGTGACTTTAGAATCTAATAAAATATAAACTATTAAAAAATATAAATGACACTACAAATATGGATTAAATATAAAATAAATAGTCGAAAATCAAAAAAATAAATATAACAAACCAAAAATTATTTACACGACAAAATCATTATTGATTAAAAATGTAACATTTACACATAAAAAAAATCTATGTGCATAAAATATAGTGTAAATAATATCAATATGAAATTTAAAACATTAACTGGGAAAATAAAAAACAATTAAAAAAAGGAATGTCAAAAAAAAAATGAAAAAAAGTAATTTATACAAATAATATTTTCTCTAAAAATAATTTATAAGTAAAAATATTATGCTTTGAAATTAAAATATTTCCTTCAATTATAATTGTTTTTCATCAATAATTTTAACAAAATTATTTTTATTTTCATCTATTTCATATATGTTCAATCCATTTTTTATGTTTCATTTAAATCAATATTATGTTTTACATTTTATAGGGATCCAAATTCACCTACGTGAAACATTCTTATGTTTCATGTAGGTTACTTTGGAAGACTAAAAAATATAATCTATAAGTCCAATCTAAACGAAACCTAAAACATGGGTTAAAAATATATGAAATAGTTGAAAAAATTAATAAATATTACAAAACAAATATAGTTTACATGGAACAAACATTATTGATAAAAAACATGACAATTACTCTTCAAAAATTATTTAGCCCATAAAGTATAGTATAATTAAAATCTATATGAAATATAAAACCTTGAATCTGTAAATAAAAATATATTCAAAATAATAGGGTCATCAAAAAATTATAATTTTTTTTAATTATGTTATTATTGTTACATATTATGAACTACATTTTTAATAAATAATTATTATATTAAAAAATATTTATAATAAATATAATAATAATAATGAATAATGACATAAATAATAAAAAACATATTGTAACTAATAAATTAGTAAAACAACCACAATGAAAAAATGGTTCTTCTAGTATAGTGTTATGTTGTTGACCCCGGTAGACGCCCCAAAGAGCGTGAAGGTGGCATTATTGGAGTTGTAACTATTGTAGAGGATTTCAAGAAAGTAGAACCTCAAATTTTTTTAGGGGAATCCATGGACGATTCCATTCTTCATTGTGTCATGGTAGTGGAGGGATATGACAAGGAGGATAAGAAATGAAATAGCTATAAATCTTCTGAATATATGTATATATAGAGAGATTGGGTATGAGTGTGGTGATGGGTTGTTTGGTGTGGACTACCATTTTATCGAATGCTTTTATATAGGGATGAGGTTTGAAATAGAACATAGATTTTACATTTTTTGAGAAAATAAATCCTTACTATTATATAATATCTTTCCATATTGGAAGTAGAGACATTTTTCATAAGAAGAACAAATAATTTTAGGAACTGTAATGCCTTAGTTAATTAGTAATGGTGAAAATTATGAAATTATGGAGTTATAATACAACCTATTTCTTCATCTTTGGTAGTTGGTGGTTGGTAAGGCACATTCAAACTCCATGTTTGTGGTCATATGGGTTCCATAATGGTTTAGTTGTTACAGGTGAGTTTCTTCAATGCACAATGTTTTTTGTTTTTTTTTAAAAATATTGAAAATAATTATATATTTCATTTAAAAAAACTAAGTATCAAATAATTTGACACTACCACTTTCGTATCTGTAATATATTTTACTGTTTATTAGGAAAAAGGTAGTGTCATTTCCAATGAATTTTTCCTAATGAAAATAAAAATACAATGAGGGAATCAATGTCCTCCACTCCTACCCTATAAAACCCCCTTATCACCAAAAAACATACCTCCCTCTAATCCACCATCATTTTAGCGTTCTCAAAATTTCCCTTGGTTTTTTTCACTATTCCCCATGACTCTCTTGGTAGATTAAAGGAGTAAAAAAAGATTAATATTCATTTAAATGTATTTTTCCAAATTTAATTTATCATTATTTAATTATATTGTTGTTTTTTTTTTGTTTTTTAATTATTTTATTTACTTAAATTGTTAAATAATTACATGAAATTTGTAAATAATAGTTAACACTTTTAGGTTATTAATTATTATTAATTATGAAATTATAGTAATTAATTAATAATTAGTCATTGTTAGTAATACAATAATTATTAAGAATTTACTATTATTTAATATCATTTATTAGTTTATAATAAGTAGTAGAAAATAATTTTTGACTTATCGATAATAAATTAACTAATTATTATGAGCTAATAAATAATTAAATAATTAAATAATTAATTAATTAAGAAATTTTCTAATAAATAATTAAAAAATATAACTAATTATTAAATAATAATTAACAAAAAAGTAATCATTATTGATCTTATAATCAAATAATAATTCATTGATAAATAACTATTAACTAATATTCATTTACTACTGACTAAATATTAAGACACTAATGAGGAACTAATTATTAAATTATGATTAAATAATGATTAACTAATTAATATCTTTAGATATCTATATAAATATTAAAATTTTCACTAAAAAATATTAGTGAAAACCTTACGGATAATTCTAAACATAAGAAAATTATAGCACCCCTGGATTAAAGTAAGTGAACCTTTATTTATGTATTTTAATTATCCAATGTAATTGGGTTATCTTTGGGAGGGTTTAGAGGATTATTTATAAGTTTTGGAGGATTCTTTGGAGGTTCACTATTTGAGAACAGTTTGTAAAAACCATGAAACACCTCTAGGAAACCGTGTAATGGAAAATAGAGGTCACCAGGCATGCACATAGTTGGAGAACCATTTAGAAAAACCATGTGTCCACATAAGGGAAACCATTAATGTTATAAAAAGGGTTTAAATCATGGTTGGTGAAAATTTTTTCTTACCATGTGGGCCAATCATTCAATGGATGATTGGAGGTAGTGGTTGATGCACGATTTTCACATAGTTTTCTCAATTGTATGACTAAACCCTGCTCCGTTCAAACTGGGATCTGAGGATTGTTGTTCTAAATCATATTTTCCTTTAAAAATCTAATTTTTTAACTTAATATAACCCTAACTTGATTTCCTATCCTCCCAAAGGCTATGGATACCCTGCCCCTCGATCTGGGAGTTATCCATTGGTGAATCTTGATGCATTGGTGGCCATTTTCCTTGGTATGTCTTCATTTTTCCTTATTTCTCCTTAGTTTCTCCTTATTCCCTTTCTTGGAATGATAGATAAAATCTTTTGGGTTTGGATATAGATTTTATGAAGTCAATCATGTTGATATATGGTCATGTATATTATAGGGAACAATATCTAAGGTGGGTTTTTTGAGTTTCAATCCGGCCGTGTTAAAAAAGGTGTGTTATTCTTCATTTTCGCCAATGTTTGTTAAGTTGGTGGATTCACTCTCAAGTCATGTTATTAGAACATGATGAATTTATTTAAATTTTTTTGAATTTCTATAAATTGATTTTGAAATTGATGTACAAATCATGGTAGAAAACCTCTTTAGTGATGGTATGTGAAATTGTAGAAATTGGTTGCTGTGCAAAGTGCATTGTACATGATTATAAAATAATGATTTTAAAAAATGAATTTGTTTCAATTCATGTAATTTGTTTGGTAGAAATGTTTTAAATAAAATAAATTTTTTATTAAAATTGATTGATATGGTTTTTTTGATTGGGTTTTTTCATACATGGGTTGGTGTGAGTTCATTCTTTCGATGTGACCCAAAATAACGAACGTGTACTATTGGGGTACAAGAAATTTGACCCTGGAAAAGGGGAATGTTCCATTGGGGAACAAAGATAGTAGACACTTAAATATGACTTAGTGGATGAATTAGAAACTACTCTTGAGTATGTAATTTTCACTAAAGCATTCATGTGCATGTGAGTTAATAATAGAATGGGTATTCCCAAAAGGAATGTGAAATGGATTAAAGAATTGATTGTTTTCATTTCCTGGAAACTGTGTTAAAAACTGTTTTGGATTTGGATTGCTTTGCCTTTAGTATAACTATTGAAATAATTTTAAATTGTTTTATATAGCTGTTTTATATAAATTTTCTCACATGTTCTATCATAGTGGTATTAGTTGGTATGTCATTTGGGAAAAACCTAGTGAGCTTCATTACTCACCCTATTCTTGGACACATTGGTGAATTTTTATATATTGTATTCTTTTCCATATGTAAAGGAAAAGTATATCATTTATTTATTGATGTATCATGATAATTTGAGAATGGATTTTGGATTTGGGGCTTGGATCATGTCGGGACTTGTGGAGTTTATGTATTTGGAGTGTTTAGATTCTTCATATTTTGTTCGTTTTGTCTTCCACTTTGTACTCTAATTTTGGATTTGGTTTCCGCATCATGCACCTGGATAACCTATTTTTGGTTTGGTTACTATTGATTTTTATATATTTCATGCTTCAATTTTAGTTCTTTGGTTATTATTCATTCTTGGTTAGGTTGCATTATTTTCAAAGTGAAAATCATGCCTCAACTGTTTATGAAGCCCTTGGAATTTATAGATGGACTTTTGTGTCTTGGGGATGTAACCTAAGGCAAAGTAATGATCCACCACCTTATCAGGCCAATGAGGATGGGCAAGATACTTGAAATGGTATCAGTCTTTTCTAATCTATTGAATTTTAGACAAGTGGTATCAGTTGTTGGTCTAGGTGTTGAAAATTCATTCGACTACATTCCTTGAGTGTGATAGGTATTATAGAGTAGGATCATCAGAACAAGAAATATAGAGCATAAAAAGGTATACCTAACCTATCTATGATAAACCTAAAATTACTATGGAGTTGGGTACATGTGTTTTTTGAGACACTTTTAGGAGTTTTTACCTCATTTTCATTTGTTATCCAATGATAAAAGCATGATACGCATTGATAGAAATGACTTCCCACTAGGAATTCATTTTTCATTTTGACCAATGACTTATTATTCAGTGCAAAAAATATGAATTTTGAAAAGGATTGAAATTATTTTCAAATTTTATATTTTGAAAATGGAATGATACTGGTACTTTGAAAATGGTTTTATTTTCAAAATCATGATGGGATTTTCAAGAAGTATATGAATATGTAAAAATTTGAAATTTTAGGAAAGCCTTGTTTTGATAGTTGTGATATGGTAAATTTGAAATTGTTAAGACTTCAGTTTCTAGAGAGTGGGGTTTGTGGTGTTTTTTTGTTATATAAATGGAACCCAATAGGTGTTGTAGAAACTGACTAGAAGAAGTTGTTGGGAATGTGGTTGTGCCTGATCCACTAGTGAACTAATAGATGGTTCAGAGTATGGTCTAGGATTTTAAATATATGGATAGAGGGAACCTAAGGGATGAATCAATGAAAGTGGATCATTATATTCAATTTGAGAATCTGAATCCAGGCATCATTCAATGTTATTTGGAACTAGAGATAGTTGATGTGTGGCTAAATAGGATGAATCAAATTTTTTATTTCACATGAACACTAGTAGAGATGAAATCCATGTAGTCTACATATATGCTAGAGGGTCATGGAGGTTAGTGGTGGGATTTAGTATTTTAGGCTAAATTAGACCAAGGTATTTCATGGGATGATTTTGAGAAATTATTTAGTAAATAAACCTAACCTCACATGTTAATGATTTATCGAATTATTGAATTTTTCATCTTGATGTAGGATAATATCATTGTGATAGAGTATGAGGAGGAATTTATGAATTTAGACTTCATTCCACTAGAAGTTGTTGTAAGTGTGTCATTGAAGTAACATATATTTGAATCAAGGATGAGAGTGAAGATTCACTCAAAGATTTTTTGGCTTTGTATAATAGATTATAGAAATATGGTTAATGATGATATGATAGAAGAAAAACACATCATAGGTACTATGGGTGGAGGAATCATGTTGATACCTATCGAAAATAGTGGGAATTGTAATACTAGAAATAATAAGAACAGGGACACCTATCTTCAAGGATGCGGAATGACTCATAATCCAACGGATGGATTGGTGAATCTTACCCCAAAAATAATGAGAAATACTAGATGTTTTTATTGTGGTTTTGTTTATCATATGAATCAAGAGAGTACATAACCACCTAGATCAAGACGGAATTGCAACCAGATGGGACCTCATTAGTTCTAATTTTGTTGTCCTCTAATTTTTGATGATATGGAATCATCTCATGTTTCGTAGAAATTGTATAAATCAATTGTATGAGGGTAGTAGAATGCTTCTTATCAACTAAATCAAGGAGTACATGGTGATTCTAGGAATACCATGACCCCTTAGTAAGGGAAATATCAATGGGGTAATAATGAATATATAACAATGCATAAGAAATCATATGGAGCTGATCAAGTGATTGTGGATGATTATTCAAGATCATCGATGGTGATAGGTGTCATTTTTATGAATTCTACCTTAATGATTTTTTTGATATGGTTTAATCCCATTCATTTATTTCATCTCATGATATTGATTATCAGGGTTTATATGTTGAGATTATGCCTTATGTTTTGATGTTTCAAACTCCTCTTGTTCAAAGAAATAGTCTGACCTTAATTTTCAAATAACGTTCTATAATAATTGATGGAGATGAATTATGATGGTATTTAACAATTATTGTGAAGTATTTATATGAAATAATCCTATGTATGTATTGGTTGACAATATTTAAATCTCACATCGACTGTTATACTTGAAAAGGTAGTTTTACAATTGATGATGATGTCGAGCATCTCATTAGATGAGACTGACATATAAAACCAGGTTCAGTAGGCTTATTTCACTAGATGTTGGAACAATAGAATACCATTTGGCATCATTGACCTCAGAATTAATGTATGAGATCAGAAATAAAAGTCATCTAGTATTTGCTGATCAGTTTCTGAATGTTTTCTAGATAATTTCTCCGATATTCCACCCACAAGAGAATTTGATTTTATGATTGATCTCCTCCAGGGGGATAGTCCTAATTCCCTTCCATATTACCAGATAAAACCAACATAATTAATGGAATTTAATTTTCATATGGTTGTTCTGGAAAGAAAAGGGTTCATTGAACCTAGAATGTCTTTGTGTGAAGGACCAGCCTTGTTTGTAAAAAAAAGAGAATAAAACTCTTTGATTTTTTGGATATTATCATATGATTAACCAAGTTATGATTAAAAATCGATATCCACTTCCACACATTGATAACATGTTCACCCCAATTGAGGGGAGCTTAGTGGTTCTCTAATATTGACATGTATTTAGAATATCACAAATTGTTGGTTATGAAGGAGGATATCCCAAAAAAATGATATGAGGAGTAGATATGGCCATTATGAGTATGTGGTTATGGTTTTAAATATTATTAATGCACCAGCATTCAAAATGGAATTGATGAATCAAATATTTCAGTGATATCTGGATTCTTGTGTGGTCGTGTTTGTGGATAACATATTGGTGTATTCAAGGAAAAGGGATGATCATGAGAAACACTTGGAAACTGTGTTGGGAATCTTATGGGATTATATTTTGTATTCCAAATTTTTAAAAGTGTGATTTTTTCAGAAAATAGGTATGTTTACTTGGCCATGTTATCTCTAAAAGATGTGTTTCAATAGATCAATAAAATATTGATTCCCTAATCTCTTGGAAACTGCTAAAAATGACATTGGGATATGTTGTTTCCTTTACATAGCTAGTTGTTACCATAATTTTGTTCAGGAATTTTCTTTTCTATATTAACCAATGACATATTTGACAAGGAAAGGTATTACATTTTAATAGAATGTTGAATTTCAGAAGTCTTTTCAAGAGATAAATATTATCCTTACATTAGCACCGATCTTGATTTTTTATGAATCAAGACAAGGGTATGCGGTGTATTATGGTGATTTGGGATCTTTTTTAAGATATTTTCTCATGCAGGGAGATCTTATTATTTATTATAACTCATGTAGTTAAATTTTTATGTGAATAACTACCCAATAAAAATAATTTAGTTAGTTGTTGTAGTCTATTATTTGAAGACTCGTCACCATTACCTCTTTGGTGATAAATTCACATTGTTTATAGATCATAATTTCTTGAAAAACATTTTCTGAAAAATATATTACAACCTGAGTCAAATAATATGGATGAAGTATCTCCAAATGTTTTACATTGAATTAATATATACATTGGGTAATGAAAATTCAGAAGATAATGCATTAAGAAGAAATTTGTATGGACAGTAGGAAAAAGATTCTTTAGATCAGTGGCATATGATATCAGTGATAGCTGAAATGCACTTGGATTGTAAAAATCAAGTTAGTGTTGAGGTTTTATTTCAAATTTTATTTTTCATGATTTTTTGGATATGGTTAATGTGCCACAAACATCGGATTCTGAATGTGTTTCTATGAGGTCAAAACTCAATGGTGGGGAGACCATTGAGGGATAGAAGATGGATAGAACTTCAGCAGTGTGGTTTTGTAATCAGATGGACATACTTATATATTATTGGGAACAACTTCTTGTTTACTAACAATATCATATATGGGTTGTTCACAATGGAATAAAAAATATGTATAAGTGATTGAAAGAATGATTTTGGAGGGTTAGTATGAAAATTAATGTTATTGAATTTGTAATGAGAAGCCTCACTTATCAGTAAGTAAAGGTATAACACCGGTGGCTAGTGGATATGTTGCAATATTTACATATTTCAGTTTGTAAATGGGTTCAGATCAAAATGTATTTTTTTATATGTCTCCCAAGGAAGGATTGGAAACATGATTCCATATGGGCGATAGTGGACCGACATAATAATCTGGACCATTTCATCTCTATTCATGAATCTCATATGGTGGATTACTTGTCCAAAATGTATATATGGGGAGTGGTAAAGAGGCATGACATAATATTTTTTATAGTATCATATTGAGATCCAAGGTTTATATCTTATTTCTAGAAATACTTACAGCAATCCCTTGGGAATTATGTGACTATGAGCATGGCGTACCATCCCCATACAGATGGGAAATCTGAAAGGACAAAATAAATGTTGGAAGGCATGCTTTGAGATTGTGTAATGGAATTTTTTGGATATTGGTAGGGGAACACACATTTAGTGGACTCAATACATATGGATCCTTTTGAATCATTTTATGGGAATCGCTTTCATTTTCTACTTGATTCGGTGGAAATAAGTGAAACATTACTAGTTCTACCAAGCCTTGTCCAAGAGACAATAGAGAAGATTCATTCGATTAGTAAAAGGATGGAGATGGCTTAGAGTCATTAGAAATCGTATGACGACTGTCACCAAAGACCATTTTAATTCAAGGTGAATGATCATGTGTTCCTGAGAATCTCTCCATGTTTTAAGAATCATCATTTTTGGGATGATGGGAATGTTGTCTTCTAGATACATATGCCCTTTTAAGATACATGAATTGTATTGGTGATGTGTCATATTAGTTGGATTTTTCACAAATGTTAGTTTCAGTGCATAATTTATATCATGTATCTTAGTTGAACATGTATCAGCCTAAAATTAACCTTGTGATTAAATGGGATAACATTGACCTAGATTTGGATACATTTTTTGTTCATGTGCTAGTTTGGATTGTGGAAAGGAAACAGAATGTATCATGGGGGAAATCCTTGGTCTAGTGTGGGTTTTTTGTAAACATTTTTGGATTCCGGATGAAACCTAGGAATAATAAAAATAAATGGCCAAGGAGCTGCCCAAACCTTTTCAAGGCATTAACGGTTTTCCACCATTTGTGGAAGGAAATACTAATGGTGGGGAGAATATAGCACACCTAATTTCAAGTAATTAAACCTTTATTTATGTATTTTAAATATTTAACGTCATTGGGTTATGTTTGGGATGGTTTGGATAAGTTTTGGAAACTTAATGAGGCTTTTCTTGAGGTTCAAAATTTGACCACAGTTTGTATAATCCATGCAACACCTCTAGAAAACTGTGAAACGGAAAACAAAGGTCACTTGGTAGGAGAATGGTTGGAGCAGAGTTTGAACAAACAATGTGCAAAACTAAGGGAAACCTTGCATGTATCGTATAGAGGTAAAAAATAGTTGGCACATTGTTTGTCTAATAGTTTCATCCAACTATGAAAGGGGTGTTTAGAGGTAGTGGATGGAACACTATTTGAAAACGGCTTGCATAACCATGCACCTAAACTATGCACCGTTAAATTCGAGATCAAAAAAATGTGGATCTAATTCATAAATTCCTCTAAACCTGTCGTCTTTACTTAACGTAGACCCAACATGATTTCCTATCCTCCCAAAGGCTATGGAGACCTTTCCCTTCAATTTGGGAGTGATTCATTGGTGAATCTTGGTGCGTTGGAGGTCAGATTCCGTGGTAAGTCTCTGTTAATAATTGTTTCTCCTTAGTCTCTTATTTTTTCCTCTATTAGAATGATAGATACAATCCGTTAGGGATGGATATAGGTTGGTGATTCTAATAATATTGAGATATAGTTGTGTAAATGATATGGAACAAGATCTAAAGTGGGTTTTTGTTGTTTCGATCTAGTTTTGTTGAAGAATTTGTGTCATTATTCGTTTCCATATAATTTTTCAAGGTAGTTTCCTTTAATCTCGAAACCACTTATTATAACATGAATCCTTGATTTCAAATTTATTGAATTTATTGAAATTGATTATAAAATTCATGTGAAAAAATTGATTGAAACCCTCTTTAATTATGGTTTGTGAAATTATGGAAATTGGTTGTTGTGAAAAGTGTATTTCACATGATTTTAAAATTATGATTTTAAAATATGAATTTTTTAATTCATGGAAACAGTTTGGTTGAAATGTTCTCAATAGAATAATTTTTTTATTCAAATGGATTGAAATCATTGATTTTGAATTGGTTTTGTCATTCATGAGTTGGTGTGAGTTCATACTTTCAATTTGACCCTGAATAAGGGGAGTTTATAATTGGGGTAAAAGGTATGTGACCCTCGATAAGGGGTGTGTTCCATTAGAGAATAAGTATATGGGACACTTAGTTATGACTTGGTGGATGTATGGGTTATTAAAACACCACCACATCACTGAAATGATTCTTCATGTATAGTGTGGTAGTGCTGATCTTGATGGGAGCCCTGATGAGGACGAAGGTGGTGTTGTAGAGATTGGGTACGAGTGTGGAAATGGGGTGCTTGGAATGTGATTTCATTTGATCGAATGCCTATATATATAGGGATGGGGTTCAAAATGTAATTAGGTTTCTATGTTTTCTAAGGCAACAATCACTTATTATTATAAAATAACTTTCTTTATGGGATGCAGAAACATTTTGTTTAAGAAAGACATATAATTTCTAGAACTTTAGTATCTCAGTTGATTAGAAATGGTGAAATGTTATGAAAGTAAGAAGTTATAATATAAACCATATCTATATCCCTGATATTTGGAAATTGGTAAGGCACACCCATACACCATTAGTGTGATTTTAGGGTCACCACAATGGTTCAGTTGTTGTAGGTTGGTTGCTTATATGCACATATTTTTATATGTTGAAAATAAGTATTAGTTTGATCTTTTTATTTCAAAACCAAGTCTCAAATAAAACTGAACCTAGTGATACCTTTCGAATAAATTAAAATGGTGTTAATAACTTTCATTCAAATCAATTATGTGGAAAAGATATTGATGCTGCAACATCTTTCATCTCTTATTAGGGAAATTTCATTGTCATGTCCAATAAATTTCACCCAATAAAAAGTGAATGACATTGTGGGAATCATGTTCATTCGTACCTACACCTATAAAGTCCGCCTTCTAAAATAAAAACATACTTCTCTATAATCCTCCCTCATATTGGCTCTATCTCTCTCTCTAAATTTCTCTTGGGTTTTTACACTGTTCCTCATGCATGACACTCTTGGTAGTCTTAAAGGAGTAAAAAATTTGTGGCGCTTCATTTAAAGGTATTTTTTCTTAATTTAATTTAATGTTATTTATTTATTTTGTTTATTTTAATTATTCTATTCACTTAATTTTTTAGCTAATTACATTTATTTTTTAAATAATATCTAAAATTAGTTGTTAATTTATTATATTTAACGATGACTTTTGGTAGTTAATTAATAATCAAAAGTAGTTAGTAATATAATAATTATTATGGATTGAATATTTTTTATATCATTTTTTAGCTTATAATAAGTAGTAAAAAAATATTGACTAATTGATAATAAAGTAACTAATTATTATTAACAAATGAATTAGTAAATAATAAAATAATTAATAATTATTTAATTTAATAATAATAAATTTCGAATAAATTTATAACGATGAAATAATAATTAGAAAATTACTAATTAATTATTATCTAATAATTATCTACCAATTCACCAATAAATAACTATTAGCTATAATTATTAACTAATAATTAACTAGTAATTTAATAATGATTAAATAATAATTAACTAATGAGTTAATATTGTCAATTAACTATAACTAAATATTATTTAATTATGAACTACTGCTATGTAAATACGACTAATTAATTATTAACTTCTACTAAGTAACTAGTACTAATTAAATTTAATAACTGATTAACTAATCATTAACTAGTAATTAACTATTAATTAATTAATATCTATCTATTGAGTAACTACTGCTAATTACCTATAAGGTAGCTGTAATGAATTATTAACTATAAGCTAACTATAATTAATTATTATCTAATAATTAACTAATGAGTAACTTCTTCTAATTAACTATATTCATTAACCAATCATTAATAAATATTGAAGACAAGTATAGGTGTAATTTTTTTAAAAACTATGTCTCAAATAATTTGAAACTACCAACACATTTAGATAAGTATAGATGTAATTTTTTTAATTTTTTAATTTACATAATTTGTTAGTTAATTACATGAAATTTTTTAATATTAGTTGACATTAGTGGGTAATTAATTATTATTTAATGAAAAATTATTAGTAATTGACTAATAATTAGTCATAGTTAGTAGTATAATAATTATTATGAATTGATTATTATTTAATGTTATTTATAGGTCATAATAAGTACTAAAATTAAATTATTCACTAATAAATATTAAAGTAACAGATTATTATTAACAAACAAACAAACAAACAAAGAAAGAAAGAAATAATTAATTAATGACTTTTCTATTTATTACTTACTTGTAAATAACTAATTATTAACTAATAATTAGCTCATAATTAACCAATAATTATCTAATAATTAACGGCAACTTCACTACTAACTAACTATTAACTAATATTCATTAACTAATGACTAAATATTATTACACTATTAAAAAACTAATGGTCAACTAATAATTTACTAATCATTATCAACTTATTAAATATTAATTAACATTCAATAACTAATGATTAAATATTAAGTAACTAATTATTAACTAATATTTAATTAGTAATTAAATAATAATTAAATAATAATAAATTAATACTTAACTAACAAAAAAATACTTATAAATTATTAATTAACTACATATTATATATTATTTAATATTCATTAAATAATGATTAAATATTAATTCACTAATTATTAACTAATAAGTAACTACAACTTAACTAACAGTTAACTACTACTTAATTATTAACAAACTAAAGGTTACATATTCATTAACTAATTATTAAATATTAATTAACATGTGATTAGATATTAATTAATGAATAATTGAAGAATTATTAAATAATGATTAAAAATGATTAAATTAAGATTAACTAATGATTAAATTAAGATTAACTAATGCTTAAAAAATAATTCACTAACAAATAACTATTAATTAACAATTAATTAACTAATTATTAAATTTTAATTAATAATTAATTAACTAATGATTACATAATAATTAAATAATTATTAACTATCCATTAACTAATGATTGACTAATAATTAACTAACAACAAACTAATGAGTAACTACTGTTAATTAAGACTAAGTTAACAATTGATTAGCTATTAATTAACTATTACCTAACTATTCATTAACTAATAATTGACTATTAATTATCTATTAATTAATTAATTACAACATTAATTAATAAAATTTAGTTAAAAATTACTAACACGTAGGATAACTAATTTACTAACATCATTACCATGACATAAATCCACACTTCTCCAACTTTCAAACATACATGATTATTCACTGTAGTGACTATTTTATATCAATAAATTAATAAAGTAATTATTGTCTAGTTATTTGAGAAATGACATCCCTATCTAGATGAAAAAAATTGGAAGCACTATTTTACACAGATTCTTATAGGGGTATTAATCCTAAAACCATCATATTGGGAATTATCTAAATCCTCACCCGGTGCACGAGAAGGAGCTCTAACTATATATGTGATTTGACACACCCGAGGGATTTTCATTGGTTAGTCACATTCTATTTACTCCACCAATCTCACACTAATTAATATCCTCATATAAATTTTGGAATATTAAATTTTGGACAACAAAATATTAGTGAAAACCATAGGGATAAGTCTTGAAATAAGAAAATATTCTTAAATTTCAGTAAAGTAAAGATGGTGTGGGTTTACAAGCATTGAAATCCCTGTCTTGATACTGCAAGTGGATATAGGATCTGACAAAGATGTAACTAGGGTAAATAACCTCAGAACAGTATATTGTGTATAAAATATATCATCACCTAGTGTTTGATAAATAAGACTTATTATACACATGGTTTCACACTCCCATTTGATATGCTTTAGTTGATCACATTCTCTTTACTCCACCAAACTAACACAAATTAACACCTTCAGATACCATTAGGAATATTAAATATTTGACAATGAAAAATAAGTTAAAAAATTAGGGATAAGTCTAAACATAAGAAAATATAATAAAATTTTGATAAATTTAAGAAACCATAGATCGACGTTTATTCAGTGCTAGCTTTTATCAATGCTAAATAGAAAGTACTGAGAAAATGGATAACTTTATCAGTGCTAGCTAAAATCACTAATAAAGGAGATCTTTATCATCATTTGTCTTAGCAATGTTGAAAACATTTAATTCAAAATATTATGAATATATATAAAATTATCCTATTTATATTCAAAAAATAACATTTATTTATATAAATTAACTAAAAACGTATCTTTTTAATTAATATAAATATGATATATTAATATTTTTTTAATACTTTAAATATATATATATATAATATTTTTAAATATTTATTTATATATATATATACGGAATTATAAAATTATAATAAATATATTTAAATAAGTATATATTTAAATAATTATAAAATTTTAATAAATATATTTTAATAAAAATTTATTTTTATTATGTTTTTATTTTAATATATATATATATATTATTATATAAAGTCAATTAGACTGTATCTAAGTGGTAAAGCCTCCTTGGCATCCAAGAGGTCATGGGCTCAAACCCTGTTGGGCATAGGTACTATTACCGTACTATGCAGGCAAGGACACAGATGATGACCCAAGTAGGTGGTGACACAGGCATGACCCAGGCCTGGTGATGTAGGTAGGATGATGCAGGCATGATACTACACTGGGATTTCACTCCATGTTATGCACTTCATAGCAACTAGGTCTATGGGTTATATACTAAATAAATAAGGCATGATGGCTAGGCTATCCCCTTGAGAGTTATGGCCTTCCTTTTCTAGTCTGTGTGTGTGGTGTGTGTGTGTTTCAAAGTAATTTTACCCCCAAGAAACTAATATATATATATATATATATTAGGTTCCTTGGGGTACAATAACATTCAAACACACACACACCACCCACACATAGGCCAGAGCGGTTGGCCCATAGCCCCCCTATGGGGATAGCCCACCCATCAAGCCTTATTTATGTATTACATGGCCCATAGGCCCACTGGGTATGAATCCCATAACATGGCCTGAAAGCCTAGGGCAGTGACATGCCTACATGATCTTACCTGCATCTCCAAGACTTTGTTATGCCTACATCACTGCATGCATGCATCATGCCTGCATCACCAGTTGCATGTGGCATCATCTGCATCACCACTTGTATAGTACTATAATTGTACCTATGCCCACCCATATTTGAACCTGGATCTGATGCAGAATTACAAGGTGTCTTTACTGCTTGGGTTGGCCCCCAAATATAACCCAATATATATATATATATATAATTATATAATTATACATAATTATATAAATTTATATAATTATATAAATATAAATATATTTATTTATATATAGAATTGTAAATATATATATATATATACAATTTTATAAATTTATATAATTATAATAAATATATTTAAATAATAAATAATTATTAATTTTTTATTATACATACTAATATATTAATTAATACATATAATTTTATATATCATTATATAAATATATACATTTTATTTAAATGCAGGCATAACACTGCATTGGGCCTTTGGACCAGTAAGTGGGACTTTAGGCCATGTATTGGACTTCCTACCCACTAGGCCTTCAGAACCTGTACTAAATAAATAAGGCTTTATTGGTTGGTTATCTCTATGGGGGGGCTATGTCCCTGCTATCCAGCCTATGTGTGTGTTGTGTGTTTGTTTGTTTAATTTAATTGTTCCCTAAAGCACCATATATATATATATAATTATATAATTAAAATAAATATATTTAAATAATGTATTATATTTTTAATTATCTATATTTATATATTGATATTAATATATATACTTATAAAAATATATAAAAGTAGTGCGGAAAATGAGGTATAATTATTTAAATATATTTATAATTATACATAATTTTTTTAAATTTATTTATTAGTTCGAGGGAAGCTTGGGATAGTGAACAAAGGGCTAGTACCTATTATTAAAATTAGAATGATTTAATAGAGGAGGTAGAAAAGACATGGAAAAAGGCCCACATCAAAAACAATGACAACAAGGCAATAAAAGTTAGGGAAATCAATAACATGTGTAAGGTTCAGGCCATGCCAACCCCTACTATGAGGAGATCTTCCTTGCGATTTTTTTTGCATGCTTCCAGGTCCTTGCTCTCTGTCAAGGATCATATACTTCACTTCAATATGAGGCGGTATATTTTTCTTCACCGAGGCCACTAAGGATATGACCATGATGATTCCCCTTCAACAATTATCTAGTCCCTTGTCCCATAGGTCCTCTATAACCCTACATCTCAAATTGATCCTTTCCCATTTTGAGCTCTATATTAGATAGGTCTAGTATTCCAAAAGAATTGTAAGTAGAGATTTGAACCATGATCAAATTACCATGTTTAATTTAATGATAGTTTTAATGATTTCACATTGGGCCTCATCCTCTGAATGAGTTGAAACAGGTACTTGATTCACATAAATTCCATTCTGGGTAACAAACATCAATGATCCATCCCTACTTGCATCACTATCTAGATAAGGATCCTAAGAATTCCCTTGATCATGAACTGAAGAACTTCCACAAATAACCATCATGGGTTCTTTATCAACATCCTTGTCAATGGTTTGAAATGTTTATGGAGTACTATTAATAATAGAAAAATTAGCAGCATGATCCTTTTCAATAATAGAATCAATAAGAGCGATTCTTGACAACATTAAAGTCAATAAATATGTTTTAGAAGACTTTTTTTGTCCTTCTAAGAGGAAATATTATACAATTTCTAAACATGAGTGTAATTTAGATTTTTTGACCTAGAAGGAGCCTCAACATCCAATGTTTTCATACTCTTAAGTGATATTTAGGCAATCAATTTCTCTCGATCTATTTGTCGATCAATTGTCTCTTTTGAAATCATTTTGATTGAAGAATGTGCATCAACATCCTGTAGAGAGATTCCATTCCTACCGACCAATATCCCTCTCTTATTCTGCAAAATTTATCCACCAGGCTTGAACCTCTCTGAGTCTATATGAATATTCACTCCTTCTCGAGACAACGCTTGACCAACATTTTCAACCTCACATGGAGATTTATTATTAATAAAAAAAGAAGTTGTTACAATATAAAATAATTAGATCTAGCCATAAATAATCCCCTCTGATTCCACCACGGACTTCATTCCTCCCTGAGTTAGAGTCTTACATGCCCTTCATGTAACATGTCCATTTGACAGTTGTGCCTCACGTTCTTTCCCTTCCTCAATGATAGTAGACCATGATCTAGGGGAATGTGGTCTATTAGAATCCATTGACATAACAAAATGAGAATCCGATGGAGCCACATAAAAGAATAATATCATACCAGTCCCCATTTAATTTGTAAAGGCAGTATCTATAAGCCAAGCCTTTGAATGACCATCCTGACAAGCCCAATGATTCTATAAATTTTGATCACCCTCAAGGCCTAGATCCATACATTCTGAGAGAACATGAGTATTCATTTCTCCATACTATGGTATAACATCAATAACACATTGAATTCGACTAGGAGAATTAGATATCAGTGTTCTAATTCTTTTAAAATAAGGGCTTTCATCATGCCCACACGTAGAGAAATAATGAAAATAAATAGATATCATACAATTTAAAAAATCGTCACCAATTTCCATAAAATAAATATATCATCAAGTAGTATTTTCATATTCAATTATTAGTTACATCTCATCTTCATCATATGAAAGAAAAAAATTATCAATTAGAGTTGTGCACATGTTCCCTTCCACCAAGTATCATTCATACTACCTGAATTTGTCCACCTTAGATTCTTTGTCCATTTTAATAGTCATTCTTATAGAGAGTGAAATATAGTATATAATCCTAGGATTCCAAAGTATCCAGTTAAGACCATATAACTTGACTGAAATCTGAGAAGAGGTGATTTCCACTTCAAGCATGTTGAATTTTCAATCCCATTCCCAGATGTTTTGGGCTCTCGACCTAAGAGATATCAATACAAATACCCAAGACCACATCTTAAAGTATTCATAGGGGAAGAGTATGTGATAGAATCCACTTCCTAGGTAAACACACATCTAATTTGACAAGCCCCAAATTTTCTGAAAGTCGCTTGATAAGATACCTGAACTTATGCGTTGTAGATCCTATTGGAAAAATTAGACATGCAATGATTGAATACACCCCAATTTTTATCTATTCTAATACTGTAGTTGGGTATGCCTTTACAAGAGCAACACAACCCTTCTAGTGAATACCACCAACAACCAAACACTTGATGAGAGAGAAAGTTCAATTGTGTGTGCTAACCTCAACAACATCAGATTCTCCTTCCAAGATTTTCATCCCACCATTCTTGTACCCACATGTTTATGGGAATCAAAACACCCTTAAGTAAGGAAGGCATTCTCGAGAGAATGAGTCATTGAGGATCCACGAGTGCAAAGCCCTAAAATCCATTTCATTGTAGAGATACACTCTCTCTCCCACTCGAACCCAATTTTCAATTTATATATATTTATTTACAATTATAATGGGTATAAATAAATTTATATTTAAATAATTATTAAATTATAATAAATATATTTAAATAAAAAAGTTGTTTCTTATAATTTTATAAATATTTATTTGTATATTAATAAGTATACCTATAATTATATAAAAATATATATAAATATATAAATATACATATATAATTATATAAAAATATTTATAAAAATATTTATTCATATTATAAATTTAAATAAACACATATATATTTAAATAATTATAAAATTATAATCAATATATGAAAAAGGTCCAGCCAAAAGTGAAAGCTCCTCGCTATTTATTAAAGGTGAAAGAAAAAGAGAACAAGAAAGAAAGAAAATAGATGGGTTCATTGAAAGGACATTCCCTCATCCATAAAAACAAACTATGGGTCGAAGAAATCAGGATAATTTCCATAATCAAAATCGTAATCATTAAAATCTCCCACCCCGAATGTGAATTACCCTAATTGAATATCCAAATTGTCATCTCCTTAGACCTTTACTACTCTAGAGTGATCTAGATATTTGAAGCCTTGGTGGATGACTTGGTAGACACATTCCTAGAAATATTTGAGTAATCTATATGTGTCCTTTTTAGAGTAATCAAAGATAAGAATTCACTACTGATCATCATTACCTTCCTTTTAATACAACATCCTTAAAGGAAATAGCTTCACTGCTGACCATGGATTAGAGATGAGTGGTATCCTATAAGACCATTTTCTTCTCCTTATCACTTTCATCGTTTGAGACATCATCCCATTTACCTGAAACTCTTGAATATTTAAAGACTTTCTGAAGCTCTTGAAGATAATCCACACTTTTTTGAACATTAGATTTCCTTGAACCATACACTTGGGGAACATGTCCTAAAAAGTCCACAGCTAGTGGCTACACAATGAAATGTTTCTCATAAGTATTTGGAGGAGTGTACCCTATCACAACACCAACATCCACATAAACAAATTGTACCACCTCACATGTGTTCTTACGATCTCGTCCAGTGCATTGCATGATAATAAAATTTGAAACACCATCCTTCTGAACATATTTAGATGTAGTTCCATGCTGATTCCAATCTTCACCAAAAGAAGCACCATCAGTTTCCCCATGCACTGCATTAGAACAAGAGGGACCAACATAAGAAAAATTTCCACTAATCTTATAGTTCAAATTCCTAACCATTCTTTTATCCTTACCACTATTAAGAGGAGATTTATTTCTTCCAATATGAAGAACATTATTTTTCACTACCTGTCTTATCAATTTACTCCTACAAGAAGAATATCTATTTCCTTTTAATAAACAAATAGAGAAAATAAAATTTTTATGATAGATATACTTTCTTTGAAAAATTATTTGACATTTTTGGTAGAATCATGTTAGTATTTATTATTTTAAATTTAGATATATATAATAATCTAGTGATATTAATAAAATATTATTAATCATGTAAGATCTTTAATCAACCACTAGCAATACACTGGCTTAATGATTGAATTTAGAAACCTTAGTGGTCCTGTCCATTTTGAATGAAATTACCACATCAGAGGTAATATCAAACAGAATATTAGGGTTCCATAGGATCTAGATGAAAATAATAATTTTGATCTAGAATTGAGTAATATTATTTTTTATAGTTAATGGATTGAAATAGAAGTTTCATTATTGAAATCAATCCATACCTGGATTTATAGAAATTGATCCATTCCCCCATTATATGCACTTCAAATCGTAGGATAAAAAATGATCTGACTGAATCCAAGGCCCATTAGTATGAATTTACAATTAGAAATTACCCATACATAATAAAGCTTCCAGACCAGATCCTCAATTATCCAATGCCTTACACTAGCAGTTAGAACAAGCTTTCCAATAATGGAATGCTTACAAATATAGAACCAATCAAGAATAGATTATTTTTTTTTAAATCACATGGGTAGTGTCATGTTTATTTACAATTATCTTCAGAGAATCATCATTGATAGAAAAAAATGCCTTCTCTTACAGTCTCACTCAAATACCTCAAAATTAAATGGGGATTTAAATGCATTTGTCAGAATATTTTATTTCATTACCATAGATGATGAACCAGAACACCCAGACACCATCTCCTTAATACCATGGATATGAGGCATGTACTCCACCGCCAAAGACACTGTGGATTGATGAAATTAATTCAATTCATCTACATTCACAACATTTTCATTCACCCCTAACACCGTAGAACAAACATCCATCACCTCTTCCACCGCTAAAGAAAGAAGCACATCATCCACCGCACCCACCCCATGATCACGACAATCACTTTCTTACATGACCACCATCAATAGACAATATATGATAATCGACTTAGATCTACATACTCTACATGATTCAATATCCAAGACTGTAGATCAGGCTAGATCAGAGAAGATTGGAGCCGTACATCATCTTTAATCTCCACCGCATCAGATCAGAGTAGATCAGACCAGTCTTGATGAACACCAATAGCTTCAGCCACCATCACTGATTTTCCGATCACTTCTTACCTCAAACGAGCTAGAATTTCCAGAATGGCTAGATCAGTTCTTCTTACCTGCCCCAACCACCCTCAACCTAGCACGTTGAGCTCCACATGTACCCACTTCAGCATTGACATCAACCTTATCACCAACCAGAAGGACAAATCCAAAGAAATGAGGGATCACCATAGATGAGGATCACTAACCCACTGGGATGCCAGAATCACAGTGGAGCTGCTCCAACACCCTCACCAAAATCACCATCATTTATAATAAATATATTTAAATAATAAATAAATATATTATATTTATAATTATATATTTATAATTAAATATAAATTTTTTTAAATATGTTTACTTATAATAATAATTATATATGTATTTAAATAATTATTAAAAATAAATATATTTAAAGAATAAATATTTATATTATATTTTTATAAATATATATATTTATATATTTATATAAATATATATAAAAATATATAAATAGTTTTATAATAAAATATAAATACTTTATACATATATTTTATTATATTTATAAATAGAAATAAATAAATACATTTTTAAATAATTATAAAATCATAATAAATATATTTTAAAAAATAATATATGTATTATATTTATAGTTATACTAAAAAAAGTCTCAGTATGAGTTGGAAATCCAACCCACACCCAAAATTTTATTAGAAAAAGCTAAAGTAAAGGAGAGAAATGAATGTGAGATTAGACAATGTTATAAATTTAAAAAATAAAGAGAACAAGATGTGAACTCATTTCATTACCTCTAGAACCAAAATTTTGGGGATATCGACCTCTATACTTTGGGTGTCAGCCTCTCTGACATGACTTGGCCCATCGAGGCTGCAAGAGATAATCAATCGATAATTAATCTAGGGATCCCTCTGGATGATTTTCCACATATATTTCCATGAAATATCTATATAATCAAGCCTCATATTATTTTGGAAACCATGTTAAATATTTTTCTATTACAATTTTTCGACTATCAGATAATCCTTGTATCCAAAAAAATATGGTTCCATTTTGTTGAAGGTAACTTAAAGCTGTATATTAAACCATTTTAATTTCATCTTAAAGGCCCTGGGGGTATCACTCAGCGTCGTAGTCCATAGGAGGATCCTTGAAATAATATTTTCTATTTAAGCATCACATTCCATGAATGAATCCTTTCCAAAAGAGTCATAATTAGATTTAATGATCTTGTAAAATTTAGATGGGTATGACCATTCCACATTTTCATTCGGTATCTTCCACCTACTACCGCATCCTTGGGATCCACCATTGGAAACAAAAGATCTAACCTCATAAATTTATGGAAGTTTAAACACTAACAATACTTATTAATCATCAACAACATGAGAGTCCATTTGATCTGGAGGATGAAAAATCCCCAGTAAATTAGGTTGTTCACCACTACCTCTAGCCTTCATGCCTGCCAAAAAATGACTAGACCACTTTTTACCATCTTCAATGGTGCTAGAAGTAGGGACATACACCACTATATATGTCTTTCCAAGCATTCCCTTAGTTGAAGGATGATCTTCCAAACACTCAGATGGATTTGAAGACATGGGTTTTCCAAGTAGAACCATTTAAAAGTCCTCATCATCTACAATATTCAATGATTTGGGAAGAGTGACCACTACATGAAACTTCTTATCTTCCTCTTTATCAACCATCTATCCCTATGGTTCTAAAACTTCAATAGTTAGAGTGCCCGCAATAATTATGTCAAGAGAGGGAAGGGTTGAAGCATCAACCAAAGGTAGTGAGGGCTGAGCCGAAGCCAGAGTAGGCTCACTAAAATCAATTGGGTCTGTAATTCCCAAGGTGATCTTCAAGTACTTGTATTTTAAAACCTATAAGGCATGAAAACGAACCATTCCTTGATCATTTTCATCCTATGGCAAGACAAGGCTAGAAACCAAGGCTCCTGCATGTGGTACATCCATGACACAGAGATCAACAACCTTTTGAACCTAGGATTCAGCAACAATATGAGGAACATGAAGTAAATTTTACAGACCTATTTATCTAATATTATTTTATAGACAACCAAATTTGGAATTTTTCCCCACATCAACATCATCAAAGGAATAAGGCATGAAATTTCTATGCACCGGTCTATAATATTTTCCATCCAAATTTTTAGCCACATCACAGTCCCCTTTTTGATCGGAAAGAATTCCCATAGATTACATATTATCAACTGATATGTGAATTTTAAATTTTAAATTTTTCTTCTAATACCCATACTTCTTTCAATTAGAACACTGTAAGCATCTACATCACTTATCCCTAACATTCCCAATACACATACAATTGAAGAAAAAATATCGTACACATTGTAAGATCCAAAAAATCATGGAGGTATTTAATTGTTTAAATTTAGATTTTATATCTATTAATGTTGGGTAATTAGATTATTAATCAGTGTATTAGGAGGTTTGAGAGGGTTTTGGGTCCTCAAGACATGAATGAAAATGGAAACTGGGCTATTCTATATATGTCTCATAGTTTGCGTACAATTAGTGAAATCCCTACAAGGGGGGAATAAAAACCATGAAACCTTGGATAGTGGCTTATCAAATGCTAGGCACATGGATTTTGAAACTTTGAATTCCACCCTAGGTAATTGTGTGGCAAAAACCTTCTTACGAAGAGGCTGGAGCATGGCTGGCATACGGTTTGCCAAACCTTGCAGCCAAACCTTGCGCCCCATTAAAAAGTGTAAATATATGAAATTCCCCCAATTTTATTTTTATGTTATCACATTATTTTCATACCCTTTCATATACCTCAATCCCTAGTGATTATCCTAAACCATCAAGATCTCCCACAGATTGATCTCCCTCTTTTTTAGGTCATTTGGAGTACCGTTGTGTATACATAGAAGATCCATGTATATTGGATCTTCCTATTGATTCTCTTTTCTAGATTAGGTATTATAGATTTTTTCTTCTACTTAAAAATACCTAAAACCCCCTTTTATAAGTGGATCATAGGTTTATGTGTCAACGGATACTTGAATCAATATCTATGTCTATGGTTAAGGGTGAGTTCCTCATTGAATTGTAGGTAGGTGGTCTACAAGACATATCCAATAATCTTTATGTTGATTTGTGTTTACATGGTTGGGTGTTCCTTAATAATTTTTGTTTGTTATATTTCCTTAGTAAGGTTTTGGTAAAATGATTTCCTAAATGGGGATTTTAATGACTCACAATCCCCATGGGATTCGTTGATGCTGACTTAAACGGTTTAAGGTCTACCAATGGGGTGTGTCAACATTCCAAAACATGGTAAATAGTGATGTTAAGAATAGAGTTGATTTTTATTGAAATAGTATCATGGTAAATGATGAAATTCCAACATGATTTATAAAGAGGAAAAAATGTTGGATTTGTCAATTTTTTTTAATGACATAGTGATTGGTTGGATTAGTGTGAAAAGTTGTTGAATGTGTAAATGTGAATATGTCAAATGGATTAAGAAATTGTAATAAAAATGTGGAAATAAATTTCATCATATGAAATGATGAATGTGTTAAATGGTTTAATGCATGAGAAGTGATGAATAAGTTAAATGGGATGTTAAAGGTAGATGGTAAATGTGTTAATGGGTCATGGCATAATGATGAATCATGTGCTAATTGAAATGTGAAATGTTTATGTTATGTTTATTGTTTTTTGGTATGTATTATTATATGGTATATGTGATAAATGGATGAATAAGTATGTGAACATGGCTTCGTGGGTGGGATAATGAACCAATGATACTCCCACAATTCAATTGGACCAATGATCTGACCCACCCCAAAGAATGCATGGGATAGGGAGCCAGACTAATGGTATAGGCCTCTAATGGTTGCATTGGATGAAACTACCAAGACTGATGCTCCTAGGAAAGTGTGATGTATCTACTGTGAAATATTTTTCCCCTGTGAGATATGAAACCTAAACCGTATTCATGGTAACGAACTGGATTAGGCTATTTTGCAAATTATTTGAATGATTAATCCATGGAACCAGTTATGGAAATGTAATGAATAATGGAAATGATTGAGTGAGTATCAATAAATAATGAAACCTAAGTTATTCCTTATTAATATTGACATATATTTTCACATTCATGGACTATCTATGTATATTGGATATTTTTTAAACACCATTGCTGGTGGAATACTGAATTGTAATCGCACCCTACTCAGGCCGTCATTGGGTACCTAAACAAATTTCATGGTTTCATGTCAGGACAACTATAAAGGCCATGTACTAGGTATTTGAGTTAGTTAAGGGACAGACATGGATGGGGATACATACTTGGATTCATGAACTATTTTGGGGAGTCATTTTATTTTCTCTATTTTCGGTTTCTATTCATATTTGACACTATATCATGACATGGGATGTTTACTTATTTGGTAGTGTTTGTACCTTCTTTTGGATTTGGTTATCAATTCATGTTCCTAGATTATTGGTTGTTGTTTCCTTTGATTTACATATATTATCTTCAATATATTACTCTAAACAAGAGGCTATAATATCCCCATGTGATCTAGTAGACCCTCATTGCAAGTCGGCAACATGTGGTATATGTGGAGGTGTTCTTAAGGTCACTTGGAGACTCGGCTCGAGACACCATTTAGTGGATTCTGGGATAAGGATATTACAATGTGGTATCTAAGGTGGTTATTTTCTGTGGTCATGTTATTTTATATGGTATATGGGAGATTAGGATGTTTAAGGTCTTTCCACTGAGCTCATGAAATGGAGTATCTAACCCATGTATGATGGAAAACCTAGGTACCTATGGTGGGAATTTTTGTTCTTGAGATGTGTTGTTATAGTTTAATGATATATCACCATTGTGTGATGCACATGTTGTGTGATGTGACTATTTCATGATATTTTAATCATGGAATAAATGAAACAAGGATGTTCATTCATGCATCATTATAACCCCATGGGGATATTGGTTACATGCGTCCTGATTGGAACACATAGAATGGGGTTTTGGGACATTAAGCATTGAATGTATTTCACTTTCTTGAAAATTTGTAGAAAATGGTGTCCAATAAATATGATTATAGTGGGTGAATGAGAATAATGTTAAAGAATGGTTAAATAATTTTTCTTAATGAATGGTTAGAAATGAGTCAAAAATTTGGGTTGTGACATGTTGGGAAATGGGAAATGTGCCCAAAAATTGGAAGATTGTGTTTTAATGTGGAAATGGATTAAATAGTTTTATAATGAAAGACTTGTAACTATATAATTGGGGTGACACAAGTTTTCCATGACCCATGGTATAGATGGTACAGGGTAGTGATCTTGATGTGATATGGTCTGATGAGATAGTGTATACAAAACAAAATAGTTATGGGTAGTGAAGATATATATTTTGTAAAAAATATGCAAACTTTTTGTTATGTGTTTTAAGACTCATGTTTGGCATTGTAGAGAGATCCCGCCACTATTACGTTTGGAGATTGGGTGATAAGATTACATCACCAAGAACGATCCCCGGAAAGTGGAGAAAGAGGACCCAATGGACCAGGGAAATATATGAGAGGAGTAGATCTAAGAGAACATCACATGTTTTTTGAAGATGATAGAATGGGACCCAGGGCAGGTTGCACTAAGTAAGTATAAGTTGACTCGACGGTTTCAACTGTAGAACCCTCTGACCTTTATGGGAGAGGGTGGGATATAGGTGGTCAAGTTATTAATAGCATCCATCTAGAAAATTCATGATCACTTAGAGAATCCTCTTGATAAGAGGGTCAAGCTGGAATCCTACATGTTTCAAGGTATAGAAAAGTATTGGTGGGATATCATTGTTTAGACATAGTAGGTAGAGGGGATGATATGGAGGGGTTTCTACGAAACATTTCTAGAACATTACAATCCATAGAACCTAATATAGGACATGTATACAGAATTTATGAGGTTGACCCTGGGAACTATGCCAGTGATTGATTGTGAATGTCATTTCACAGACTTGTAGTATTTTTTCCCACCTTGGTGAGAGATGAGGTAGTTATGGTGTGAAATTTATAGGATGGACTACGACATGAGATCATGTCCAAGGTGAACATATTTAATCTAAAAAGGTTTCTGGTAGTGATGGATTAGGAACTTATCTCAAAAGTAACTCTCAAAGAGTCTTCTGGCATTGGAAATGAGGTTACAATTAGGTTATCTAGTGGCTCTACTTTTTATGGTAAGACATTCCATTTTTAGAGTCTCCAATAGTGTAGTGGTGGAAAAGGAAGTCAGAAAAAGGAACCAGTTTCTCTAGGTAGTGACAAGGTCCAGTGTTATCAGTGTGGTAGGCCAAGACATATGTGGGGTCAGTTCCCCCAACAGATAGTTTAGTTCCCTATATGTGATAGAATTTGGAATGTGGATAGGTTCTATAGAAATGATCATTAGTTGGGAAACAACAGAGGATCAAGGAATATGTAGAGTGAATGCAGGGGGTCTATTACCCCATATCACGTAGGTAGTTTGTGCTCACATAGTCATAACAGTTGAGGTAGTGAATGTGTTACTATGGGGTGAGAGTGTCCATATCAACAGTATAGAATCTCAAGCCTTTTACATAAAGTATTACATGATTTTAAGCAAAATTATCCATCAGAGTATATTCCAAGTATCTTTAAGTCTAGTGTCTTGGAATACTAGGTACATAAAACATAAAAAATGTGAAAAAACACTTCTTTATTTAATCTAAATAATTATCTCTTAAATTACTTTGAGCCCTTACATCTGCATAGGGTACCCTAGGGAACACATGAACAAAGGGATGATCTGAAAATCCCAGAAAGAGAATGAACATAAGGATACGTCTTAGGAACATGAATTAGGAGGCATGACATAATGATTTCCAAATCATGGAACATATGAAATAATGTCATATAAGCATGGGATCAAATAAACATGGAATCATATAAATTTGGAATAATCATAAAACATGTCTTTAGTATGAGTCAAGGCTAACCTCCAATCTCGTTTCCCATTTTAGTACGGGTTAAGGCTGACCGCCAATCCTATTTTCCATTTTTGTACGGGTCAAGGATAACTGCCAATCCCATTTCACATCGCATCTCATGAGACTTAACTTTACCCAATGTAATGGATAAATATCTGGGTTCACCAATCTAAAAATTTTCAGGAATATTATTGCCACATAAATAATGATATATAATCAACCATACATAAACATACATATACCCATGCAAAGAATTGAGTACCAATCATGACATAAAGCATAACAAATGAGCGTATCATGAAAGTGTCCATGAAAAAAAGGGATTAGAACATAAATTTAAGTTAATAAGGTAAAATAGGAATATAAAATGGTAAGTGGTGTCAAATAGAGGTGAAAACATATAAGAAATGTATTTGAGAAACATTATCATTAAAACATTTTTGTGCGGTTTTAAGGAAAATACTATAGTGATTTTAAAATTGAAAAGAGGAAAATATTTTTTATACTACCAGAATTGATCCAAGAATGTGTTAATAATAAAAATATTGATATTATAATGTCAATGGTGGCTTAAAAATTAGGATAGATTTCACTTGAAATTAGGTAAAAAAAACATGAGAAGTTCCCTTAAAATAGGTTTTCTTATCGGAATGTTCTAAGGAGGGAATCTTTTAAAAACATGTATATCCCCAAAAGAGATTAATGAATTGGTATTAATAGCTGAATCTAGTAAAAATAAACATCATTTATAATATTTACATAAATATATAAGATAACTCTACTTTGATATAAAGAAAGATAAGGAAACATGAATGAACAAAAAGGGTTCAGGTAGAATTCATTACAGTTTATTGGCATGGTGTCTAGAGTACCTAAGAGGGATTTATGAGAGAGAAAATGGGTTTATCATCACTTATAAATCATGAGGGAAGTATGGGGGAGGTTCTAAAACATAACCCATCATTAGGTATTATAAATAAAAAGGCATAGCATAGAGGACAATCTTGATTAAGAGAGAAATGGAGAAGATCCCTTACCTTAATTATGGTGGTGTTCTCCACTTGTAATTAATGATCTGAATAAATAATTTGGTTTATTAATTAACAATTATAGAACATATTATATATGTATTTGTTTTAGTATAATAATTTTAAGTTCATTTATAATCGTTTTGATTGGTTATGAGGTTCAATTTCATTGTTTGGGCTTGTTTGTTTACATGGTTTTAATGACTAGTTCGCTTATATTCATGTTAGGATAAACATGTATGATGAAAGTGGTTGTGAAGAATTGAATTTAAAAGATATTAGTGAACATATATGAGATTTAATGGTTTTAAATTTAATTTGGTTACTTAAAGTGAAGTCAAATTATTATATAAAACCAGAGTGACAATGGTTTTTGTTAATCGAGGGGTTTGATTACAAAGAACATGTTCTAAATTATAACTAAATAACATTTTTTTCAAAAGGATTAAAGAACCAAAAATAAGATATACTACATATATAATAATATGTTTCAACCATAACAAAAATAATTTCATGACCATAATTAATGATGATAATAGATAATTATAAATTGTTGTCCTTGAATGTGCTAAATTAGCACATCTCAAACGATGCTTTCATTTATTTCAAATAAAAGGTGGGAAAAGGGGTGAAGATAATGAAATATCACATTAGAATAATAACATTCATGTATATTTTTGTTACTAGAGTTATCATACTATTTGGGTGAAGGTATATGAGGAAAGAAAAAAAAAGAAAATAATTTAAAAGAAATGAAGGAATTGGAAAGAGGAATTTACCTCTTGAGACTTCCTCCTTTGATAACCTCTAAAGGGAAGAGGTTTTGGTATTTTGAAGAGGGTATAGGATTTTGGACGTGGGGTAGGATCTTGTGGAGATATTTGGGTAGAATATTGGAAAAGAAAAAGGAATGAGATTAATGGAGAGAAGAGGGAGTGAGGGGGGGGGGGGTTATAGTGGAGGAGAGGAGGGATTTCATAATATTATAATCATTCATTTATTATTTCTTCACAAGACAAGGAATAGTAATAATTATATGACCAAGAATAGTAATAAATTCATGTGATTTCTATAATTGGGTTATTATATCACTTATGATGTCAGTAAAAGTGGATTTGAACTATAATGTATTTATACAGTAAATTACTATATTATACTTTTCACTAAAAATTCTAGTATTTCAGAAAAATCTCAAAAATTAACCATAACTAGTTTTCAATGTGTAGAATCCAAAAATGAAATCCATTTTTCAAAAATAATTTTATAAATATGATTATTTTAATATTTAATTAAAATAAAAATTTATTATCAAAAACTAGTTTTAAAACATTCATTTACTTATTCTAAAATATAGGTATATCGTACTTTCAGCTTGAATATTATTTATATATAATAATAGGTAAGGTTACTATTCATTAGGGTATATCATAATTCATAAGGAAATGTTACTATTCCTAAGGTTAGGTTATTATTCACCAAAAATTAAGTTATCGGACTCCAAATAACTTACTGATTGCAACCATGCATGTCAAATTTTAGAAATTCCAAACACAGAAGTGAGAAACTTATGTTTAAATGTCACTTAGAACTTATTAGTTCATTATTTTGTGTTTTCTTGTGATTTTATGACATACTTATATGAATGGAATTTCCATTGAAAAACATTGGGTCATTACATTCTTCCCCCCTTAAGAAATTTCGCCCTTGAAATTTCCTTTTACATTCTAGGCCAAAAATAGGCGGGGGTACTTTTCCTTCATTGCTTCCTCCAGTTCCCATGTTTCCTCTTCATACTTATGGCTTCACCAAAGGACCTTGACCGGATGAGTATTCTTGTTGCGTATTACTCTGTCTCTATGATCTAAGATCTTCACTTTCTACTCCTCATAGGAAAGATCATCCTACAACTATACCACCTCTGAAGAGCGTCCATGTGAAAGGTATGGCATGTAATTCCTTAAGAAGGATGCATAAAATACATCCTGTACATTCAACATAGTAGTTGGATGTTCTAGATGATATGCCACAACCCCAACTCGATCAAGGATCTCGAAGGGGCCGATGTACTTGGTACTTAACATCCCTTTCTTTCTAAACCTCATGACCTACTTCCATGGAGATATGAATAGAAATACCATGTATCAAACATTAAACTCAAGGTCTTGTTAACAATTGCCTACATAAATCTTCTGTCATCTTTGGGCTACCATGATATGCTTCTCAATGTTTTTCACCTTCTCCACCTTTTCTTCAACCATTTTAGGTCCTAGAAGATTATGCTCACCGACATCATCCCAACATGCCGGTGTTCGAAACCTATTCCCATAAATGGCAACATATGGTTCTATTCTGATGCTTAAGTAGAAAGTATTTTTTGTAGGAGAATTAAACCAGTTGAATATATCGGTCCCATCCTCCTTTGAAGTCCATAGAACATGATCTCAACATACTTAGAGTGTATGCATTGTTTTCTCAGATTGGCAATCAGTTTGTGGATGATAGGTTGTGTTGAAGTTCAATTCAGTTCTTAGAGAATGATGGATATTTTTCCAGAACATTGAGGTGAATCTCAAATCATGATCAGATACAATAGATAATGGTACGTCATGTATCCTTGCCACTTATTTGATGTAAAACCATACAAGTTTATCCAATTAGAAGTCCTCTTGAATCGTGATAAAGTGATTTGTCTTTGTATGACGATCCACAATGACCCAAATAGCATTGTTTCCTCAAGATTTCCTTGGAAGTCCAATGAAAAAGTCCATGGTAATGTTCTCCCACATCCATGATGTTATGGTTAGTGGTTGCATCATCCCCTTAGGCCTTTCCTCATAGTCTTCACTTGCTAACATACCAGACACATTGATTTATATTCAGTTATATTCCTTTTCATATTGTCTCACCAAATGTTTTCTCAGAGATCTTGATACATCTTTGTGCTCCTTGGGTGGATATATAAGGTCGAGCTATGTTCATCATTCAATATCTTCTTTATCTCTATATTTGATGGTACACATAATCGTGTACCAAATCTTAAAAATCCTTCCTCATCAAATTTGAAATCGCATGATTTCCTATTTCTGATAGCTTCCACCATTTTCTGAATTTACAAATATTTTCTTTGATAATCCATTATTTTCTCCAAGAGGGATGGTTGAGAAATCATTTGAGAAAGGATTTATGATGTTCCTACCTTAATGATTCCTATGTCCATACTTTGAGAATATTAGAAGATCAGATCCTTTTCAATTCTCATCGTTGATTAAGATGCTTGATCCTTTTTTCGTATATCACCTGCCACCAGGTTTGCCTTACCAGGATGGTAGTGGATTGAGTAGTCATGATACATGATGAGCTCTATCCATCTTCATTGGTGCATATTAATCTCTTTCTGTGTAAATATATATTTCAGACTCTTATGGTCAGTATATATCTCACACTTCTCCCCATATAGATAATGTCGCAAGATTTTAAATGCAAAGACCACCGTCACCAACTCCAGATCATGCGCAAGATAATTTTTCTCATGGATTTTCAACTGCCTTGAGGTAAAGGATATCACTCTATTAGCTGGAATTAGAACATAGCCTAATCCCTTCTTAGAAGCATCTCTATACACCACAAAGAGTTATCCAATTATAAAGAGTGTGAGTACTAGCACAGAGATAAACCACTTTTTCAACTACTTGAAACAATATTCACATTCCTATGCTCAGAAAAACATTTCTCCCTTCCATATCAGCTTGTTCATTAAGTTTTAAAATTGTAAAAAGTTCTTCAAAAATAATATATAATACCCAGATAGACCCAAAATGCTGCGGATCTCTGTTACAGAAGTTGGCCTGTGCGACTCTTCAATTGCCTTCTTCTTGGAAGGGTCCACATATATCAATTTGCTGGTGATAACATTCCCCAATAATGATACTTCTTCCATCCATAAATCACATTTAATATACTTTTCATACAACCTCTCCCTTCACAAAGTCTTTAATATAGTATTCAAATGCTCCTCATGTTCCTCCTTTCTCTTGGATTATATCTGAATATCATCAATAAAGACTACCCGAAATTTGTCGAGGTAATCTCTAATGATTCTATTAATTAAATCCATGAAAATTTCTGGAGCATTAGTGAAACCGAAGGGAATCACTATGAACTCATAGTGTCCATATCTCATTCAAAAGCTAGTGTTGGGAATATCTTCCTTCCTCACATTTAATTGGTTATATCCCAACCGAAGGTCCACCCTAGACATATAATTGGGCCCACTAAGTTGATCAAACAAGTTATCTATCCATGGTAGGGGAAACTTGTTCTTTATCATGATTTTATTGAGCACATGATAATAAATGTAGAGGTTCATTGATATATCCTTCTTCTTGATGAAGTGGACTGGTGCACCCCATAGTGAAGCACTCGGGCGTATAAAACCCTTCTCCATATTCTCTTATAACTGCTTCTTTAGCTCTTCCATCTCTACGGTGGCCATTATGTAAGGTGTCTTTGAGATAGGAAGATATCCAGGGATAAGTTAAATTAAGAAATCAAACTCTCAATCTGGATGAAGACAAAGAAACTCTCCCGGGAATACATCTTTTTAATCCCTCATGATGGGCATGTATTCAAGCATGATCCTCTCCTTTGTCTCAATAATTTGAGCTAGATATGTCTGCTTACAAGGTAGCAATATCCACACTTGATATGATGATTCTAAAAGAGATTCATCTTCCTCCTTCCACTTGTAAAGAATTAGAGGATTCTTTGGGATGTGAAGAGTGATTTCTCTTTCCTGACAGTTGATTTTGGCTTTGTATAAAGATATCCAATTCATGCCCAAGATAGCATCGAACTCCACTAAAGGAAGTATGAAGAGATTTTTTGGGAGGTTTACTCCACAAAAATTAACTGGGGAGGAGTTATAAACCATGTATGCAATAATTTCCCCATTTTTTTCACACAAATAACGTTTCCTCTAAATTTTTTAGTGGAATTTGAATAGTTCTACCAAACATGCAAGATATAAAAGAACGCGTAGAACCAGAATCAAATAGTACATTCTCTATTCTTGAATAAATAACTAGTGTACCTATAACCACATCGTTGTTTATCTCTACCTCAGTTATAGAGATAGCATAAGACCTCCCTTGTTTCCTTGTAGGTTGTTGCTGATTGCCTCCGACAACCCTCAAATTTTGGAAATTGCTTGCATAATGCCCATTTTCCTTGTAGTGGTAACACTGCACTGTTGGCTAAGTGTTAATATGAACCTTCCTTTATTCTTAAAAATTGGAGTGTTTTTTCGTATCCCTTTGGCATTTCATGTTCATATGACAAAACATTTCACATTTGAAGCAATTCTTGGTTCCCTTCAGACAGTTACCAAGATGCTTCATCCCACAACTTTTACAAGGAGAAAACTCAGGCTTTTTTCCATCATGGAATTTGTTTGATAAACCACCCATGTTTTTCTCCATTTTCCACTTCTTATCATTGGGCCCATGAGACCATTGAGAGTCTCTAATATCCATTCCATGCTTGAGGGAACAACAGACAATATACTCATAACTGTTGAAGTCTCAAATCTCCAATTCTTTTCGTATAATTGACTTTATTCCACTAAATAATAGATCCACATTGCTTTCAATGTTCATAAAAAAGCTAGACGTGTACTTTTCAAGCCTCATAATTTTTTATGTATATTCCCTAATAGAATCATCTTCCTTCTGCTTGAGTCCAAGGAACTCTCTTTCCATCTTGATATGGAGGGTTGGAAGAAAAATATTTGTTAAACAACATCCTCCAGAATTCCCCCCAATCCACAGAATAAATTTCCTCTACAGGCTTTGTATTCTTGATTAGTGTCCACCATTGATCAGCTTCCTAGTCAAATTGATAGACCACCAGTATAACCTTTTCTTCTTCAGAGTACTAGAGGATATAGAAAATCATTTCAATGGAGTTAATCAATTGTTCCGCGAGGAGGGGATCAGAATATTCACTAAACATGGGAGGCCTTTTCCGCATGAAGGATTCTACAAAAACTTTCTCTTTCCTTGGAGGAGGATAGCTCTATACATGATTCAAGTTATTATTCATAACTCAATCCAGCCGGGAAAGTACTATCATGATGTTTTGAGCACTCGCTCCAGTCATATCTAGCATATCATTAGGGAAATATTTACATTTCCTATCACATTGGTTGTTAGAACATGTTCTTATATTTTTCTCCATTATCTAAAAAAAATGGTAATTAGAGGTCTTGAATACTTAGCTATTTAGCACAAAAAAGAAATGTTGAACATAAAAGAATAATCTTATAAATAATAAGTGTTGGGACCAAGTTGGATGGAGAAGGACTTTTGAAGAGTTAGCCTTTGCAGAGTGTTGTATTTTGTTGTCAAAGAAGATAAATAAATTCACTTTATAAAAGGACCAGAAACCAGAAGATGCTTTGTTGATATGTATTTCAAAAATATCATAAGTTAGGAGAACGTTTTATGCAAGCCTTATGAAGGAAAGGGGGAGAAATGATGATGCCAGCCATATAGAATTTTGATTGGAAGGAATGTTGTTGCTAGAAGATAAGGAAGTTTTAGTACTTCGCATTGTAACTCTGACGATGCTAATGCTGATCAATCAAAGGATATATATCACGATAGCAGATATCGGGATTAAAGATGAAGAATGGTTATGGGAAGCAGTCAAGATAGAAATGACAAAGGAACATACCATCTGAAGGAATCACAAAAGAATAGTTTAAGGTGGCACCGTTTTCCAGTGTTTGCCAAATTTTTGGGCCTGAAAATCGGAAAATGTAAAGAAGTGATTTTGGAAAAGGGAAGAAAGTGGCATGTAAGTCAAGAGTAGTGAACATGTTTTGGTGCGCAAGTATTGGCGTGAAAGTATAAGTGGCGCGTAAGTCATATTTCAAAGGTCGTCCAATCAAAATATGACAAAGGAAATAAAGTGGGGTGCAAGTTAGAAAGTGTCGCGCAAGTCAAGAGTGTTGTGCAAGTATTGGAACGTAAGTCTTGGCGTGCAAGTGCATGTTGCATGAAAGTCATATTCCATCATCATCATGTCAAAATATTACAAAGGAAAGAAAGTGTCACACTAGTGATGGAAGTGCGCGCAAGTGATGAAGCGGCACACAAGTGATGGAGCGGCGCACAAGTATTGGCGTGCAAGTGTATGTGGCGCGTAAGTCACCAAAATGCCTATAAATATACAACTAGCCTCATAATTTTTTAAGGATCAATACTTAAGAATTATCTTTGATATCTGGGCGCGCAAGTAGAGATTTGGGTGCACAAGTTGAGGGTTGTTAGAAGGCGCACATGTTGGGGACACGCAAGTTAGAGGTGCACAAGTGTTAGTTGGCGCACAGGATGCAAGAAGGCAGCGTGTCTGAAGGGAAGAACACACGTAGGTAGCACGCAAGAAGAGGTGCGCAAGTTGTAGATGCACAAGTATAGGTCACGCAAGTGGAAGTGGGTGCACAAGTTATTTTGTGCCAGGGGTTCCTGCCAACTTCTGCGTAGTAAAGTGAATAATTTCTTTGAAGGATTTGATTTTAGTAAGCTCATTAAGAATAATTGATCCATTGTATTACCCTATTTGTGCTAAGAGGGAGCACGCACGCTATTGGATTGTTTTCAAATTGCTACATGAGTGTAGGGGTATATCATACTCATTGTATTCCACATCAAAGGATTGTTTTCTAGTTGATTGTGTGGTACTAGATTGTTTCTGTACCATAAAAAAGAAATCACTACTCTTGTTGAGTAGTGAAACCTGTAAATATTGTGTTCATGTGGTTGTGTGTGTTCAGCAGGGAAGAAACTCTTTAACAGGAGGCGATGATTGTTTCAAAAAATGGGAAACCTAAAAAAAGATATCACTGATTCACCCCCTCCCCCACTCAGTGATACTTGGATCCTGACTGGGAACATCATTAAGTATATCCTAACGTGTGATTCCTTAGGTTTATATCTAGGTTACGATCAATATATATCTTAACTTATATTCTTATGGAATTTTTGTGCTTTAGTAATTGTTTGTATTAAGCACGTAAATCTACCAAAGCATAACCCCGAGGAGTGTCGTAACCAAGAGTGCAACAAGGCCCATTTTCATGTACGAGGATACCCCAGGTCAAGCCTGAAACTCCTTTTCGGAGCTTTTACTCTTAGGTACATCTATTCTAGTTCCACCTCTACCTGCTCATATCTAGACAATGATGTATTTTCTTGATAAACAACTAACTCAACACTCACCAAAATTTAGGCATTTTTTATATACTTAGTCTCATCCCTAAGGTTCTCACTAAGGATTATATTCCTAATCTCCAAAAATAACTAGACCATCCAATCATACCAACTATAGTGACCCAAGCCTTTTACATCAAACATTACATGATTTTAAGCATAATTATACAACATAGTATATGCCAAGGATTGTTAAGTATAGTGTCTTGGAAGACTAGGTACATAAAACATAAAACATGGGGAAAAAACCTCTTTATTTAATCTTCATAAAGTGATCCTAAATTCCTTTGAGCCCTTACATCTATATAGGGTACCCTGGGGAACACATGAACAAAGGGATGAGCTGAAAAGCCCAGTAAGGGAATGAACATAAGGATATGTCTTAAGAACATGAGTTAGGGAGGCATGACATAATGATATCCAAAGAATGGAACATATGAAATAATATCATATATGCATGGGATCATATAAACATGGAATCATATAACTGTGGAATAATCATAAAACATGTCATTATGACAGGTTAAGCCTAATTGAAAATCCCATTTCCAATTTTAGTATGGGTCAAGGCTAACCGCCAATCCTGTTTCACATCGCATCTCATGAGACGTAACATTACCCAACGCATTGGTGTTCTATCTAGGAGCACCCATATCATCATTTTCATGAATATTATTTCCTCATAAATAATCTTATATAATCAACCATACATATACATAAGGATACCTCTAAATAGAATTGGGTACCACAATCATGACAAAAAGCATAACCAATGAGCGTATCATGAAAGTGTCCTTGAAAAAGAGGGATCATAACATACATGGGCGTTCATAAGGTAAAATAGGAATATAAAATGGTAGATGGTGTCAAATATAATTTACAACATATAATAAATGTATTTGAGAAACAATAGCATTAAAACATTTTTGAGTGGTTTTAAGGAAAATACTATAGATATTTTAAAATAGAAAAGATGATAATATTTTATATAAAACCATAATTGAACCAATAAGGTTTTCATAATAAAAATACTGATTTTATAAATACAATGGCGTCTTAAAAACAGGATATAGTGCACTTTAAATTGGGTAATAAATTTGGGATGTTCCCTTAAGATAGGATTGCTTATCAGAATGTTCTAATGGGGGAATCTTGTAAAAAAATGTATATCCCCGAAAGAGAGTGATTAAAGGGTCTTCATAGATGAATCCTGTAAAACAAAAAATCATTTATAATATGTAAATAAACATAAAATATAACTCCACTTTGATATAAAGAAAGATAAGGAAACCCTAATGAACAAAAAGGTTTGGGTCGAATTCATTACGCTTTATTAGCATGGTGTCGAGTGTACCTAAGAGGGCTTGATGAGAGAGAAAATGGGTTTCTAATCACTTATAAATTATGAGGGAAGTATGGGGGAGGTGTGAAAACATACCCCATCATTAGGTATTATACATAAAAAAATAGCATGGAGAAAAATCTTGATGAAGAGAGAAATAGAGAGGATCCCTTACCTTAAATATGACGGTGTTCTCCACTTGTTATTAATGACCTGATTAAAACAATTAGGTTTATTAATTAATAATTATAGAACCTCTTATATATTTAATTGGATTAGTATAATCATTTTATGTTCATTTATAACCGTTTTGATTTGTTATGAGGTTCAATTTCATTGTTTAGGCTCGTTTGTTTACTTCATTTTAATAACCAGTTCACTTATATTAATGTTTGGATAATCATATAAGATGAAAGTGGTTGTCCAGAATTGAATTTATAAGATATTAGTGAAAATAAAAGATATTAAATGGTTTTAAATTTAATTTGTTTAGTAGAGTGAAGTGAAACTATTATATAAAACCATAGTGACAACCGTTTTTGTTAATCGGGGGGTTTGATTACAAAGAAAATGTTTTTATTTATAACTTAATACCATTTTTACAAAAGGATTACAGAAAAAACATGATATATTACATATATAATAATCAGTTTCAACCATAACACAAATGGTTTCATGACCAGAATTAATGATGATAATAGAAATTGATAAACTGTTGTCCTTGAATGTGATAAATTAGCACATCTCAAACAATGCTTTCATTTCATTCAAATAAATGGCGGGGAAAGGATAAAAGAAAATGATATATCCAATTAACATAAAAAACATTTTGTATATGTATGTTACGAGAGTTATCAGACTATTTGGGTAAATTGAGGTGAGGAAAGAAACAAAAAGAAAAGAACATAAAAGAAATGAAGGAATTGGAAAGAGGTATTTACCTCTTGAGACTTCCTCCTTTGAGAACCTCTTAAGGGGAGAGGTTTTTGTATTTTGAAGAGGCTAGGGGATTTTTTACGTGGGGGAGGATTTTGGGGAGATATTTGGGTTGAATATTATAAAGTCACAAGGCTTGAGAGTAATGAAGAGAAGAGGGAGTGTGGGGGGGGGGGGGGTTATGGTGGAGGATAAGAGGGATTTCATAATACTATAATCATTAATTTATTATTTCTTCACAAGACAAAGAATAGTAAGTATTACATGACCAATAATAGTAATAAATTCATGTGAGTTCCATATTTGGGTTCTTACATCACTTGTGATGTTAGTAATAGTTGATTTGAACTAAAATGTATTTATACGGTAAATTAATGTATTTTACAATTAACTAAAAATTCAAGTATTTCAGAAAAATATCAAAAAAATTCCCTAACCATTTTTTGACGTGTAGAATCCAAATATGAAATAAATTTTTTAAAAATAATTTTTTAATATTATTATTTTAATAATTAATTAAAATCATAATTTATTATCAAAAACCAGTTTTAAAACATTCATTTACTTATTCTAAAATATATGTATATCATAATTTCAATATGAATATTATTTATATATTATCATAGGTAAGTTTACTATTCATTATGGTATATCACTATTCATAAGGATATGTTACTATTCATAAGGGTAGGTTACTATTCAAAAAAATTATGTTTTTCTTATCGGACTCTAAAAAACATACTGATTGCAACTATGTGTGTCATATTTTTAAAATTCCAAACACAGAAGTAAACAAATTATGTTTTAATTCCACTTAACATTTAGTAATTCATTTTGTTGTGTTTCCTTTGGATTTTATGACATATTTATAAGAAGGGAATTTCCATTGAAAAAAATTGGGTCGTTACAAATAGAGTAGCACAATACCAAGAATTCAGACTAGGGCCCTGAGAAATGGGGTAGGCTAACTTCATGAAATTCAGTGTACACGTGGAGGTGGTGAGGCTGGTCCATCGACTGTGTGATTTATGATCCTTGAATCATCGACTATAGTTAGTGATTTATTCAATATGGATTTATTTAATTCTTTTATTTATTATCATTTTGTGGTTGTTCTTGGTCTAGCGGTGGAATGGTTGTGTGGGGTTATACATATTGATACACTATTAGTGGTGTGAGAAGAAAACATTGGGCAATATAAGGGGTGTGCCTTGGGTATTGGTGGATACCATTTTCCCTGGGATATACTCATGCTTAAGATGTCAAATTTTTATCATATTTTGGGAAATTATTGGTTGGTGTTATACCAGGCCCACAATGATTATTACTATCAAAGGGTAATGTTCACATCTCTCGAGGTGGGAAGCTATGTCCATCATGGTGAATGGGATGTTCAGGCAAGCTGTTCAGGGCTAGTTTGATAGTTGTTGGGTGATATCACAGCTCGAGTAGCTTGTCTTATGATTGATGATGATGGAGAAGAACGATTTCCTTTTCCTTTGGTGGTGGATTGGTTCCAGTATATGTTTCTCAAGGTTTCTTCCTTAGAGAGATTTCGAGTTCACAATAGAGCTTGTATCAGGAGTAGAACCAGTTTCCATTCCCCCATAGAATATGGAACAAGCAGAACTCTAGTAACATAAGACTCTGCTGGAGGACCTAGAGAACAAGGTATCTAATCATCCAAGCATGTCTCCTTAGGTATCTATAGTGTTTTTCACCAAGAAGGCTAAAAAATTAGTGTGGTTTTGTTTCAAATATAGGAGGATAAATGAGATGAAAGTAAATAACTGATAACCTATTCCTGAAATCGATGATATTTTTGACCATATGAGGGGTGCTACAGTGTTTTCCAAGATTGATATGAGGTTACGATATCATCGGCTATAGGTGAGACCTTCTAACGTACCACATAATAAATTCAGGAGGAGTTATGAGTTATATGATTTTGTTTCTATGATGTTTTGTTTGACTAATGTGTTATTAGTGTGCATGTATCTAATGAAATGAATCATTCAACCATATATAGATTAGTTTATAGTTATATTTTTGATGAAATATTGGTGTAATCTGCAACTCATGATGATCATTGAAAAATATCTTAACATTTCCCTAAGTGAACTAAGAGAGTATAGAATATACACCTATCTATCAATGTGTCATTTCTGGAATGATAAAGTATATTTATTAGGTCACATCGTCTCAATGGAAGGTGTGTCTATGAATCCAAATAATGTATTGGTTGTTTTCTCATGGGAGCAGCCTAAATATATTTTAGATGATCGGAGTTTTATAGCATTAGTTGATTATTTTTTAAGGTTAGTAAAGTATTTCTCATGTTTAGCGGATCCACATTATGGTTTGACCAAGAAGGGAATCAATTATTTTTTATCAGAGGCATGTGAGGATGACTCACAAGAGTTAAAGAAGTGATTTACAACTATTCTAATTCTGATCTTACCAAATCTAAGTAAGTAGTGTACCTTATTTTGTGATGCATCTGGTGTTGTAATTAGGGTGGTATTGATGCAAGATGACCAGGCAGTTCCTTATGGGATACGAAAATGGAGGCGTCATGAAATGAACTAACCAACTCATGATCTTGAATTTGACATAGTACATTATGCACTAATGATTTGGAGGAACTACATGTTGGGATAATGGATTATGGTGTATACCAATCATAAAAGGATGAAGTAAATTTTCACTCAATTTATTTGATTCATTTGAAGCAAATATGGGTTGAATACATGCAGTATTTTGAAATCGAGTTATTTAATACATCATGAAATGGGAATAGAGTTGTTTATGCCATGAGTTATAAGGCTCAAAATAAGAAAGTACATGAGTCTTGTACCGAGTATAGGATGGTGGATTTTTTCGATAAGATGCATATAGAGGTGTAGGATTTCCATGGGATGATGACCCTAGAATCCGTGTTAGTTGATTCCATGTTTTTGAGCCAGATCAGAGAGAAGCATAATCAATATCTAGAATGTTTATCTATTAAGGAATGTCCAAAAGGTGGGGAGTCACCTTCTTATTGTACTATTGGTATTGATGAGATCATTTATGTTTTTGGACATGTGGTTGTGCTAAAATGTATATGAGAAGAGTTAATGTGAGAGTTTCATGAATAAAAGTGGGCGGTGCATCCCGGTTTAACCAAAATGAATCATGATCTCTACAGGTAGTATTGCTAGCAAGGGATGAAGATGGAATTTACTAGTTTCATGGTGTGATGCCTTACCTATCAGCTATTGAAGGCTAAGAATTAGTGACTGGGTGGTTTCTTGTTTCCATTACCCATTCTAGAGTGAAAATGGGATGACATGACAACAGAATTCATAGCTGGACTCCCAACGATTCCATAGAAGAATCATGTGACCTGGGTAGATATGGATCAACTGTCTAAGGTGACTCAATTTTTTATGGTTAGAGATAATTTCACAAAAGATCAGTTGGGAGAGATGTATATTAACAAGAAATAATGTCTAAACTGGGTGTTATATACTATTGTTTCAGATCATGAGCTACATTTCACATTTCACATCTAGCAGTGATTGAAGAAGTCATTGGGTAATTGGGTGTTTTTATTACGACATTCCACTCATAGATAGATCGGAAGTCAGAGGGCACTATTTAGGTTTTAGAGGAAATGTTGAGGGATTGTGCCCTATATTTTAGTGGATTGTGGGAGAAACACTTACCGTTTGTTGAGTTTTTGTAAAATAGTAGTTATGATGATACGATTCATATGGAACTATTTGAGGATCTCTATGGTACACATTGTATATCTCCATTAAGTTGTATAGAGGCTAGGAAATCAAATTTTTTGGGACACAGTCTTGCCCAGGAGACATCGAAAAACGTTCAGTTGATTTATAAGCATATGAAAACTGATCAATGTTGGAAAAGTCCATATGAAGATATGATTCATATACCACTGGAGTTTTGGGTGGGTGATTGAGTGTTCATTCAGGTGTTGCAAGGTTGGGTCACCATTGCATTTCGACACATGGAATGTTGGAAACCATGTACATGGGGCCGTTTGAGATTTCAAAGATCATCAGACCAGTGACATACTGATTGGATCTTCCAAAGTGGTATAGTGGTATGCACAATATTTTTCATGTGTCATAGCTTTGGAAGCATCACCCTAACCCATCCCATGTGATCGGTGTTGAGGATGTTGAACATGAGGCTAATGCATCCTTCAAGGAGTATCCGGTTCATATTAAAGATTAAAGTGAGAATATGTTTTAAGGTAAGATCACACCATTGGATCAAGGGTGTTCTATGGGCTTGGGATATGAAATAAAAGAGAAATTGGGCTATTCTGTGCATGTTTCACGGTTTGTGCATGGTTAGTGAAAACCATGCAAGGGGAAAAGAAAAATCATGAAATAATGGACAGAGTCTTATCACACACCTGGTGCATGGTTTTTCAAAAGTGTGGTCCTCCATAGGAAACCACGAATCCTAACCCTTCTTGGGAAGAGGATGGCACACCTTTGTTACACGGTTTAAAAACCATATGGCCAAACTGTGCACCCCATTAAAAAGTGTAAATTTAAGAAACATCCCCCTCAATATTTTTATTTTATCTCATGATTTTCCTCCCCATTATTATATCTCCAGCCCTATTGACGAACCTAAACCCTCAAGATCTCCCAATGATCGATCTCCCTCATTTTTATGCCATTTAGAGCACCATTGGTTATGGATCAAAACTCTGTGTATGTCTAATCATCCTCTTGCTTCTCTTTTATGGATTAGGGTTTGTAGATTTTTTCTTCTTATTTCAAAGAAATTAAATTCTATTTTTCCATAGGATCTTAGGTTTAAACTTTAATGGGTACTTGGATTTGGATCTAAGGATAAGGTTAAGGGTGTGTTCATCCTTAGATTTGAGGTAAGTGTTATAGAAGTTATAACCCATAGTCTTTATGTTGATTTGTTCTTGAATGTTTTTGTGTTTCTTCATTCTTATTGTTCTTTAGATGTATTTTTTATGATTTTGGTAAAATAATTTCACAAATGGGGATTTGAATTCATCATGATCGCAATGGGATGCATTGAGGTTGACATAATTGGTTTTAAGGCCACCCATGGGGTGTGCCAACCTTCCCAAACACGGTAAATGGTGATGTTAAGAATAGAGTTGATTTGTATTGAAATAATGTTGTGGTAAAGGATGAAATAGTAACCTGATTAATAATGAGATAATAATGTTTTATATCTCTAGTTTTTGATAATGACATAAGTTATTTATTAGAATGTTGTGAAAAGGGTTTTAATTGATAAATGTGAATGTATCAAATGGATTATGAAATTGTAATGGAAATTCGTAAAGGAATTTCAGCATATGAAAAGATAAACGTGTTCAATGGGTTAATCCACGAGGTGTGATGGATATGTTAAGTGGGATATGAAAGGTTGATTGTAAATGTGTTAATGGGTTAATTCATAATGATGAATCATGTTCTAATTTAAATGTGAAATTTTAATGTAATGTGTATTGATTTTTTATATGGATTGCGATATGGTATATCTGTTAAATAGATGAATAATCATGTGCACATGGCTTGGTAGGTGCGATAATAGACTAATGATCCTCCCACGGGTTGGTTGGACTGAAGCTCTAACCCACCCCTTAGAATGCATGGGTTAGGGAGATGGACAAATTCTTTGTGCCCCTGATGGTTGAATTGGATGGAAATACATGGACTGATGATCCAAGGTGTGTGTGATGTATTGACTATGAAATATTTATCCCTAGTGAGATAGGGAACGTGACTTACTCCCCTATGCATGGTAATGGAATTGCTTAGGCCATTGTGTAAATGATGTAATTGCTTAGCCCATGGAACCAATAATGGAAAGGGAATGAATAATGAAAATGACTAAGTGAATATTGTTAACTAATGACACTCGAGTTATTCCTTTTTTATATTCACATATATTTATACTTTCATCCACTATCTATTTAGACTATATATTTTGTAGACATCGTTGGTGGTGGCCTATTGATTTGTAATCATAGCCATCTCAGGCCACCTTTGGGCACCCGAGTAGATTTCATGGTTGTAGGTCTAGACAGGGGTAAATGATTTATGATTGGTAGTTGAGTTTGGAAATGGAAGAGCATGGATGGGGATCCGAAATTGGATTCAGGACCTGTTTTTGGATTCAGTTGTTTGTCTCTTTTTAGGGTTTCCATTCACATTTGATATTAATATCATGACATGGAATGTTTACTTATTTGGTTGTGTTTGTATGTTTTTGGGGATTTGGTTATCAATGTATGTTCCTTGTTTATTGGTTGTTTTTTATTTGTTATATATATATACTAATTTTTGTGGATTACTCTAGAAAAGAGGGTATAGTCTCCCCATGTGATTTACCTGACCCTTGAATCTAATTAGCAGCCTATGGCATACAGGGAGGCATGCTTGAGGTCACGTGGTGACTTAGCTTAGTGAACTATTTAGTGGCTTCTGAGTGGATGAAATTTCATGATTTCATACCCTATTTTCAATTAAAATTTAAATTCACCAACAACAAGAAAAATTTTATCAAGGAGGGTTGAATGAAGATAAAATTCCACTATATTTCTAGAGAAATACCCATATCTGGTCCTCTCAGTTTTTCTGTCAACCTTAATCAGAGTTCCCACCACCAAGGCTATATCCCAAAGGATGCTAGCATGCTAGAAGAACCAATTTAGCTCTTTTACCCAAATACAAGACTAAAACAAAGAGTTTCTTGTTTGTAATGGATCAAACCTGGGGTACCAATTATGAAATATCAGTACCTCTGGATTGAGATTCTCAAAAGAAAAACACCATACCCATAATTTTAGTTCCAATGAAAAGAAAGAAATATATATATAATCCTCACCTAGAGATACAATGTGGTAGGTATCAAAATCCCAAACCTTGAAGAAAACACCTCCTTAGGGATTATATATTCTAGGAATTCCTCCTCGATAAGCAATTAATCCACAATATGATTAAGTTTTTATAATAAATATATTTTAAAAAATAAATATACTATTTGGATTATATCATTATGAGTTCTTTTTTAGTGCTGATAATGACTGATATATATCAATAAATTATTTTTTTCCACTGAAAAAACCTCTCATTATCATCTCTTTTTTTGAAAGCGCTTCCAAAAAAATTAATAGTTCCCATAAAAAGATCCTTAACGAGTCGTATCCTTTCATTCCTCCTAGATCTTGTGGAACCCTACAGTTGCTTCCACTACCTTTCTCATTGAATCTTGTCACCATCACCACTCTCAACAAAGAAATCTTATCCCAAGCTAAGGTATATGTTCCAATTTATTTTGTCTTTCAATGGGTCAGTAATATATTGATATTTGATGAATCCATCATCCAATTTGAACCCTTTTTGGTGGTTCAACAATAGCAGGTGTGATGTTTGGAAAGTATGGCAATTCAACCTTGGTAGGCCCAACATCTGGTGGTTCTGCCATGGTGGAATGGTCTACATCTCGGTCGCTCTCCCACAATTGATACCCCCTCCCCTCCCACCCTTTCCACCATCCACCATCCTCCACCCACACTCCCACCACACCGCCTACCACCCTCTCCCTCCATTTTCATTGTTTACCGCCCACCACCCCTCCCTTACCATCATCCGCCACCCGCCGCCCCTCATACCAAGACCCCTCCCCTCCCTCCTTTGTTGTCATCCACCACTCACTGACACCCTTATTACCGCCCTCCACTCCCTACCCCTCCCTAGACTTCATCTGCCACCCATCGGCCCTCTCTTGCTGTTGACCACTACTGGCCACCTCCCCCTCCTATTGGCCGCAACCCAAATTGTAGTTAGGTGTTGTTTTATTATATTATTTCTAAAAAATATTTATTTATTGTAATTAATTATTTTCATTAATTTTCAAAAATTACCTAATTTTCAGATCCATCATTGTTTTCTGCCCTCAATTACATTTTGAGATATTTACATGGGTAATTACGCTTTTTTATAACCATGTTTCTTCTATGAAATTTGAATTTTTTTCCAATGGGTTATTTTAATTTGATAATGGAAATTTTAAAAAAATTATTTCATAATAATTACAATATATATAATGTTTTTAAAAAATTATATAAATAATTATGAATAAATGTATTTATTTATATATTAATAAAACTATAATAAATATATTCATTGTATTTATAATAATATATAATTATATATTAATAAATATATATAAGTATATAAATATCTATATAATAATGTGAGTAAATATAATTATATTAATATATTCATAATTACATAAAAATATTTATAAATATATTAATTTATAACTATAACTATATATATATATCTAAATAATTATAAAATTATAAAAAATATAGTTGTATATTAATAAAAAGGTAGAATTATATATAAATATATAATTAAATAATTATAAAATTAAAATAAATATATTAAAATAATTAATATATATATTTTATATACAATAAAATATACTCATATCTAAACAAATATATAGGATTATATATAAATATATATATATATAAATAAATATATAATTATATAAAAATAATTTCTAATATATTTATTTATAATTAGAATTATATATATATATTAAAATGTTATAATAAATAACATTATTAATATTGATTAATTAATTTATAGTCGACATGGCACATATCAGGTAGTGATCTCTGCATGTATGTGACATCTTATGGTAGGGGGATTGGGAGTTTGATTCCCTACCACAACATCCCATTTATGGGGGTAGGTGTTTGACCACTGTAGCTATAGTTGTTGGAGAACATTTTAGGTGGATGAAATAATCCATGATTGCATCTTGTTGAAACAAGGGTCACTGATGGAATTTTTAGGGAAATACAGTGACTGTTAGCGGGTGTATACTCAATTTGTTCTGGAATGAATAAATGGTGGTGGCGGTTGGTGGAGACCTTGGACTGTTGTTGGTGAGGGTAGGCAACCATTGGGGGTTGACGATGATGGATGATTCGAACTCAGAAACCAGTGGGAATGATGAATACAAAAAGGGAAAGAGTGGGAGGTGCTAGTAAAGAAGAAATTGTGGACGATAGTGGCGACAATCGTTGTAGTGATGATTGTGTCGCTACTATGGTGAAGATGGCTGTGTCGCATCTAGATGGAGCGGTGGTGACGTTTCTACAGGGCAAAAAAAAAGTGACTACCTTTGATGGAAATGTCACAAGTAATTGTGGGGTGATGCGAATTATCTTTGGGAAGTAAAATAAATGGGTCATGTGCCCACTAGGCCTTCGAGCCATCTATATATTAACAAATAAGGATTAATGGGTGGGTTATCCTCTTGGGGTGTTATGACCAGCTTTTTTGACCTAGGTGTGAGGTGTGTTTAGGATTAATATAATTGTACCCCCAAACACGTGATATATATATATATAAATAAATTAATTAAGTCATAATTAACTAGTAAATATGGACAATAAGTTTTAACTACCTCATTATTATTTTTAGTAACTTAGTAATAATTATGGATTAATTAATATTAAAAATTTGCTACTAGTTGATAATTACATGTTAATATTAATCATTGTTAAATAGTTATTAAATAATTGATAAATATGATTTATAATTTGTAATTAATTAATAAATAGACATAATTAGTAATTTAAAGATAATAGTGGATTAATTAATATTGAGTATCGCATAGTATAATTATTACTTGTTAGTTTTAATCTTAGTTAATTAATTACGATTTAGTTAATAAACATGAAAAATATTTTTTAATTATTATTAATTATTAATTATTTACATATAATAATCAATATTTATTATTGGATAATTTATTAAAATATAAATAATAACTATTTAGTAATAATTTATTATTAAAAAATATTATTAACTAATAATTAGAAAAAATTCGTAATCAATGATCATAATTATTTATTATTAATATAATTAAATTTTTTTTTAACTAGTTTAATTAATAATAATTAGGATTAATTAGTAATTTCTTATTTTTTTGAATCGATTACAAATTAATATCAAATTAGTTAAAAATAATAATAACTTATTAGTAATTTCTTATTATTTTTTTTATTAAATATATTATCAAATTTATTCATTGCTAAATAATTTTTTATAGGTTTTTGATGAACCATATGGTGTAAAAATCTATAAAAATATTATTGATTTGAATTATGAAATATTAGACAATATTGATTTCATCGACTCTATTGATTGGATAATATATCAATGAAAAATACTTATCACAGAAAATTATTACCATGTTTGTACAAAAAACAAATTTATAGTCATAAAGAAAAAACACAGATAATTATACCAATGTTAAGAATAACAAATACCATTGTTTATAAGCCACCCATATATCGATCTATCTATTCCATAATTATCTTCCAATATTAAGATGCAAGTTTAATGAATTTCTTGCATTACCCACATGAATTAGATTTTCACTTCAGTCACTGAAATTTAGTCTTGAGACCGAAAGCCTTTTCCTTTTCAAATTTTGGGTTCCACCTGTTTGAAATAACCTTTTTTGGATTTAATTATTTTGTTAAATATTAATAATTCCAAATCAAATAGAATTGAAATGAATAAAAAATTGATGGACGTGAATTGTATGAAAAAAGACTATGAAGATTGGGTGAAGGAGTTTATCATATTTGTAAAAGAGCGTGCATATGACCCTTATAAAATCCTTTTTCCATGTTTATTCTAGAGTTATTCAAGAATAATTAGTCCAAAGGAGTTGGAATACCACTTGATCTTCCATCTAGTAGATCGAAGCTATAAATATTTGACTAAACACGGGGAAAATGTGAATGTAACTTGTGATCAGGATAACACTAGTGAATTTTATGGATCATCTAATATGATTACAAGTGTGGAAAATGAAGAAGATTGTATAAAGGATGTGATTATAGTTGTGAATGATGATGGTGATCATATTGATGAAATGAAAATATTAGTTTAATATGAAATTTGTGATTGTCCAAAATTATTTGAGATGTTAATGAATTGTGAAAAGATGCCATTATATGCAGGTTGTACTAAATATACAGCATTGTCAACCATATTGAATTTGTAAAATTTAAAAGCAAAAAAGAGATAAAGTGATGCTAGTTTTACTGAACTACTTTCTCTCTTGAATGATATGATCTTGGAAGATAGTGAGATTCCATACTGAATATATGATGCTAAACGAAGATAATGTTCAATGTTTATGATCTCTGAAATAATAATTTCTTATACAAATGACTAAATATGATTTTTCAAGCATCACAAATCACATAAAGAATTTCCAAAGTGTGGTGCTTCTTGATACAAGAAATACGAATTTGGTCTATCAAAAATTTTATAGTAATTTCTAATCATTCTGAGTTATAAGTGTGTATATGAATGTGAGGACACTATATGAAAATTTACATGGAATGTAGATACAATAAATAAAGACCGACACTTTGTTACCCAATAGAATCTCCTCGGTTGAAGAGAATAGATAATGAGTCACTTAAATTTGGAAATGAGTTGAGAAATATTTTTCATTCACTATCTATAGATGGAGTAAATCATTTTATTTTTCAAAATAGAACATATTGTACATGTCTAATTATGTTGGTAAATTATAACTTGACACTGTGGTTTTTCATGAAATTAAAATACATTATATTATAAATGCATATATCAATAGAAAAATAATTGAGTAATGATATTGATGTTTATTTGGATCCATTGATTAGAGTTTTGAAATTATTTTGGAATTCAAGTGTTACATTGTATGATACATATAGAAATGAATATTTCACATTGAGAGCCATGTTGTGTGGGATGACAAATTAAAATTTTTCTTTTGGACATTTTTTAGGATATATCAATAAAGTAACATAAGGGTGTCCCATTTGTGAACAAGGAGCACAACCAATTAGGTTGAAACATTCATCAAAGACCATGTTTCTAAGACACCATTGATTTCTAACCCAGAAACATAAATACTAATCGTGGACAACATCATTTCATGGATGCTCATAAGAATGTAAAACACCATATCCACTAATATGTGATAAACTATTTGAGAATGTAAAAGACATTAACATTGATTTTGTTAATCTTTTTTTGAAAGACCTTATGAAAACTGGTTGGATAAAGATATCAGTTTTTTTGAATCACCATACTGGAACTGTCTGTACGACTGATATTTTCTTATGGTTATGCATGTTAGAAAACACAAATGTGATAGTTTCATTCCCATGTTAATAAATAGACATAGAAAACAAAGTATGTAATTAAGGCTTGTTTGTACATGATTGATATGAGAACACATGAAGAGTTAGTTCTATTAAAGGGACACACATGGAATTTTCTTCCTCCAGCTAATTACACTCTTTTCATGAAGGATATTTATCAGTTTTGAAATTTCTAAAATGATGTAATGGTTATATTGGGGTATTCATTAAATATAAATAATGTCACTTTCATTAAGGATTTAATGTCAAAGGGTATAAAATCACATGATTTTTGTGTATTGATGTAAGATCTAATGCTTGTATCTTTATGTTGTTTTTTTCCAAGAATGTCCATCATACATTAACCAAGCTCAGTTTCATTTTCAATGGTATATGAAGAAAATTTATAGACCAAGAGAAATTTCCATCCATGGAAAAAAAACTTCCATCATATTATATGAATTGGAAATGTTCTTCCCATCAACATTCTTTGATCTGATGGTTCACCTGATAGTTCACTTGGTGAGAGAGATTCAAATATTTGGTCCTATACATTATAGATAGATGTACCCCATTGAACGGTACATGAAAATTTTGAAAGGGTATGTCAAAAATCAATGTCATCTAGAGGGTTTTCTTGTGAAGCGATATATTGTTGGGGAATTCATTGAATTCTATAACAACTACCTATCTAGTGTGGAAGGCATTGGTCTACTGAAATGTCATCACACTGGAAAGATTATGGGTGAAGGAATTTTTTGGAATATATGTTTTCAAAATCACTATTTTAGATCAGGATATGGCACACCATTACATTTTTTATAAATGCTTAGGGTTTTCCAAATATTTTGATACCCACAAAGAAATTATTCAGCATTTCAATCCATCATGGGATGAAATATGGATATCAAAACACATAATCAATAGTTCATAAAATGATTTCGAGAATGTCTTTTTACAAAGTCAGATAAAAATCCAAATTCAATTTCAAAATGATTTGGATGGATAGATAGAGGACCATATTTTCAGGTATTATTTTATAATGGATATACATTCTATACTAATGAACATGATAAATGCATTAACATGAATAATAGTCAAGTTAAACTTTTGGCCAAATCATTTCATGTATCTTGTTCCATGAATTGAAATCCAATTTATGTGAATATTACATACTTTAGAATCATCAAACAAATATGGGAGTTGTATTATACTACTTTCAAAGTGTCAATTTTACAATGAAAGTTGGTTGATAACATGAGTGATATTAAAATATATGAAATGGGAATCATGAAAGTGGATATCATAAATGAATGGTATAAACATGAAATTTTTATAATGGAATCAAAGGAAGCTCAGCTATTTTGTGCTCTAGATCCCACAGACCAAAATGGTCATTTTTTCTGTTATCGACCCAAACCATTGAAGGGTCAAATGAAAATTCAACTTGGTATAACCCTTTCATTAGGATGTTTCAATAATTTAACAGTAGTCCCAAGGTATATATGACCTCATATGCCAGAGGAGACCACAACAAAGGGATTTAGATATTCGATAGTGGGGTCAAATCCTTTCAACCATAAAAATAGGGAGTTCACTAATCAGGTTATATTTTTTGAAATGTATATTATGTTACCTAATGTTATTATCTAGTCACTTCAGAAATTATGTAATCTAAATAAAATATTGAATCACTTCTACAGATAATTACTCATGCACATGATTATTCTCCCAATCCGAAGGAATAATAGGTTTCTCAACTAACTCCTTCTCCAAATATAGAGGAATAATGATCTTATACACATGCTGATGCTACCAATCTACAGGAACAACATATTTATGATGTTGAAATACATAAAATGATAGACGATTAGGAACTGATAATACAGAAAAAATAGGAGCTTTATAGCATGATGATGTTAGAAAAAATTATTAATGATAAAAGAAAAGGCATCAAATTTTAGGTCAGATATAATGAACACGACCATATTTTTATCCCCAACAAGGCCATGGTTAGTAGTTTTATTAGTATTATCACTCAGAAGATTGTGCTGATTGATGTAGATTTGTGGAACCATGCCACTCCGGTGTTTAAGGTTGTTATTTTGTAATAGAACGGGGTAACATTATGATATCATTTATTTATTTTACTAAAAAATAAAATAATGAGACATTGAACTACTTTTCATTATCCCTTTTTAGAGTTCATTTATAATAGATAACACCCATAAGAAAATTGTACTAATTATTAATGGAAAGGATCCTAGAGGGTTTCTTACAATTCTAACGAAATTTTTTCTCAAAGTTATTGAAGTGAAAATAAACCCACACCCACAACATATGAACGCATACTTGATAGGACAAGAAATTTGGGATGCATTTACTAGGAATTAGGAAGAGATATTTTTATAGGTACATTTTGGTTGGTAAAACATTGTTTGAAAATACATGTATTAATCTCTTTGATTAATAATTTTTAATTTATTAAAGGGAAACTAAGTGATAAAAATATTATACAGGTAGCCAAGACAACATAACCATAATGTAAATCTAGGATGGGGTATACATCTCTTGAAAATAATTTGGAACATATTTTAAATATATCAAAATAATTCTATGTGGTAGGAAACAGAAAAAATAGTTATCTTCCTCAATTTATATGAATATTTATGAATCCTAATTCATAAACACTTATATACCACATCATCTTCTATGGAAGGAGGAATGTGTAAAAAAACATGGGATACAAATAGATGAAAACACGCAAAAATTTTGGGAATCATGTGTAAGTATTACATAATAAAAATTTCATTTTATTAAATTTCTATAACATAACAATGACTTCTTATTTTAATATATTTTCTATAAAAAATAGACACCAGAATCTTAAATATTTGTACTATATGAACACCTAATATCAGTGGCCTTGATGTATCTAGAGTAGTATGGTCATGTCAGAGGTGTGGGTTTTAGGGTGACACCAAGAATATATTTTGACAAAAATAGAACATGAGGATATAGAAAAATAAATGGAAGAGATGAATGCATGATTGTATACCCATGAAGAAAAATTTCATTTAAAGTATAAGTTGCTACAAAATTCTATGCGGGAAGAAAAGAGAAGAAACAACTAAAGAACCACAACTGTATGAAGATCCCACCGTACCCCACTAGATTTGAGGTGAGACATTCCCCTCAAGGAGTTATCTTAGATAAGGTAATCAGTTTTCTCACAAATGTTTTCAATGAAATGTGAATCAGGTAGGCAGTGATACATTTCTTGTATTGATATTATATAGGGTAAAAATAAATATGATTTATAGCTAACAACACCCACCAATTTCCTTGTATCAAGGGATACAATGTTCAATATCCAAGAAGACACTCTAAAAAATAGACAACATCCAAGAAGTCATGTGAGAGTGGGGATTTTAATAGCTCATGATCCCAGCACCGAGCTACCTATTCCACTTGTTGACACAGATATTCATATAGTTGATCAAGCTATTAAAACATTCATTGCATGACTATTAGATATTGTAATAAAACAATATGATAAAGCAGAATTTATTTCAAATTTATTTTTCATGCTAAAACATTAATAATTAATGAAAATTGGTTTGAACTAATGAATTTTATTACATATTGACAAAGGGAAGGGGGTGAAATGAAAGGTTAATCAGAACCATCTAAAGGTTAATCCCACTGATCAAAAATATCTTAAAAAAACATTTACCATGCCCATTCAAAATCCACATTTACTAATATTGAAGGATGAAGTGGATACAAAGTTACAAAGTTATTGTAATCGTATAGTTGATTTTGAATAAAAAATTCATAGAGATTCCAATACCAACTTCACTACCTTTGATAATGTAATTGAAATCCTAAATTATAAACAGTTCAGTGTCTCATTTATAAATGTATACATGAAGTGTGTTTTCTTGATTTGTTTTACCAATAGCTGATTTATTATGTTAATTATGACTAAATATAATTCATATTTCTTCAAGTATATATATATGAATAGCAATTTAAGGGATTACCCCATGAACATAAATATGGACACATTTTTCATCACGTCACTTCTACAAACCAAACAAAATGGATTGAATTCAAATTGATGTAATAGTGGAAAAACTAGCCAAATCATTTAAAAGAAAACATATGGATGACATAAACTTATTAATAACAATGAAATAGGGGTAAGAATTTTCAATTTAAACATATAATATATATTTTTTATTCCCTTAATTACTTATTCTATTTTTTTTGGAAACATTGGGTACACATTGTGGTTAATTAAGATACTCCAAATATTTATTTCCAAGATTCAATAGATGGATACCTATAAAACCAAGAACGCATGATGATATTTTTCAATTTGTAATACAATATATCAAATATTTTAAAACTAAAAATCCTTTTATATATTTTATATTAAGTTTTAATGATAATGTTTTTATGATAATGTGGAGTTTAAATATCATGAAAATCATGGAATGAGTAAAGTCCATGAATATAGGGAGCCTATTTATTTCTACAAGTGGATAAGTATCAGAGTATATATAATAATATTTCTCTATAAAAAATATATCAAAACAATTACTTATTTTTATCAATGTTTTTTCTGTTTATCAAACTAATATATAGTAATTATTGTGGTTATTATGTTTTTAAATATAAGAGAGATATCATATAATATCAACAAACTAGCATCCACAAAGAGGTATTTTTGAAGATAATTACTATTTCATTTAAAATATTTCCTCATCTTCTTTGTATTTAAAATTTTCAATTGCTACTATGATTGTCAAAAATCCTTGTATTCACAAGAAAATATGGTTTTTTTGAAATTAATGGGAATAATAACTAATGTTATAATTTAAAAATATATCATGATGATATTACATCCATCTTCTTATTTAGTTGATTTTATCATCATTTTATTGACTTATATTTGTCAATTTCCTCATAATTTCTACCTGATAATTATTTTGTTTATTTTTAGAGAGATCATAGAGAAATAACTTCATCAACAAAAAATATTCACTCTTGTACTATGATCTAGCACTCAATTCGATATGCAGTGTAACCGGTATGACTCGAATTGTATGAATTCAGTTAAAAATTAACATTTTATTAATGTATTGTTTTATATTAATGATTGATTGATTTATTTATAGTATTATTAATATAATAATTGTTTTCTTATATTGTTAGATTCTTTTTTTTAGTTTGGGGTTGTTTATTAAAATATGTTCATGCTCGTGCGAGATCAGAATTTGATGCTAAAACTAAAATAATGACAACAAGGAGATGGGTTTAGAATATATAAAACCACCATGAAAAGATGATTTCATGCTACATTTTAAATTATTTTTTTAATCAATTTATCTACTATTTGTTAGTTAATTATCTAATACGTACTAATTTGTTTTCACCGATCTTTTGGAAAGTAATATTTTTATTTCAAATATCTCCAAAAAATGAAAGAAAATAAAGAAAATATTCCTTTCTGAAGAAAGATGAAACCCCATACTACAAAATATTTGTAGTGTTTCAAGGATCATGAGGTTTTACTTAAATCCTAATGGAACATGTTATCTATTTTTTAGCTTTTGGATGATAGTATAAATTTAAACACATATTGCACACTCAATCATCTACACCTCAATCTCATACACACTATTCTCAGTATGACTCAAACTTTTTTTATTTTGTTTATAATTTATATTTTTGTCCAATAGACACATCACATAATCAAAACCAAAAAATGTATTAAATTTGTTTTTATAATTTAGGAAATAAATCCATAAGTTATTTTTAACATGTAGGAATTTTCCTCACAAAAATATGACACACTGTGTGTCCGATCTGACTTCATGTGTGTCATTTAAATTAAAATTTACATTAATTTTAGTAAAAATAAAAATTTACAAACTGAAAACTATAAAAACCTAGTCAAATTGTGTTTATACTTTAGTAAAATCATCCATAATTCATTTTTGACATTTATAAATCAACTCCACCTCAATATGACATACATTTTGACATATATGACCCAATGTGTGTCTTTTAATTTAAATTTGACATCAATTTTATTAAAAAGAACAAGATTCAAGTTGAAAATTGAGAAAAAAAATTATTATTTATTTGATACTTAAGTAAAATGATCTATAGGCCATTTGGGACGTGTAGGAATCAACCATACTTCAATCTGATTCATGGTGTGACCGATAATACTCAAAATGTTTCTTTTTACTTAAAATTGGAATTAATTTTTGTAAAATAAACAAGTGACATACTAAAAACTAAGAGAAAAAATTCAAATTGTATTGATACATTGGGAAAATTATCCACAATCCATTTTTAAAGTGTAACAATCGACTGCACCAAAATATATCACATGGTGTGATTAGTATAATTCCAAGTGTGACTTTTTATTTAAAATTGACATGAATTTTAGAAAAAATAATAAGTGAAATACTAAAATTTGAGAAACATGTTTGGAAGTATTGATAAGTCATTTGTAACATGTAGGAATAATCCACACCTCAATATGACACACAATGTGTCCTATATAACTCAAACTGTGCCTTATTATTTAAAATTGACATTAATTTTTTAAAAAATATAGGTGACATACTGAAAACCAAGAAAACACATTCATATTATTTTTATATTTTAGAAAAATGTTCCATTAGTCATTTTTCACATGTAGGAATCAATCAAACCTCAATCTGATGCATGGTGTAATTATTATAACACTGCTATAAAATGTGACATTAACATCATTAGTAAAAGGTCTTTATTATTGCTTAATAAAAACTAAAAATGAGAGTGATGTAAAAGTGTGGCCTTTAACAGAGTTCGTAAAAAGTGATGATAAAGGACCCCTTTATCAGTGCTTTTTTGAGCACTGATAAAGGGGGCCTTTATCATTGATTTTTTAGTGATGTTAAATGCCACCTTTATCAGTTAATTTTTAATGCTATAAAATGATCCCTTTATCAATGCCAAAAAAGTGCTGATAAATGCCCTACTAATAAAGGGGGATATTTTTTTTACTTGAAGCTCTTCCCACTCCAACTCTTATCTGTGCTTCCCACCCCACTTTATCAGAACCCCCTTATCAGCGCTTTAGATAATTCCACCCTCCCATACACACCCCTACCGCCAATGATATTTATGCCTAAGACCTCCAGCTCACATGCCAACACCTTTTCCACCCCCGAAATATTTTTTTTCCATTTTATATTATATCTATATACTTATATATATTTCATTACATTATTTCAATATATATTTCAATATATTAATATATAGGTTTATATATATAGTTATATATATTGTTAAATACAAATATAAAATATGTTATTTTTTGTGTATCTGTTTTTATAAATACATACATACATACAAACATACATATGTGTGTGTGTGAGTGTGTGTGTGTGAATCTATAAATATAATTATAAATTTTTATATTTATTTACATATATTATCTATAAATATTCATATACATATATCATAATATATAAATTTATGTATAGCTATTTTTCAATACACACACACAAATATAACATTATATATACATTAATTTTATAGGTATATAAATATTTATACATTTTCAGTTTAAATATTAATTTAAAAATTTAATTTTTTGGGTCTGAATATATAAAAAATATGTATATATTTTTATATATTTGATTAAAAATAATAGCATAATATGAAAAATGTTAAACTTTAAAAACTATAATATCAATATGAATGTATTCCATGGGAATAAATTCATTCCGAACTGTAGGAGGGAAAAAATATCCCATTAAATGAGGCAAAAATTCCATTGATTGTTAAAAAATATGGGTACCCTGACTAAAAACTCAGTTTTGGAGGCCTTATGGGCCTTTTTTCCATCAAAAATGTGACTGGGGGATCCCCTAGTTAATATTTTTATTTTTTTTATCTTCAATTTGTTATCAAATGACTATTACTTAATAATTATAAGAAAATTACTAATTAAATTTTTTTTTTCACTTATTTTATAAGTGATTTTCACAAAATATTTTATATATTAATTGTAAATTCATATTAAGTCTTATCTGAAACATTTTTAAAAAATATATATTATATTAATATATTAATATATTAATATATTACTTTGAATGAAATATTTTTTTTGAAATATACCTTTCATCAATGCTAGTAAAACAGTTCTGATAAGTGGGGTATTTTTCAACTCTTATAAAAAGCAGTGTTAAAGACCCCACACTTATCAATTTAAAATTCACATTTTTGTTTAAAACGTGTTTCACTCCCTTAAAACAATTAAAACACACACTTATTTTCATTATAATTTACAAAAATGACTCATAATTAATTTTTGATTTATAGGAAGTAGTCTCACATCAAACTGACAGATGATGTGACCGATATGACTCAAAGTGCATGTTTCTAGTTTTAAATGGTTTTTTAGAAAAAAAAAGTAACATAATCAAAACTAATAAAAACAATTGGATTATTTTTATACTATAGGAATGTAATCCATAAGTAATTTTTGATGTGTAGGAATCAACCTCACCTCAACCTGACACATGGTGTGACTAGTATAACTCCAAGTATTATTTTTATTTATAATTGAGATTAATTTAAGTAAAAAGAAAATGATACATACAGAAAAATAATAAAAAACATTCATATTGATTTTATACTTTAAGAAAATGATCTACAAGTAGTTTTTGATTAGTAGGAATCAACCACACGGCAATACAATGCATGGTGTGACCAATATGACTCAAAGTGTGTCTTTTTATTTAAAATTAACATATTATTAATAAATTATTTCACATTTATGTTTAATTTATGACTTTATAGAATTATTAACATAAGACTTGTTATCCTATATAGGTGGATTATTTTTCTCAGGTTGGGGTAGTTTGTTTGGCAACTGATACCATGGGTTGGGATTTTTTGAGAGGGAGTCGCAGGATCCAAAGATAACGAAACATTAATTTTATTAAAATTTCATGGATAGTAATTGTAAATGTAATTATAAAAAAAATTATTTGAAATTCATATAGAGGTGTGTTTATTTATTTTTATGTAACAATTATTTTATTTAATTTTTATATTTTCATATATTTGTATATTCATACAAGTTACAAGTGTATTTGATATAGTGTTTTGTTATTCAAATAGTATGCTCCAATTGGTTGGCTATTATCAACACTTTTACTATAACTGATAAAGGGTGGAATTTATCATCACTAAACTATTACTAATAAATTCAGGCCTTTACCTATTCTTTTTTAGTGTTGATAGATGGGAGACCCCCTAATGACACTGAGGAAAACAACGCTTATTTAGCGCTATTAAAGGGACGATCTTTAGAAGCATTAAGATCATGTTTTTTTTGTATAAATGACATTACTTTAAAGATTCTATATGTATATACAAACTCTAACATAGATATACCTATGGTTAATAACTCTAGAAGGGTCATATTCGGTTGTAATTCAATCAACACTCAGTGAATGATAAAGAGGCCTAACAACATATGTAGTTTAACACTCTCAGTGGATCTTGTTTGGATAATAACATTCTATTTATAAACTATTGAAATTTAAATTATATCCTTGTACAATGAAATAAATTTTCACAATTATTTCACACTCAACCCTAAATGATTATTCATCCTAGTTAATATTGTTTACACTATTGCATTCATGATTAGAAACCATTTTTTCACATAAGAAATCATGTATTCTAGTGGTTTATTGTGTGGTAAAGTTATTCAAATTAATCAAGGAGAATCATATAGTATAAAACCAATATAAATTTTTATCATAAGTTATTTTATTACACTAAGAGAACATCATGTAAGAATTAATTGCTGGTTAATTTTGAGACTTGACCAGGACATCCAATATATTTGGTATGGATATTTGTAATTCTATGATAGTGTATAGAATGTATCTTATCCATTGGATGGAAATGAGGAATGGTTATATTAATAACACTATTTAAACAGTGATGTGATAAAACGTTGATGGAGTTATATACAGAATTTTCTACTATCCAGTAGTATCCTACTATTTTATGATGATATAGGTATATAAGAGTCATCAAAAGTTTATACCAATAATATGTGGTAATTTTTTATGATTTAGATGACAACCTCCAAAATAATAACCCTAATATAATATAACAGAATTTTCATGACCAGGAATTTTCAAATGATGGAAATGATGAGGAGAAATATGAAGACGTTGGGGAATAATTTCCTAGAAATGTAATAGTTTTACCGTATCTCCAATACATGAAAAATCATCAACCACTCTCCACATCTTGTTCAAAATCTATAACATATTTTACTAAATTCGAATAGAATATTCACACAACCTTAAATGAGTTTCTAGGATTTATAGATTTTATATTTGGTTCAATGGAAAAAATAATATACATTGGAAGTTATTTTCCCAATAAATATTCCATGAAAAGTATATTCAAAAGATTTCATATTGAGATACATTATAGATATTTAGTTAATGGGTCAAACTAAACAAAATAAATCATATGGTTTGATATAGATGGTGATGACTGTAGATTTTTCCTGGGTGAAATTCTTTAAATTTCTCTTAGATGGTGGGAGATTTCTAAGATTGAGGCATCTCATACATACATGAACCAATCCTATCAAAATGTTTTACATTAATGGATGGTGAATTTGTGTCATTTATTATTGATGACATGATCATGTCTTGCAATGATGTCCCCATATCCCTTATGTAGGAGAGGATACAATAATCATTTAGTTATAATATTTCCTAAGTAAATCCATTGGGGAGAAACATAAGGAATTTTTTTATGTGTATGGTACTTTTTATGACTCTTATTGGTTGTTGACACAACTACTATCAATACCAAGGAAAAAAAGATACATTTATCCCACCTTAATATGAGAGAACATGTGTTTCAATACTACTAGGATAATCATTATCATGTTAAATTTCATTAGTATATTTGGGTATTCGTTCGATGTATTACCACATTTTGTTTCTACAAAAAAATTTATAGACTAACATAATGTTTCCAAATAGAATGTACACTAGAATATTACTAATTTCAACAACCGATGATGCTGACCACATAACCCTTTCTCTTTCATATTCCAAAGAGTTGAAGGAAACCCATTAATCTTGGAGTTAGTTTTTGGCATGTATTAGAAACCATTTCACCAGCATTTGTGATGTATGTTTTATATCTGATCATCATTAGAAGATCAATAAGGATTTCAATGCGTATCTTATTATGTGTAGAACCTTAAATATAAATCATTGATATTGAATTAGACACATTTTTAGTAATGTGTAAAATAAATTTCTTGAAGAAGCTATATGGAATATTTTCACAAATCCTAGTATACGATCTGTTTATATTTTTACTATTTCAATGTAATTATAAAATTAATCTATATGTAATATGGTAATTTTCATATAGAATATGATCTAAATCAGTGTTTTTTAGAAATTATTTGAAGTATTTTGAATGGATAATTAGGGAGTGTGTGATAACATGATGTTGATTCTAAAATAGAAATGAACATTGGAATATTATGGGGGGGGAAGAGGTACAAACACATGAACAAAAAAATTGTGGAGGGAATCAATGGTGTCTTCAATGGACTTTGAAAGTTACAAATAACAAACCAAGTTCATGATATATTTTATCATTGTGTAAAGTACTTCATAGAAAGAGGAATAAATATTATTTATGATATTCATCAAGGGTTCTGCTAAAAATAACACTTTTAGGAAGGGGTTAGTAGAAACATTGATGAAGCTTCAACTTGTTGAGTGAAAATGTTCAACCATGAAGCAGGTAGATTCAATGTGATAGAGTTTCAATACCCCACGATCGATGGAAATGATTGAGTATTGGTAATATTATAGGATGTGAGTCATTTTGGTTATATTTTTTTGAATTGTGGTTTCCATGCACCAATTATGTTTTTACATGTTCCTCTAGGAACATATGCGGGGAACCATATGTTAATTTGGTGTACTAGATCAACACCATTGTTAAATGCTATAGTTCTCCATGGATACCTATTGAGATGTTTTGAAATTTCCAAATTTTAGGAGATCATCAAACATTGATACTTGAAATCAATAGGTTGTGACCCTGAGTTAGACTAATGTCCATTAGGATTTAGAATGATATGGATTTTCATCAATACTAAGAAAAACATTTGAGGTGTAACATATTTTATAGGGAAGGTCATAAAAGGAAGAAATGTTTTAACATTGCTAGAACGAGTTCTCATTCTCATTAATGATAATATATTTCATGAAATTAATTCAACACACTGAGTGTTTAAAAATAAGATTAGTTTTGGACCACTATTCACCCTTTTGGGTTGTTTTAGAAAAGTATCATCGATTTAAAATCAACCTTCGGAAGAAATTTTTTATATGAATTAAAAAACCTACCTTCTGAAAATACTCAATCAACTTTACTTATTATTTAAGTATACATAACATGTTTTTCCAAACAATTCTTGTGATTGTTCAAAATATTATAATTATAATTAATGTTATGAACTAATAAAAAATGTAATGTGATTAAAAGGAATCATAAATAAGATCAATGGAAAATGATGAAATTTCATTTTCCTGAATAATGAAGATGTAATTATATATAATACAACCTCTGATAAAGAAATATCAATCCATGTTACAACTTAAGAAAGAGAAAATGGTGTTAATATAACTATTATATCCTATATTATTTTATCTATAACATTATATTTATGTTTTACACATTCTTAATAGTTATTTCATTTTTATGTATAGATATGGAGGATATTACTCTACTCACTAAGAAGTATATAAATATTTCACTACACATGATATCATCCCATGAGGTTTGATGGGATAGGGTTCCTATAGTGCATCATTATAATAACATTTTTCCTCTAACTACTATCATTCCATACCTATGATGTAATGTATTTTATAGAGTCACTATACCATAATTTTCATTTTTTATCACCACCTCTTTACTAACCTCCCAAAGAGATGGATACCTGAGAGAAAAAAACTCCACTTTCCCATGGGAGAGATGACTGTCACCCTAGAGTATGTGTAAATTCTGCTCAGTCTTTTATCTAGGGAGTTAGAGTAATAATACCCACATTTAGATAATTTCCTCAGCATGTAAAGTTATTTCTTGGTCTTGAAATTGTGGGAGATGATACTAATCTAGATAAAAGTCATCTTTTTATGATCTAGATTGACATGCACTTTGCACATTTACCCTTTGATGCTGATTAGAAGTCTATCATGTGTCATTCCCGTGAATATATCTTCTGTCTTTTTAGAGGCATTGTGTTAACTGATCACTCTAGTATAAATGTCGGCATAATTTAATTTAGGCTACTTGAGGACTTTGATCATCCTAGGAATGTGGGAATCTATTTAAATGACATACACTTTCAGATCATTGTGCACTCTATGCCGAGCACATCATAGTGATGTTGGGGAATTATTCATCCTCATCCAGATGTGTGCATGGGAGAGAATACCTCCCCTAACCCCCATTATTGTTGGTCCATAACTTTATAATAATGTTATATATGACTCTCTATGTGGATGATAGCATGATCACTTATCTTTATTATATTTTTTAGATAATATGATATATTATACTAATTTCTTATTATTTATTAGTAATTATGTTGTACATTATAGGTGGAGTTTAACATACCATTTTTTGGTCATCAAGACACAATTTCGGTGCATATCATCTAATCTTGTACAATATAATACCCGATGGTGTAAGTATATATATTATTCTGTTGAGTAATTTATTTCATAATATTACCATTTTGAAAATTAGTAACAAAATATTTTAACAAATTTCACCAGTAATTTCAATGTTTATAGCTACCATATTGGGTATATTAGACCAGGTTACTACATAATACATTTTTGGGCTAGATGATGTCAGGGTTTTAGTGCCTCTTATACATTTTCATATTATTGAATTTCAAAAACCGTATCAATTTATGAATGTATTTGTATGGGTGAAATGATTCCATTAGCAGCTAGATGGCCATAAACCCTACATCACTTAAGCTGACAGAGAGTTTGGATGTCATATGGAGATCCCATCATGCTTTGTATGTTGAAAATGGGACAAGAAGGAATAATTTTTTACATAGGGCATGCCAATAATAAGAATTCATCTATCACATCATGTCAACAATGTGCAACGATATAGATTGTCATCTATACTATATCTTTAACCACATGGAAGAGGGTTCCTTGATTGGGTTTTCAATAAATTTTAATTATTTTATTTTTTGTATTTTTTTAGTTTAGTTTGAATCTACTTATAGTATTCTCAGCTGTATCATTTTATTCATTTGTGTTATCCTTATTAGGTAGAGATATTTAGTCAGGTGGAGTACCATTCTGCAGCATGGGACATGTTTCCATAGTATCTTGTTCGATATGAGAGTATATTTTATTATCCACCTCAGATAGAGGAGGTTCGATATTAAAAACCTCTGTAGTGGCTCCAAATATTGATGATTAGTGATGATGATGATGTAGACCACATCATGTTGTATGTGAGGCCTCAAATATTCCACAATAATAGGAATCACATATATCAGATGAGCCTCATCCAATTTTTTATGTGTACCAATGGCCATGGAATCCATTTATGTTGTTAAAATATCTATAATTAATTTTTGGTATATAAGACTTCAATACGTATTAGGAGTCATTTCCCATGCCATCATCTTTTATGATAGATATTTTGTAGAGAATATGGATCCATCATCAAATTTCAAGTCCTTGATATTATGCAGTAGTAGAAGGATCATGTGGAAATCTTAACATCCTAATAGAACATTCTCCAAATTATTCACAGATTATGCGACATATAATCCCAGTTTCTATACTCGAGGAATATCCCCCTCCAACATATTAGACACCACCACATTATAAAGGTTGGTGATCTTAATATGAATACCCCATTCAGAATTCGTAATATATGATGATATTTCATCGTATAAAATGATGTAAAATAACTATACTCATTGATTTATAAGTTTTCTATTACTGAAAACTTTTGATATTAAATTGAGTGTTCTATACTATTGATAATTTTCAAATTATTACACTAAAAAGTCAACTAATTAAATATCATAAATATTTTTCAAAAAAAAACACTTCTATAGAATGTTGAAATTATAATTAACAGTATTGAATTTAATTTATATAATTTCCTTTCTAACTACAATTTTATAACAAAATGATTTATTTATAAAAAATCTAATACATATGAATAAAATTATTTTATTTTATAATAACTATAATTTTTTATATTAGGATTTCATAAAATAATTCATATGAAATATTTATCAATTAAAAAAAAATTAGAATAAATAGTAATTAATAAAATATAATTGATTATAATAAAAAGTTTATAGGGATCTCGGGGATAGTGGTCATTATCTAATACACAAGTCCTATTCCTCACCTGATCTGGTTTCAGATATGGACCACCGTTTTTATCTTTGACATTGAGGGATGTTGTTTAGTTGCTATTAGTGTTCGAGAGGTGGGTGGTTGGACCATAGATTTTGTTTTCATAAAGTGTTTCTATTTTGGGATCATGTGACATCTCATGGATTATGTGTTGTTGGGTGGTTGTCATCGGTTGATTTGGTGGCATTGGGTATCAAAAACATGGTCTTTCACAATATCTATTGTAGTTGGCATCAATGTTTTTTATCTGCAATGGTGGTGGTGGAGAAAAATATTGTGTAACTATGAATCAAGAGTTGATCAGGTGGGGTTTTTTAGAGACCTTTAGGCTCTATTTATAGACGTTATCCATTGGACCTCCCTACATTGTAAGATTTTACTAACTACTATTGATGCACTTGGTTTTGTGAATCTTGGCCAACTTTATTGGTTGTAGATGACATGACATGACAAGGAAAATGTATGAATGCATTTGGATGGTGTTACAACATGATTTATTCTGGTGTCACTAGGATGGAAACCTCGAAAGGGGGATGGGTGAGATAAAACCCATCATTCTTCCACCTATCTTCATTCTAATGAAGGTCAGATGGGTACCCATCCTGATGAATTTATGTACAGTGTTTTATTTTGATGATGTGTAGCAACAAGTTGATGATGTAGTGTGGTCCACACAAGCAACATTGTGTGTGTGGCTAGAAAGAGTTATGGGTGTGATGAAACAAATCTTTCGGTCCTTCCCGCAACCAATATGGTTAGGAAGGGTGGCCCGCCTCATTGTGTCAGACCATTAAGGCACTTTTCATGATAGGGGGTATGGACCACAACAACTATTTCTGGTAGAATAAGTGAATTTTCTCTTGTAGGGTATGTTATGAAGTTTAACTGGAGAATTACCAGAAGCATTTTTACTCTTAGGACTTCAGGTCATCTCTTTCTTAAGGGGAGTTTTTTAGTCTTCATGTCATAAGGTTCTTTAGACCAGTTATAAACCTTTAGGTCAAGTTTATCCCAACCATATATACCTCTGGGCCTATGAGCCATATATCGGGTTCCCTCTCAACCGAATCCAAAAAAGAGATTTCCATTAGTTTATTAATAAAAGAGGGATTGAGCGTCAAACTGTTTTTGAAAAAAATATAATTCATGGTAATAAGTTATGAATAATTAGTTGCAAATAATTATTACAATTTAAAATTACTATTTTTATTTATTTATTTTTTTAATTAAATATTTATTACTATAAAAATATAAAACAATTATTAACAATAGTTTTTCATAAATTATTATTAATGTATTTTTTCTAAATAATTATTCTTCATGGTATATATTTATTAACTAAACAAATAATTATTTACTAATGTTAATAATTATATCTAAGTAAATAGATTATGAAAAATATTTTTTATATAAACATAATGAGTGAGTGGATCTCACACATTCTTAAAAAAAATTATAAAAATGAATTAAAGCACATCATGACTTTAGTATCTACCAATGGCGGCCAAATGTTTGGGGGGCCTAAACACCTTTGAAACACAGTTTTAAAAAAGATAAACCTATACCTATTTTCTTTATTTTTTTAAAATAAACCTATAAAAAAATCCTTTATGCACTTATATCTCGTACTATGTTATTGTTATGGTATTCATAGAAAAATATTTATAGATTCAATTTGAATACAATGAAGGTCCTATTATGTTTATTAGGTATCAGTAATTATAAAAATTTAGGGGTTTAAAAAAATAAATAAATTTTGGAAATGGGGGTATCTGATATTACACACACACACAAAGATATATATATATATATATATGATATTAATTTCATTAAAAATTTACATAAGATATCACTAAAATATCCCTTAATGGATATCTCCTTGACATTATTTCAGAAATATTAATGTGAGATTTAACATTTTCTTTATCACTGTTAAAATATAAATATATTTAAAATAATAAATTGTTAATAACAACACTTAAGTAATAATTAATATTAATCTATAATAATATTGTGATATATAATAATAATAATATAATTAAATGACTAAAAAATTAATTAATATTATAATTTATAATAATAGTTAGTGGATTGCCTGAGTTGTAAAGTCAACATGTAATTATACATATAACAAGGGCTCAAAATCTAGAAGATTTTCTTAGGGTGAATTTCTATGGCCATTTATGACCAATGAAACTGATGGTGATGCAGGAAGAGGTATAGACCCAAGTAAATGATGATGTAGAATGTGATGAATTTTATAATAGTTGGTCTATAGGTTATGATAAAGGGGCCTTTGTTCTATGTAATATTTTTCAAGACATTATGCCTTTGGTGCCTTGAAATTTAATGGTTATCGTGTTTGTGGGACTATCATGGTGGGGGGATGAGGTCTAATCAATGTTATCCGAAAGGTGTATGTTGTTTATTTTCTTGTAACCATGAAGACCAAAAATAAATTATAATTAATAATAACAATTGAAAAATATATTTAATAATTTAATTATCAATATATATCCAATAATGGCCAGAACCATGGGTTCGGGGAACCAAAGCCATGGTCCATTTGAAAAATAAACAGGGAAAGATATAATGGAGATGACATGTGGAAAAAGTGGCATGCAAAATGACATCATGTTATATCAACAAATAATAATATATTATTAATATTTCATGGTTTATAATACATTAATAATTATACTAAATTATTACTTATTAATAATAATCCACTAAAATATTATAATTTTTAAAAATAATGTTGTAATTAATTAATTTTATTATTATAAATAATGATATCGATAATAATTAAAAATTGATGGAAATTGGTGTCAAATCACTATCAGTTGGGGGAGATCATGGTGATTTAATGTGTGAAGAATTCAATCCTCAAATAAATTTTCTTCATGATCGTAATTTTGATCGTTTTGATAGAGGAATTATATGATTGGACACTCATAAATCAAATTTAATTAGGGATTTTTAGAATTATTTTTCTCAAGATGAATCTTCAGTAGTATATCATTGAAGTAATTTTACCACATTAAATGATTTGGCTATTGAACCTATAGTTAGGAAGGTATATTTCGCTCATACTGTTTGTAATCATGAATCATTCTTGGAAAGATTCAATATTTATGAGAAATATATTAAAGTGAGATTGGTTTTACTGATTGAAGATAATACATGGAGATTATTTTACGTCTTTTTTTATCTAATAGGGTTGTGGGTTTCTAATGACTATAAATACATTCCCCTGCGTAGGGTTTTTTCCATGTTTTATTCTCTTAAGATGAATTAAAGCATCATGTGGGGGATTGTGGTTCTCTTGACATGAAATCTGGTGTGGTTTTATTCAATAATGAAATTTTTGTTTCAACCCATTTTACATTGGGGATTTTATGGATTAAACATAGATTAAGAATACTTGTCACAATTTTATTTTGTGTCACTCCAAAATTTTGGCTGATACTGTATAATAAATTCAAAGTCAAATGAAAATGGAAAACAAGACTGAATCTTCTAGTTTTTTTCATTATACTATGATCCTATAAGAATTAAACCTAATATCTAAACTTTTTTATAACGGTTATTATATTCTCATTGAATGATTATATAATCCTTAAAAAAAATTATGAAAGGATTCATGTGTACTATTTAAATTTTTACTTGAATGGTAATGTTAGGAAGATTTTTTAAGAATGTTGTTTATTCATTTATTTTATTTAAATGGTTACGGTGAAAGGGATTGTGAATGGAATTTTAGAATGAAAATATTATAAGGAAATCGGATTTTAGTTGTGGATGGAATAAGAAAAAAGACGTTTAATGTGAATATTTTATTTGGTCATGGACTTGTGATTGATGTTACATTACTAGATCAGGGTAATGGCGGTTTATGTGTGTTGGTATGTGGTCAGGGACTAGATCATTCTAGAGAGTGGATATTGGTTTATTATTTTTCCTTGGGTTATGGAAAACGAAAGGTCTAGTTTATTGAAATTGAAGAAAAAAAGAAAATAGTTAATGTTGTTCAGAATTATTTGTATTCTTGGGAGATTTAAGATTCTTTTCCTATTATTCCTCAAAGAGTTGATAGATTTAGTTGAATGAAGAAGAAGATTTTTGAGGTGAATGGTATTCCTCCATTGCAACCATCTATTGAGTCCTGATAACATGGGAAGGATGTTTAACTTGAAAAGGAACCATTTTTTATTTCATAATGGAGAAAGGATGGATGAAATTGCTGTATATTCTCCGAATGCTAGTCGATAATGTGATTTCAATGTTGGTTCTTGTTTTAATTTATATTTGGGACATTGATGTTTTTTTGGAATGTTAGTACTACCTATCCACTAGTATGTTAGGTGTAATCTTACATGGGAAACCTATTTTGGATGCTTGTGATTCATCATGTCTTAGTCAGACTAGAATAAAATGAAAATCTATTCATTGGGATTGAGTCTTCAATGTACATCTCATAGGACATGAATACTCTAAATTCCATGTTGGGGAGGATGATTCCTCTTTTCATGGATTTACACATTACATGTTTGGGTAGGACAATGTGAAGAATAAAGAGGATTTTAAATAGGACTTTGTACAAAAGAAAAAAATTATTTACTACTATCAAGATATCCAAGATGCAATGGAAACCTATGGTTCCATTAGAAATAGGGTAGATTTATCTAATCAAGATGATGGTTGAGATGATGTAAATGATTCTAGACAAAGGAATGATTAATCAAATATGAACACCATTATTATTTTATGATCAACTCTATTACAATAAGGGAGGATGGATTAACCTAATAGGTTCATCTCTTTGGGATATAAATATGTTTGGTATGAGTATTATGAAGCTATTAATAAAATTTATTATAACCTATGATGTTTCTATTAATGTTTCCTTATTATTTTTTCTTTGAAAGTGGGAAGGGTTTCATTGTTTGATTCAATTTTATCCTTTTTCATTATGTTTTCCCCATTTTAATAAATGGAATTTCAAATCCAAGCCTATTCTGAATAATAATTAAAAATGATTAGTAATATAAATATGATTAATAATGTAATTAAAAATAAAAAAATATAATTAATAATTACTCAATTATTAAATACTAATTACACCATCATTAAAAAGTATCTATATATTTTTTTAATTTTATAATAAAATAGTAATAATTTCATTATTAATAATAACTATTATTGTTAGCAAAATCATTTAAAAAAAGAATAATAGAAATAAATATAAAAATGAAATTAATAATTACATTAATAATATTTATAATATTAAAAATTTTATATTAATAATTACCATTATTTATATTATTATTGGGATTAGTGTGGGACATTTTTTGAAGAGGCCTCATGGAATCTTATCTCTTAAACTAGGATTTCCTTCGATGACAGTTTAAGGGGGAATGCCTATGGAATGCCTCTGGTGTCATCCCCCCTTTCATTTACTTTCACTTTCACTTCTTCCATTCCTTATTTTGGTTTCATTTTTTCTATGGACACCTTGGTTTTTCATCTAGTATTGCATTGGGTTTCTTGGGGTTTGGGTTTCCCCTGTTCACATGGCTTCCCTTTGATGTGATAACAATAATATAATTAATAATTAATATTAAATATTATAATTCATAATATAATTTATATAATTAATAACAATAACATAGTTAATTTGGAATTCTAGACACCCAAATCACAAAAAAACTATACTTATTTAAAGAAATAAATAAATAAATAATCCCACATTTACAATTTTTCAACAAAAATCCCTTCGAGGATGGGCCATAAAAAACCCATCTTCCCCATTAATGGTCACAATTGTGCCTTTATTTTAAAATGATAAAAAAATGATTAGAGTGTAATTATATAATTAATACATTATCATAAATAATTATATTTATTTATATTATTAATTATAATTATAATTTATTATTATTAATTACATTATTATTTATAATAATAATTATTAATTATATTTTTATTAATTATATTATTTGTCATAAATAAAAATAATTTTTTATCTATTACTAATTATAATTAATTATAATCGTAATTATATTATCATAAATAATAAATAATAAATATTGTTTATTATATGATTAATTATCATTAATTTTCATTTGTAAACAGATTTCTATTTGAGTGGAATTGACACCGTCCACTACATCCAATATTGGGGTTGTCTCACAAAAAACCTTTTGAGACACCTCTAAGGTCATTGTTTATTTTGATAAAAGTTATAAGAAGAATATTTTACTTGGTATTTATGACTTATTACCCTATTGTCGCAGTTCCAAATTATATATCATGGAAACACCGTCAATGGTGTGTTAGGCCATGAAAAAGCCTTATATTCCCTCTTATAATTCCATAAGTGAACTCATAAGATGCCACAAGATTTATTAATGTGAATTCCAAGTGGTAAACACATCATTGATCTTGTCAGTTTTGTCCACTCATGAAATCCATAGATAGTCATCACAGATTCAACTCGATCTCTAAAAAAACTAAAACACTTAGGTTGATCTCCAAATTTATTCTTCATATCCACAGATGAAGAATTCATTGGGTCATCCCTTGGGATTCCAATCAAGACCTACCCTGAAATGTAACTATTTCTTTATTTGTTTTAGTTAGAAAATATTAGGATTATAACGAAAAGGATTCATCACATGGACTCCACTCACAACCCAAGTTATATACATCATGGATCAGTCACCATAATTTGGGTAGAAAAATAAAAGGATAAGAATATCATGGGTATCCCATGGATTTGAAATTGGGATGTTATATGGGAATGCATAGACCAATATAAAGGATTCCTTGTCGATATTATTTCTTATATTCCATAACTCTATGCCTTATTTACCGTGACCAAATATAATCTCCCATGATTTGATACGTCCTCCTTAGGAAAAAGGGCATAGGGTTGGTCGGGTATCCCATGAGTAGCCCAAGCTCAATATGGTTTCTATTACCTTACTTCATTAAATTATTATATCTACATAAAATTTAATTTTATATTTGATGAATAGATTTCTATTTAAAACCAATGGTGTTGGCCTACTTAATTATATTCACACTCGTTTCAAGCTATAACTTTTTACCCAGGTAGATTTCATGGATACATGAAAGGACAAAGGAAAGCTCCCTACTACGGACGATTTAATTCTATCATAGGGTAGGAGCATGGGAGAATTGGACCGAGTTATGTATTTCTATTCTCATGGGCCTAAGATATTTTTGGTATTTTTTTATCATAGTACTACTTCTATGACTACTTCCATGACACACTTGACTTGTATTTTGCGCCACCATGACATCATTTGTATACAATATTATTTTTCTACTTTATGTCTATTTAACTTATTATATAGAATGATTGATTTTTCTCTATTTTATATTTGTTTCTATAACAGACCAATATTTTTAAGAGGACACTATGTTTGATAACATATAAAAAACTCAAAACTAAGCAAAAACAAACCAAGAAATATTTTTATTTTATGATTGTTATAACCTAGTCATTAAATTGATGGTTATGAATTGGAATGAATAAATTATAGAATACATATATATATATATATAAAGTTACTAATAAATTCAAATTAATTTATCAATTCTTAATAAATAAGAATTTATTTTTTATTGCACAATAATATTATTCTTCAAAAATATGTTTCCTTAAACCACGTTTTTATTGATTTTTGTTAGATAATATTTTATTTAAAATTTTCAATTTTTTAAAATATATATTTTAAATTTAAATTAATTTTTTCAATCAAAATTTATAAATTAGAATATATTGAAATTTTTAGAATTTTCTAAAAATATTTATATTTTGATGAAAAATAAAAAATACTGATTTATATTGAAAACTTTTATGCAAGAATTTAAAGAGTTTAATTTGGTTTTAAAATTATTTTAAAGTAAAATTAGTTCCCTTATCTTGTTTATAATTATATTAATTTTATTGGAATGATCTTTATTTTTGAATTTGTAATAAAAAAAATTTTATACTTAAAATGGATTTTTCCAGATTTTTTTTCAACACATTTTGGGTTATTATCTTAAATATATTTCTAAGAATTCTAGAAATTGAATCTTTAAAAATGGATTTCCTACTTTTAATTCCAATTTCCAAATGTTTTAAATTTCTCCATTTTATTTTTTATCAATATGAATAGTAACCATTGTAAATTATTATTACCATTGTAAAGTAAAAATGGGATAATTATATTTAAAACTAATGTGACAAGGTCTCAAAATCTACCCAAAATATTCCTTTATTTTATTTTATGGGAAAAATTATCACATATCCATACAAAATTTGAATATATGGTATTCTGGTTCCATTTTACAGTGATATCCCATTTATATCATTTTTACTATACTAAATTCAAAAATGAGATTCCCTTGACTTTAATATATCTAATTTGTATTGAAAAGGACAAAAATAGCACATGTTAAGTTATAAATTATTATTTTAAAGATAATTTTTTATCATGTTAATTTATTTTTAATTTTTTTCAATGAAACAATTACCTTATATGCTTATGCAATGATGGCATGGTACTTTTTCAAACTACAGTAAAATCATGTAAACTATTTTAAAAACTGTAAAATAATATTTTTTAATATATAGTGTCCCAAGAATATTATAATTAATTATAACACATTAGAGATATTTAAAAAATGTTTTATTCTAATTAAATTTATTTTATGTTGTTTTGAATGCCAATTTTTTTGAATAATGTCAAAAATGATATTAATGACATTTTATGAAAAATAATATTCTGTTAAATTATTTTCGAATTATAAAAATAGGGAAATTAGAAAAATAGTATTATAAATGATTTAAAATATTATACAATTTTCATTTAGGATCCAATTGTTTCCTTTTTAATAAAATTATAATCCATTAATAGTTTAAATGTTGTTACCATGGTTAAGGTTAAAATTAGATATCTAAGGGGTTAATCAAAATGATAAGGTTTTAAACACCCCATAAACCGATCCAATTTTTATCAGATGATGTGATTTAAACCAAATTATACCTTATATTATAATCACGATTCATTTTGAATTATTTTTATAGAGAATACATGTTATGTTTTAATCTTTTAAGATATTCCAAGAGTGACCCTATCCTCAATTATAAAAGGGAACCACTCTATTATCTTATTACACCACCTTGAGACATATAACTCGACAATAACCTACCTAATTCCATTTTAAACTTAAATATTCATGATTTACTATTTATTTTCTTCTCATAATACTATTCCAAGGGCCCATGAGAAGGAATCTAAAGGAGGCCTAATGAAGAAGAGCTAACCATCATACTCGACATCATTAAATTTGTTTCTTTTTATACCACTTATAAAAATATGATATTCCTGAAAAAATAAAAAATTAATTAGAATAAATATTAAGAAATTTTATTATGATTTTGAAAACACCTTTATTTAACATCATTTATATTAAATGGTATGTAGAAGTATCACTCATGCGTACATATGAGTTACTATCTCCACATAGAAATATATATATATTTACATCACTATATTTCATGGATATATATTATTATGGGATTAATATATATATATATATATTATTTATTTAATAATTATTATTCTATAATTATAATATCATATCCACCTTCTTTCCTTTCAATCCCTTGGAAAACAATAACTTTTGCACGTGTGTATGTGTAGACTACCACCTACATGAAGCGATTTGATTTGTTTTTCATTATTGATTTACATGGATGGTAATAAGGATATACTTGATGAATATATAAGAAATATATGATGTAAAAATTATATTTAATATTTAATTTTTATTTACCTTTCATTCATTCCATCAACAAAATTGAAAATAACATTCACGCGTACGTATGACCTACCGTCCTTATGAATGGTGTAACTGATTTTTCTCTCTCTACCTTTTATGAATGAATCTAAATATATATATATATATATATTGAATATTTATTATATTTATATCATGGATAAAATTATAGATATTATGGAACCATTATTGAAGTGCAAGGACCAACACTACTGAACCAAAATACTCATTAAAAATAAAATGATTAACATATGGAAATGTCCGTTTTAATAAGGAAATTTTAATAAATTGGTGTTGAAATGTCATAGGTGGATCAAATAATTTATTATATGTATTTTAATTACTATAGTATACAATTAAAGTAAATTTAAATTTATTATACAAGAGTTTAAAGAGCATTCGATGCAATTAAACAAAATATTGGGGTTTTATGTTACAAGATCATTGTTAAATAGTATTGTTTATGATTAAGCTTATAATGTTGAAAATTCCTAATATGCTTCTCAATAATATAATAAATTTTATTTCTCATTTGATATTTTTATATATTAAAATTTCTCATTACATTTTCTATTATTTAAGAACTCAAGAGCCCAAAAGAATATTTTTAGGTAAAACAAAAAATGTTTTACTATTCAATGGGGAATCTTTTTCTTCCATATATAAGTTTTCTAAAAAAGTTTTCATGTATTATTTTACTATAATCCAATAATTTTTTGAAATTATTTTATCCCAGGTTTTTATTTTTTTTAAAACGGTTTAAATGTAATCCTCATGCCATTTTTCAAAAGAGGAGATTTTTACATTTTACCAAAAATTTCAAAGCAATATTTGTTTTAACATACACATTATAAATGAAATTTACTAATATCATTATTGATCAATAAATTGAGGCTTCCTATACCAGTTTCCATGGAATATTCAAAGAAATTGTCTTCATTAATATATGGGAATTTTTTTATTTTAAATAAGTGGTTTCAAAGTGAAAATGTTTTTTTCCATAAGAAATGTTCCAAGTGATATTTTAAGAGAATTTGCATCTAAGATGACATATTTTTATATTAAATAGGTTTTTATAGGGATATAATTCAATGATACCATGCTTATTCTTTCTCAAGATTATTTATAAATATGATAAAAATATGCTCATGAAACCCATTTATTTTCTCTGGGTTATGCTATGATGAAATTTTGAAGTGTTTATAATACCTTGTTTCTTTTCATGGGTTACAATACAATTAAATGACCTTATAGCACACATATTTTTTATTTTCAATATTTGTTGTATGGTCCTAGATTTATATACCCCTCCAATAAATTGGATAATTAGGGATATCACAAGAGATAATAATGGTTGTAATGTGAAGTGAACATAGTTTAGTAAGGTACTATGTCCACTATGATAGTCTTGGGAGTGAACCTCGAATAAAGATATGATAGTTCAACGAGTAAAGAAAATTAACCATTATAGTCTTGTTAGTGAGCCTTACCTAAGAAGGAAATTATTTTATATTCTTATCTTTATTCCAAAAACATATGTCTTCTTCCTATGTTTTGATCTCATGGCCCATCTTCTTTGATTCCTTTATGATTCATGTATTATGAACTACCAATATTTATACCATGATTCAAGATTATAATCTATGATATAATGGGTATGGTTTTAAAATGTTAAAATACTTTTAGAATAACATTACGCTCATGTTATGATTAAGTGATCATTGATATCTCCATTATTTACCCTTAATGAGAATCTGAACTCACCCTTTCTTATGTTTCCTTTCTCAATGATATCATGAAATATTTTTTTCTTGATTTGTATAAGTTAGTGTTAGTTGTGAAGAACTATGCGGTAGATGATGTATATATCTTAGGAATAATCAATTTATCTTTCCATATTTCAAAATACCATAAACCTATAAGGTTATATAATGAATTATAATGTTTCTTATTGAATATACATCCAATAAGTTTTAATATTTCCTATCCTCTCAAAACTAGGATAACAAAAATTTAGTGATATCCCATAGGATAATATTATGTATAAGATAACATCACAAGTTATAGTAAATAAATGATTATGGTTTTCCAACAAAAAAATCCCTATCAAGATACTATAAGTGGATTTGGTTTTGAAAAATATGAACCTAGGGGAATAAGCTTGAAAAAAGTCAGTCAAATATATCTCAACCATCATTATAGTGCATAGTGAGTGTGTCTTTACGACGTACTTGTTTTGAAACTCATTTGGGGTATGCTTAGGTCAATAAACATTTTTATATTAATCCATTATGATTGAATTTAATATATAATTATCATGGATTAACTAGGTTCAACCTATGTTTTCAAACATTGAAAAGAATATTTTATGATTTAGAAGTCTAATAAATGATTTTTTTTTCAGGATTTTGATTATTTTTGTTTACATCGTGATTTTTTGTTTTATTTAATGTTTTGAACTATAATTAATCTTCTTAAAGAAACATGTGATAGAAAATGTGGTTATTCTAATCAACAAAAAGGAATGATGACTAAAGTGTAAGATATTGTGATTTTTTATAATCAGTTATCATGGTATATGATTAACAACCTATACCATATCCAACTATATAACATAGAAAATAAGTGAATAATGGTGTTTCCAAAGATCTTGGGTGGTGTATACTAGGAAACAAGGATCAATTTAATTCATGTTTGAAATGTGGAAAGATACACCCATGAGAATTTCTCAAAGGAATAAGTTAATGATTTATGTTTGGAAAAGATGGGTATATAGAAAAGAATTGTTGAGGGAAATTGATTGGATTGATGGAAAGAAATACATTTCATCATTAATATCCATTTATATTTTATTATAAATAATGTGGGGAACCTATTAATTATATGAGTCAATTCCCTCTTCTAAAGGATAAATCCCAGACCAAGTAATGACCAATGTTATTCCAATCATTCAAGGGAGTGGATTGAACTATTTAGGTATTTTGATTCTAGAATAATGATTAAGAAGTATTTTTGTTAGTGTAAATTTAGTTATAATAATTTTAGAGACCCAAATATTGACTTACATGGAAATTACATTACTTTTTCGTAATACTTAATGCATAACAAAAACTAACACACAAGGAACGTAATAGTATTGTGTCTTTGGAAACTCGGAACATAATCTTCTAATCGTGGTGAAAGATCTTCAACATCTCCCATAATAATCTTCCCCTTTTGTTTTCTTACCTAAAACCTTTCATTATATACTGGGGAAAAGAAAACATATAAAGGGTGAGATCAAATGCTAAGTAAGGTTATGCATGGAGAAAATAAAACAAACCATATACATTTGAACTTCAAAACATGAACATAAGGTTTACACATCAAAATCTTGAGTTGTGAAATAAATCATGGCAGTACGTAATGCATAGGTCATGAAGGAACATTAATCATGATAAAATAGCTTGGGAATAAAACATTTTATTGTGGAAAACCATGAATAACATGATATGATTTCTATAGTATCCAAGGAATTATTTCCAAGACCATCTTAGTGGACAAAGTCCCTTTCTGAATCGAGTTCACTTCTCGTTCCAGTCTTGTATCACTAAACTGGATTAACATTCTGTTATAGCCATGTCTATCTAATGAGATATAAATCTTTACCCAATGAATTGGAGGGAGATATAGGTCCCACCCATCTCTTAATGAAATAATTCTTACTTATGCCACAACATGAACATAAATCATTCATCATTACCCAAAGTATAAAATGGGTTTCATAAACATCATCCCATAATAACATAATCCATACCAAAAAATTGATATCATTTCATCATAAGAAAATTGAAACTATGTAAATCATAGAGACATTATACTTGAAACATAGACATATGAAATAATGCCATCTTAGATGGAAAATGGTTTCGATAAGACACTTGAAATGAATTCTTGAGGAAAATATCCTTTCTTATTCGAAATCATTTTATTTTTACAAAATTCCATTAAAAATTTAAAATAAAATTATTTTTTAAAAAATAGTCATGAAATCTTGTAGAGTAAGATTCATGAAAATAAGGCATTATAAAACCGTAAAAATCTGTTCATTCCATATAAGTTAAAAAAAATTTCTCATACTTTTTCCAAAAAAGTCAAAAAGAATCTCATAAGGTAAAAAAAGAAAGATTCTTTAAATACCATGTAGTAAAATTCAAAAATATTTAAAAAGGACTTTAAACATACATGAAACCATTTTTAGATAATAGGGACATTAATGATAAATATTACCACAATAAATACTTACGAATAAACAATCTCGGATAAAAACGATATTGGAAAAGTTATCCCTTACCTTATGTTCAATTTCTTCAATATGTGTACGAGACTTTTTTATAGTGGGTTTAAACATATTATTAACTTATAACAGAACCATAATAATATTTATGATATCATATATGATTCACTTTTGACTTTATATTATCCATTCATTTGTCAATGCCATGTTAAAGAGCGTTTTGGGTAAAATCGTTTCATTTATCGTCCTTGTTTTGACTTGTAATTATTAATATGATTACTTAGAACATGATTACTTAATTACATAATATAAAACATGATTTATATATAATATATATTCAGAATATTCAAATATATAATAGATCGATAAATGGAAAGAAATACACCGTTCATGGAGACGGTAGGTCATACCTACGCATGAACACTGTTTTTCATTTCCTTATTGAATTGAATGGAATTAAGTAGATGAAATACACATATATATATACATAAATCCAGTAGCATTATTATGTCATATATTTCATGATTAATTATTATATATACATTATAATCATTCTTGAATTGTTAACATGGAAAATGAATCGTATCATGTCGTGGAGACGGTAATCCGTACTTACGCACGAGCGATGATATCATTCCCATATTTATTGAATGGAATTGGAGTAGATTATATAATATCTTAAAATCATTATGATGTTATAATAATAATATATAGTTATTCTTTACACCTTTATACCCATCCATGTAATGTGTTGGTGGAAAAACTGATTACACCACGGCGTGGAGACGGTATTCCGTACGTACACATGCACAGAGATTTCGTTTTCCGTAGGATGGATAGAAAGTGAAATAGGGTTGTTTCATATTTTATAATAACATATCAGTATATAATTAATACTTATGTTGTTACTTTATAATGAAACAACTAAAGAAGAGTAAGTAGAAGAAGAAAGAAACTTGAAAGAGTCGGTAGAAGAGATTACCTCTTAATCGACGCACCTCTTTTAAGCTTCTTCTTAGGGAACTAGAGTTGGTCTTTTGAGAAGACCAGAACCTCTATGATAAAATTAGAGAGGTTGATAAGGGTAATCAGCAGGGTTTTTCAGAGCATCATGGCTCAAAATTGTGTAAATAGAAGAGGGATGAGGAGCCCTTTTATAAGGGAGGAGAGGGGCACTTTAGGGGAAAGAAATTAAAATATTATTTTATAATAAAGTCATATTCGGTTTATAATGGCTCCAAAGTGACTTATTTCGAAGATAAAGTGTGGATGGGTCTAAATACTCTCAACCAATTGGTTTTAGACAAGTTTAGATTACTATTTTAACCTTATCATTTAGATTTAACTCTAAGATAAATAATTTAACTTTTACTGTGTCTTCTTGTTTTCTTACACTATATGGTTTATAAACTTACTATAACAAGCCAAAAGAACCCAAAGTTGTTTAGTATTAATATATATAACCTATATAAGTCATTTGGATGAAATTTAGATTTTTATGAATAAAATAACAATTAATAATATAATATTTGTTTTAAAAACTATTTTATGTCAATTTTGATACTATTTGGAAATTTATTTGTTTGAAAATCATAATAGCTTTATTAGTTAAAAAAAAGATAAATAAATCAATACTAACATTTCATAGTAACCTATAAAATTATTTTAATTCATAAAAAGTCTAAAATTACATTTATTTGGGTATTTATAATGTCAATTATGTTAGTATTTCATTAATAAGGTAATTAATGCATCATCATTGTGTCATAAATAAATTTACTTATTTAATGTATAAAAATTACAAATAAAATACCATTACGTAGGAAATATCCTAATATTTTTTATTACTATTTATAGTCTAATATATCTTCTGTATAACTCTATATTATAAATGTTTTAGTTATTAAACATTGATTTTAACTCTTTTAAATCTTCTTTAAATAAAATAAAATTAAATGTCGTAATCTAATTCAAGTGGACCTAAAGGGTAATATTTTATTCCTAATGTTGTTTTTTGTCGAATTACACTTATCCAATAGAATTAGGACATGTGTTTGGGTAATAATAATATCATTTTTACCCTTAATTACCCTATTTACTTTTAACCGTGGTAAATAAAAGTAAAGATTTACTATTCACCAAAAATTATTTTTATCTTGTTGAACCGCATTTTACTCCTTGATATAAACCATGTCTCTCGGATTTTCGAAATTCAACTCATAGAAGTGGTAAAATTATGTTTTATGTACAATTTCAAATGCTCCTAGGAGGTGGGTAAAAGACGGTGGAAAGTTCAATAAAATATTTATATATCTAAAATTATTATAAAATGACTTCAATGAATTAAATTGAACTTATATAAGTTTTATGTATCTATTTTTACCTAAAATAAATTTAAATAAAATAAATGATTATTTAAATAAAAATTCGGTATTAACCAATAACTCAATGTTTTCACTATTCATAAAAAATTGAATGTTTTCAGAAAAATACCAAAATTTCACCCTAGGATAATTTCGATAATCCGAATTAAAAAATGAAGTCCATTTTGAATGATAAAATTTATAAAATTTCAAAAAGTGGGTCTTACTATTCATAATGGTTAGTTTACATAATATTTTAATAACATATCATTGTTTAGTGAAACTCGGTATTGCGTACAACACACACTATCATGGAAGGTCGTGATTGAGTGTAAAGTAAGCCATGTTCGGGCTACGTGTAGTGAAAGATCCATTTGGTGTTGCGTATAACATAATTAAAACTTATTTCATTTATACATTATTCAAAATCTATACTTAAGTTTGTGTAGAATAATTTCCATAAAACGAACTTGAAATTGTGTGTAACAAGATCCAAGAATAGTGTTGCATATACTGCAAGATAATACGGTGTTGCATATAGTACAAACTAATTTTGGTGTAGCGTACAACACAAAACATCAAAGTAATTATAAATAATATTTCTCATAAAATATCGAGGTGTTACATTCTACCCCCCTTAAAATTAATTTCGCCCTCAAAATTCGTCAGGGTTATAAATCGTTAACTACTTGAAAGTTTAATTCATAGAAACCCACATCGTAAAAAGGAATACTAAAACTTCGTTTTTAAAAAAATGTTAGAATCATAACGGTCACCCTATGTAACATAGCACTAGGTTTCCACATAGGAAAACATAGGTGAAAATGTGGATATTGAAGAGAAATCTAACCATCAAGTTTTGATTGAGAGTGGTAGAGAACATGACTATGAAAAAGACAACAATCACAAATCCATAAATTTGTGATGATCTAAGGTACCATCTGATTCATCAGATATGAGGGAAATAGGACTACATTTTTGGTTTTCAAGATCATTTCTATAATGTTAAAGAATTAAAATAAATACTTACTTGATTTTGGTACAATCTCGCTGATGTTTGTGCCTTAAACAATTTCCAAATCATCTCTTAAAGAAATGAAGTTGAATTTTTCATTAGTGAAGTGTTAGCAAATCATGTGATAGAATGATGGGTCATTCAATCTGTCTCAAACAAAAGGTTAGAAAAAGTTATCAAATATACATAAGTCCATCTGTGGTGAGGTTAAATGTATATGATTCCAAAAATGGACGTATACTTCATCTATTATAGTGCTTAATAAAATAAGACTAGTTTATACTAACCAAGGACTTCCTGTAGGACATCGGTATGTGATAAAGGCCCGTCACACTTTAGTTGTGGGTTCGATTCCCGCATCCTTGTTCGATGCGATGGGTTGTCGCTCATCCTATGGGTTGTCCTTTTTCTAAAACTATACTATTATAACATTCAAGAAATAATATCTAAGAACAAGTTCTATCATTAAATAATACTATCTAATGTCCACCATAATCCATTCCAATATTTAGGTTTATCCAAAATACATCTATCCAATCTCATAGTATAATGAAAAAAATTACTTGAAAGGTCACATAACAATCATGTGAATACCATCATTTATCCCCCATATATCATAAGATATATCTTTTTGGTCACATTCCAAACATGTGAATACCTTAATCGCATATTACCATAGAACCTTAGTGAAAACATGAGTGCTATCAAAAGTTAACTCTTTCCACATACCAAAATCCCAAAATTTCTATATACTCAAACCATGATATCACTTTGTACTCATATCAGTCATGAGCTCGTGAATACTATTAAACATCTCATTATCTCCTTATCCCTTCATTATGCGCATATCATCTACTTTCAAAAAATTTCTGAAAAACCTTTCATTTTTACCAGTACCATTCAACATATACTTTCAAATACTTTAGAAAAAACAATAGTGTAACAATCCTTTGATATTTCTTTATTCTATAGTACCATTAAATTACATATACAACATAACTCTTTATAAACATAAATCATTCCACTACCTTCTTAAACCATTGACCAAGCTTCAATAATTCATTCATCTCATATATCATTTGTAGACTCTTCATTATAATCAATATAAATACTACCCATACGACCATGATGATTCTCTTTATGAGACTTTCCCTTAGGGGATTAGTTTGCATAATGCCCGTACATTCCAAATTTAAAACATTTAACCATTGTTGATGTCTTAGAAATACCATTATCCTTGTACATGGTGTAAACTAAACCTTTTCCTTTGCAATTACTGGATTTGTATCCATCTTTTCCACACCCAAAGAATTCTCCATTTCCTTTGAAACATTATCCCTGATTCCTCTTCTGACATGATTTACATGAGGGAAATTGAACTTTCTTTCCTCTATGATCACCATGCAACTCCATCTTTCTCTTATTAGCTGAGTCAAGAAACTTAAAAAAGTTGATATTATTGATCATATTATGAGATTCATGATTATACATAATAACGATATGTGGACTTCCAGATCCAATTTCATTTGGTTGCTCATGAAGAATATCATTCCATTGTCTATCATATCCTCCATTATCGTGAATCTTTCTCTTTCCAGCCATTCTCTAAAACCCAAAAAAATAGCGTGAGAGGAAAAAATCATAATTAAGGGGGAGTAACATCAATATATATCATCTTAGGTCTAATTATAATATCGTTTCCGTAATTCTAGTACTATAACCTATACTTATACTTAACCTTAGGGACATCCCTAGAACTACCTTAGAAATATCTCTAGAGATATCACTAAATTTTTCGCTTCCTAGTTTCCAAATGTTAACTAAACCTTTCCTCTGATACAAACTGTAGAGACCCAAATATTGACGTACATGGACATTACATTACTTTTGTGTAATACTTAATACATAACAAGATAAAATACACAAGGACCGTAATAGTTTAGTGTCTTTGGAAACTCGGAACATAATATTATATTCATTGTGAAAGATCTTCTATATCTCCCATAAATATCTTCCCCTTTTGTTTTCTTACCTAAAACCATTATTTATATATTTGGGAAAAAACATATAAAGGGTGAGCTCAAATTCTCAGAAAGGGTAAGCATGGGGAAAATAAAACAAACAATATACATTTGAACTTCAAAACATGAACATAAGGTTTACACATCAAAATCTTGAGTAGTGAAATAAATCTTGCTAGTACGTAAGGCATAGGTCATAAAAGAACATTAATCATGATAAAATATCATTGGAATAAAACATTTAATTGTGAAAAACCATTAAGCACATGATATTATTTCCACAGTAGCCAAGGCATTGTTTCTAAGACCATATTAGTGGACAAAGTCCCTTTCTGAATCGAGTTCAGTCCTCGTTCCAGTCCTGTATCACTGAACAGGATTAAATTTTCATTCCAGCCATGTCTATCTCATGAGATATAAATCTTTACCCAATGCACTGGAGGGAGATATAGGTCCCACCCATCTCATAATGAAATCATTCTTACTTGTGCCACAACATGAACATAAATCATTCATCAAAACCCAAAGTATAAAATGGGTTTCATAAACATCATCCCATAATAACATAATCCTTAAAAAAATGGATATAATTTCATCATAAGAAAAGTGAAAAAATGTAAATCATAGAGACATTATACTAGAAACATACATATATGAAATAATTTCTTCTGAGATGGAAAATGGTTTTGATAAAACACTTGAAATGAATTCTTGAGGAAAATATCCTTTCTTATTCCTAATCATTTTCTTTTCACAAAATGCCATGAAAATTTTAAGAGATTTTTTTTTAAAATAGTCATGAAATATTGTAGATTAATCTTCATTAAATAAGGCGTTATAAAACCGTAAAAATCTATTCATGCAGTATAAGTTAAAAAAAGCATTCTTCTCGTACTTTTGCTGGAAAAGTAAAAAGGTCCCTCATATGGTAAACATAAGAAAGATTCTTTAAATACCATGTAGTAAAATTCAAAAATAGGTAAAAAGGACTTTAAACATAAATTAAACCATTTTTAGAAAATAGGGACATGAAGGATAAATATAACCCCAGTAAATACTTATGAATAAACAATCTCGGATAAAAACAAGATTGGAAAAGTTATCCCTTGCCATATGTTCAATTTCCTCCGTATGTGTCCGAGACTCCTGTATAGTGGGTTTAAACATATTATTATCTTGTAACAGAACCATAATAATATTTATGATATCATATATGATTCACTTATGACTTTATATTATCCGTTCATTTGTCAACTCCATGTTAAAGCAGCATTTTGGGTAAAATCGTTTCATTTATTGTCAGTGTTTTGACTTGTAATTATTAATATGATTACTTAGATCATGATTACTTAATTCCAGAATATAAAACAAGATTTATATATAATATATATTCATAATATACATATATATAATAGATCGATAAATGGAATGAAATACACTGTTCATAGAGATGGTAGGCCGTACGTACGCATGAACGTTGTTTTTCGTTTCCTTATTGAATTGAATGGAATTAAGTAGATGAAATACATACATATATATATATATATATATACATAAATACAGTAGAATTGTTATGTCATATATTTCATTATTACTTATTATATATACTTTATAATCATTCATGAATTGTTAACATGGAAAATGAATCTCATCGCGTTGTGGAGACGGTAATCCGTACGTACGCACGAGCGATGACATCGTTCCCATATTTATTGAATAGAATTGGAGTGGATGATATAATATCTTAGAATCAGTATGATGTTATATTTATCATATATAGTTATTCTTTACACCATTATACCCATCCAAGTAAGGTGGTGGTGGAAAAACTGATTACACCATGACGTGGAGACGGTATTCCATATGTACGCATGCGCGGTGATTTCATTTTCCGTAGGATGGATAGAAGGTGAAATAGGTTTTTTTAATATTTATAATAACATATCAGTATATATTTAATACTTATGTTATTACTTTATAATGAAACAACTAAATAAGAGGAAGTAGAAGAAGAAAGAAACATGAAATAGTCGGTAGAAGAGATTACCACTTATTCGACGCACCTCTTTGAAGCTTCTTCTTAGGGCACTAGATTTGGTATTTTGAGAAGACCAAAAACTCTATGATATAACTAGATTGGTTGAGAATAATAATTGGTAGTGGTTGGCCGAGATTCAAGGCTGAAAATTGTGTAATGAGAAGAGGGAGGAGGTGCCCTTTTATAAGGGAGGAGAGGATCACTTTAGTTAAAAAATCTTAAAATATTATTTTATAATAAAGTCATATTAGGTTTATAATGGATAAAAAGTGACTTATTTAGAATATAAAGTGTGTATGGGTCTAAATAATCTCTACCAATAGGTTTTAGACATGTTTAGGTTACTATTTTACCGTTATCATTTAGATTTAACTCTAAGTTAAAGAATTTAACTTTTACCGTGTCTTCTTGATTTCTTAGAATATATGGTTAATAAACTTACTATAATAAGCCAAACTAACCCCAAGTGGTTAATTATTAATATATATAACCTTATATAAGTCATTTTGACGAACCTTATATTTTTAGGAATAAAATAACAATTAATAATATAATATTTGTTTTAAAAACTATTTTATGTCAATTTTGATACTATTTGGTAATTCTTTTTTGTGAAACTAATAACAGCATGATTAGTTCAAAAAAAGTTAATTAAATCAATAATAACATTTCATACTAACCTATAAAGTTATTTTAATTCATAAAAATTCTCAAATTACATTTATTTGGGTATTTATAATATCAATTATGTTAATATTGCATTCATAAGGTAATTACTGCATCATCATTGTGTTGTAAATAAATTAACTTATTTAATGTCTAAAAATTACAAATAAAATACCATTATGTATGAAATATTTTTATCTTTATAATGAATATTTATATTCTAATTTATCTTCTGTATAACCCTATATTAAAAATGTTTTCTTTATTAAACATTTATTTTAACTCTTTTAACTCTTCTTTAAATAAAATAATATTAAATGTCCTAATCTAATCCAAGTGAACCTAAAAGGTAATATTTTATTCCTAAGAGTGTTTTTGGTCGAATTAAACTTATCCAATCGAATTAGTACATGTGTTAGGGTAATAATAATATCATTTTTACCCTTAATTACCCTATTTACTTTTGACCGTGGTAAATAAATGTAAAAAGTTACTATTCACAAAAAAGTATTTTTATCTTATTGAAAAAAATTTTACTCCTTGATATTAACCATGTCTCTCGAATTTTTTAAATTCAACTCACAGAAGTGGTAAAATTATGTTTTATGTACAATTGCAAATGCTCCTAGTAGGTGGGTAAACGACGATGAAAAGTTAAATAAAATTTTTATATATCTAAAATTATTATAAAATTACTCCAATGAATTACATTGAAATTATATAAGTATTATGTATCTATTTTGACCTCAAATAAATTTAAATAAAATATATGATTATTTTAATAAAATGTCGGTTTTATCCAATAACTCAATGTTTTCACTATTCATTAAAAATTGAATGTTTTCAGAAAAATACCAAAATTTCACCCTAGGCTAATTTCGATAATCCAAATAAAAAAATGAAGTCCATTTTGAAAGATAAAAGTTATATTATTTAATAAAGTGGGTATTAATATTCATAACGGCTAGTTTATATAATATTTTAATAACATATCGTTGTTTAGTGAAAATCGGTATTGGTACAACACACGCTATCATGGAAGGTCGTGATTGCGTGTAAAGCAAGCCAAGTCAGGGCTGCGTGTAGTGAAATCTCTGTTTGGTGTTTCATATAAAATAATCAAAACTTATTTCATTTATACATTAAACAAAATCTATAATTAATGTTGCGTAGAATAATTTCCACAAAACGAACTTGAAATTGTGTGTAAGACGAGCCAACAATAATATTGCGTATACTGCAAGTTAATATGGTGTTACATATCGTACAAGCTAATTTTGGTGTAGCGTACAACATAAGAAATCAAAGTAATTAAAAATAGTATTTCTCATAAAACATCGGAGAGTTACAAGAATCATGAAACATCCAAGTATTGAAATGAGGTAGTTTTTATTTCATGATTTTCAATAATATGTAGAATTCTATTGATATCCTAGAAGAGTGATTTAGTGGTAAGAATATATTCTCGTAAAACACATGATGGATGGAAAGATAACCCATAATATATCCCATTTTTGAGACAATAATTTCCATTTGAGATAAATAGATGATTGACATTGATAAATTAATTGGGATAATATTTGTTACCTTAAAATTGATTAGTGATTTGATGAAAAAGTGATTTAGGTAATTTTGAAGAATTTTATTTCATTTTTGGATTTGTTGAATATATGCCATATTCTCTAATTTTGATTGAGTAATATTAATTATGTTAATTTTTGGAAGCATATATGTTTTAATTGAGGTTTTATAGTGATTCAGGTTATTAATATGCTTTAATAGAATATATTATCAATGTATTCACATGTTTTTTATATGACATTTTGAGTTACATATTGTTTTATGAGGATAAATGTTAGAGTTGGTATTGAAAAAATTATTTGGTAAAATCTTTCAGATATTTGGGTTTTGAATTTCTCTATACTTATTTTAGATGATTCTTTAGGATAACTATTTATAGAATGGATTAAGTTGAACTTTGGTAGTTACTACTGAGGTTTTTGGAGTTTAATGTATTGTATTGGATAAATTTTTCTAACCAGTTCAGTTTTTAAAAATATTTTGAGAAGTAAGAAATGTTTTTTTTATTATTTTAAAGATATTATGATCCATTAAAAGTTAATATTAGTGCTTTAAAAATGAAATTTTCATCTTGGAATAAGAGATGAAGTGGAAATTCATCCAAGAAAAACCAATGGATGAAATTTTTCTTACAAAATGGAATAAAATAATGTATGTAATGTTTCTAATATTATCTATCTTGATATTAAATTAATCCCTAAACTATAATAAAAGTATACTAAAATAAAATTTTATACTTTTACTATCATATGAGATGAATTGGTTACCTTTTCACCCATCACATATTTATCTTCTTTTGGTCATTAAATTTCTCATAACCATCTTCTTTGTCACTATAAACCATTATTTACAAATTAACTTTTCCTCTATTTCCATATTTTCAATTCCCACTCATGTTCTACTATTTGGAAAACTGGTTTTGTGTTATTCAAGATTACCTTCATATTTCAATTTTCCTCTTTTCAAAAGGAAGTTTTATTATCCTTTTTTATGATATAGGTTTTGAAAAAATAATTTTCCAAATATAAAACCCTTGATTAATGAGAACATATTCATGTTGTTAGGATGATATTTTATAATTGGGGAGAATGTAATAGCCAAATATTGTTAATATATCACTATGTTCGATAGCGTATAAAAAAATCACTGAGATTAAACAAACCATTAAATATTATTATTTTATGACCATTATAACCTATCCATTGATTTAGTGGATATGAATAGAAATATAAAATTTATGATATATATATATATATTAAGGTAGTACCCAATAAATTTTTTTGATTAATACTTAGGAAATAAGAATTTTATTTTTTATTAAAGTCATATTATTCGTCAAAAATATGTTTCCTTCAAAAATTATTTTTATTTTTATTTTTGTAAGAAAATATTATATATTATTTTTAAAATTATCTAAAATTTATTTTATAAAATGAATGTTATTTTTTAAGTCATATTATAATAATTATATTAGAGTGAATTTTGGTGAATTTTTTATAATGATCAATTTTTCAATGAGTTGAAAAAATACTAATTTATATTGAAAATAATATTTTTTCTTTAAGAATTTAATAATTTTTTTAAAAATGGTTTAAAAGTAAAAAAATTTCAACTATATTATTGGAAATCAAATTAAGTACATTGGAATCAGTCTTATTTTTGGATTTGGTTTAATTGTTTTTATACATAAAAAGATAATTTATGGAAAATCTATTTTTATTACCTTTTGTGTTTTTGTCTTAATTTAATTTATTCCACTACAAGAAATTGAATATGTTAAATTTTATTCCAGGTTTGGAATACATATTTCCAAATTTTGTAAATAGAAACCTCTTTTCAATATGAACATTAACAATAGTAAATTTTTGTTACCATAGTTAAGATAAAATGAGTTAATTATTGTCAAAACTAATGTGATAAGGTCTCAAACTCAATAAAAACATGAAATTATTTTTTTTGGATTAACTATATTATACCTATAAAAAATTATAAAATATGGAATTTTGGTTACATTTTCCCTTGATAATGACATTTAAATTATTTTAAGTTAAGAAAACTCCAAAATGTCACCCTTTTGACCTTAATATCTCAAAAAAGTACAAAAGGATAAAAACAGGATAAGTCAGGTTAAATTCATTTATTTGAAAAATTAATTAATTGTTTTTATGGTGGTATTTTTTTTAAAAAAATTTAGTAATGAAATAATTTTCTTGAATTCTTATGCAATGCTGAAATGGTGCTTTTGCAAGAAGTACAAAAATCATGTAAATTTGCACAAAAACTCTAAAAAGAGTATTTTTTTTGGGGTTATAGTGTACCATAAATTTTATATATCCATATAAAACATTATATATGTGATAAATGTTTTTATTATAATTCCATTTCTATCCTATTATTTTCAATGTAAAATTATTTTAATAGTATCACAAGCAACATTAATGATATTTTATGAAAAATATTATTTCATTAAATAATTTAAATATTATATACATATTAAAAAAGAAAAAGAGGATGATAATATTTATAGAATATTATACCTTATACATAAATGATCCAATTTTTAACTTATAATTAAAATATTAACTATTAATTGTGAAAAAGTTGTTACCGCGTTTATGGTTTAAATTTGAAAACAAAGTGGTCAAACCAAAATATAATGTTTAAAACACCACATAAAACTATAAAAGTTTTATTATATATTGATATTTCTATCCAATATATATTATATTTGAATATATGGTCATTTATAATCATTTTTGAAGGGAATGACTTTATTATATTTTAATCCTTTAAAAAATTCCAAGAGTTTTCCTCTCATCACTTATAAAAGGGTACCCCACATTTCCCTTATTTACACTACTTTGAGCCATATATCTTGATAAAAATATGCCTAATTATGTTCTCAACATATTTATCCACTAATAAAATATTTTGGTATTCTTAAAATACCATTCCAATGTTCCTTAACGAGGGATCTAAAGGAGGTGAATTGAAGAAGAGGTAATCATCTTACTTTACATATTTTAATTTATTTCTTATTATACCTACCCTAAATATATGTTATTCATCATAAATTAATATATTAAGTACCATAAATATAACAAAATTATATTATTATTATTAAATCACCTTTACTCACCTTCTTTTCCATAAAATGGTAAGTGAATGTATCACTCATGCGTACGTATATCTTACCATCTCCACAATGTGATTCAATTCATTTTCCATCACCATATTTTATTGATGTATGTTATGATTTATAATGGCTCAGACCACTCTGGCCCATTCTTTTGTCAAAAAGAAGGTCGTGAAGTGTTTTGGAGTGTAAAATGGACTTTTCCCACACTTTCCAGAATTTTGTAAGTACACGCCGTGTAGTGCGAGTACACGCCGTGTACCCCCTCGCAGAGTATACCCCATGTTAAAGTCTATCTCCTTAACGTGTGAGATAAATGAGTACACGCGGTGTATCCCATACTACACGCCGTGTAGTCCCTCCCTACGTACGCATTACCCTCAAACTGTGTGTTGACCAGTCAACGACCGTGTGCCACGTTGAAGGCCGTGTTAGAAGCCGCGTGGTGACCGTGTGAAATGGCCAAGTACACGTCGTGTACTAGAAATTACATTTTGTGTACTTTTTTTATTTCCTATAAAAGGATGGGTTCTCTCCTCCTTTTCAAATCATTCCTCTCCTCCCCTTTCCTTTGAGCAGAGCTCTCCCAAGAGACTCGAAGGCTCTTTTCTTCGATAACTTCTTCGTTCGAGCTCCGATTTGCAATCCGTCAGCGGCCAGGGGATCATAACGATGATGGGGAACTTCTCAGATTGGATTTTTTGTCGTCCCTTCGGTATTTACTTCCCAGCTTTCACCGAAAGAGGTTTTTCCGGGATTTGACAGAAGATACGGACGCTGACGAACGTCTTCTAAAGTTGATGTGGGGGAGCGTTGTGATCAGAACCTGTGGAGGTAGGGATATCAACTTCGCCTCTCTAAATTTTACATCATGTGGGGTGGGTTTCCTCTGGATTTCATGAGACATAGTTGAACCAGTTTAATGAAGATAATAACTGGCTTAATTAATGGGGATGGGGAAGTTATTATGTTTATCTTTATTCATCCTATTGTTATGTTGTGAATTGATTAGGCTTATGCCTACTAAAAATCACGATCATTGGGGGCCTTTTCTTACACAATTAAATGCTTCCCTATCTTTCTAGACCATTTATGGATGAAAACGTTGTGGAATGTGGGAATTGGTTAATCACTTAATGTTGGATGATTAAATGAATAACTGTAACCCTTGTGTGATCACCCCGGTTAAACAAAACTGAAATAATAAACATGTGGGTGCTGGTTTGGGTTTATTTACATGTATTTCCTTTCTTTTTATTTTGGTGTTTGAATCACCCTATTTCCCAGTCTTAAATAAATTAAAAGGGTAATTCCTCCCATATTGTGAGAAACTCATACCTTTGGTGCTAGTCGCCACCCCAGGTCCTATTGGAGGCGGGACTCGGGGAGTCATTATCTCCCTTTCACTATTTCTAGCTCAGGAGGGGCATCTTTGGTGGGAGGCGGTCATGCCAGAATGGTATCAGAGGTGATAGTTGAGAGATAGGATGGAGTATGGAGTTAGCCACAGTGAAGATTTCATGTGATGGTAGGGCAACAATGTTGGATGATCTTGGTGTGTGACATAGTCCAGGGAAGACCGGCTAGGACACGTGATTTTAGCCCCCCCCCCCTCGTGATCCAACGCAAGGACTCTGAGCCTACCGAATGACCAAGTGAGACTACAATGATTGAAAGGTAGAGACCCTAGGGAAGATACATGCATCATCATTATTGTGTTTTACTTGATTTGGGGTTTCTGGGAAAGAAATTGAATAAAATGATAAAATAAAACCTTGAGAAATTTCCTTACTACTTGGGCTTTGGTGATCTTTGTTCACCGTATTGTTATGGCACCTGGACGTCGTCCCCGGGTGCTCAGATAGCTGATGCCTAGAAAATTTAGGCAGTCAATCATTTGAGGATTGACCGAGAGGAGGAAGATAACCTGTGGCATAAGACTCTCTGTTCCTTCTAGCAAAAAACCCTCAAGAAGTATGAGGGTAGTACATCAGATATAGATAGGTAGGGGTGTCTTGAGGAGCTAGGGATCACTTTTAATTTTATCCGTTCCTCGAGGTAGTACTGGGTTCCCCTAGTAGTCAGTTAGCTGAGAGGCGCGACGCGTCAGTGGTGGACGCTCTACCTCATAGAGAGGATAGAGACAGAGGTTCCATTGGCTGACTTTGAGAAGGAATTCTGAGAGTAATTCCTTTCTTCCATGATCAAGGTGGAGAAGTGGTAGGAGTTACTATCCCTTAAGTAGGGTAGTATGTTAGTACGAGAGTTGGGATCAAGTTCAAGGATCTCCTACGCTTTGCTCTGGATGTCTTTCCAGATGAGGAGTCTTGGGCAAGGCGTTTGGAGGAGGCGCTTCATCCTTCGCTCCGGTATGCTGTCACCCCCTTCACTCTTCTGACGTACTTGGCAGTATAGAAGAAGTCAGAGGTTATAGAGAGGATGCACTCACAGGGAGGTTCACCACGAGAGGGGATCCAGCCGGGTTCTTCGAAGGGGAAGGCAGTTAGTAGTAGGTCTCCTGTGACAGGACCTTCCAGATTTAGGCCTGTAGGGAGCAGGCCTCAGCAGTTCCAGTTCATATCTTCAGGTCCTCGTCCCTTTTTCATGAGCCCAAGACCGAAGTGTTTTTCTTATGGAGGTTTCAGGCACATTCCGAGTCGGTGCCTGACCCGAGCTCAGTATAGTGGAGGTGGGTAGGTTCAGCGCCCGCCTCAGCAGCACCAGTTGCCAACGAGGCCCTTCCAGCAGCAGCATGACCCTGCTCCTCCGAGGGTAGTCTTCGCAGGAGGAGGCCAACCTTTGGGTTCTCCTCAGGGACCTCAACCAGAATGTGGTCAGAGAGGTGGTCGACCTCAGAGAGGCAGAGGAGTTGGGTGTGGACAGTTGCATGCATTAGAGTTGACAGATCCATTAGAACCAGAGGTGGTGTGAGGTATGATTTGTTTGTTCAGCACTCTCATTTCTACTTTGTTCGATTCAGGAGCTTCTCACTAATTTGTTGCACCCGGTCTAGCCCATGCTTTTGTTCTAGATGTAGAGAGACATTCCATACTCCTGGTGCTGAGTACACTAGTTGGAAGCTAGACCAGCGTATCTTGTGTTTGCTGGGGATGTGAGCTGACGTTGGAACCACATCGATCTAGTGGGGACCTTCTTTTGCTACAGATGAATCCATATGATGTCATCCTAGGCATGACTGGTTGTTTTCCGTAAGTGCAGTTATCGACTGCTTCTGATGAAGGGTCGTGTTCTCTGACGTGGATAGGATACATGTATCTTTTGATGGAGAGAGGAGCTATTAGGTGGGAAGCTGGTATGTAAAGCCTCTCCTTTCCTTGTTAGGAGGGTTATCAGTGGTATCAGCTGATACAGAGATGTTGGATGTCCCAGAGGTTTTTGGGGAGTTCCTCGATGTTTTTCCCAAGGAGGTTGTGACTCTACCCCCCCCCCCATGTGACGTTGAGTTCGGGATAGACTTACATCCTAGTGCCTGTCTGATTTCAATGGACCCTTATCATATGGAACCTTCTGTGTTTCGGGAGTTGCGAATTCAGATTGATGATCTGATGGAGAAGGGTTTTGTTCGACCCAGCGTGTCACCATGGGGTACTCCATTTTTGTTCATGAAGAAGGCAGATGGTGGTCTCAGTCTATGCTTAGACTACCGAATGTTGAATCATGTAACAGTCAAGAACTGTTACACCCTTCCGAGGATAAATGATCTCTTCGACTAGCTGAGGGGAGCAGGTTGGTTTTCTATGATTGATCTACGATCTGGATATCATGAGATGAGGGTAAAGGACAATGACATCTTGAATATGGATTTCAGGTGCTGGTATGGGAACTTTGAGTTTGTAGTGATGTCGTTCGGAGTTAACAATGCACCAGTTTTGTTCATCGGACTTATGAACCTTGTCTTCCAAGAGTTTCTGGACCAGTTAGTCATTGTGTTTATCGATGACATCTTGATCTACTCAATATCATAGGAGGAGAACGTTGAGAATCTCAGGGCAGTCGTGGAAGACCTTTGACACCACCAGCTTTATGGGAAATTGTCGAAGTGTAAGTTCTTGACACAAGAAGTACACTTCCTTGGGAACGTAGTGTCTTAGAATGGAGTGTCAGTGGATCCATTGAAGGTGGAGGAATTTGTTTTTTGGGAGACACCCAAGAGCATGGCAGAAGATCGTAGTTTTCTGGGGTTGGAAGGTTATTATCGGAGGTTATTTTCAGACTTCTCTCGAGTTCCTGCTCCGTTGACGACGTTGACTAGGAAGAACCAGGTCTTCCTATGGAGCGAGTAGTGACAGAAAGCTTTCAACTACCTAAAGGAGAAGTTGGTCAGTGCTCCTGTACTCAGGTTTCCTGAGGAAGGGTTGTTTTACAAGGTGTTTTGTGATGCTTTTGACCTTATATTGGGGTGCATACTGATGCAGAAGAAGGGTGTGATCTGTTATGGGTCTATGAAGTTGCGCCCTAAAAAGCGTAATTATGTCACCCCTGACCTAGAGCTTGCAGATGTAGTGTTCGTACTGAAATTTTTGTGACATTACCTCCTTGGGGAGCACTTTGTGGTCTTCTCAGATCACAAGAGCTTACGTTATATCTTCTCCCAGTGTGACCTAAACTTACGGTAGCAGAGATGGGTCAAGTTTCTCCAAGACTATGACTACGAGATCTCTTACACTGAAGGTAACGGCAAAGTTGTGGCAGATTCCCTGAGCAGGAAGTTTCCTAAGGAAGTGTATCGGGAATCTGCTGAGGCATGGAGAGAGATGGGAGTGTTGGCTGCCTTACACTTGGATGCAAGGGTAGAGGGTGTTAGAGACTGTTTGTTTCAGATGAAGGTGAATTCCTCCTTGTTGTAGCAGGTGGAAGAGTCTCAGTGGGGGGACACCGAGGCATAAGTAATGCGAGATCATATCGATCCGGGAAACACTCCAGAAGGATGGTCAGAGGAAAGCTGACATCAGATGCTTTTTCATGGAAGGATATTTGTTACAGAGGCGATGCATGAGGGGTTTTTCCGTTAGTTCCATAGCTCAACCTTGGTGGTATATCCAGGAGTTTCAAAAATGTACTAAGGCCTGAGGGAACAGTTTTGGTGGCTCGGGGTGAAATGGGCAGTTGCAGAGTTTGTGGCTAAGTGCTTAGTGTGTCACCATGTGAAGGTTGAACACCATGTTCCCAGTGGTTTGTTGCATCCTTTTGATGTCCCTGAGTGGAATGGGATGACATCTCAATGGATTTCATCACAAGACTACCTAGAGCTCAGGGTGGTTATGACGCTATCTGGGTAGTGGTGGATCGACTGATGAAATCATCTCACTTCTTAGCAATAAAGGAGCCAGGCCCGGTGAGTACCTTAGCACAGAGGTACGTAGAAAAGGTGGTTCATTTTCATGGAGTTACAAAGACTATAATTTCATATCAGGATACACTATTTACCTCATGAGTCTGGAGGGGGTTACAACATGATTTTGGCACCTAGCTACGCCTTAGCACTGGATTCCACACATAGACCGATGGGAAAATAGAGCAGACTATACAGATATTGGAGGACATGCTGCGAGCATGTGTTCTGGATTTTGGAGGTTCATGGGTGCACCACTTTCCTTTAGTAGAGTTTTACTACAACAACAGCTTCCACTATAATATTGGCATGGAACTATTTGAGGCTTTGTATGGAAGACCATGTCGTTCAGCCATTTGCTGGGCAGAGGTTGGTGAGACAGGTGATCTTGGGCCAGAGGTAGTACAGAGCACCACAGAGAAAGTACAGTTTGTGCGTGATAGGATGAAAATGGATCAGGACCGAAAAAAGTCTTATGATGATCGTCGGAGGAGGCCCTTGGATTTCGAGGTGGGAGATCATGTGTTCTTGATGGTTTCCCCTTGACGGGGGAAATAGAGGTTTGGGAAAGGGAGTAAGCTCTCCCCTATGTTCATCAGACCTTTTGAGGTGCTGAGGCGAGTTGGTGAGGTGGAATATCATCTATCCTTGCCACCTCAGTTAGAGAAGGTTCATGACATGTTCCACGTCTCCAAACATCGTCGGTACTTGCACAATGAATCTCACGTTATGGACTGGGGAGAGTTAGATATGGGAGACGACAAGACCTTCGAGGAGCAAACAGTCAGAATCAAGGATCGTAAAAAGCAGGTTCTCCGTGGACAAACCATTCCCTTGGTTTGTGTGTTGTGGACGCATGGTGGCCTCGAGGAGAACACTTGGGAGCGGGAGGCTCAGAAGCATGCTCAGTACCTGGAGTTGTTTTGACTTTTGTTTTTCTTTGTTCTTCTGAGCATTGTTTTGATGTTGTACTCTGTACCTTTGATATATGGAATTCTTTCCTTGTCGGTTGTGAGACCTTTTGTTTCCTTGTTCTCTAGAAGTGTGTAGCATGTCCGGATGTGTGGGGAAAGGAAAAAACCTTATCTTTAATCGAGACGCATTAATGAGGATGCAATTGAACCCGTGCAGGAGAGTCAGTTCCGCCTAAAGCGGATAATATTTCAAAATAGGAGAAGGAATTCCCCAAACCACGTGTTCGGGCAGTGTGTTGGTTGTGTGGTGTTGGGGGTAGTGCAAGTTGAAAAATCCTAATGTATGAAAGTAGGAAGACCCAATTCATAATAGAGATTCATTAATGAGGATGCGATTAAACCCATGAAGGCAAGTCAGTGCCACCTAAAGTGGATAATATCTCGACACAGGAGAAGTAATTCCTAACACATTCGATTAGGGTTGTTGGATGGGTTCTTGTTATAACGAGATCCCTAAGAGGTTTCTTGTTGGGTTCCTCTGGGTTGGCTTTTGAATTCATGGGGACAACAATGTTTTAAGAGGTATCTGATGTAATGGCCCGGACCTCTCCATCCCATTCCTTTTAAAAAAGAAGGTCATGAAGTGTTCTGGAGTGTAAAATGGACGTTTCCCACACTTTCCAGAATTTTGTAAGTACACGCCGTGTAGTTTGAGTACACGTCGTGTACCCCCTCGCCAGGTATACCCCGTGTTGAAGGTCATGTCTTTGACATGTGTGATAAATGATTACACACCGTGTATCCCATACTACATGTCGTGTAGTTCCTCCCCGTGTACGCGTTACCCTCAAACCGTGTGTTGAGCAGTCAACGACCGTGTGCCGCATTGAAGGCTGTGTTGGAAGCTGTGTGGTGACCGTGTGAAATGTCTGAGTACACGCCATCTACTTTTGTTTTTCTTGACTATAAAAGGAGGGGTCCTCTTCTCCTTTTCAAATCACTCCTCTCATCCCCTTTCCTTTGAGCAGAGCTCTCCTAAGAGACTCGAAGGCTCTTTTCTTCCATAACTTCTTCGTCTGAGATCCGATTTACGATCTGTCAGTGGCCACGGGATCGTAATGACAAGGCGGAACTTCTGAGCTTGGATCTTTTGTCTTCTCTTTGGCCTTTCCTTCCCAGATTCCACCCGAGGTGGTTTTTCTGGGATTTGACAGAAGCGATAGGTGCCAATGAACATCTTCGAAAGTTGATCTGGGGGAGCATTGTGATCAGAACCTGTAGAGGTAGGGATCGCACCTTCGTCTCTCTAAAGATTGCATCATGCGGGGTGGGTTTCCTCTTTCTTTCATGAGACATAGTTGAACCAATTTAATGAAGATAATAATAGGATTAAAGAACGGGGATGGGGAAGTTATTATGTTTATCTTTATCTATCCTATTGTTTTGTTGTGAATTGATTAGGCTTATGCATACTGAAAATCACGGTCATTGAGGAACTTTGCGTGCGCAATTAAATACTTCCCTATATTTCTAGACCATTTATGGATGGAAACTTTGTAGAATGTGGGAATTGGTTAATCACATAAATTTGGCTGATTAAATGAATAACTGGAACCCTTGTGTGATCACCCCGGTTAAACAAAACTGAAATAATAAACATGTGGGTGCTGGTTTGGGTTTATTTACTTGTCTTTCCTTTATTTTTATTTTGTTGTTTGACTCATCCTATTTCCTGATCTTAAATAAATAAAAAGGGTAATTCCTCCCATATTGTGAAAAACTCATACCCTTGGTGCTAGTCGCCACCCCGGGTCCTACTGGAGGCGGGACTCGGGGGTCATTATCTCCCTTTCACCATTGCCAGCTCAGGAGGGGCATCTTTGGTGGGAGGGGGTTATGACATGAATGATTTATTTTTAATACAGGAAATTTATGAAATAATTATTCTTATGGAATTATAATATCATATTCACTTTATTTTCTTCCAATATTTTGGAAAATGATATTGTTGCTCGTACTAACATGTGGACTACCACCTCGACGAAGTGATGTGATTCATTTTTCACTTACAATTTACATGGATAGTAAAAATGTATGATTTAATGAATATATAAGGTATATATGATATAAAAGTTATATTTTTAATTTTGAATTATTATATAATTTTATTTTTTCCCATATATCGAAAAGTTAAAATCACATTATTCCATACATATGACCTACAGTATCCATGAAGGTGAAATTAATTTTTCTATCAATACCTCTTATGGATGAATATATACATATATAAATATATAGAATATGTATAATATTTATATCATGGTTGAAATTATCGATATTTTGAAACCATGATCAATGTACAAGGTTCAGAACCATGGAACAAAAATCATCATGAAAAAGAAAAAAGTTAACACTTGGATCTAGCCATTTCGATAAGGAATTGTTAATTTATATCAGTGTTAAAATTTTATATGGGGATAATAAATTATATAATAAGTGTTTACATGTTTTCGGTATATAATTATTATAAATTTAAATTTATTATATCTGAGGTTAAGGTGCTTTTGAAGCACGTTGAACATGAGGTAAGGGTTTTATGTATCAATCTCATTGTTTATCAAGATTGTTGATAATTAAGTTTCCAATGATGAAATTTTAAGACATACCTTTTGAGAATATCATGAATTTTATTCTCCTCAAGTTAAATATAGATTTACCATGTTTTTTATTTTTCCCTCTCTTTATGTAATCATAATACCAAAAATATATTTTTATGGAAAACTGACTATGTTTTACTATTTGGGGAATCTTTTTATCCGATGTCCATATCATCAAAACAATTTCTGGAATGTTTTTACTATTCTCTAAGGATTATTAAAATCCATTTTCATCCATGTTTATTATTATTTAAAAAATTTATAAAAGGTATTCTTCATGACATTTTCTAAATGAAGTACTTTTTAATTTTTACCAATAATGTGAAAGGAATAACCATTTTAACATACACGGTATGAATAGAGTTTCCCACTATCATGATCACAAAATACTTTGAAGCTTCCTATACATGAATATAATGTTCCTTTATAATAAAACGTGTTCTTAAATATGTGAGAAATTTTTGGATTTTAAATAGGGGATTCAAATTAAAAAAGGTTATTTTCCCCAAGAAATGTACCTAGTGATATTTTAAAGGGATTTTCATATAAAATTAAAACATATGATGTTAATTTGTATTTAATAGGGAGTCGATCATAGAGAAGGGGTCATTCGGGAAGGGGTACAGTATGGGGGTGAGCTATAGGATTTATATTTTTAAATTGTAAAAAAATAATAAATTTCAGAAATTATATTATATTTTTTCCAAATAAAAAATATTAAAATAATTGTGAAAATAAAAAAATATATTATCAATTTTTTTAGAAAAAATTATTATTGAGGTTTTAATTACTAACAAATCGAAAAAACATCAGTAAATGAGGTGTCTATAAATATATATGTTTGTAAATGTATCTATTTTAGCAGTGTTTATTTACCATTTTTTTTAAAAATGTTTGTATGTGAATTAGTGATGTTTTAAAATGTTTTTAATGAATGAAACGTCTCAAATAAGTATTTTTTTTGTAGTGAGGGAATATTTTTCTTTAATTTCCATGTCACAAAACAATTAGTAATGTTTTTATTGTTCTACAATGATTATTTAAATCTATTTTCACCCATGTTTTAATTTTTTACAAAATTGTTGAAATGGATATTTTTTTCATTTTCTGGATGATGTACATTTGATTTTTCAAAAAAAATGTTAACAGAATTATTGTTTTAACATACAAGGTATGAAGATAGTTTCCCCCCATAATGATCACACAATACATTGAAGCTTCCTCTACAGGTTTCTAAGGATCATTTCTATGAAAATGTTTTCTTAAATCTATGGGAATGTTTTGGATTTTAAATAAGTGATTTCAAATTTAATTGTATATATATTAAACATTTTTATGTTACATATGATTTAATAAGGATATTATCCAATTATACCACCCTTATTATTTTATAGGATGGTTTGAAACCATGATAACATGAATTTTATGAAACATAATTATTTTCCATGACATATGCAATGATGAAATGTTGAAATTCTTATAAAACCCATTTCCTTTTCATATTTTATCATATGAGGAAATGATATTATGGTACACATATGTATGATATGACTTATGGTATGAGTGGTATTCAAATTATATATCACTCTAATTCATAGGTTAAATATTAAAATTTCATGAGATAATAAAGACTGAAATGTTAACAGAACCTAGTTCAATTAGGGAATCTATCTGCTATGATAGTTTTGGGAGGGAAACATTACTAATTAAATAATGGTTTGAGGAGAAAAACCAATACACTATGATAGTATTGTAATTGAGATTTATCTATTAAGTAAATGATTTTATATGATTATGTGCATGACAAAAACTTATTTTTATCCTAAATAGTGTAAATACCTTGGTAGGGGGCAGTTAATTGTGGTATGATAGATTAAAATGAATTTCACTTATATATATTGTTTCATCATTAAAAAAATATATTCTATATAATTCCCATATCATATAATAAATTCATATTATAACATGCATAGGAAATAGAAAGTTTTATTAGTTCACCCTCATTGGGATATGTCTAAGAATCCTACAATAGAAATGTTCCAAAGTACTGAATCCACTAAAGTGCATGGTTGTCATAAGATTTAGACTACAGTCACTATCCCTAAAAGTTTAGGACCAATATTAATTTGAAATCTCAGTACTCTCTCAACTGAAATGTGTTCACTACTTCAAAATATTCTTCTTTAGATAACCTGAATCAATATTGTATACAGATTATTTGGTGCATTGCGAATCTATAATTTCATCAACATGGTAAATACCCCTTTACCATATAAATTCTGATAAAATACTTATAGGTTTGAATAAATTTGTCTTTCAAAAAACATTTTCTTGAATTGCAGGAAAATTTATCAATGTTCATGCAATTGTTATATTTTTTCATGAAAAATGAACGTTCATGCAACTATTTAGATCATTGTGGAACTCTCAATTTTTTATAAAATGTTTTAGATTGTCATGGAAGAAACTTATTCTAATAGTCAAAAGTCTCTTTTTCAATGTGAAGCTAATTATTGATTTGTTTCTATTCCCATGAAATAGATTCACACAACTATGTCACAATTCAGAGCCTAGATATTCTTTAGGGGTTGAGCTACTCAAATTTATAGACACATCCAACCATTAATGAAACTACATTTTGCATAATATTCTATGCGTGAAACATTATATGTGAATTGAACTTCAAAAATTTAACATCACCATTACCTCATGACTCACCACCTTCATGAAACTACATCCTTATTTTTTGGGCTCACTAAACTATCTATGTGTTGAAAAACCTTAACTTTTGGGAAGTTTTATAAATTTCAAGAAACACTATACTTTTTCTATATTTTTTGTTATGCCCATTAATCATAAATTTCATGAAAATTTGTGAAACACCATCAATCATTCATGAAACTTTTACTTTTACTTGAAATACTTACTTTTCCAAAATCCCTATTTCCATCCTATATCTTTTTGGACCAAATTTTTTTCCAAACCCTAGGAAACGACGTTACCTTGTACATGCAACTTTATCAACCATTTTGAATGCTTCCATACCTCTATATTTATGTTTATAAACCTTTTTCAACATACCTTGTCAATAATCACATTATAAATCCACAACTGACCTTGTCATCCAACTTTTACAATACACACAATCAACCTAAAAATAATACAGACTCATTTTATGGGATTTCCCCCTACAATACCACCTTTTTGTTTTTGTAAAACTCTAAACATTTAATTACACTTTTAAGATTCAATTTCGAATGTGTTGATAATATTTGGTACTCTTCCATATTCTATTGAAAATTTATTCTTGAAAATCCGGATATTAATCAATTATTTACTCAACACAAACTCTAAGCCCATATGATTCATGCTCAGAATGAGAAACCGTAGTACAATTATAAAAAAATTCCTTTAGAGACCTCCATATGGAGGATTCTATAATTTTTTTTATTTTTATAAAAAAATCATAGAAACATTACAAAAAACACTATATTTCAAAGAAAGGAAAAATAGTTCCAAAATATCTAAAACGACAGGCCATAAATCTCTTTTTCTCATAATCATCCAAGCTCTACAACCATCATAAAATAAAAACACATGATAAAATTTAATCCAAAAATTACAACAATAAGAAAAATTAAAAAATATTTTAAATGCAATAAACTATTTCAATTAATGCTTATTATAGCTGACCAATGTTATTTGATTTCAAATATATATTAATAATTTTTAATAATTTTTTTAAAATTTAAAACCACTTAATCTATTATTCCGAATAGAATAAGAATCTCAATGAAATTTCATATACTCATACACATCAAAAATAATAATAAGATTATTTTCCTTTGATTTCATGTTATTCCGAGGTCATTTTCTATATATCTAACCATAAAAAGCCTGTTTTTTTTATGACAAAATAAGTGTGTTTTCCATTGTCTCATAAAAAAACCTTTGATTAATGTACCATGTGCTTGAAAATTTCAAAATTCACTCTACGATTGTTTTTGTATGATTTCGCCACATTTGGAGGTCGTTCAGTATATTTTGATACCCCAAATGTTTTTAACGGGCACCAAACCGTTAAAAACCACATATTTGGTCATCCTGGTAAGAATGCACATCCAATTAACATTTCATATCCTGTTAAACATCAAGAATAATAACAATATTATTTTCCTATTATTTAATGTCATTATGATGTTGTTTTCTAGGCACTGGACTGTTAAATGCGTGTTTTGGTGTTTTGAGGCACTAAAAGTGTGTTTTCAGGCCTCTCGGTCAAAAGACAACATGTATTGAGGTTCTATATACTTGATTATTTCACATTTCACTATATAATTGTTTTCATAGGATTTAATGGCAATCAGCTGTTGTTTGGTTAGGATTATCACCCAGACGCATTTTTTAAAGGGAAATAAGGCCTTTAAAACCCACATAATTGGTAGTTCTTATAATAGCTTATGTTTGATTGATGTGACGTATGATTTTACCCATCAATAAAAGTAATAATATAGGTTTAATTTGATTTCATGTTATTATGAGGTCACTCTCTATATATTTAACATTTAAACGCATGTTTTGGTCTTATATGACACCACAACTGCATTTTCCATCATCTCGTAAAAATGGAACCTTCGACCAATGTAGTATCTACACGACTATTTCAAAATTCACTCTATGGTTGTTTTTGTATGATTTCATGGAATTCACATGTTGTTCGACTCGTTTTGATCACCTGCATATTTTTAAATGGTGTCATACTTTAAAAAACATATTCGGTCATTCCAGTCATTCTGTATGTCTAATTAAGGTTTCATCTCCACATGCACATCAAAAATAATAATAATATTGTTTTCCTTTTATTTTAATTCATTCTGAGGTCATTTTCTATGGATTTGACTATTAAACACGCATTTTGGTGTTTTTTAACACTAAACGGTCATTTTCATTCGTCTTGGGAAAACTCCACCTCATATTGACATTCTGTCTACTCAACCATTTCAAAATACACTATATAATTATTTTCTTCTGATTTCATGGCATTCAGATGTTGTTTAGTTGGTTTTGACCCACAAATGCACTTTCGGAAGGCTGCCAAACCTTTGAAACCATATATTCAGTAGTTTTAGATATATAGAATGTATTATTGATGTTTCATCCACTCATTCACATAAATATAATAATATAGTTTTTCTATGATTTCAAGAAATTCTGAGGTCGTTTTCGATATTTTTGACTATTAAACACATGTTTTGGTATTTTATAACACTAAAAATTCATTTTCCATCATTTTTTACAAAATGATCCTCCAATTAAATTACATTCAACTTAACCATTTCACAATACACTTCTTGGTTGTTATTGTCTGGTTTCAAGGCATTTAGAGGTTGTTCCACAGGTTTAGACCCCCGTGTGTTTTTAAAGGGTGTTGAACCTTTACGAAATGCATATTTGATCATTTTATTCATATTACACATCTAATTTATTTTTATTCGCATTGTACACGTAATAAATAATAATAATACTATTTTACATAAATTTCAAGTCATTCCAAGGTCATTTTATTTGGATATGTCTGTTAAAAGAAAATTTTGGTGTTTTATGACACTAAAATGGTGTTTTCAGTCCTCTATAGAAAACTCCAACTCATATTGACATTCCGTATGATTGAAAATTTCAAAATTCCCTCTATGATTTTTCACTTGATTTCATTGGATTTAGATATCGTCCTCTTGGTTTTGACCTGCAAACGCACCATTTTGAAGGTCCCCAAACCTTAAAATAGTATATTCAGTTTTTTATGAATTCCTCATGTCCTACTAACCATTAATATACTCTTACCCATAATAAATAATAATTAGACTGTTTTTCTATGATTTCAAATCATTATAAGGTCGTTCACTATATATCTGACCATTAAATGCCCATTTTGTTCTTTTATGACACAAAAAGTTTGTTTTCAATAATATTGACAAAAAACCCTCTAATTGATGAACTGTATACATTACCATTTCAAAATTTATCCTATGGTCGTTGTTTTTTAGTTTCACTACATTCATAGGTCGTTCGATTGGTTTGGTTCCTTCGTGTGTTTTTCAAGGGCGTCAAACCTTTAAAAAATGAATATTCGGTCATTATAGAAAGAATGATTGTTAGATTGATTTTTTATATCCTTGTACACATCGATAATAATAATAATATGTTTTCCAATGATTTCAAGTCATTTAAGGTCATTTGATATGGATCTGGCCATTAAACACGCATTTTAGTGTTTTAGGACACTAAAAGTTCATTTTTAGTCCTCCTATGAAAACACCATCTCAGATTTACATTTAATCTACTAAAATATATAAAAAATTTGGTTAATGTTGTTTTAATATAATTTCATCACATTTAGATCTAATTCAGATGGTTTTGACCCCCAGATGCTCCTTTTTGAAGGGTGTTAAACCTTTAAAAATTGCATATAAAATCGTTCCAGGCATACCACATGTATGATTAGTATGATGTCTACTCATAGATTTCCCTAATAATAATAATATGGTTTTCTTATGATTTTATGTCATTCATATGTCATTTTATATATATTTAACCAATAAACACACATTTTTGGGTTTTATGACACTAAAAGTGCATTTTATGTCATCCTAGAAAAACAAATCCTTTGATATAAAGACTATATACTCTAACATTTAAAAATTCACTATACATTTCATTGGTCCGATTTAATGGAATTTGGAGGTCATTCCGTTGGTTTTGACCCCCACATGTTTTTAAAGGGTGTCAAACCTTTAAAAACTACATATTCAATCATTCTAGTTAGACAACATATCAAATTGACATTATATCTCCTCATATATGTCACAAATAATAATAATATGGGTTACTTTGATTTTAAGTCATTCCAGGGTCATTTTCTAAGGATTTGACAATTAAATGCGCATTTTGGTGTTTTATGTCACTAAAAGGGCTTGTTTAATCTTCCCAGGTGAACGCTAGCTCAGATTGACGTTATGTCAACACAACCATTTAAAATTACAAATTATCTTTCTTCTATCTAATTTCATATAATTTTTTTGCCGTTTGGTTCATTTTTACCCCCAAACACACCTTTTTAAAGGGCATCAAACCTCAAAAACCACATATTCGGTCATTCTGGGAAGACATCCCATCTTATTGATTTCCTGTCTACTCATATATGTCGCTGATAATAATAATATAGTTTTTCTATGATTTGAAATAATTCCAAATTCTTTTGATATATTTCTGACTATTAAATGCATATTTTGGTGTTTTATGACACTAAAAGTGTGTTCTCCATCATCTCGAACAAATGGAACCTCAAATTGATGTACTATATAAACAAAAATTTTAGAATTTACTCCATGGTTATTTTTATCTAATTTATTGGAATTTGGAGGTCGTTCGGTGGGCTTTGACCCCCATCGTATTTTAAGTGTGTTGAACCTTTAAAAACTACATATTCAGACATTCTAGGAATAGAACACATATTTTTGATGTTTTTTCTCCTCATACACATCAAAAATAATAATAATATGGTTTTCCAATTTTTACCTTTTGGGGGGAAGTCTAACAATTTTGGAATTGATGTTACCTTTTCTAGACAATGCTATTAGTATCCCATCCCATGGCTACACCTATACTAATGTGACCAACATCACACACCAATGATACATTCACACACCAACATAACATTGAGATGTAATGCAATATCCATTTTCTATCTGCTATAATCTATGATATTCAAATTGGGGTTACATTTCTTATTCAATGCCATATTAGGCGTTAATGCAAGATTTACTGTTTCTAAAGAATGTTTGGCCTCTTATTTTAAAAAATTATTTATATTTAACAAGTTTGATATCCAAAGTATTTTATATGGGTTAATATGGCTCCAAAACCTGAAAGTTCAATATTAATTATTAACTTGGAAGGAATGAAACTAAATGAAGGATTGTGAGTTGTTGATCGATTATGGGGACACATGGAGCACATTACCAACTAGTGGGGACCTAGGGAATCCTTGTAAACATCTATCTAATGTAATTTAGAAATATAATTCCAAGTGGTATAAATGGTATCTGTTATTGGAGAGAGAGATAGAGAAATAACTCTATATTTGAAGGGTTAATGGAGATTTACCTTGTTTATATATTTTTTTATCCATAGAGGGATATTTACACTCAATTTTCTATGTAAAGAGATCTTGAATGGTGAAAATATATACAAGAAGAAGATTCATTGTACTGGGTGATGAAGATAGAATAGTTGGAGGAATGGGTTCAATTTGACAATAATTTTAGATATTTTTAAATAAGGACACTAAAGGAAGAAACACCTATGAAATGCCAAAGATAACAATTTTTTAATCTATCTTTCATGATTGTAATACCATGTGGATGTCTGGGTGATCACATAGTGGGATTCAGGTGTGGTTTAGTTTTTGAATATTATAGAATGATTTAATGGATATATTTCTTTTATTTTCTTCACATTATCTTAATTCCTCAATAATTTGATTAGCCAATGTAAGAATAATGAGGTTTTTGAAATGTAACAGGAGTGAAAGTATAACATTTGCACTATAGTAGGGGCATAGTTCTCTAACATAGGAGAGTGTCCTATAAATCTGAGATACAACCCATTTATAGACCTAAAGAAATTATTCATCTTATTTTAATTATAACTATAATTTTTATAGTGAACTGTGATTATGCTAAAGTGATGAAGAGTGCATTGATATAATAACCGAATGATAGATTGAGTGTACTAACAAAGATATGATAAATTTTTTAGAAGAAACATGAAACAATGAAACCAAACCAAAAACAATAATTTTTCTTATTTTCATCCATAAAACTGATATGCATTTCTTATGTTCCGATATCAATTTTAATCTATCATTGATAATTTTTTATTCATTTTCACTCAATTACATGTTACATACACACCATATTCTCTAAAATACAAATATAAGTGAACTCATTAAGAATTTAACCTATTTATAATGTGGAAATTCTTATGAAATTTCATTTAATATGTTACAACACCTGTTGTACTTTCATGAAGGATTCCCAGTTACCATTATACATTTTTCAAAAACAAAAACACTCTAAACCTTAGAAGACTTATCCCACAAAAAAATACCCAGAATCCACTTATCCCTTAAACGGATGCTCTTATAACCTATAATAAAACAATTTACCTAAAAAAATATAATGAGAAAGGAAACTAAACAATATTCACTAGACCACAAGATCCTTTCCTAGGACATTTAATTAATTTCAAATAGCCCTGTGAAGTAGAGTACTAGTATATGCTTCCAGTTGTGATCACATTTGTGGATAATTCAACTACATGATATATATGCATACATTAAGAATGGATTTCAACCTGAGAAATATTTTCACTATAGATGGATTAAATCCACTTACTAATGCATGGAGGATCAATCAGAATGCTAACATATAGATAGTATCATGTATAGGATATTTTCAATGCACTCTGAATAGGATGTTGAGATTCTTTAGTGCACTAGATAATGATGAAGAACACATAGCATGAAAGAAACTGGAAAAAATGTATCATGTGTGTAACACCCTGACTACAGAAGCCTAGAGCCAGTGTATTATTACATAATATTGGCATGATTCAAGGAATAATGTCCTGAATTATTGTTTAGTTTAGTAGCCTTTTATGTAAAATATACATATATATGTTTTGCATTACATCATGAAATAAAAAAACATTGTGTCCCCTTTGAACACTCTTATATCCCTTAGCCTATTCCTGCAGGTTAATCGTAATATACTTCTTTTATCTTGGGAAAAATAAAACATAAGAAATTGTTGATCTCAGATGCTCAGTAAGGATAACAATATATAAGAAACTATCATAAATAAGAACAAACATTTAAGGCAATGTATAAGACTAGAACACAAGCCTTCTAAACTTAAACATCCGCATAATATGGAAAAGATAAATAAAATAATGCCATTTAATTATTCACCTGGATATTATACTAGTAGAATAATCACATGTAATATCAATAACCAATTTCATAATGATGCAATGCATAATTCCAGACTTTATAACCATATAGTCAAGGTCTTGTGCCAAGACTACAAATAAGATTCTGTCACGACCTTATTCCAAGACACTAGTTTGTCTCATGAGACCTACCTATGCACCGAGGAGATATAGTGGGATCCACCCATAACTTACTAAGTCCAATGCATTTCTCATATGAAAGGGTTATATATAATCGAAATATTCATATTAAAACTAGTATAAGAAATGTCAATATTTTAAACACAAACTGGGAATGGCATAAAAATAGTACATCCATAGTCAAAAATAACTCATTTAATACAATATATATGATTTTATTATGATAAATCAACCTAAATAGAGAATAAAATACACTGAAGGATATAAACATAGATGAAAATAGTCATTAAAACTATTTGAGATAAATATCCCCTTTTTCTTGAAAACTTTTAAATGTCTCACTATTTATCAAAGAAGTCATTTAAAAGAGACTTTTGTATCAAAGTGTCCCATACCACTTTGAAACTTTTAAAAGTAATTTTAATTTGAAAACATTTATGTCCATATAAATAAATCCTTAATACCATTTATAAAACATGGAAATTAATGAAAAATATTTATAAGAATAAATATTTAAAACATTTAAAATAGTATTTTAGATAAAGAGTTCCTAAACAAATAAGAGACTCTTTAATACAAGTAATTGTAGAATTACATTAAACAAAACATTATAATATCATGAGAATAAAGGGATTCATTATATAATATGTCAAAGGATAGTATATACACAATATAAAATTGAATTGGTGCATAACGTCAAAGAGGTCTGAAAGGAATGTAAATTGAGATGAAATACCTTATAAGACCATTTCTTTAGATTAATAATGAATAAATGAAATAATTATGTATAAAAAATATAAATACACTCAATATAATTGGACATTCAGTGTAAATTAATTAGATTACATTCACAGATATTATTGTAAAAACAAAACCAATGACTTGGATATTTAACTCAATTAGTGGAAATTGAGTTAAGATTTCCCTTAAAAAGTTCTTATCAATAGAATGTGAATTTATAAATGGAGTGATTATGTGTATAAAAGGTATATCCATAGAATGGGTAGTGTAAATTACTACATAAATAATAAATAGTGATTCCACACATAATCTTGGATTAAAATAATCAATGAAGTATGTGTAAATCCCAATGAGTGGAAATTGAAATTTGAAATTCCCTTACCGATTTGGTAACATACAAAACATACACTCCATGAAAGAATTATCATACAATGAATATGTAAATACCCATAAATTAAATTATATTACACAAAGAATACAATCATGGGTAGAACATACACTACACAAAAGGAAATAGTGGTAATATAGCTTGAATCTCACGGGAATAAGAAGTGAGATGAAAACTACTTACCTTGTATTTTTCCTTAGTCGATGGTTAGTTATCCCCCTGTATAATGGTGAAATCATTGATATTAAATTATTATGTAACCAAATACAGAAATATTATATCATATATGATCTTCTAATATTTATTTGTTAATGATATTTCAGTAGTATCATTGTTTTTGTTGTTAACTGATTCGTTTTACTTTATATGTTTTGTTACATAAGTCATGTTTGTTATGTATAGGATGTATTTTATTCATATCTAGAATGATATTAAGTTATTAAAAATTATTTTTAATCATAAATTGAAAATTATTCTTGAATGAGTACAATGGTTAAAGAATCTCATCACATTCGTGGCGACGGTAAGCCGTACGCACGCACGGCGACAATATCATTACATTGATGGTGAAATAATATGTAGTTTGATGGTATATTATATATAAAAAATAATTAACATGTTATATTTATTATTTAAATTAGTTATACTCATTATTATACCCATCCAAATAATGAAGTGTTTGAATTAAAAACTACACCACGATGTGGAGACGGTAAACCGTACGTACGCACGTATGGTGACTTTGTCATTTATAGGATGGTTATAATAAAGAATATGGTTGTAACATATTTATAATAACATAAAAGAATATAGAAGGTACTAGATTTATTATTTTGTTTTGGAAACAACAAAGAAAGAGGAAGTGGAAGAATAAAAGAACTTGAAAGAGGGTGGTGAAATTATTACCACTTCTTTGGCTGTTTCCTTTTGAGTTGATCAAAAGGGATCCCTAGGTTGGATTTATGATCAAATTAAGGAATATAGGTTGTTGTGAGGGAATTTGGATGGATATTTGGGCAGGGTTTGGCTGATCCAAATGGATTTGGTGGTGTGATTTTGAGAGAAGGGGAAGTTCCCTTTTATAAGAGGGGCGAGGGACACTTTACGAAAAGTTTGAAATATCATTTTATAATAAAATAATTATCGGTTTATAATGGGTCCAAAATGATTTATTTCAAAGATAAGGTGGGTATAGGTAGAAAAACACTCAACCAATAGGTTTAAGACTAGTTTAGGTTACCATTTTAACCATATATTTTAGATTAAACTCTTAGTTAAATAGTATAACTTTTTCCATGTCTTCTTGTATTATTACACTATGTGGTTAATAAAATTACTCTATACTTACAAGAGAACAATAGGTGGATAATTAATGACATATATAATATTATCTAATCCCTTTTTTTTGAACCATATATTTTTTGGAATATTATATCAACAAATAATATAGTATTTGTTTTAAAAATTATTTATGTCAATTTTGACACTATTTGATATTTTGTTTTTGTGAAAGTCATAAAAACAATATCACATAGAAAAAAAATTATCTAATCAACCCTAACATGTCATATCAACCATGAAAATTTGTGGATGGCATCAAAACATTTAAATTATAATTATTGTAATATTTCATTCAGAAGGTAATTACTGCATCATCACTGTGTCATAAATGAATTTAATTATTTAATCTACAAAAATTATAAATAAATTACCATAATGTGGGAAATATTTTTGTCTTTATAAATAATATCTATAGTAGAATTTACCTTATGTATAACTGTATATTAAAAATTGTTTAGTAAATAAAATTTGAATTTAACACTTTTAACAATTCTTTAAATAATATAATAGTAAATGTCCTAATCTAATCCACGTGGACCTAAAGGATAATATTTTATTTCTTAGGTTTTATTTGGTCGAGTTAAACTTATCCAATATAATTAGTACATCTGTTACGGTAATTATAATATCATTTTTATTTTTACTTACCCTATTTACTTTTAACTGTGGTAAATAAAAGACAAAAGCTACTATTCACAATAAATTATTTTCATGTTATTAAACCACATTTTACTTACTGATATTAACCATGTCTCTCATATTTTTCAAATTAAATTAATAGAATCGGTATAATTATGTTTTATGCAAATTTGCAAATGATTTAGAAGGTGAGTAAAAGATGGTAAAATGTTCAATAAAATTTTATACATCTAATTTTATTATAAAATGACTCCAATTAATTAAATTGAACTTATATAGGTATTATATATCTTTTTTTAATTAAATTAATTTTAAATAAAATAAATATTTATTTAAATAAAACGGCAGTTTTAAACTAGAACATATTGTTTTTCACTATTCATCAAAAATTAAATGTTTTCAGAAAAATATCAAAAATTAACCCTAAGATAATTCTGATATTCCGAATTGAAAAATGAATTCTATTTTACCAAATTCAAAACATAGAAGTTTCATTAATTAATTTAAAATTAATTGTCATTGTCAAAATGGAAAAGTGGGTTTTTAAAAAGTAAAAACTATTAAAATATAGAAATGTGTTTATGTCAAATTTAAATGTGAAAATACTTATAAAGACCTAAATTGTATTAAATGATAAAAATATAATCCAATTATACTTACAAACCATTCAAATGCATTTTTTAACCCTATAAATTATTTCTATTACAAAAGTTGTTTTCCATTAAAATTTAGTATTTTTCAGTATTCATCAAAATATGAAAGTTATCTGAAAAGTACAAAAAATTTATCCAAAATAAATTTTTATTTCCCGATTGTAAAGAAGAATTTAATTTCATTAAATTTAATATATAAAAGTGTAAAATATTGGTTTTAAAAGTGTATTCCATTAAAAGGTGGTAAAATTTCATTTTTTTTGAAAAATACTTCTTTTATCTGAAAAAATTAATTTGTTCTTATATTATGTCTAAGAAACACATAATATAGATTCTAAAATTATATGGAGTATATAAAATTAAATATTCAGTCAATACTATTCATAACCGCTTTTTGAACGGAAAGTTTGGTATGTTGTGGTGCGCTCAAACTCGGTTTTGCATGTAGCACAAGCTATTGAATTACTTTAAAGAAAAAAAAATTCAATGAAATCTTGGGGTGTTACATTATTCTCCCATTTTGGAAATTGTATCGTCGAAATTTTTAAAATTAGGATTGGGAACTTCATTGAATGTCCCACATCATAAAAAGCATCAATAAAACTATCACTTTAAAAGAAAGAAAGAGAAGTTCAAAGGTCACCCGAGATAAACCATAATAGGATTCCATATAGGAAAACACATATATGGAAGATAAACGAAGTGTCAAGTTCTGATGGAAAGTGATAGAAAACATGATCGGTATAAAGTTAACAACAATTAAACCACAAACTTATGATGGGATAAATGGTCATTAGTTTCCCAGTAGGAAAAGTAAACAAACAACATTTTTTTATGTTCTATTTCATAATGTTGAGGAATTTATTTATGTTATTGACTAAGAAAATAAAGTGATATTCTTACTTTTTAACTAGAGTTTCACCCTTTAATATATTTCTACCACTAACTCATCATTTTTTAAATGATGATTATTCAAGATGACTTTTTCACACTTGAATAGCTAGAATCATCTTATAGAGAATCACATGATCCACAAAGGATAAACTATATATTTACCTTGTCTTTAGAGATTAACCAAAACCAAAATTCTTAGTAAAAGATCATATGATCCCCCAAAATGATAATCCGATAGAGAAAAAAATACTAATATTAATTTCTAAAATTAAACCAATAATACCCAAAGTCCAATAAATACCATTCAATAAACAATTGTCCTTAAAATCCTTCAATACAATCCAAACTAATATTGAAACCCAAACCATAGAAGAATTTGATTACATAGTCTTCCACATTAAATTGTATCCCCAAATAACATCGACTACTCTTAATGTCACATACGTAACAGTAATTAACCTAATCAAATATTCTCTATTATAGGTTAATCATTTCAATAAATAACCCAAATCGCTATAAATCCACAATAAAAAAATAGATATAAATTCACCAATACACCTCAAATGAAATCCCATAGTATTTTATTTTCCTTATCCATATACTGTTCCCAACAGAGTGAATGACTTCCAAAATAACATTTATCATTTAATGACCAAATAATTTTCCGATACTAAGGATATCCATTTGACAAGACTTTAGATCCAAAATAAACTTATTATTGATCAATAAAATCATTTAACTAAAAATAATTAGTCAAACTAACCAGGGACATCATGTAGCACTATGGTAAGTGATAAATCCCAGTCTCACTCTGGTTGTGGGTTTGATTCCCGCAGCTTTTCCCAATGTGATGGGTTGTCACATGGTCTTTGTGTTATCATTTTTCAAAAACAATATTTTATAACATTCTCAAAATGAGATAAATTCTTCAAAATAACCCTAACATAATTTCACCACAAATGTTATCTCATGCCTTGAATTTTCATCCCAAAATTTAGTACCATGTAATTTCCTCAAATTCAAAGATCATATAAACCCAAATGGTTATTTATAACTATATCAACAATATAAAAGAAAATAATTCCTAAAATAGAATTTTCACATAATAAATTGTAGGGTTACACAAACAAGAGAAAATTATTCCAACGTAATCCCATCAACAAAGAGCACTAATACTTTTAAAAATATCTCCACCCATTTATTTTCACATAGGTTATTCCTTGACCAAGAGGTTATCCAATATAATACAGAATTCACTCGGTTAATGCTCAGGTCCCCTAAATTTATAGAAAATTACTGTAAATGGATTCTTGGGATCATTTTTATTTTATTCCATAGTACTATTCATTTTTCCTCAATAATTCATTAATTTATGTCCTTAATTCCCACACATAAATCATTTCTTTATTCCATTGAGACACTTTCCTAGTTGTCTTCTTCCACATTTACTGCATGATAGAAATTGGGCCTTCTTTTCTCTATGGTCGCCACTGCTGGAGCTCTTATCATTCTCCACCTTTCTCTTCTTTATTGAGTCCGGGAGTTGGTTAATATATATATTTTTTATAATATTTTTGGAAAAATTATTTGGAATGGACACGGTATGTTTTACACCTATCAACATTCCATTTTTTTCTCATTTCCATCACCGTGCCCAACTCGTACATCATGTTCAATGTTACTATGACTTCCTTGGAATCCATCCATTAACTAACATAAGAAATCATAGTGTGAGTCATAAAATAATTTATAGAATATCTAAACACATTATTTTCAATCTAAAACACCTTAGAATTAACCATGGTTATTTATTCACATCTTATGTTAAAATCCCTCAAATCAGTTTGTATTGAAAATGTGAATTATCTTAAGCATATCCCATGGGAGTGTAATAACCAAGAGTGCAGTGTTGCCCATTATCGTGTACCAAGATACCCTGGTTCAATCTTGAAACTCCTTGTCAGAGTTTTCACTCCTAGGTACATCAGTGCCAGAGCCGCCTCTACCTACTCGTATCCCAAAAGGGATGTATTTCTTAGAAAACATACATAATATTTACATTACCAAATTTTTTGGATGTTCTTATATACTACTCCTTAATATATATCTTAGGGTAGTGTTTTCTAATTAGAGTATTTTTCTTATAAATCTAGCTTCCAAGGTTTGTAATAAACTTCCTATGATACCAACTATAATGCCCCGACAGTAGAAGCCCAGAGTCGGTGAATTATTACATAATATTGGAATGATACAAGGAATCATGTCCCGAAAGACTGGTCAGTTTAGTAGCCTTAGAAGTACTAGATACATATATAATTTTTACATTACATCATGAAATAAAAAACAACAACATTGTGTCCCCTTTGAACACTCTTATATCCCTTAGCCTATGCCTACAAGTTAATAATAATATACATCATTGCATCATGGAAAAAAGAAAACATAAGAAAGGGGTGAGCTCAGATACTTAGTAAGGATAACAATATAGTGAAAACTATAATAAATAAGAATAAAAATTTAAGGCAATGTATAAGACTAGAACATAAGCCTTTTAAACATAATCTTCTTCATAATATGGAAAAGATAAATCAAATAATTCCATTTACATATTCACATGGATATTCTACTAGTCGAATAATCACATGTAATATCAATATCAAATTTCATAATGATGGAATTCATAATTCTAGACTTCATAACCACATACTCAAGGCCTTGTGCCAAGACTACAAATAAGATTTTTTCAAGGCCTTATGAAAAGACACTAGTTTGTCTCATTAGACCTACCGATTCACCAAAGAGATATAGCGAGCTCCACCCGTCACTTACTAAGTCCAATTCATTCCTCATATGAAAGGGTGAAACATAATATAAACATTTGTATTAAAACTAGTATACAGAACATCAATATTTTAACCACAAACCATGAATGGCATAAAAATAGCACATCCACAGTCAAATGCAACTCATTAAATACAATATGGATGATTGTATTATGATAAATCAACCTCAATCAAGAATAAATAAAATGAAGGATATTGACATAGATGAAAACAGTTATTAAAACAATTTTAGAGAAATATCTCCTTTTTCATGAAAAAATTTAAATGTCACACTATTTATCAAATGTGTCGTTTAAATGATATTTTTGAATCAAAGTGTCCCATACCACTTTGAAAATTTTAAAAGGAATTTTAATTTTAAAATATTTAGTCCCATTTAAATAAATCATTAAAACCATTTTTAAAACATGGACATTAATGAGAAATATCTAGAAGAATAAATATTTAAAACATTTTACACAATATTTTAGTTTAAGAAATCCTAACCAAATAAGAGACTCTTGAATACAAGTAATTGAGGAATAACATTAATCAAAACAAAAAAATTTCATGAGAATTAAGGTATTCTTGATATAATATGTCAAAGGACAGTATATACACCCTATAAAAATGAATTGGTGCCTAACGAAAAAGACGTCTTGTAAGAACCCTGTTCTTTTTTGAGGTACAGGCTTCTTCTTTTTCCTTTTACTTAAGTGTTTTTAAGAAAATATGGAAAATGGGGAAAATCCTAAATTTCGAAACTACATGTCGTATAATTCGTCCACACGTTGTGTACATTTGGACGTGCTGGGATGAGTACATGGAGCGTGTAGCCTTGCCGGTGACAAAGGGTGTAGGAACCGACTACACATCGTGTAGTGGTACCTTACACGCCGTGTAGTCAGTTGGCATGCTTAAACAGTAAGGCGGTGGAGCAGCTGACAGATGGGTGAGAGTACACACCGTGTACTTGGGAGTACATGTCGTGTACTCATGTCGATGGATGAACAGTGTGCTGGTGCCCCCAAATGAACAGTTAAATGAAAGAATTACACACCGTGTACACAGAAGTACACGCCGTGTACTCAGAAGTACACGTCGTGTACTTTGTTTTTTTGGCTTAAAACAGGTAGTAGCCTCCTCATTTGGTAGAGGAGACTCTTGAACCATTTTGGATCCAAAGGAGGAGGCTGTATCTTTGAAGATCCACCAGGCGGTCGTCTGGAATCCGTTTCGGCTTCAGATGATTTCGTTGGAACCGCACTGGTAAGCCCTCTCCTCTCCTGGTACCGTTTTTACCAATTCATTCCCGAGGGGATGTTATTTACGTTTGAATGGGTTTTGTTCTTTGTCATATCTACACCATTCTTGAGCATTTCTGGAGTTGGTGTTCGGGTATAACATTCGTTGGCAAATAAGGTAGGTGGCTTTGTGTTTATTTTCCAACTGTCGTCTGTTTTTGTGCGTTTTTATGCCACGAACCCATGTTGGGGTGTCGTGTGGCTAAGTCCATTGCTATTTTTAATGCCTAGAATTGCATAGGTGATTAAATTGTGAAGATAAAATGCAGGTAGGGATTGTTTCTTGGATCCGAAACCACCCCAGGGGGGTGTGTTTCACTGTAAAGCCGTTTGGACAAGATACCCGAGGGTATGCCTTCAATGTAGAAATTGTAGAATTTCCTTGAGAGGAATTTCTTGTTTACTGCATTTTGATATGTTGGGCATGGCCCACTTACCGGTTTAGCCTGAGGGCACTATTGTGATTAGCATGTGGGCACTGCACTGTTTAGCCCGAGGGCTGTAGTTATTTCGGCCTGAGGGAAACTTCTTCTGTGCCTGAGGGCGACACTACCTACGCCTAAGGGCAAAATTCTGTTATGCCTGAGGGCAATTACCTACGGGTTGGGTTCTGCTTACTTGAGGGTAAGGTTTTTCTTTTCTGAGGACGTAGACTGTTTGCGTAGAAATGAGTTGTGGTGATTTCTAATATTTAATGGATTAAATGAATAATAAGATGGCAATATAACTGGTAATTAGTGACTTTTGAGTACTTCTTACTTTATTTCATTTTACTACTACACACTATTGTTGCATGCTTACACGCAGTTGGGCATGAGCCTTTGGTGGGTGCCTAGTGAGATATATTTCTCACACCCTATTCGGGTCATGCTTTTTGGCCCAAACAGATTACGTTTCTGCAGGTGTAGATAGGGGCAACAGTCCCTATACAAGTACTTGACTGTTGCTGAGGAGTAGGAGGGCATGGGACCGAGCCTAGGCTCACGATGCCGCTGCCAACTATTTTGCTTGATTTGCTGTACTCTGTATTTTGTTGTACTATATTGATGTATAACATGTTCTGGCTGTTTTCATAGAACTTGAAACATGTAGCATCATCACTTCTATACTGTTGGTTATATCCACTACTATAGTTTATTTTATTTGTGTATGTTTACTGCTTCCACTGTCGTTGTATGTTTATTCTGTATTCTGCTGCATTACACTTTGACAAATGAGGGCATAGTTTCCCCACTATCAGACCTGGGCCCTCGCTGCTAGTCGGCAGCCTCTGGCATTTGGGGAAATGCGCTTGAGTTCACGTGGCGAACCGGGTTCGGGGCACCCATTGTGTGGAACCTAGGTCCGGGACATTACAAAGTGGTATCAGAGGGGTTTCTTTTATTTTACTTACTATTTGGAGTCTTAGTCAGGGATAGGACGGAACGATAGTTGGTAATATGCTGTGCTCGGGCGTAGCTAACCCGTGTACAGGGAAAAGCTAGTCTACCTCGTATTTTGCATTCTTTTGATTTTGCAATTTTACAGTTGATATGTTTTCACCGTTGGGTGATGCACTTTGAGATTGTGTAGTTTATATTTTATTTGTGGGTTCTATTTAGTTGCAACCCAATGAGATGAGGGTATGCCATCTCATGCATCATATAGGCACATGCTAGATATCACATGCCATGCATAGTTTCCATGCCATGTAGGTGCATTAGAAATTGACATGTTCTTGTGATAGTTGTTGTTTTAATAAAGCATGTTGTTGTGATAACTTCTTGATAAATACATGCCTTGTGATATGGTATGTTTGTTTGATCTTGTTTATAGAATGGATGCCAAACTTTGGTTTTTGGGGAGTATGGGCCCCCATTGACCGGAATTTGGTGGATCATTGACTGTTTATTGGTTATAACACAGATAAGTTGTTAAACTTTGATTCGTGGGGAGTATGGGCCCTCCCGGATCAGAATTTGACACTTAGGTGTTGGTTTTTAGTATTTTCTGGGTTCCGAGGAAGTTTCGGAGGCATACTGACCGGAAAACCCATAATACACGTTGTGTTGGACCTCATACACGTCGTGTGTATTCTTATGTTCGGGAAGAAAATTGAACTTTTTGAGTACACGCCGTGTACCCCGAGTACACGCCGTGTAGTCTCTTCCCGTGTCACAAACCGTGTGGGTGGCGACACAGGGTAGGGAAGGGCTTGGGTAAAACACGCCGTGTAGTTTTTGTGCACGTCATGTAGTGTGACCAGGAGTCCGGCCGTGTAACTAACAACACGGGTCGATGAAATCCTTGATAGAACATGCCATGTCAGCTATAGACACACGATTTAGTATGACCTGGGGACTCAGACATGTAACTAACAACACGGGTCAGTGTCACCTCTCCCTGAACACGTCGTGTACCTATGGGACACGCCGTGTAGTCTTGTCTGAGGACAGACCGTGTGGAGTTAGTTGTGTGGCTGGGAAGCGGGATGGTGTACATGCCATGTGCGGGTGTAACACACTATGTAGTGTAAAGCCGAGTAGTCGGCCGTGTCACAGATGACACGGGCAGTTGGAAAATAACACCGTACACGCCGTGTAGATATTATACACGCCGTGTAGTTTTGTTAAACGGATGCAGTGTGGCTTAGCTGTGTAGAAGGACCCGGGCAGGGGAAAGGAAGTCAAGTACACGCCGTGTAGTCATTGTACATGCCGTATAGTCTTGTCTTGTAAATTTTTAAATGATTTCTTCCTCTTGTTCCTTTGTGGTTCCTTCCCTTTCAGTCTTAATAGTCTTGAATCTAAGGCACGCTTTTGACCATGTAGTGTCATGCCTCCTAGATGACCGCGAGTTGTTTTCCAGGAGAGTGGTGAAGATTATACTCCGGGGATGGTGGGCCATGGGCCACCAGTTAATCCTCTAGAAAAGCCAAATGTAGCACCAGTTTCTATACCGGACATAGGCGCTGAGGCACAGTTCCATGATGGATTTATGCAGTTCATGCAGACCATTCAGGGAGCACCGCAGGCTGCCACATCTATGGCTGCGTTGAATCATATCTTTCAGCAGCAGCATCCACCTACGTTTTTAGAGGATGACAGGCCAGAGGCTGCGGAGTCTTGGTTGGGGTCGATTCAGACTCTTTTCGATCATCTTGAGATGCCTCCAGGGCGGAGGGTCAAGCTCGCGACATATATGATGCGTGATTCCGCCAAGAGGTGGTGGGATGTTACCACCCAGTCAGAGCATCACAGGGACATGGCGTGGGAATATTTTCAGGTATTCTTCTATGACTTCTTCTTTCCTGAGACACTGAGGCCAGATAGAGCTCGAGAGTTCATGAATCTGTAGCAGGGTTCTTTTTCAGTGATGGACTATTCTGCTCGTTTTACGGAACTTCAGAGCTTTTCACCAATGCTGGTGGGTGATGAGATGTTGTGAGCCAGACGTTTTGATGATGGGATTCAGTATGACATCCGAGCACTAGGGAATGTTTTCAGGTTTCCTACTGTACACGCAATTGTGAATCAGGCACTGATTACAGAGAGGAACTTGTGGGAATCTAGTGGTGGGGGACAGGGCGGTTCAGCACTAGTTACTGGTATTATTTCTGCTGGCAAGAGGAAGAAACAGATGGACTTCTCTCAGGGCGGTAGTACTAGCTAGGAAGCTTCTTCAGGTGGCCCGTTCAGGTGCTACCAGTATGGCAGAGAGGGGAACAAGAGACTGCAGTGTCCACAAGACCCAGTGGAGTGTCGAGCTTGCAGCAAGATGGGTCATCTGTAGCGCTTTTGTAGGGAGTTTCCACCAGTGGCTAGTGAGAGGGGATCTATGCATAATCCTCCTTCGAGAGCAGGACAAGTGGATTCTTACCAGTTAGGGAACTGGAATACGTCAGGGCGTGCATGCAGGGATGGTAGTCGGGGCCGTGGTAGCCAGACACCAGGATCTCAGAGGCAGTAGGGAGGGACAGCTCAGGGTAGCCAGGCTCTGTCGCAAGGCCGCGACACTGGGCAGGCATATGCAGTGCAACAAACCCAGCATGAGCAGGATCCCGGACCTTCTACAGTCAGAGGTACTATTCTAGTAGCGTCTGTTTTATCTTCGGTACTTTTTGATACGAGTGCTACACATAGTTTCATATCTGTACCCGTAGTGGAGAGCCTTGGGCTCTGTGTTTCTACTTCTTCCGATATCTTGATGCTAGACACTCCGTTGGGGACTAGGACGGTTGGTGTGCATCATTGTAAGGAGTTCCCCCTTGAGGATGGTGGGTGTCACTTCCATTGGGACTTTTATGTCTTGGAGATGACGATCTATGACATCATTCACAGGATGGACTGGTTGGTTCCCTTCCGAGACTTCGTAGACTGCTACCGTCGCAGGGTGCGTTTCACGTCACCATAGGGTGGGGAGTTTCTATACAAGGGCAAGTGGGATGTTCAGGAGAGTCGAGCTGGACCAGAGCATCATGTGCGAGGTAAAGACACAACCCAGATTGCGAGTTTGTTTCTGGATAATCAGGGGACTTGTCAGATGGATTTTCCTCCAGTTGTCGATTGTTTCAGGGATGTCTTCTCGGACGACTTTTCAGGTCTACCTCCGGTGCGTGGGGTGGATTTCCCTATTGATCTAGTTCTAGGAGCAGCACCATTGTCTATTCCTCCTTATAGGATGGCCACGCCTGAGTTGTCAGAGCTCAAGGGGTAGTTAGAGGAGTTACAGGTAAATGGATTTATCCAACCCAGTACTTCTCCTTGGGGTTCTCCGGTCCTTTTTGCGAAGAAGGCGGACGGTACCCTCAGAATCTGCGTGGATTATCGGAAGATGAACCAGTTGACAGTTAAGAACTGATATCCCTTGCCGAGGATAGATGATCTGTTTGATCAGCTTCGTGGAGCACGAATGTTCTCGAAGATTGAATTGAGATCCAGATATCATCAGTTGTGCATGAGACCATCGGATATACTGCTTATTGCATTTCGGAGCAGATATGGTCTATACGAGTACTTGGTTATGCCGTTCGGACTCACGAACACGCCAGCAATTTTCATGGCTCTTTTGAATCGTGTGTTCGATCCATATCTTGATTCCTTTGTGGTAGTATTCGTGGACGACACCTTGGTGTACTCTCACACTCGACATGACCATGCCACCCATCTTGAGTTCTTATTGAGTACACTAAGAGAGCATCGGCTATATGCTATGCTCTCAAAGTGCCACTTTTGGATGGACCAGATTCACTTCCTGGGTCATATTATCTCAGAGGCAGGAGTTGCAGTAGACCCAGATAAGGTGAGAGTAGTAGTTTCCTGGGATTAGCCTAAGAACATGTTTGAGATACAGAGTTTCTTAGGGATGGCTGGTTACTACAGACGCTTCAGACAGGACTTCTCCCACTTAGCATCACCGTTGACAGGTCTAACTAAGGAGGGTGCGGAGTTCGTTTGGTCAGAAGCTTGCGAGACAGGTTTTCAGGACCTCAAGTGAAGGTTGACATCAACACCGATCCTGATACTCCCGGAGCAGGGGAAGATCTATACAGTTTACTATGATGCATCATGGATTGGGATGGGAGCCGTTTTGATGCAGGGCGGCCGAGTTGTTGCGTATGGGTCTCGGTAGTTGAGGCCACATGAGAGGAATTACACAACGCATGATCTCGAGTTGGCTGCAGTTGATCATGTGTTGTGCTGTTGGAGACACTATCTATTGGGATATCATTTTGTGGTTTTCACCAACCACAAAATCCTCAAGTATATCTTTACTCAGCATGACCTGAATCTGAGGCAGAGAAGGTGGGTCGAGTACCTACAGTCCTTCGATTTTGAGGTTGCCTATACACCTGGAAAAGGTAATGCAATAGCCGATGACCTCAGCAGGAAGACTCAGATACAAGCAGTGCAGGAGGCCAGTGGTGTGTGGAAGCTCATGGATTTGTTCTCTGAGATGCATCTGGATGTGCATGACAGTCAGGGGCAGACTTATCTTTCCTCGTTAGTTGTGACTTCTACCCTCCTGGACAGAGTGAGGATGAGACAACTATCGGTTTCAGAAGGCCTAGTTCTACGGGAGTCGGTGGAAAGTGAGAACCCTCCTCCCAGTTGGATGATATGAGATGATGAAGTTTTTCATTTCCATGGATGAGTATGGGTTCCAGGGGATATATTCGAGGAGCTGATGCGGGAGTTTCATGCTTCAGCTTGGGCAGTTCATCCCAGGGTTACCAAGATGTACCAAGACTTGAGACGTCAGTACTGCTGGCCAGGTAGGAAGAGAGAGATAGCTGGGTTTGTTACGAGATGTTCCACCTATCAGTAGGTGAAGGTAGAGAATCAGAGACCAGCTGGACTGTTATAGTAGTTTCCCATTCCAGAGTGGAAATGGGATGATGTCGCGATGGATTTCATGACGGGATTTCGGAGGTCACCTCGAGGCAATGACGTCGTGTGGGTTGTTGTGGATAGACTCACAAAGGTAGTTCACTTCTTGCCGATCAAGGAGACCTTCAGTGTGGACAATCTTGAAAGGCTGTAAATATGAGAGATCGTACGTCTTCATGGGGTCCCTCGTTCTATCATTTCAGATAGGGACGCCCACATTATGTCTCATTTCAGGCAGAGTTTTCGGATGGCGCTGGGTACACAGGTGCTTCTGAGTACATCATACCACCCTCAAACAGATGGCTAGTCAGAGTGGACGATACAAGTGCTAGAGGACGTGCTGCATGCATATGTCCTACACTTTGGGGGCTCATGGGAGAAACATATACCCTTAGTAGAGTTTGCCTATAATAATAGTTTTCAGGTGAATATTGAGATGTCACCATATGAGGCTTCATATGGTAGGCCATTCCGATCACCTTTGTGCTGGTTAGAGGCAGGTCACACTACTTTAATGGGGCACAACATGTACAGGAGACATCTGAGAAAGTTCAGTTGATTCGGAAGCGGATGGCTACCGCACAGTCTCGTCAGAAGTCTTATGCTGATCACCGCAGACGACCTTTGGAGTTCGTGGTCGGGGATCAGGTTTTCTTGTGTGTTTCACCTAGGCTGGGACACAAGGGGATCAGGAGATAGGTTAAGCATTCACCAATGTATGTGGGGCCATTCGAGATTCTGGAGGGAGTCGGGCTGGTTGCCTATCGGTTGTAGGTACCGTAATGGTACCAATCCATGCATGACGTCTTCCACGTGTCTCAGTTGCGTCTCTACCATTCCGAACTGTCTCACACCTTTCAGATAGAGGAGGTTGAGCTTCAGCATGATGCGTCCTTTGAGGATAATCTGATTCGTATCATTGACAGGAGCACGAAGGTTCTCCGAGGCCAGTCAGTTCCTATCGTGCGGGTGCTATGGCAGCATGGCCAAGTGCAGGATGAGACCTGGGAGCGGGAGGCCGACGTACATGCTCAGTGGCCAGAGCTGTTCTGAGATTTATCTTCGCCACCCTTGGAAGGGAAATTCGGCGACAAATTGCTATAATGGGGGAAGTTTGTAAGAACCCGGTTCCTTTTTGAGGTACGAGCTTCTTCTTTTTCTTTTGCCTTAAGTGTTTTTGAGGAAATATGGAAAATGGGGAAAAATCCTAAATTTCGAAACTATAGGCCATGTACTTTTTCCACACGCCGTGTACTTTTGGCCATGTTGGGATGAGTACACGGGGCATATAGCCTTGCTGGCGACGAAGGGTGTAGGAACCGACTACATGCTGTGTAGTGGTACCTTACACGTCGTGTAGTTAGTCACCAAGCATAAATAGTAAGGCAGTGGAGCAACCGAAAGCTGGGCGACAGTACACGCCGTATACATGGGAGTACATTCTGTGTACTCATGTCGACGGATAAACAGTGTGCTGGTGCCACCAAATGAACAGTTAAATGAAAGAAGTACACGCCATGTACTCAGAAGTACGCGCCGTGTACTTTTTTTTACTGCTTAAAACAGGTAGTAGCCTCCTCATTTGATAGAGGAGACTCTTGAACCGTTTTGGAGGCAAAGGAGGAGGCCAGATCTTTGAAGATCCACTGGGTGTTCGTCTGGAATCCGTTTCAGCTTCGGACGATCTCGTTGGAACCGCATGGGTAAGCCCTCTCCTCTCCTGGTACAGTTCTTACCAATTATTTCCCAAGGTGATGTTATTTATGTTTGAATGGGTTTTTTTCTTCGTCAGATCTGTGCCATTATTGGGTGTTTCTAGAGTCGGCGTTCGGGTATAACGTTCGTTGGAAAATAAGGTAGGCTGCTTTGTGTTTATTTTCCAACTGTCGGGCGTTTTTGTGTGTTTTTTTCCACGAACCCATTTTGGGGTGTCGTGTGGCTGAGTTCGTTGCTATATTTATTTCCTAGAATTGCATAGGTGATTAAATTGTGATGATAAAATGCTGGTTGGGATCGTTGCTTGGATCCAAAACCACCCCGGGGGGTGTGTTTCACTGTTTAGCCGTTTGGCCAGGATACCCGAGGGTATGCCTTCAATGTAGTATTTGTAGAATTTCCTTGAGAGGAATTGATTTTTTACTGCATTTTGATATGTTGGGCATGGCCCGATTAACTGTTTAGCTTGAGGGAGTTGTTGTGATTAGCCTGTGAGCACTGCACTGTTTAGCCCGAGGGCTGTAGTTATTACGGTCTGTGGACAACTTCTTCCATGCCTAAGGGCCATAGACTCTGTGCCTGAGGGCGACACTACCTACGCCTGAGGGAAAACTTCTATTACTCCTGAGGCCAATTACCTGTGGGTTGGGTTCAGGTTACTTGAGGGTAAGGTTTTGCTTGTCTGGGGACGTGGACTGTTTACGTAGAAATGCACTGTGGTGATTTCTAATATTTAATAGATTAAATGAATAATAAGATGGAAATATAACTGGTAATTAGTGACTTTTGAGTACTTCTTACATTATTGTATTTTACTACTGCACACTATTGTTGCATGCTTACAAGCAGTTGGGAACGAGCCTTTGGTGGGTGCCTACTGAGATATATTTTTCACACCCTGTTTCGGTCATGCTTCTCGGCCCAAACATATTACGTTTCTGCAGGTGTAGATAGGGGAAAGAGTCTCTATATAGGTACTTGACTGTTTCTGAGGAGTAGGAGGGCATGGGACCAAGCCTAGGCTCGGGATGCCGCTGCCAGCTGTTTTTCTTGTTTTGTTGTACTCTATATTTTGTTGTATTGTATTGATGTATAACATGTTCTGGTTGTTTTCATAGAACTTGAAACTTGTAGCATCATCACTTATATACTATTGGTTATATCCACTGCTGTAGTTTATTTCAGTTGTGTATGTTTATTGCTTCCGCTGTCGTTGTATGTTTATTCTGTATTCTACTGTGCAACACTTTGAGAAATGAGGGCATAGTTTCCCCACTATCAAAACTGGGCCCTCGCTGCTAGTCGAAAACCTCTAGCATTTGGGGAAATGCACTTGAGGTCACGTGGAGAACCGGGTTCGGGGCACCCGTTGCGTGGCACCCGGGTCCGGGATGATACAGGTCTCAAAGGAATGTAAATTGAGTTGAAATGCCTTATAAAGACCGTATATTTAGATTAAGGATGAATCAATGAAATAATTATGTGTGAAAAATATAAATACACTAAATATAATTAGATATTCAGTGTAAATATATTAGATTAAATTCACACATATTCTTGAAAAAACAAATCCAATAACGTGGATGTTTAACTCAATGAATGGAAATTGGGTTAATATTTACCATATAAAGATCATATCAATAGAATGTGAATTTATCAGTGGAGTGATTATGTGTATCAAAGGTATATCCACAGAAAAGAGAGTGGAAATTAATAAATAAATAATAAATTGTTATTCCACACATAATCTTGGAGTAAAATAATCAATGAAGTATGTGTAAAGTCCAATGAGTGGAAATTGAAATTTGAAATTCCCCTACTGATTTGGTAACTTACGAAACATACACCCCATGAAAGGAGTATCATATATTGAAGTTATAAATAACCATAAATTAAATTATATTACACATATAATACAATCATGGTCAGTACATACACCACACAAAAGGAAATAGTGGCAATATAGCATGAATCTCACGGGAATAAGAAGTGAGATGAAAACACCTTACCATGTATTTTTCCTTAGTCGATGGTATTTTAACCCCTATATAATTCTGAAAAAAATAATTATTTAATTATAAAATAACCAAATACATAAATATGATATCATATATTATATTTTAATATAGTTGTGTTAATGATATTTCAGTTGTATCATTATTTGGGTTGTTAACTGATTTGTTTTCCTTTTTATGCTTTGTTATGTAAGTCATTATTGTTATGTATAAGATGTTTTTATTCATATCCAGAATTATATTAAATTCTTAAACATTATTTTTAATAATAAAATGAAAATTATTCTTGAATGATTATGACGGGGAATGAATCTCATCATGTTCGTGGAGACGGTAAGTTGTACGTATGCACGAGCGACAATATCATTATATTGATGGTGAAAACGTAGGTAATTGTATTTTATATTATATATTTAGAATAATTATCATGTTATATTAATTATTTACATTATTTATACTCATTATTATACCAATCCAAATAATTAAGTGTTTGAATAACAAACTACACAACGACGTGGAGACGGTAAACCGTACGCACGCATGTATGGTGACTTTTTCATTTATAGGATGATTATAATAATGAATATGGTTTTGCCATAATTATAATAACATAAAATTATGTATAAGGTAATTGATTTATTATTTTGATATAGAAACAACAATGAAAGAGGAAGTGGGGGAAGAAAATAACTTGAATGAGGGTGGTGGAATTATTACCTCTTCTTCGGGTGTTTCCTTTTGAGTTGATCAAAAGGGCTCCCAAGGATGGATTTATGATCAAATTAAGGACTCTAGGTTTATGTGAGGGAATTTTGAAGGATATTTTGGTAGGTTTTGGGGGATCCCAATGGCTTTGAAGGTGTGATTTTTGAGATAAGGGGATGTTCCCTTTTATTAGAGGGGTGAGGGTCACTTTAGGAAAATCTTGAAATATTATTTTATAATAAAATAATTTTCGGTTTCTAATGGATCCAAAATAATTTATTTCAAATATAATGTGGGGATGGGTCGAAAAAATATCAATCAATAGGTTTTAGACCAGTTTTTATTACCATTTTAACCTTATCATTTAGATTTAACTCTTAGTTAAATAGTTTAACTTTTACCATGTCTTCCTGTATTCTTACACTATATTGTTAATAAACATACTCTAAACTTCATGGAGAACCTCAATTGGTTTGTTAATTACATATATAATATTATTTAATCCCTTTGGATGAACATTATATTTTTAGGAATATTATATCAACCAATAATAAAGTATTTGTTTTAAAAACTAATTTATGTCAATTTTGACACTATTTGGTATTTTGTTTTTTTGAAAGACATACCAACTATAGAACATAGATAAAAATTTATATAATCAACCCTAAAATGTAATATTAACCTATAAAATTTTTGTATGGCATCAAAACTTTTAAATTATATTTATTTTAATATCTAAAATAAAAATTATTTTAATATTTCATTAAGAAGGTAATTACATCATCATCATTGTGTCATAAATAAATTTAATTATATTGTCTCTAAAAATTATAAATAAAAAACCATTATGGAGTAAATATTTTCATATTTCTAATTAATATTTATATTTGAATTTATATTATGTATAACACTATATTAAAAATGTTTTAGTTAATAAACATTGAATTTAACACTTTCAAATATTCTTCAAATAAAATAATAATAAATGTCCTAATCTAATACAAGTAGAACAAAAGGATCATATTTTATTCCTAAGGTTTTATTTGGTCGCATTAAACTTATTCAATACAATTAGTACTTGTGTTAGGGTAATTATAAAATAATTTTTACCTTTAATTACCAATTTACTTTTAACCATTGTAAATAAAAGTCAAAAGTTACTATTCACCAAAAATTATTTTCATCTTATTGAACCAAATTTTACTTACTAATATTAACCATGTCTCTCTGATTTTTGAAATTCTGTTCACTTAGGTTGTAAAATTATTTTTTATTCAAATTTACAAATGCTCATAGAAGGTTGGTAAAAGACGGTAAAAAGTTAAATAAAATTTTATACATCTAATTTTATAATAAAACAACTCCAATTAATTTCATTGAACTTATATTGGTATTATATATCTATTTTTACTGAAAATAAATTTAAATAAAATAAGTAATTATTTAAATAAAAATTCAGTTTAAAACTACAATGCAATGTTTTTCACTATTCATCAAAAATTGAATTTTTTCAAAAAAACACCAAAAATATAACCTAACCTAATTTTGATATTCCAAATTTAAAAATTAATTCTATTTTACAAAATTCAAAACAAAGATATTGAATTACTTAATTAAAAATTAATTCCCATTGTGAAAACTGAAAAGTGGGGTTTTAAAAAGTAAAAACTATCAAAAGATTGACATGTATTTATGTCAAATTTAAATGTGAAATTACTTATATTGACCTAAATTGTATTAAATGAAAAAAATATAATCTAATTATACATAAAAACCATTCAAATTCATAATTTAACCCTCTAAATTATTTCTTTTAAAAAATTTATTTTCAATTAAAATTTAGTATTTTTCAGAATTCATCAAAATATGAAAGTTATCAGAAAAGTACCAGACATTTATCCAAAATAAATTTTTATGTCTGGATTCTAAAAAAAATTAATTTCATTAAATTTAATATATATAAGTGTGAAATATTGGTTTTAAAAAGGGTTTCCATTAATAGGTGGTAAAATTGCAATTTTTTGAAAAATACTTATTTTATCTAAAAAAATGAATTTGTTCCTATATTATGTCTAAAAAACACATAAATGGATTATAAAATTATTGTGAGTATATAAAATTAAAATTTCAGTTAACAATATGCATAACCTCTTTTTGAACGGCTAGTTTGGTAAGTCGTGGTGCACTCAAACTCGGTGTTGTGTGTAGCGCAAGATTTTGAATTAACATAATGAAAATACCATACTATGAAATCTTGGGGTGTTACAATGTGATTTAATAAATAATTAAGTCCATGACTCACAAATTTATAAAAATAATAGCTCTATGATATTTGGATATCTGTAGTTATGATATCAACTTTGTGCGACATTGTGCAGTATATGTCTTATGACTCATCTAATACTTCACTGTATAGCTTGAGCGTGGAAGTATTTAGATCAAGTTTTACATGAACACTTATTCTAGTAGAAATTAATTCCACATTCATAATTGTTTTAGGTACTCCACTTCCATTCATGATATTGAGCAAAAAGAATACGATAATAGATTTAACAGACAATGCATACAATATAGCAAGAAGTTTATGATGCTTAAATTAACTATTACGATATCAGTGTTCACATTTTCTATGCATTATACAGTTGAAAGAAAATCCATTCTTATATCATGAAAAATCATTGGATCTTGAGAAAATATTGAAAGTTGGGACACTCTCTTTCAGACTCTATTGGATATTTTTTTTCTATTTCTGATTATACTATATTCATATAATTATTCTGTGTACTATATAACTATTCATTAATTATTAGAAATAAATGGGAATGATTTTGATGTAGAATCAAGTGAGTTCCATGTTAGAGTTATATTGACATCATTTTCCAATTTAGATAATTCAGTGGACACATGAAATTTAAGGAATATTATTTAGATTTTAAATTTAAATGTTTGGATTATTTTAGAGATATTTTAGATATTTTAAACTTATTAAAGATATTGAAATATTGATGGTATTAAATTATTATTTAGAAGGTGAATTTTACCATTGGTGATTTATGATGAGGATCAAATCTGTTTTTCCAAGATTTTAATTTTTGTATTGTCTCATGAGTAAAATGATGATGTGTTCGAAGATACTGGTTTTGAGGAAATCTAGATTATTTTCATGAATGAATCCATCTCCTCCACCCTAATCATGTCAATGGTCCCTAGGAAAATATATACCTTCTTCACGGGATCCACTATCATTGTGACGTACCAGCCCCATCACCTCTTCAGGATGTATATATCGGGGACTCATCACGGTGGTTCCACCTTAAATGGATAGTGCCTAGAAACCCAATTACTATATATTTATTTATTTAGATTAATTTTATAAGGTGTGTGTATATAGTCAATAATTGTGTACTTGACATCCTAACTATTTCATAGGGTTATGTTTTCATACGTGATGCCTCCATCATATTGGAATCTTTCATATAATAAAATGGGAGATTAGTGATGTATTTAATTTATCGTGGGATATAAATTATTTATATTTTACTTCAATAATTTGAGAAATCACTATATAATTTTCCATCATCCCATTATAAAATAATTCCATCAGCATATATGATCTTAATAAATTAATTTTTCTATCTTTCAAAAATATATATTGTAAAATAATCTCTCACTCCTATAATCAATCACTGTAAATTTTTTTTTGATATTATATTACCAAGATCATGGATCTTTATTCTATACACATAAATCCTTTATTAATTTACGAACTATAGAGCCTAGATTTTAAATAATAACACAAATATAATGATTAGTATAAATACTTTGTTATAAATCACCAATTAGTTATATAAATTTAATATATATCTAGATAACTTTCAAATTATAGTTAGCAACACTATGGAAAAAATTATAATTGGTAATATTATATCCAACGGTTTTTTATTCTCATCTAGTAAACTCCAATTCATTAAAAATTGACTCTACATATTAACCTTGATTTTTATTCAGCTAATTTACTATTATCAATAAATATATTTATAAAATTTACTTTAACTCTCTAATTATTTTTAGGATTTTGATCTTTCCCCAAGGTATGTGTTGTCTACCACTCGGGCACTAAATCATTACTAAAAATATTGAAATAACTACCAATTCTTACCCATGGGATTATTGATCAGTTTTTAATTATCGTTGGGATAGAATTCCTTGGATGGAAAAATTGTATGAGGAATGAGGGATAAATTAAGAGGATATTAAAGAATACATGTCCAAATTTCAAAGGTGAAATGGGATCATCTTGAGGGGAAATCCCTATAGAAAATGTTTATAAAGGAAAAAATATGAGATGGTTTGAGGAATGAATTGGGATAGGAGGAAAAACAATTCCCCAATTTTGTGTGCCCTCTAGGGGAGTTTTAATATTATAAGTGAGCACTCTATATGGACCTTTGGTCACATGAACATCTCTTCTTGGTCTAACAATTTTACTAGAAATACTTATAACTTTCTAGAATGCTCATATCCAAGAATTAATTTTCTTAAGGGCAAAGAGAAACCAACATTATAAAATGTAGCTCTTAATTAAGAGAATAAAACTATATGTTCAAGAATAAACTTGTTAAATAAGGATGTCTAAATCACATTAAACCCCTCAAACATGGGTCATTTCTCTATCAAATTATTTCAAAATCTCTCTCACAATTCCTAGATCACAGTTCCTAATTCTAAATCTATTTGGGATAATGTTTTTCTATCCATGATTAGTTTTTTGGTATGGAGAATCAAGAACTAGAACATTTTAAATGATGAGATGATTTAAAATTAGGGCATCAATATGTTTTCTAGATGTTCATGTATTAGTGATTTTGATACACATTTGGCCGACCACATTTTTGCTAATGGAAAATTGGAATGTTTTAGGAGGGGTATTCTAGGAAATAAAAAAAATAGATTATTGATTTTAAATGGATAATTAAATACTAATATGGTAATTTAAATTAACTAATGCAGTAGGTTCATCCTTATTTAGATAACCAATAAACTGATGTTGATGTCCACCAGGTATATTTAGATCATACAATATATATAAATATTACGTACCTTAGGAATATAAATAAAATTCAATATGAGTATTGTATATTTTCATTTTTACCTAAGAATACAATTTTTTACCATCAATAGGATATTTCATTATTACTTCATCGATACGTGATGACATTTGCGATAATATCTCTTCATACTCTACATGTAACTACTGAAACCACTCATCTGTACTATTCTAAATAGCATGCATGAAAACATCAATCTTATTCTGTGTGTGAATCCCTGAATCCTTTCATGCATGCATCACCTCTACTCTAACAACTACATGTAGTGGGACACTAGTTCCATATATCAAAGCATCACCATGACCATCACGTCCCACAACACGCTGAACTATCTCATCTATATGAACTATAATAAGATGTTGCTCCTATTTTATCTCATCTAACATAGAATACAATCAAGACTATATCATATACATAATTAATTAATGAAAAAATATGAGAACTTTCTTTGAAATAAAAATCCTTTTGTTATTAAATAATTTTCTTACTATAATTTTGACAACATCGAGATCACCCACCCAATGAGACCTCGCCCATATTGACATCTGATCAGTTATCTTAACTTCAATGTGTAAGTATTATAATTTTTTCCAAAAAATACTTATTTATATTCATTTTAAACAATAATATTTTTAATATTTAAATTAATTATGAATTCTAAACATATATCATGTCTGATATGTGACATGTTTGGAGTACCAAGTTTGGAAGGAAAGACATGTATCACCTGATTACATGAATGGAGAGTGTACTTAGTCTTTATTCAACATTTTAATTTAATATACATTATAAAAATTAGATTCATTTATATATTAAAAGAAATATATTTTACCATCATCACCACACTCGACCAAAACGAAACCAAATCCTGCCACTCAATTGGAAAAATTCCAAGAGGGACTCCCTGCGTAATGTCTAGAACACCCATAAATGGTATATATTTATCTATATTCACCCTTACCTTGTAATCATTAAATATTTTATTTTGGAATTTGGAAATACATTCTACTTAAAACACATTTGGACATGTTGTCAAATTATCTTATTATGAAAAATATCTAGTAGCTGCAATAATAACAAGAACATTTTCATGAAAAATTAAACATTGAATTTACTAAAACCTCCTTTCATAATCTATCAATAATATATTTGAGGAATGAAGTCCAATCATGATTCATAAAAGGAAATATGTGTGGGTATTTTATCATATCCCCCAACTAGTTAATCAATACACTCACAACCTTCTCTATCTAGAAGATAATTTTCATCAAATAACACATCGAATCGGGCTTCTGAGTTCCATGATCGAACACCTCCAATAAGACCCCTATGTCTACTAGAAAATAAACCAAATCCCGATAAACATAAATTCATAATGAAATTACCAATAAATAAATTTTTAATTAAAAATTATAAATAGTTTGGGGAATATACTTATAAAAAATTACAATAAATTAATTATAAAAAAATGAAAAAAGTTATACTGACAACATCAAGTGAACTAATATAGCCACCCTATGACATACCTACATTAATAAAAAATATATAGTTAAATCACACGATTTTTATGCATATAATTCCTAAATATTTTTACAATCATTAAATGGGAAAAGTTATAATCATTCACTAATCATTCAAGTCCATAATATATTTTTCAATAGTCTCTCTAAACCATTTTATATCTTCTTCTCATATAGGTATAGTCATTTGATCATGTTTTTTTATCAATAATTGGGGAAAAATTCAGTTTGTCTTGGTCAATTAGAGAAACTGCTCTTCTAAAAAATTTCACCACAAAATTCCAATTATAATTAATACTAGAAAAGTAAACTTTTCTCTACATAAAATACCAGTATGAAGGGAACAATTATTACTTGTTCATATTTTTAGATAATGTTGTTAAATTTTATGAAAATAAATTTTAAGTGATCAACATTCATTTCTTAAACCGAATCAACCCAATACCACCTCAATAATATATACATTAATAAATGACCATAAATAAAATCAATAATATCCCTCATAAACCCATAATAATAAAGTACATCAGCAGATGAAAAACCAACACCAATGTTCAATGTGTCTTAGTTCATCTCAATATCACTAATACGGAATTTTAATCCATTAAAATCCAATGACTTATATCAAAAAGGTATAATAAATGGGCCATAAGCTAGTTGGTTGAGTACCAGTACCATAGTAAGGGTACATAAATCATACATCTTGTGAATATATAAATTTCTGATAATTCAAGGGATAAAAGATTATACAAAATAAAACTTTGTTTCCCTGTAAAAATATTATATCAATTAATTATACATACACGAGTCTTAAACTAATCATGAAATGTGTTGAAATAATGTTTATGGATTTGATGGTCAGTTTCATAGGACCTTTTGAGTTTCAAATCCGCAAAATGTATCCTAAATTAAAACAAAATTAAAGATAAGTAGGTAAACTAATATAGAAACATAAGGTATACTAGATCTACTATGCAACTTACTGTATCAATGGCATAAGAGATGGAGTTTTGGACAACACTTATTGATGAGCTTAAACCCACTCCTCATTGTGCATATCAAATGTTTATCTAGGTGACATAGTGAAGTAAAAATTTTATACTACTACATTTTCAAATCACTCATGCGATGATTCCTTGAACAGACCTATCTAAAAAAATTATAAACATTAATCAATGGATCAACAACCTGGGTAGGTATGTAAACAAAAATTGAAATTGAGATTAATTATTTATGTAGAATATGATTATCATGACTTTTAAATCCCTAAAATGTTCTCCAATCATATTAAAATTCATGGGATTGTTAGAATACTATCCATTAGGAACCTTGAAAGTCTCAAAAATTGATAAAATTGTTTCTTTCCACTTTTCACTCATTTTATACTATGTTGTTGGAATGTATTCCAGATTACCATCACCCAAATGTAAATGTAAATGTTTTCTCAATCCCATTTCTTGAAAATCACTTCGAGTGTTGGAACTATCATTTTATTTCCCCTTTATACATAAAATGGTACACAATATATTATCACGTGCATTTTTTTCAAAGTGTATCACATCTAAAATATGTATTAATATATTTTCATGGAAATAATTTAATTTTGATGAAACTACTCCATATCATTCAATTAGGAATTAATTTTATACTTTCATTATGTGTAATATGGAATTGCAAAGATAATAAATCCTAAAATCCATATATTGTATAGATGTTTTCTTGATCATGTTGTGTAAGAATTTGAACCCCAGACATTATTTGTGTTGACGAGTTATGATCTCTATTTCCATAAAATGATACAATGTCTTTTCTAAACCTATGAAATGGAGGAAGAATGCATATGTGGCCAAGATATCTCTAATAACTGTAGTGATTAATCCATATATATTTCTTAGTTTTATCAAAACAAGGGTAGGTGAATCCTCCTTTTGTACTCCAACCTGATAAGTTAGAATACACCAGGAATTAATTAATTTTCTATAACAAATAAACATGGAGTCAACACATATCCTTAGTTTCTATGTCAAAATTCATTTCAATATCTACCCAAAATTCTTATAGCTCATCAGTCAAATGTTTCATATAAACATTTATTTTATTTCCATGTCATCTTGGTTGAACAATTAGAGTCTAAAATGAAAAAAATTTGTTTCTTCATACATACCCTTTGGGGAAGGTTTTATAGAACCATTACCACTAGCCATGTACTATGTGTCACACCAACCATGGACCTAAAATTGGTAAAAACCATCTACTTCCAAACCTAATTGAACATTACGACCATCCTGGGAAAAGTCTCGGTGTCATTGATCAAACTCTTTCCATGACAATGAATCTATAGGATGAGTTAACTTATCTACCTCTTTTTTTATCTATGAATTCCAAATATTGGTTTAGAAAATTAATCTTACATGAAGACTCTTTTCAGTCTCAATTTAAATGGGAAATAATGCATCTACCTAGCAGTAACTTATTTCTCTTGATTAAGGGCCCTACCAAGAAGAATCTGACAACCTTGATTAATCTCATTAGTCGTCAACGTAAATGAATAGAAAATAGTAAAAGAATTCAATCTCATATTCTATTTTCTAAACAAAATATAGTTATTTTGGAATGCATCAATGGTCTCATATGTAAAATTAAGGTCATCAGTCAACTTTCGATTTTGATATTATGATTTTGGAATTGTAGCTCTAGTAGTTAGTACCTTATTCAATAATACCAGAAACTTGTAGAATGAGGTTTCTTACCACTAATTTGGTGCCTTCAGGTGTAACAATTAAAAAATGAAAAATAATTTACAAACATTAATGCATCCAAGATATAATTAATTACATTCAATAATAAAAATTGAATTGAATTTCAATTATTATCCATCTTCAGAATAATGGGGATTACTCCCTCCATCATTATCATTTCTGAAATTATTGTCTTTAGGTTGAAACCGATTAATCATATCATTGAGAATTATATTAGTCAGATCAACTATTCTCAAATCGACATTCATATGAATACTTTTGGATTGGTGACATCAAAAAGAATCTTCTGTATGAATTATCCATGTCTTTTTTTCATTCAAAAACCCATTCATAAATAGATGTTCTCTAACTATATAATTTTTGAATATATATTTATTTTTACATACTATACATGAAAAACTAATCAAATCACATGGTAATCTACTGGTGATATCCATAAATTCCCAAATAGCCTCAAAATATTTAGTAGAAAATCTATCTAGAATATCCATCTAGCTCTTATCAATATCTTTATTTAATATAAAGTAAATAATTGAAATATGTTAAATAAATTATAAACAAAATCATATAATTCAAGTTATGATATAATAAAGCTAGAGGTTGAGGAAAATTTTTGAGGAGATGAAAAATATACCCAATGATACCAGAACAGATGGGGAAGTTATAAAATTTTACATAAGTAATATATGAAAAAATATTTAAGAAAAATAAGGAACATTAGCTGTAAAACTATGAGTTACTCTTTGAATATCATAATGTAAAACCTGTAAATTATTTTGATCAAATAATTTACTCATATAGATTATAATGATATATCTTACATGAAATAAATGTACATATGATTTCATGAACATCCCCAAGAACAAATTTTATAAATAGTTGATTTAAATAAGAACGGGGGTAAAATTTTGAAAAATATATTCATTTTAGGGTGGTATATGTGTGAAACAAAACAATAAATTTGAAACTCCTTGAAACAAATTAGACTCGATACCAATAAAATTCATTTAATATTTTTTAGGTATTAATTCTTTTAAATAAAAAATAATTCACTAAAATTTAAATCTTGAACAAAAGGTTTTGTCATCAAAGAGAAAAATAGAGAATTTTTTCCTACAATTTTATATGAATCCAAAACCAAACAAACATTTCAATCATAATTCCATTATTTCGTTAAAATAATAGATTAGGGGATTGAATCCATTACACCTCATAATACAAGGATGATATTCTCATCAAAAACTAGAAATTTCATGTATAAAACATAAACATAAAATGGAAACCCATAGGGAGAGTAGAAAAAACATTAATGAAATAAATTTGATGAGTGTAATAGGGTGAGACATGGAATCTAATAGTAAAATACTACTCCACCGAGTATGTTCCCCCATATTAGGGGAATGAATCCATTATAATTAAAAATATTTCTCTAGAATCTAATCATCCATTTCCAATATACATTCTTGTTCATAAAATAACGGCATAAAGGGGAGGTGGAATAATAGAATCAAATAAAGTTACAATTAATGAGATTAATTTGAAGGGCTCAGAACATGTAATAGGTCTCTCAATAAAGAACATTATGAAGTAGAACCAAAATTTCAATGATAAATGATAATCATCATGCCCATGATGAAATAAGAAAGTATATTTTATTACTAGAATTATAATTGAAAATCCAAGTCAATCTTCATCATAAACTATATTATAAACAAACATTTCTTCCTCATAATAAGAAATTCAACATTAAAGATAATTAGGGGTAAAATATTCTTCTCTGTTTCATTGTTATGGTAAAACAGAGTGAATTTTTTTTCCAATGTTTTAAATTATAAAATACTAATGCAATTAAAAATTCACCTGGAGGGGGCTCAAAAAAAGTTAATGGGGGTGATGGGATTGGGGATCGATGATGGGGTGTGATAAGGGGCTTGATGATGAGGGATTGATGGGAGATAGAGGGTGTGATGGTGGGGCTTGATGAGGTGATTGAATAAAGTGTTTAGAAAAGGGAGGGAGAGATTTATGGGGGTGGACCCCCACAAAATGGGGCTTTTATAGTGGAGGGAGGGCTTGACGGTGGATAGAGGGCTCAAAAAAGGTACCAGGGAACAAAACAAGGGAATGAAAAGGAAGTGATGGATAATGTTGTTGTGTGGATGTTTGGTGGGGGAGATAGATCATAGGATCAGTGGGGTGAATGATAGGGAATTATAGGAAATTGTGTTTGGGGTTAAAAAAGTATAGAGACCACCAAATAGAAGGATCCCAAAACCTACCTCCATGAAAACACAATTTTTTTTATAGTGGTAGCATGAAAATATTATCAATTAAGAACATAATTATAAATACTAAATGATGAAAATTTCTCTATACCAATTGTAATATAGCACATTCCACTTAATAATATACTATTATTCATCCTCATATTGTAAACATAGAGCATCACAAACTTCTCTCATGGTTTATCATCATTAAATGAAATGCATCAGTATCGTCAGATTTAAAACTCCCCCTATATGCTTATCTAATGTGAAGTTCATCAATAAATCATCTCCCTATTTTTCAATGAATCTAAAATTCACACATATTCGGTATAAAAAAACATAAAGAAAACATATATTAATATATATAAAAACATACCATACCTCTAGGAGGAGGGGGGGTTCCACTTCCACACTTATTCAAGTGTGGCGAGTCAACTGAACTCCAAGAGCCAATCAATAATGTTAAAATAATTATTTGGTAGAGACATTTGTTAAAATATCTATAACTTGTAGTCCTATAGGAACATACTCCAACTTCAAGAGCCCATTCTCCACCTTATACTTAATAAAATGATTCTTTTTAAAATTCATGTCATTCAGGAGTGACTGACTGAATTTCTTCTAAGATTCATAGAACATAAATTATTATAATGGATTCTGATCAGAGAATTCACATCATATCCCATATCTTTAAGCTATTGATTTAACCACAATAACAATGTGCACGATTGATTTTCCATAATATATTTATATTCTATAATGATCAATGAAATTCAATATTTTTTCAATATTATACTACAAATACACAATAGACCAATATATAATGCACCACAAGACATTGATTTTATATCATATACTAAATCGGTCAAATATATATTTAGATACCCCAATAAATCTTACTAAGAATTATCACTGTATAAGAAACCAAATTGCATGGTGTCCTTGATATATTTTGGAATTGATTTAACTACAAGTGAATGTATTTAGGGTTAATTTGATATCAAACCAATTGTAATGTTCAAAAAAAATATCAGGGCATGTCACAATTATGTACAATAGACTACCAATTATCTACCTATATTATATGACATTAACCACTTTTCTTTCATCATCATGTGAAAGTTTCATCCAGGTATCCACCAGAATTGTCATTTCCTTAGAATTATGAATTCAAATCTTCTCATAAACTCCATGGAATATTTGGATATAGATATTAATATTTAATTTCTTCCCTACATCACTTGTAAACCAAGGAAAAATTTCAGTTCACCTATCATTGAAGTTTCAAAATCAGATTTCCTAAATTTTGTAAACTTCTTTCATTGATATTTATCTATTCTAACAAATATTATTTTATCAACATATGTCAACACCATCATCATCACATTTCTCTCATAGTTGAAATAAATATTTTATCCAAATCCACCACACTGAAATCCTTGATTCTTCAAATATTGATCAAGTCATGAATATATACTCCGAGTGCCTTCTTTAATCTATATAAAAAATTCTTCATCTGAAAAAAATTATCATCTTCCGGGATAAGAAAAAAATATTCATGTTTGATGTAAAATTTTTCTTCCAGTACCCAAATCAGAAATTTAGACATGACGTTCATCTAGAATAATTTGAATTTCCTTTTTACTGTTATGTCTAATAATAATCGAATTGCTTCCATCCTTGAAATGGTTGAAAATGTCTCATCGGTATTGATTCCCTCAATTAGGGACTATCCCTTTCACACTAGTCGTTATTTATTTTGAAATTCCATTACATAATTATTTAGTATTTTCCAGAAGACCCATTTGGTCTTTATGAAATTCTTATCTATCAGTTTCAAAACAATCTCCCATGTCTGAGACTCCTCAATTTTTTTTAAGATATTCGTTCATAACCTGAACCCAGTTCTCATATCTAGATACTTCATTATGAAATTTAGTCTCTACCTAAGATATGAAGGATTTGTACTATAAATAATTTATTCTCTATGTTTGAACTAGAAATTCCTAATCACCGATGATATTTTGTTTCCAATTTCAGCATGACTCTTCAAAATGTTTGTTGATACAAATTTTACTTCATCATAGTCATCATTAGTATCTTCTTCTGATAGTGTTTTTTATGATATGATTTTCCCTCCCAAATTCTCCATTTTGTTAAGGATTTATCACTACAAAAACATGGTTCCTTATCCCTTGTTTCTCAAGATAGTCCTCCACTTGGTTGTTTGAGAAATCTATACCATTATTAGTTCAAAAGTTTAGAATCATCTATCCAATAATCCTTTTATATTCCCTTTGATGTATTTTTATGTAACTAAACATGATTAACTTTTGGACAATGCCAAATATCCATTACAACCTATAGAAATAATCAATGAAACGATCATAATACCTCTTCCCATAAATGGAACATAGTGATATAGGTCTAAACACATCTTTATTCACTAATTCAATCACTCTAGTTGGATTTTGTTATTTTTCACTGAATGACTTTTTGATAATCTTCCCTTGTTGACAATAATTTCATGTATGTGTGTATCAAGTTATATATGTGGAATATCTCGAGCCAGATCACATTTTACTAACTCTTTCAGGGATGGTTGGAATTTTTGGCCAAGCCCTTTATGTCACAACATGTTTTCCCCCTGTTTGGATAGATAACACATATCTTCTTCTATAATCACAAGGTAGATATTCACATTTATTTTTTCCCTATAAAACTACTATACCAACTTCTACCTTGATGATAAAAAAATTATTAGTAAATAATATATAAGGGCCTTATTCACATAACTAACAAACACGTAGAAAGTAGGTACTGAGACATTCGACTACCAAGACATTATCATGTCTCATATATTTTCCCCCAAATTTGGATTTTCATAGGCTAATAATATTTAGCCCATCATCATTTCCAAATTAGAAAACACCTTACTTGTCATATTTGATTCATGTATGTAGATCCTTACATACCATAATATGGTTTGTGAATTCACTATCAAAGATCCATGCATAAACATGATCTGATGCTCTAAGGGAAATATCTGCAACCACTTCCTACTCAGCTCTTTTCATTTTGACTAATGTAATTGGATTCATAACTTATGTGGACTATTTATCTTGATATTATTCAATTTATTTTCAAAGATACAAATATATTTTTCAATTTCCACTCATTCAATTATTGTTTTAGAAACTGATTAAAACCACTTTGGGTATGCTTCAACACATTCCTCTAAATTGTTGATGAGCCATATCTATCCATGTTTTAGAATCCTCAAAACCAGAAACAGTGATCATCAAAATAATTCTTAGAATATTGTAGTCTATGTAGCTTATTTTATTTCTCTTCTCCATATGGTATCTTTTGGCTACGGAACATACATTTTTGGAAGGACTCATATTTACATAGAAATAAAACGTAATACAAGGAGAGTTCCATTTAGTAAATGTTGTTGGTCCATTTATTCCTCGGATTCTATAATCCTTATAATACTAATTTTTAAAAAAATTAATTTTCAACCTTAGAGGTGGCGTTATAGTCTAACATCTATCATCACAACTTTATATTGGAAATTAATCCCCATAACGGCCATTCCATCTAGATATACCCATTTCTTTTATTTTGTTGGACCTCTATGCTCTACTTCAATATTTTCTATCTCATGAGTGTTCTACTTTCCCAATATCATGCCAGGAGTCAAGAGTCTCTCTTAATTATATAATTTTCATCACAGGTTGAAAACTTCCCCTTAATGTTTTTGATTCATTTTATTTTATATTTTTTGTGTTACTCTAACCATAAATTACTCAATTATTTTCATAAACATAGAACTTATACCCAACCACATTTTCAAAGTTCTCTAGCATGAAAGACTTAATATTTTCAATTTCTTCCTTCAACTCAGACTTCTATTCTTCTTGTTTTTGCATATAGGGTTTAGTATCATGGACAGATATATTGGATTTATTTGTTTTGTCTCTCCCAATATATATATCCTCAAGTGAGCCTTCTAATTTATCATGTAGATCAATACTTCATTCGACTTGTCCAATATCATTATCATTTTCCTCCCTTGTTTGGTAGTTACCTATAACGGCCAACATATCATTTTATCCGTGATCCTTACATTCCAAAATCCATTATGCCTCAGAATCATCCGAACTATCATTCAATTGTGAAAAAATGTTCTTATTTTTGAAGGAATTCATCTTTATATTAATCGTATGTTTCTCATATGTTGAAGAATTATTTATGGTAATTCCAACAGCTTCCTCAACATTATCTCAGAATATCTTAGGGAACATTGCTATATGATTTCCAATTTATCCACATCAAAAGAATATTAGGGGAAGATTACCCTTGAACTTTCATTTTCCTCTTTCTATATTTGAGGAAAGGAATGACATGACCTCATCCAACTCTTATTCTTCCTAGATATCCTCAATATTGAGATTCTTCATGGCCTTAAATTCCACCTATTTAGACTTCCCTTTTTCCAAATACTCATAATAATCATTTCTCATCTCATATGAGATAAGAGTACTATGAAAACTATCTAATGTTAACTTTTTTGGATCATTATCTTCAAGTATAGTTACTTTAAGATTGAATCAATGTGGAATTATTATCAAGATGTGCTTAAAGATCATTACACCTTCAAGAATTTTTCCGATACCATGCATGTATTCAACAAGAACACTCCCCATTCAAATAATGCATATACAAACTCACTGGGGTTCTTTCTATTGTCCTCATATTTGTTCCACATAACTTTTAATTTTGATTATCTAACTTTTGAATCAACATTATTGATATTCAACACCTTTTATGACATGGAATGAATTGACCTGCATGATATCACCTTTGTGTGTATTTTGATAGTTAAATATACTATAAATGAATTGATTCCTTTGGCATCAACATCCTCCACTCTTAAGTCTTCATCCAATAAAACTCTACTATCCATAATAGTTGAAATACAATGCATTGAAGATGTAAAGACATCCATGCCTAACAATAATAAATAGTGCTGAATTTAATTCTTTCACAACTAATTTTTTCCATATAATATCATAATCTATTCATAATTAAAAATATCCATTGAAACCAATAAGAGAGAATTAGTGTTATTACTATTTCTATATAATACCAATTTTTATCCCAACTAGGTTAAATACCCTGATAGGGGTGAATCAATGTATGGAAGATTAAAACAATTTTATCTTCTGGGGCATGGTTCATCATTAAACAAAACTATCTCCTATCTTCTTCATATAGAATATAATAAGTACATATTATGACATACACAGGGAAGAATAATTTCACTTGGATCAACCTCACTGTTCTATTTCCAAGGAGCATAAAATGGAAATTCATCGATGTACTAAATATACTAAAGCACACTACTATTAAAATGTTTAGAATGGTCTCATTGTCTGTAACATCCCCGACCCGGAAGACACTAAACCGGTGCTCTGAGCCGGGTGGTTACATGACCTTAAGTGCGCTTCCCCATACGCCAAAGGCTAGTGACTAGTAGAAGGGGTCTATGTGGTCAAGTGGGGAGACTATACCCCCTTTTTATCATAGTAAGCCACAACAGAAACAATCTAATAGCGGAAAAAATAATCAACAAACAGGGAACATGTATAACAACCATTTCCAATAATAAAATATTCCATGTCATACTACAAGTGAAAAAGTGAACAAAAGGCCAAAATAAGGACAACGTCCAAAATCCCCAAAATGGTCCCGACTCCAAGTCTGTATCCTCATCCAAGTGCTACCCATGTCCACTCAACTATCTACCAAGGACCCTTTACCTTCTCCTGACTACAAACATGAAGTTTTCTTGGGTAACCAACGGTGGCCCGAGCATGGTGTGAGTACAACTCAGTAGGCCACCACCAATGGTGTCTACAAAATATCCAGTATAAACAAGTAGTGTATGAAAAAAGGAAAATGAATGATATTTTCCAATTAATTAATTTAGGGTGCCATTAACCAGTCCAGATCCAAAGAAATTGCCGCTTCCCTTACCATTCATTTTCCACCAATTATCATCACTTACCATTTCATCACATTCCCATGGGTTAATTACATAAATTATGTTACATGGGTCTAAGGCCAACAATCACATGCAAGAGGGTGAACACATCGTTATCCTATCTCACTAGGACTAACCCCCTCATAGAAACCATATCCTCACATCAAAGCCTCAGTCAGGGTGGATGCAACCATTAGGAGAATAGACCCTCAGTCCCCTTTCCTAACCCATGAAATTAGGGTGGAGTTTAGAACCTCACTCTTAGCTCAACCCGTGGGCGTAGATCCTCAAGTCATACCCCTCTCTACGAAGCCATGTGCACATGCTTATATATAAGTAACCATAAACCATTCATACCATTTTCCCTTGGAAAAAACATTCTCAAAAAACCACACGAGAGCTCACATCATGACTTAACCCATTAACACATTACTATTTCACATCATTTAACCATTCACCCAATTCCCATGTGTTATTCCTATCTCACTAATTATTCAACACTAGACCCATAATTCACCCCATTATGGTCTTTAAATCAGTTTACACATTAACCCATTTAACCCGCTCATCATTCCCATGAATCAACCATTCAACCCATTCCAATTAACCAGTAGGTTATTGCCAAGTCTAGGTGCATCACCTAACTTCTATTCCAGGTAAAACCAATCATGCCAACATATTCATCAAGGGCTCTACCATTCATTACAACAAGGTCACTTGTTTAATAACGATCCCTATGTCCGGGGAAACAGGCACATCCCATGGATGGCCCCAAATTAGGTCAAGTCCATCCCAGCACAACCCACGGGAATCATGAAGGTTCCCATTATCCATTTTAAACATCATTATTACCAAACATGCCAAGGTTAATCGAAACTTAACCAAGGGAAAGCATTAATACAACTAAACATGCACAAATACCCAAATAACTATGGGATATCACTTCCAGAACTCCTACCTTGAAACCATGGTTCAACTCACACCCAAAAGAGTCCTTAGAACTCAATCCAACCATCCTTTGGAGCTTCAACCTAGAACTCACCCAATAGATAGGGTTTTAGAGATTTAGAACTAGTGGGAGAGAAGATACAAATCCTAAACCAAAAAGAGAATAAAATATGGGATTAGCCTTACCCGGAGCTTTGATCCACATCCAAACGGCACCAAAAACTCCTTAGAAATGAGGGATATCGGCCTCTTGGAGATCTTGGGTGGATTGGATCGTTCCTAGGGTGAAGAGGGAGGAATGGAGAGGAAATACAGAGTTGGGGTTTAAAAGCCTGGAGTGGAAAACTTGTAATTTTTCCCAACATTAAGTGGCCGCATGGTTTAGCCACACGGTTTGAAAAACTGTGCGCAAACCATGATCCTACCACTACCCGGAGGAGAAGGGTTGCATGGTTTACCTGGGCAGGCTGCATGGTTTTCCTTGGTCGTGCGCAGGCCGTGCGCCCCAGCTTTCCTTGCCCAGATTTCCTTTCTTTCTTGCCCTGAGCCCCCTAAACACCCCAAAGGCCTCTCATACTTTCAGGATACATCCCTTGAAGCGCGGAACAAGGGATTCAACCAAAACATAATGAAAACATACCTTTCCAAAAACCATGATCCTTCAACCTCCCCACCTTATAACAACTCATCCTCAAGCCGAGCTTCCAAGCCATATTGACCCACTGAAGAGAAGAGTTCAGGCCACTGAGCCCACATATCTGATTCCCGCTCCCATGTTTATTCCTAAACTTTTACATGCTACCATAGTACTCGCACTAATGGCACAACCTTTCCTCGTAGTACCTTTTCACTCTGATCCACCACACAAACCAAATTATCCTCAAAGGACGCATCAACCTCAAGCTACACATCCTCCACGTCAACCATGTGAGATGGGTCAGGGTGATACCGTCGAAGCTGTGACACTTGAAACACATCATGCATCCCACCATACCAATGTGGAAGAGACAATCTATAATCCACGGGTCCGATCCTCTCCACAATCTCAAAAGGTCCCACATACCTGGGTGTTATCTTACCCTGCTTTCGAATCTGACAGTGACCCAGCCTTGACAACACCTAAAGGAACAATTTATCACCCATCCCAAACTGTAGAGGACTATGCCTCATATATACATATGAATTCTACCTACTCTAAGCTATATCCATCAACTTATTGATCTACTTAACTCCCTATGAAGTCTCCTACATGATACATGGCCCCAATAACTCAGATTCACCAGCCTCTATCCAACACAACGGAGATATACATGACCTCCCGTAGAGTGCCTCAAATGGTGCCATCTGAATCGTAGCCTGAAAACTGTTGTTGTAGGCGAAATCAACCAATGATTGGTGCCTCTCCCAATAACCACCAAGGTCCAAGACACAAGATCTTAACATATCTTCTATCACTTGGATCGTACGCTCTGACTTCCCGTCCGTCTGCGGGTGGAAAGCCGTACTCAAAAACACCTGCGTCCCAAGCGCCTTCTGCAACCCTTGATAGAAACACGACATAAAATCTGGATCTCGGTCTGAAACTATTGTCTACAGAACACAATTCAACCACACTATTCCTCGGACATACAGCTCACCCAACTGGTCGACTGTAAAGGTCTCTTGAATCAGTAAGAAATGAGCCACTTTCGTTAACCGATCCACAACCACCCAAATTGCCTCATTCTTCCGAAGAATCCTCAGAGGACCCATGACAAAATCCATTATTACGTCATCCCACTTACATTCCAGAATGGGATATGGATGCAACAAACCACCTGGGTGTTGATGCTTGGCCTTTATCTACTGGCAGGTAAGGCACCGTGCCACAAATCCTGCACCTTCCTTCTTCATTCCAGGCCACCAAAACTGCCTTCGGAGATCACGGTACATCTTGGTCAAACCAAGATTCACTGACCACTTTGAGGCATGTAACTCATGCATAAACTCTTCCCACACACACTTTGGCACAACCACATGATCAGAAACACGAACAACACCATCCACGCCGACAACCCAACCAGAAGGTAGCTCCCCACATTTAATTTTTTTACATCATGGTCAAGCACTCAGGATCATTAAGCTGACCTTCCTTAACTAGACTCAAAAGAATTGACTCCATTGTTATGGAAGAATGAGAAACCTTACCACTCTCCTCTTGCACCTCCAGGTGCATCTTTGTAAACAAGGACATCACCTTCCACTCAGTACTGGACTCTTGAACCACCTGATTTGGAACCTTACTTCTCATAGAATCAGCAACACTATTTCCCTTTCCTGGCATGTACACAAACTCAAAGTCAAAATACTGGAGATATTCAACCCATATCTGCTACCGAAGATTCAGATACCCTTGTGAGAAGATGTACTTTTGGCTCTTATGGTCAGTAAACACGGTAAACTATTCTCCCAACAGATAGTGACTCCAGCACTTCAAGGTGTACACTACTGATGCCAGCTCAAGATCATGAGTGGCATGGGGTCTCAAATTCCTTGACCCATAAGCCACAACCTGCTCATCCTACATCAACACATCCCCAATTCCAATTTTGGAAGCATCACAAAACACACCGTACTTCATACCCGGCTCAGGTGAGATCAAGATTGGTGTGGTCGTCAACTGCTTCTTCAACTGTTAAAAGGCATTCTCATAGGACTCGGACCACTTGAACCGGATTCCTTTCTTGGTCAAGCCTGAGAGTGGTGCTACCAAGTGAGAGAAATCCTGAATGAACCTTCGGTAATACCCGTTGAAACCTAGAAAACTCTAAACATCTGAAATACTCTTGGGCTACTCCCAAGAAACAACTACCTGTACTTTCTCTAGATCAACTGACACACCTGCCTCTGAGATGATGTGACCCAGAAAATGTACCTCAGCTATCCATAATTGACATTTTGATAGCTTGGCTTATAGTCGATGCTCTCTTAGAATACCCAAGATGATGTCAAGATGTTCGGCATGATCGTTGTGAGTTTTTGAGTACACTAAGATATTGTCAACAAAGACAACCACTAACCGATCTAGATAGGGATGAAAGATCTGGTTCATCAAAACCATAAACACCACTGGTGCATTGGTCAAGCCGATAGGCATTACCACAAACTCAAACAACACATAACGACTCCGAAAAGTAGTCCGCGGTATGTCAGAATGCCTCACCCTCATCTGGTGAAACCCTGACCTCAGATCAATCTTAGAAAATACTGATGTTACCCTCAACTGATCAAACAGGTCATCAATTCTAGGAAGAGGGAACCAATTTTTCACCATCATCTGATTCAAATTTCGATAGTCAACACACAGCCTCAATGACCCATCGTCCTTCTTTGGAAAAAGCACAGGAGATCCCCAAGGAGACGTACTAGGATGGATAAACCCCTTACGCTCCAACTCCTCAAGCTGAAACTTTAGTTCCTGCATTTTTTCCGGTTCCATTCGGTATGGTGGAATAGAAACTATCTCTTCTCCTAGTAGCAACTTGATTGTGAACACAACATCCCTCTCAGGGGGTAACCCCGAGAAATCATCAGGAAACACATCCTAAAACCGATCCACTGTAGGAGGAAAATCAGATTTTCCCCCTCCCTCATCATCATCATGCATGAGACATTCCAATTGAGTCGTGATTCCACTCATTAGTTGATAAAATGACCTCGCACGCCCTGCTCGAACATCCCATTCGCCACATTGGACATAAGCATCACCCTCAAGTGACCTGAATGATACTATACGATGCTAACAATCTATGTGCGCTCGATAAAACACCAACCAATCCATTCCCAAGATTAGGTCAAACCCTGACATCTCGAGAATGAACAACTCCCACAGAAAATGATATCAACCAAATTCCAAGGCGCGTCCCTTGCACTACTTGATATCCTCAACCCACACTCCTAACGGGGTGTCAATTGACATAACTCCACCCACACTTTCCATAGGTAAACCCAGCACTACCGCAAGCTGAGCATAAACAAAAGAGTGTGTGGAAACTGTGTCAAACAACGCACTGGAAAATGTAGAAGCTACAAGGATCGTACCTCAAACAGTCGACGGTCCGGATTTCCAATCACCAGGTGCAAAATGAACTACATGAAGCTGACCTGCACTTCTACCCTGGGCTCTAACCTGATTACCCTGCGCCACACTGCCCTGCTGACATGAGCAATCTTTCCCTCGAGTCCCACATCCACCACCCCTGCCAGTACGGCCCATGGAGCTCCACCTTCCTTCCTGATACGATGAAACTGATCCCCTTCACTTATCTAGTACCCACCTTCCACCATAAAACTCACCCACCTGTTGAGGTTTCCTGCAGAACATCAACACATGTCCCATTCTTCCGCACGAACGACACTCAACTGGAGGTCGTGTACACTGACTACTCATAGGCCCCGACCTACCGAACTGATAGCAGAACACCTTATTTCTACTCTGAGAGGATGAACCTCTCTTCCAGACACTTTTCACACTTCCTCCATGATGTGAGCTCCCATGGCGTCGCTTCTGACCCTCGGTAGCTGCACTACTTGTCTTCCCCACTGGCACCACAAGTCCACTACCCGATGCTCCATTCAGGTTTCCTTTCGAGATCAATGCCTGATCTACTACCTATGTGAACATCTTCAAGTGGAAGATGTTTACTTGAGACCTGATCTCATGTCTCATCCCATCTTGGAAACGCCTTGATACCGCTTCCTCATCCCCTGATAACACTAGGACAAAGCATCGCAAATCAGTGAAGCAACTAGAATTGTCCATCACCAATAGTGATCCCTGATTCAGGCTCATAAACTCTGCAGCCTGCTCCTGACTCAAAGTCTCTGGGTAGAAATGCTCCAGAAACATCTCCTGGAAAACCTCCCATGACATTCCCTAAGCCTTCTCGGTCTAAGCTTGAATGTCCCACCAATGCCTTGCCTGGCCCCACAACATATAAACGGCCAGCTTTACTCGCTTTTCAACAGGGGTATCCAGATGATCCAGTATCGTCTAGACAGACTCTTACCAGAACTCCACTGCCTCTGGCCCACCCTCTCCGGTGAAAGTCGGAGGGTGATGCAGCTGGAACTCCCTGGTCAGCTCAAACATACTCGGTGCAACCCGCCCTAGGTCCCGATCCATCATCTGCATAAGGCGAGTCATGTTCTCCCAAAATTGGTATTCTCTACCTACATGGATCGCCACATTCTCTTGATCCTCTAGTGGATGAGTTTTCTCAGTAACCTCTTCCCATTTCCCAACTGGTATCCGACATCATGGTGGCATCTCTCTACATTTCCAAGCATGAGATTTAGCACGCATACCATAAAACAGTCATGACTTCATCAAAAATCACTTCAGTAGCGACAACAACTCATTTCCATATATTAATTCAACGAAATTAACACCTCAAATTCACCGCCCCAACCATCCCAACTGTGGGCCATGGTCCACATGGGGTAAACAACCATGCACTACCACCAAACTCACACAACATTTTACAAAAACATTTTCCACTCCATTTCAAACCCTTATATTTCATTAAACATCATTTAACCACTTGTTTTATTTCATTCTTCTCATTATTTCTTGGTTTCAAGAAATGCATGATGCACCCTACTTTCCTGCCTCACACACCCACCCCGTGCGTGTTCCCAACACAATGCATGTCACCTATCTCCCAAGCTGCCTACAATGATGCATGAATTCAAATCCTCGTTCCCTTAAGGCCATGAGCCAAATATCAAAAAATAGTCACATCAAACCACATGTGCATCACCCAACAGTGAAATATCATCAACTGTAACAACACACAACCAATAACAACAATTACCACCCATCGTGACTTGGGTTTTCCCTTGTACATCGGTTAGATACTCCCAAGAATGAGCTCATTACTAAGGCCTGACACATCTTAACCCCTGAAAACCAATCCCAATTAACAAGACCTCAGAGAAGGAGAAGAAAAAACTGCCTCTGATACCACTTTGTAACATCCCCGACCTGGAAGCCACTAAATTGGTGCTCCGAGCCGGGTGGTTACATGACCTTAAGCACGTCTCCCCGTATGCGAAAGGCTTCCGACTAGCAGCAGGGTCTATGTGGTCAGGTGGGGAGACTATACCCCCTTTTTATCAGAGTAAGCCACAATAGAAACAAACCAATAGTGGAAACAATAGTCAACAAACAAAGAACATGTATAACAACCATTCCAACAATAAAATATGCCATTTCATACTACAAGTGCAAAAGTGAACAAAATCCCAGAATAAGGACAATGGCCAAAATCCCCAAAATGGAACCGACTCCAAGTCTGGATCCTCAGCCAAGTGCTACCCATGTCCACTCAACTATCTAGTTAGGAAGCTTTCCCTTATCCTAACCTACAAACATGAAGTCTGCTCGGGTACCCAACGGCGGCCCGAGCAGGGTGTGAGTACAACTCAGTAGGCCACCACCAATGGTGTCTACAAAATATCCAGTATAAGCAAGTAGTGCATGCAAGAGGAAAATGAATGATATTTTCCAATTAATTAATTTAGGGTTCCATTAACCTGTTTAGATCCAAATCCATTTCCTCTTCCCTTACCATTCAATTTCCACTAATTATCATCACATACCATTTCATCACATTCCCATGGGGTAATTAAATACATTATGTTACATGGTTCTAAGTATAACAATCACTTGCAAGAGGGTGAACACACCATTATCCTATCTCACTAGGACTAACCCCCTCATAGCAACCATATCCTCACCTCGAAGCCTCAGTCCGGGTGGATGCAACCGTTAGGAGAATAGTCTCTCAGTCCCCTTTCCTAACTCATGCATTTAGGGTGGAGCTTAGAACCTCAGTATTAGATCATCCCGTGGGTGTAGATCCTCAATTCATACCCCACTCTATGAAGCCATGTGCACTTGCTTATATATATGTAACCATCAACCATTGGGCAAACCATTCTCAACAAACCACACGGGAACTCACATCATGACTGAACCCATTAACACATTACCATTTCACATCATTTAACCATTCACCTAATTCGCATGTGTTATGCCTATCTCACTAAGCATTCAACACTAGACCAATAATTCACCCCATTATGGTCTTTAAATTAGTTTACACATTAACCCATTTAACCCATTCATCATTCCCATGAATCAACCATTCGTCCCATCCCAATTAACCCGCAAGTTATTGCCAAGTCTTGGTGCATCACCTAACTTATATTCCATGTTCAACCAATCATGCCAACATATTCATCAAGGGATCTACCATTCATTACAGTAGGGTCACTTGTTTAATAACGATCCCTAAGTCCGGGGAAACCGGCACATCCCATGGATGGCCCCATATTCGCTCAAGTCCATCCCAACACATCCCACGAGGATCGTGAGGGTTCCCATTAGCCATTTCAAACATCATTATTACCAAACATGCCATGGTTAATCAAAAATTAACCATGGGAAAGCAAGGATACAACTAAACATGAACAAATACCCAAATAACTTTGGGATATCACTTGTAGACCACCTACCTTGAAACCGCGGTTGAACGCACACCCAAACGAGTCCTTAGATATCAATATGACCAGCCTTTGGAACATAAACCTATAACTCACCCAGAATATAGGGTTTTAGAGCTTCAAAAAAAGTGGGAGAGATGATACAAACCCTAAAACAAATAGAGAAGCAAGGATGGGATTAGCCTTAGCCGGAGCTTCGATCTGCATCCAACGACACCAAAAATTCCTTATAAATGAGGGAGATAGGCCTCTTGGAGCTCTTGGGCGATTTGGTCCGTTCCTAGGGTGATGAAGGAGGAATGGAAAGGAAATACCATGTTGGGGTTTAAAAGCCCAGAGTAGAAAACTTGTAATTTTTCCCAACTTTAAGTGGCCGCATGGTTTAGCCGCACGATTTGACAAACCATGCGCAAACTGTGCGCATGACACTGCTCGGAGGAGAAGGGTTGCACGGTTTACATGGGAAAGCTGCACGGTTTTCCCTAGTCGTGCGCAGGTTGTGCGCCCTAGCTTACCTTGCCCATATTTCCTTTCTTTCATGCCCCGATCCCCCAAAACACCCCCAAGGCCTCTCATACTTTCAGGAGACATCCCTTGAAGCCCAAAACAAGGTATTGAACCAAAACATATTGAAAACATAACTTTCCAAAAACTGGGATCTTACATTGTCCCTCCTGGTTTAAAACCAATCCTAGTTATAAATATCACTGCTCTCTCAACTGACAGGTTCTAGTTGATCCTTCAGAAGATTCTAATTTTGATCACATGAATTAATATCTTATATTCCTGATTTGGTGTATCATGGAGCTCTAATTTCTTCTACATGATAAATAACTCTTAACCACAATTATTATAGTAAAATAATTATACATTCAAAAAACATTGTCTTTTACAAAAATGTTTCATCAATTTTTCATAACATTGTTATCTTTTGTGAAACTTTTATGTTTTTTCCAAAAACCATAACTTTCTTGCAACTATTCAACCCGTCATGAAACTCTCAATTTTCACAAGACTTTTGGATTATTATAGAACTCTCATGGCCTTTTTGACACAAGTCCATTTTATATGAGAAACTTATGTTCTTGTTATTGATTCAGGCAATAAATACCTTTTCTTAATTGTTACAAAATTTAAATCCCTAATATTCTCTATGGGTTGTTCTACTCAAATGAGGGGGTTATTCACATATTTATAGATGCCAATGACCATGGATGAAACTATATTGAAAAATTTCTTCTATTCATGAAACTCTTTTTGTTCACTGAACTTGAATGATTTAATGTCTCATTTAGTATACAACACAATACCTTCATGAAACTACATCCCTATTTTCTGGGCTCTCACAACTGTCTCAATGTTGAGTAAATATGACTTTCAAGAAGTTTTTGAACATGCATGAAATACTATCCTTTATCATATTTTTATGAAACGACCCCAAATCGTTAATTTTTTTTAATTATTTTGAAAAACCTTCACACATTCTTGAAACTTTTACATTTACAAAAAATAGTTCCTTTCCTAAAAAAGAGCTTTTTCCTTCCTCTTGATTTTTGGACCCAAAAACATGGAAATCATTTGGAAATGATGCCACCTTGTAAATGAAAAACTATCTATCATTTTAAATGCTTTTATGCCTTCATCATGAAGCTTTTACATAATTTTTAATCATTATTAGTCAGCAATCATGATAGACCTCCACAACTGACCATTCCAACCTGATTTTTCAACAAACGCAATCAAACCAAAAACACTACAAAATCACCTTGTGGGATTTTGTCCCAAAACTTATGTATTATTCTTTTTTTTCTCCCATGGATCATTTAATTTGATTTCTATATGATTCAGGTCTTATAAAATTCAATTATTTATTCCCTCATTCAAATTTATTCTCTTTGATATGTTAGGTACGGTTTTCAATTTTTAGGATCAAGTTCTCAAACACTTACGCTCTTGTAATAATTACATGATCACTGATATCTCCCTTGTCTAACCTTATTAGTAGTATAAGATCCCCATTTATTATGTTTCCTTTACCCCAGATATGATGAAATATTTTATGTGTTATATGTTTATGAAGGGTGATAGTTGTAAAGAGATAACCGAGGGATAGTGTAGTTCTCTTATGAAAAATTTGTTTGTGTATCCAAGTTTCCAAAGACCCTAGACCTATATGATTTTTTTCATACAATGTAATGATAGGTTTTGAATATTGATTCATTAAGATGTAATATTTATCTATGAAAATTATGGGTCACTATAATTTCACTCTAATAAAGAGGTCAAATTCTCCACACCATGCCACTATACACCTTTATTATCAGTTAGCAGCCTCTAGCATATAGAGAGGCTCCCTGCGGGCCTTTTGGCCCAATGGACATGTTACATATTATTGAACCATTTCATGGATGTATCAAAACGAATTCATGTAAAATATTATATTCATAAAAAATAAGAAACCTCTGAAAATGGATTATGGAGAGATAGGTAGATAACCCCCACTTTTCTAGATAAAGAAAAATCCCTTAGGATAGTGAATAGTCTGACCCAAAATCCTAGTACCCATGGTTCAATAGTCAAGTAAGACATGAGTTTCATCCATAAAATAAAACTCAATATGTATAAACTATAATTAACCTCTAAATTTAATATCATAACTCATAAAAAATATAAAATCAAGGTAGCAAAAAAATCAATTCTTTACTTAGCCTAAAACCCCTTAAATACTTGTGTAATAATTTTTAAAATCATATTAAACATAATTAAACTAAATAACATATGAATTCATAATATAAAAAATTATATTTAAAAATAAAGTAGTGAATATTCTAAATAAATGGAAATTTCATAAATTTTGAAATGTGATAATCATCTATGAAAAATTCATAAATAAAATAATTATAAACATTTCATAATTTTGATGTGAATTATAAAAATTCCTTATAGAAATAAATATAAACACTTATTTATTTCTTATGTGAACTGCTTCATATTATCATTCTATAAAACATTTCAATGTATATGATTTTTTTTCAAGATCTTAAAATTTTATATTTCTTATGATCAACTAATATATTATTTATACAATGTACATAATTATACTATAATTTTTTTAATTTTATTTGAATATTAATCATATCAATTATCAAAATTCGTTTTGATATGGTCCAAAAAATTTCTCAAATAAAGACTGTAATTTGAACATTTAAAATGAATGATGATGAACAATTAAAAATTTCATATAATCTATTTTATAGTATTCCTTAATTATTAATTTATAGACCCAAAATAAATTACCATATATATACTAAATAAACACTTTATATTAAAAAATTTCATGTTATGTCACATGGATCAAACTTATTTAATATTAAAAGTTAATATTAAGAATAATATTTTATTTAATTATTTAAGAAAATTTAATAATTAATTATAAAAATTTTATATTGAATTAAATTATATTAACTTAATAAATTTAAAAACACAAAAAATACATTTTTCTATAATCTAAGAAAAATTTATAATTTACCTAATTCAATTCATAATTGTACAAATTGGAGAAAAAAATTTTCCATGATAAAGTACTTTACATTTCAATTGCCAATCAAAATTTTAAATTTAAAAAATTATATTGTCGTTTATGATGGGTATAATGTTCATAATGATACGTAATCAATGAATTTTATATTTAAAATAATGATATACTCTATATTTTAGGGCTTGGAATTTTTTAAAAATTATATTATGACTTATGTCATAAATGGATTGATTGAAATATCGTCATTCATCACCTAAGAGATGTATTTTATGATATACCTTATATTATATTAGCCATACAACACTCTGTATTGTGAAACAAAAGAAAGGTGATTTGTTTCTATCACCCAATATGATTCCTCACACTATAAAAAAAGTCCATCAGAGTGGTTTATTAGTGGTTATTATTAGAAGAACCATGAAATAAATAGTATTAAAAATAATTTTTAATATATAAGCAGTTTAATATAATCGCCGCTATTTTTTTTATTTTAGTACATGTTTTATTTAAACTGTTGCTAAATATATTAAAAACCTAATTTTTACCCCCTCCCCCTATCCGCTTGGACCAACCAAAGTCCCACAGCTATCTCACTCCCATCAGTGAGCCATAACACCTACCCCTAATCCCGAAGGCAACTGTTGTAACCCCGAAACCCCACTCTTAATGGAAACCCATATGAACCCTCATAACCTAGACCCCCCTTCTCCTGATGAAGGCTACCCTCCTCTCTAAACCCATGACCCCAACTCCCTTATTTCACGGTGAGGGCATCATAGTGACCCCCTCCTCCTCAACAGTGACCCTTGAAAGTATATCTTTTAATTTTTTTAGTATCTACAACACCCATTGTCATTGAAGGTAATATTTAATGAATTTTTATTATGTTTTTAAATAAATTATATAATGATCTATTTAATAGAGTTTTCAGGCTTTTAATGGGATGATGTTGGGTTTAAATTATAGACCTTTTATCGTCAGTTGGTTATGGTTTTGGAGAGTGGATTCACCTCAATGTTATATTAGGTGAGTTTCCTATTTTTTAAAAAAATTGAATAATTAATTATAAATTGTAATAATTAATAATATATTTCATAGGGCATGATATAGGTTCCCAAGGTGTTGCCGATGTGTTCTGTAAGACTTGAAGTTTTTATATTTTCCTCAAGTTGTACACAAGTATTTCAGTTTTGTGCCACTTCCCAATTTAATAATCATTTAAATTTTTTAAAAATGATATTTTTCCTATTGAGGTCCACCTTAAGGGCCATTAATGGGTTAACTTGGGGAGAATAGTTATTTTAGATGTTTAATAGAGGGTTTTTTGTGGAAAAAACTCAATCAATTTGCATGCCGTTTAAGAACACATTCCACATGTAATTTACCCCTATTTTTAAAATGATATCATGAGTTTAATATATTAAAAAACAAAATATCTTAATCATGAGTACAATTGATAGTGATTAATACCAGTTATGTAGCTTCATATTACATTAATCTTTCAAAATGTGATACTCTCTTCAAGATGAGTACTATTTTTCAAATTGATTAAAAAATGTTGCAAACCCAAAATTGCATGAAATGATATGACATATATGGAAACACATGCAACATATTTCATAGTTCCATGTTCTTGTTTTGAGAAACAAAAAATATTGATTTTCAAAATTATCAAACAAAAAAAGATATCAATACAATATTGTTTCTACAATATAATTAAAATCGATAATATGAAAATCATAAAAGTTATTGATATTTTAATAGAGTAATTATGTTTATATAATATTGTGGACTGAAAAGAGTATGATCAACATCACATAGACCTCTCTCCTTATCTTAGAGAACTTATTCCATGGCATATAAACATATATTTATGAATGGGGTAATATTTATTCATTTATGTTCTTTATGTTTTTAATGTTGGATTGAATCATTTTCATATTGAATTTGTGTTATGTTGAATCAAGACCCTACCCAGGTCAATGAAAATTTTAGGTGATGTTTAATTTTGATTATAATTATTTTATTAAACATTAATACATTTATATTTGAATTTAAATAGATAATAGTGATAATCTAATACCTATAGATAAAATTTGGATTAATTTACCTCAAAAGACACCTCAGTATTCCAAGGATTTGGAAGAATTTTTTAGATTATGCAATTTTAAACAAATCAATGGATGGTTGGTTAAAATTCCCATATCTGGATTGTAAATTCAAGTGATGGTTGAACATAAACGAAATATTTGATAATTTTATATTGAAATATTTTCCTCCTTGATATTTAAATTTTATTTCATATGGTCAATCGAATGTTATGTGAGGTGAAAAAATGAAAATCCAATCATCGATACAAAATGTAACCCTCCAGAGGAGAATCAAATTTGAAATTTGATATATGATGCCTTTGTATTTACACGATACAATTTCCATGATTTTAATAGATCAACAGAACCATCAATTGATCCTAAGAATGTTTTTCTTTATCAAAACATCGATGGCCAAAACATGAGTTTTATAAATTAGTTGAATATAGACAAAAAGAACTATATGAATGGTGTGGTAAGTATTCAATGTTTTCTTTTCTACTTAAGTTGCATCATATCATGTATCTTTGTGAAATTACTAAAAAATAAATGTCCCTAATTTTAGAGTTGTTTAATGATTCATTTAGTGAAGCTATGATCTAGGTATCATTCTATGAGATGTAGAAAATTATCAACAAACTTGGACTTGATTATAAAAATATACATGCAATACCTAATGATTCCATGATTTACTTGGGAGAATATTACGATAAATAAGAATGCATATGATTTTATACAAGAAGATTGAATTCATTGAAAAACAATGGGAGTATTAATCAATGAAACCCCAAGATGAAATAGTAGAAGAAAAACGCATAAAATGCATTGGGATACATTCCAATAAAACCATGATTGCATAGATTATTCATGTCATCTTAGACTAAATTCGACATGAAGTGGCATGATCAATATAGAAACGATGTCTTGATGTGGAATTCAAATGATTTAACATCATGGAAAATGTTTGATTCATTATTTTCAGATTATTCTTCAAATCCCAGGAATATATGTTTTGAATCGCCTTCGGATTGGTTTAACCCTTTTGGTACTTTACGTAATAATTATAGCATTTAGCTAGTTTTTTGATCTCTTATAATCTACCTCCATGGATGTGTACGGAGAATAACTCTATCATTGTTTCAATGATTATTCCAAAAAATAAAATTCCTCGAAATGACATTAATTTATACCTTCAATCTCTAGTAAATGAATTATGAGAACTACAGGATGATGACATGGAAACATATGATGCTTCAATGCAACATCTATTCATAATGCATGATGATTTAATGTGATTTTTTTGAATTCCCTATAATGTTAATATTATCCTATTAGAAAAATCATACTTGATTTTCCTTTCTAGTTTTCAATTTTGATTTTGAAACACAACGATTACATCATATTAGAAAATGGATTTTTTGGTCATCATCGATTTATTGATGCTTATAAAAAATCCATGTTTAATTAGACACAATTAAATGGAGATTTTGAATTGAGAAATCTACTGAAGGTATTATCTAGGATAAAAATCTTGGGACAATTAATTAAGGCCACTGATGAATTTTGAAAATGTAATCAGTTTGAAGAAAGGGGGATGGGTACAAGGTGCAGTATCCAAAGCTACTAGAACACAATAATAAAAGAAAAATAGCATATTTTCAAGCATAATTATTGGGAGTTTAATTTGATATGTAATGATATTCACATAATGAATATCGAGAAGTACATATGTGACAATGTAATTTTTACATTGCTTAATGTGAAGGGTAAATTGAAGGATCGCCTTAATGCTCATAAGGATTTGAAGTATAAGAATATAAAGCATGGTTTTTGTGAAAATGATAAGGGAAAATATCTATCGACTATTTTTAATATGAAAAATCAGGAGAAAGACTTATTCCTTAGAAATGTAAAGAATAATAAAGTACAATATGGACATTTAAGTAACATATCAAGGTGTGTTGACTTAAAACATCAAAATATACATGGATTGAAAAGTCATCACTCACATATTCTAATGGGTAAGTTGTTATCATTGACATTGCATGATATGTTACATGAGAATATAACTGCAGTTCTATTTGAGTTGTGTACCTTTTTCAAAGAGCTTTGTAGGAAAACTCTAAATCCAACTGATTTTGATATACTTCAAGAAGGAATTGTTTTGACCCTTCTTCATTTGGAGATGTTATTTCCCCCTTAATTCTTTACAGACAAGATTCATTCACTAAAAAAATGACTTATCGTGACATGTCATTTGCAATGGGAATATTAATCTGTAGCAAATAGTCCATTAAAAATAGGTATGTGTGATGGTCCGTCACAAATATCTTTGGCATGCTATGCGTGCGTTAGCATGGAAAGGCTATTTACAAAGGGTCGTCGCAAATAATGGGGCGTTGTGACAGTATCTACGACGAGTCCCATCACAAATATTATCTTTTTACTACATCCACAATTAATAATCGATGCAATATTTGTGATGAGTCCCATTGCAAATACTAATATTTGCGATGGGCTATCACAAATAATATTTTTGTATGGTTACCCCAATTAATAAACGTCTAACTATTTACAATCGGTCCCATCACAAATAGTAATATTTGTGACCTGTCCCATCACAAATGATTTAACCTATATATACCCCTATCCGATTTTTTCCATTTTACAATTCTCTAACTCTTCTCTACTTCTATGGTCTCATAATTTTCTCAACAGTTCTTTCCAACATTTAAATTTTACAGTGGACTAATTTTCAAGACCTACATCCAATGAAAGATTCAATTTTAAGGTATTTATTTATTTCCCTTTTTTTAGAAAATTCATTTTATTTTATATTAGTAATAATTATTATTAATTAGGGGTAATTAAATTAAATTAGAATTAGATAATGTTATTTTCCATTATTTTTTGTACAAATATCTTGTTTCATTAAGATTGAATAATTTTATTTAAAATTAAATAGTATTAATTTTTAATAATTTGGTTCATTTATCATTAATTATTAATAATTACATATAATTATTATTAATTAGTAGTAATTAGTAATAATAATTATTAGTTAGTATAAATTAATGTTAATTAGTATTAATTACTATAAATTAGTACTAATTAGTATAATTTAGAATAAATTACTAGAAAATAGTAATAAATAGTAAAAAAGATTGTTAAATTGTAATAAATTATAATAACTAGTGATAAATAGAATAAATTGATTATATAGTAATAATTACGAATAAATAATGGTAATTAATTAAAGCTAATTAATAATAATTTGTAATAAATAGTAACAAATTTTTTATATAGTAATAATTATGAATAAATTGTCGTAATTTGAGTTTATATAAATAATTAGTAATAAGTAGTAATAAATAGTAATAATTAGTAGTAATTTGTAATAATTTTTAATAATTAGTAATAAATATTAACAAATAATATTATTTAGTAATAAGTAGTAATAATTAGTAATAAATAGTGGTAATTAGTAATAAATAATAATAAATATTAATAATTAGTAATAATTAGTAATAATTAGTAATAAATTGCAGTAATTTGTCATAAATATAGGTAATTAGTAATAATTAGTGGTAATTAATAATAATTTTTAACAAATAATAATAATTAGTAATAGTTAATAATAACTAGTAATAGTTAGTAATGTTATGAATAAATAGTGGTAATTTTTAATAAATAATAATAAATAGAGGTAATTAGTAATAAATAGTACTAAATAGTGGAAATTAGAAAAAAAATAAAAAAAATAGTTTTACATACTAATAAATAGAAACGAATAGCCATAAATAGGAATTAATAATAGTAAGTAGTAATAAATAGCGGCGATTAGTAATAATTGTTAATAATTAGTAATAAACAACAACAATTAGTAATAATTAGTAATAATTAATAATAAATAGTAATAAATAGTAATACTAAGTAATAATTTGTAATAATTAAAAATAGTTGGTAATAATTAGTAACAATTTGTAATAATTAGTAATAAGTAGTAATAAATAGTAATAAATAGAAATAATGTGTAATAAATAGAAATAAATAACTATTATTATAATAATTAGTAATAATTAGTAATAATCACTAATAAATATTAATAAATAGTAATAAATTGTAATAAATATTAATAATTGGAAATAAATAGTAATAAATAGTAATAATTACGAATAATTAGTAATAATTAGTTTCAATTATTAATAAATAGTGGTAATTAGTAATAATTAGTACTAATTAGTAGTAGTTGGTAATAATTACTAATAATTAACTGTAATTAGAAATACATACTGGTAATTAGTAATAAATAATGGTGATTAGTAATAAATAGTGGTAAATACAAATAATTAGTAATAATTAGTTATAATTAGTAATAAATAGTTGTAATAAATATCATATATTAGTAATAAAAAGCAACAATTAGCAATAATTAGCAATAATTAGTAATAATTAGTAATAATTAGTTATTAATAGTGATAAATAGTAATAAACTGTTAAAATATTTATAAGTAGTAATAAATTGTAATAATTAGTGCTAATTATTGGTAATTAATCACAATTACAGCTAATTAATAATAATTAATAATAAGTTGTAATAATTTGTATTAAATTGTAATAATTAGTAATAAATTGTAATAATTAGTACTAAATAGTAATAAATAGTAATAAGTAGTAATAATTAGTAATAATTATTAATAATTAGTAGGAATTATTAAAAATAAGTATTAATTAGTAATAATTAGTAATAATTAATAATAATTTGTGGTAATTTGTAATAATTAGAGGTAATTAGTTATAAACAGTGGTAGTTAGGAATAATTTACAATAACTACTGAAAATTAGGAGTATATACTAATAATTAAGAGTAATTACTAATAATAAGAATATTTAGGAATAATTTTAAAAAAATCCCTCTTTTAAGATAATTTATTTCTTCTATCAAATTAATTATAAAAAAAGTAATTTTTTATATATTTTTAGGGAAATATAGATCAAGGAAGTCGACAACAGCCATTATTAGATGATATATCTTAGATAAATCATAAACAGAATCCAAATAGTTCTGATATAAATCATTTATATATTGAGGGTGTTAGAACATTCGTATCATTTGTATCATCCAAATCAAAAGTTTTTTTAGAAGGGAAAATTAAGTGTCCATTTAAGAAATGTGATATGATGATGTTTGAAACATTTAAAAATGTTGGGGGTCTTCAATTATGTTTTAGTTTTCAAATATATTTTGTTTTTTGGTACTAACATGGTGAATACATTTGTGGAGAAGATACTAATAATTTGGTTCGAGAACCATCACAAATTAAAAATTTAGTACATGATGTGGAAGGTCTGACTTTTCAAAAAACTAAAACTCCAAATGAAGTTTTTTTAACTCTTGAGATAGAACCATCTCAATTTTATATGTTTTTAGGTTCATTGAAGATTCCATATTTCCTTGTTGAAAGATAATAAAAGTTTAAGTAGTTGCAAAATTTATGGATATTAATTCAGATAATGGAATGTGAAATAGTTTTTTTGATCATATATTCTATTTGGTTAAAACATTGTTACCTGAAGGAAATGTGTTTCCCCCATCTTTTTATGAGTGTAAGAGGCTAGTTCCTAATTTTTTTCTTGGCAATCATAAAATTCATGCATGTTCAAATGATTGCATCTTATATTATGGTGAAAATGATTCATTGGATAGTTATCCAACCTCTAGAAAATCAGGCTATAAAGAGGCTCATCTAGTGATGTTTGGATTGATTCCTGTAAAAAGATGATATATTTCCCACATATACCAATATTTTAGTATTTATTTATGTCTCAGATACAAAATCATTGATTTCATTGAAAAAAAACCAATATTTCAGTTGGTAAAATCTTAAATCATCCACCTAACGGAGATTTATGGAAACATTTTAACCAAATACATCTGTCACCTACTTCCAAATCCCAAGATGTGAGATTGAGGATATTTATAGACAATCTTTGTCCATTTGGTTCTTATGGAAGTCAATATTCTTGTTTTCATGTCTTTATAACTTCATAAAATTTACCTCCTTGAATGTTGATGAAGGGTCCATTTATCTTTTGACCTTATTAATTTCAGGAAATCTAAAAAATATATTTATGTTTATTTGAATAAATTGATTAATGAGTTAAATTTATTGTTGAGTAACGGTGTCAACACATTTAATGTTGATATGAGACAAAATTTCACTCTAAAATCTGCATTGATGTGGAAAATTAGGGATTTCCAAGAACATGTATTGTTATCTGGCTAGAGTACACTTGGTACAAAATAATTTCTATAATGTATGAGAGACAAAAAAGTATTTATGTTTATCAATGGAAGAAAACCTTGTTTTTTTGATTATTATTGCATATTTCTTCCAACCGATCATCCTTTTAAGAGGAACTAACATCATTTTAGAATAGGCGCAATTGAAAGATATGGACCTCCAACAATGATATCAGGTTTTAATTTAAAATAATTTGTCTCTTCATTACATCCCATTATATTTGGACCCACTATTATCAAATAGAAAATTTATGGATTTGGGAAAGAATACAATTCGAATAAATGGAGAATATTTTGGGATCTTCCATGTTGGTTTGATTTTTTGGTCCATCGCATGTTGGATTTCATTCATATTGAAAAGAACTATTTTGATAACAAATTTTATACAGTTTTATATATAGTAGGTATATCAAAAGATATTTTAAAGGCATGATTAGATCTTTCCCAAATTTACAAGCGACCCGAAATTGAACTATTTGAAAATGTCCGATCACAGAAGCTAATGAATCCAAATGCAACATGTATAATTTCCCAATAAAATTGATTATTATTTTTTATGTTTATTGTAGATCTGAGACTTACAAATGGATTAGAATGAAATTTTTCCAGATATGATAGAAATGGTCATATTTCTAGATTAAAATGTCATAACCATCATGTTATAATGGAAAGTATTCTACCAATTGGAGTAAGATCATTGTGGAATTATATTATTTAGGATGTGCCAATAGACATACAATATTTTTTCAGAAAAATTTGTGTGGTGATAAAATATTACTATGCACTAAGTAAACTACAATACAGTGTTATTTTGATTTTATGTACACTAGAAAAGTTCTTACCATAGGCTTTCATTGACTCAATGGAATATTTGATATTAAATTTCCATATGATGAAAAATATAGAGTTCTGATAAAGTTTCGATGGATGTATCCATTCTATAGATGCATTCTAAAATTGAATAAAAAAGTATGTAACAAATAATCAGTTGGAGGATCAATTACATAAACCTATTTGTAGGTGGACAATTCTTTTTCCGGATCTCATTACTTTGGATTTGAATTTACCTCAAAAAATAACTACATTGTATCTAACAAGGGAAATATTGATGAGCAAATAAACAATATATTACCAGTATTTAATCAACCCAAACTTAGGTTTGGTGGAGTTCATGAATGATGGATTTCAGATTATTAACATCATGGAGCTCATACATATATTCTACTCAACAACAATGAAATGAACCTATTTTTATATTAAGTTTTACTATAACATTTTCTATAATATTTTGTGTAGTAAATTAATATTATTATATTTTTAGATTTTATGGTAAGCATATAATGAATAAACCTCCACAAATTATAGTAGTTTCTCTTGGATAATGTCAATAAAATAATTTTATTCTCTGGCTTCAAAACTAGTAAAATAATTTTTTATGGTTTAATATATGAAAAAAATTTATTACAGGTTATTATGATAATTATTTTACAAATTTTTTGGTATATAAACATGCTAAAAAAATTCATAATCGATCAAGTGTATTGAGAAACCTACCATCTAAAATAGTTAAATGTTATAATGTATATGTGGTGAATAGTTTTCGATTTTATACACGTGCATGTGGGGAATCAAAAAATAAATGAATAGTGATGTTTTATTGAGTGGATAAATTAATAGAGAAATTGAAGTTAAATTTTAAAAAATTCTATATGAAATAAATAAACTATGTTATCTAGAATAGAATTGCATAAACTTTTTTAAATGTTAGTGGTTGAATACTGAGAGTGGCTTGTGTGTTCATCTGATCCATGGAAGTACTGATATAAAATATATAATTCTTCTTGCATTAAATAAACCATTTTAATTGTTTCATCAGGAACAAAAAGTTTATTATGAAAATTATTGTGCTACTTCAAGATATTTAAGTGATTGGTGGAGAAGAATAAAAATTAAATCTTGGGAAAATCACTTTATTCCAAGTGAATGCGGTTCTACTGAAGTGTAAGGAATTGAATTTTTTTAAGAGATAACTCCAAATCCATTTTTTTGATTAAGAGACGTGAATATCGATGATGACACACAATAGTTAATGATCAATAGTGACAATGATGTTATTGATGTAACATATGAATTTGAAATAATAAGATTTGATAAAAATGAAACTCCTATGGAAATTGATTATATTTAAGAGGAATATGATGATATTGACACCATAAAATACGATGATGCGGATGGATATAAATATTGACATAGTTAAATACTGGTTATAATCATATATAATAAATATCTACATATAATAGTTGTATTCATCTATTTTCTTACTACAATCCGTAAATATTTTCAAAAAATAGTCATTTTATGTTTTAGATGGACTTGTATCTATTTCTAGATTTGGGAGGAATGATCCACATGGTGATGAGCATGTTGTTGGATAATCTGACCCCAACCTATTTATGGTTCAGAAATGAATCCGAGGAGTCATGGTCTTGTGAGATTGATGATTTATGGCCCTATCCCCAAGAGGTATCCACATATTGGCTTTGAACAATGCAAGCAGAGGTATGCTTACTTGTGTATTTTAGTTAGTTTTCATTAATTATAATTAATTTATTTATATACTTGTTGTCTATTTACATGTTCACTATTTTCATAGTTTTTCATATATCTATCAGATAGGGGAGTTCTATATTGTGAAATTATATTTCTAGAGCATGGGTTACATGGGATGAGATTCCTATTGATGTTCAACAATGCATGTTCAGTTATTGGATAGTACACAAATAAATAATATTTATTTTGAAAATTATTTAATTAATAACTTGATATTATTAAATATTTTTAGGTATTATGGTATCACATTGATGATAGAATGTGTGACACTATCTCGGAGGCATGGGAGGGTTGTTTTCATGAGCTTTTCCATTAGTTTTTATACAATTTGAGGTGGAAAAGTTTAGGAAAGTGAGAGTCATATAGTTTGATCAGCCTTGTTATGCCCACTAACCTGATTACATTTCATCTAACGTTTGGGATGAATTGTGTTCACATTATATGGGTGGTCATTTTTAGAGGATATCATAAATAGGTCAAATGAACCGGGGCAGATAGAAGGTGACACATCATGTTGGAAGTTGTATATTTGTACGCATATAAAATATATGGGTAGTAACTTTTTTAAATAATTTCTTTAACATTAAATGTAAACTGTTTATTTTATATTCATATAGGTAGTCAAATAAACAGATATTATAGTGTTCGACAATTATAAGAGAATGTATAAGGATCCTATCACTAGAGATATTAGAGGTGATTTCCATTATCATATTGTTTTTAGTATAATTTCTTTTTGAGTTTTAATATTAAATAAAATGAAATTAATTATACTAATTTTAAATTGAAATTGATGGATTTATATGAGGCCATGACGTCTTAGAAATAGACAATGATTCAGGCCGATACCAAGGATTAGACCAGTGCAGCAAAATTTAATGAGGCTGTATGGATGCAGGTTACCTAGTCTGCTTTCAAGAAAGGTGTGGTTGTTCATATCATCTCTCAATTAATTCCGATGAGTTGTTTTGATTCTGTTGGGATGTCATCATGCAGCTCAAGAGGACCACATGGAGAGTCAAAGTCATCTGCTGCACAATATAAGGAGAATTAGCGAGCACAGGGTGAGCATATAGAGATTATGGTAGGTAGAAGGAAGAGCTCCATCGACAGTAGCAAGAATAGATGCATCGATGGCAACAACAATAGCATGGGAAAACAATGGAGTATATGTGATGTCCGAATCATGGATTATGGATGAAATTCTCTCCTCCAACTCCTCCAGCTCCTCTAGATGACCCTTCCCCTCTGTTAATTATTTACTTTTTTATGATAAACACTTGAATTAATTTTTTTTCAATATTCTTATTATTCTATATATTTATATTTCTTGGTAATTCATTTTTTATATTATATCCAATATTTTGTTTTGTATTATATTATTATTTTTAATATTATACTATTTATTTATTTTTTAATATTATTTTATATACTATTATTTATTATTTTAAATATTCTATTATAATATTTATTATTTTATTTTTATTATTGTTTTTTATTTTTTATTAATAATGTGTTTTCTAAAATTTTATTATTTTAATTATGTTCATACTAATTTTATTAGTTATTATTATAATTATTATTTTATTATTAAAATTATTATTCAATATTTTTTGTTATTTTATTATTATATTATTATTATCGTTATTATTCCATATATTATTTTTTTATTAATTTATTAATTAATTATTATTAGTATTATTTTATTATTTAGTTAAATTTCATTTATTTTATTTTATTTGTATTTTTTTTAGTTTTTTGTGATGGGCCTGTAGCAATTACTTATTTGCGAGCATCTCGTCGCAAAAGGTTATTTGTGATGGGCCCATCACAAAAGGTGTTTTGAAAAAATGTGGATAAACTATTTGTGATGGGATGGTTTACCATCACAAATAGCATTATTTTTGATGGACCACCATAAAAAAAAATATTTGCAATGAAATTTCCAACAACAGAGTAATTATGATGGGACCCCATCACAAATTACCTTTTACGATGGGTTCCTGTTGCGATTTCCCCATCACAAATAGTTCAATTTGATGATGTGATTTCACTGTTCATTTTGTTGAAGAAAATAATAATGGTGGACTGGTATACTATCGATGGATGTTTCTAATTGAGAGGTATGTTGATATTTTCTATTTTCATTCTGAAATTCAATTCTATCAAATTGTTGAGTAAATTTTTTTAATACATTTATTATTTTTTCATCAGCCAATTTAGTCATTTGAAATAAAATTTGAGGAATAAATCTCAACTAGAAGGCTCTATTTCTGAAGGCTACATAGATGAAGAGTGCTTGAACTTATTTTATTGGTATTTGTTTGTTATTGATACTATATTCATTCATTTTGGATGTGTTGATGAAAACATCACTAATTCACATTAAGAATACTAGTAATTGTTATTTCCAACTATTGGATGATTGGTTGGAAAGTGGTAAATTTTTACACTGAATTAATTAGAGTGGTTATAAGAACACAGATATGTGCTACTCAATAGTAATATTTCAGATCCATTTGTTGAATAACTATGATGGAAACGAAGAGGTGACCAAGGTGTTGAGCTCAAAATGAGATGGAGTTAACAAAATATGGGTTTATTTAATGGTTCACCCATTGTATAAGACTATAATCATATTCACATTATTAATGTGTAATTATTTTGTCTATGTTAAAAGTAACACCATATATCTTCTAGTATAGATATTGAATGTTGAGATTGCCCTAAAAACAAATTATTTGAATTTTATGACTCACAGTTCTCTAAGGTAGGATAAGAGATTCGATGGATACAATATTCCTGGCTTTAATCCTTATACAATTTATCATGTATAATACATTAAAACTCAAAATAGTGGCGTGTTTACACTTTTAGAGGTGGGATATTAGGGAAAGAGGAATGATATAATTGAATTAAACTATCATTTCTAGTTTTTAGTTGTCTTATTCAAATGAAAGTGGGTCAAATTTTACTGAGGTATAATGAAATATTATAAATGTGGGATACATTATTACTCATGCTACAAGAAAATGGCATGTGGACTAAACCCTCAAACCATTACCCCAGACCACAACCCCCCTTCCAACTTCTATCAACTTCTCTCACTTGATCCATACCGATGAGTATACAGAGAATGATTCATTTATCTTAAATTCACAAGGGAAGATAGTTTATTATGTAGATGATAAAATACATAAATATTGGTGTAGTTTTGTACACTTAATTCATATAAACGATTTTTATATGGGAAATTAAGATCAATTAGTACTTTGTGATAGAAAACCTCATCATCCACAAAATATTAAAAAAAAATTTCCTACAAATATTGAAATAATTGAACATGCAAGAGAGGTTGAAAATGAAACACTCATCACAATAGAGTTTGGTAACAATTAATATAATGAAGTTGAAGATAATTGAATGTATAAATTGGAAAGGAAACTATATTAAACTTTATCATTTATAACTGTTTCATACACATAAACATTGTTGAATTTTTACTTTTTTCTTTTGTAAAAAATTTTTGTTTTTTATTTTTAATATATTAAATATAACTAAACTATTTGAATTTAATGAATAATGAGAAAAAAAATTTAGGATCCAAGATGATCAGAATCTCAAACCACACAACCACTACCATCGTCTTCAGTGGATCTGAGTGATTTTGTTGTACCTAAGTCTTTGCGAGAGCGATCTGTTTCCCTAAATAATATTGGTATCATACCATCTAATTTACCTCTAATGATGGATAAGTTAGTCACCCATCCATTTAGGGGATATTTCCAAGTTACCATTACTATTATGTATTTCATTGTACAAAACCTATAAATTTTATTAATTATTTAATTCATTTTTCAAACATATAAATATTAAAATAGATGGGATAGAAATACGAACATGGAAGATTTATAACACTTTAAGGACATCAAGATTATTATTCCATTTGATGAGTTTGAGGTACCTACTAATGAATCTAAAAAAATATATGGGTAAATTCGTGGGAATATTTCTTATAAGAAGGTGATCTCCCCCATCAATTATATAGATTGAAGGTATATTCCCACTTTCACGACTCAAACCAAGCTGAGGCTCAAGCTGCAACAAGCCCAAGCAATCCTCCATAGGCCAGGGGCTGGCTACTAGCTTTGAAGGAATAAATCACATGGGGATACCTTTTCCTAAGTACATATATTCACACACACAACCATCTCAACACAACAATAGAGAGAGGGTAAAAGTAAAGTAAATAGAATGTTATGGGAACAACCATGCATGAAAAACCTCTACATATTACAAGAGTACCGAAGTGTAAACTGAAAATTAAAATGGAAAAAATAAACAACAAAAATGAAATACATCCTAACCTAAAAAAACTAGAAAAAAAACTATTGAGAGATCCCAGCTCTGGAATCCCAATCCACAACCACCGTACGTGGTCTAAAGTACCAGGTGGTATCCCTAAATTCCTCTGAAGTCACCATTGACCTATCTGTCATCTGCATAAGGCTCAAGACATGTGGTAAATTACTATGTAGGGGTGAGTATATACAATCCTAGTAGAACACCCTAAATGATAGGGGGGTCAATAAGATATAAAATAGGAATATAAATATAGTAGATAAATGATACAGTCAAGGAGAACAACTCAACCCAAACCCAGAGTTAAAGTAACCCCATCCAAGAACAAGGGGCTCAAAATAGTGGGTATATGAACTACTCATTGGGTCTATTCCACCTATAGAAATAGATTATAATCCTCCAACCATGAGGAGTAATACCTAGAAAGAAAATGGAATACCTCGTGCATCTTAGTATCCCATGGAAAGCGATCAACCAAATTAAAGGTATGGATATATAAGAATATATATATATATATATATGTGTATGTTATGTCAAGGAAGAAAAAATAAAAGAGTAATGGGATCTCCATATCACATATACGCTGAATAATAATAGTTTCAAACATTTCAAAAATACCATCAATGATGCTCGGTATCTTTTTATTTTCTCATAACTCACCGTGCAAGTCAAAATACACATCTTCACTATGCCGTATAATCGAGGTCCACAAACACCATGTAGAGGAATCATTACCTAGTGCATTAGCGGTTCCACTGTGATATCCATTGAAAAACCACTACCCATATCTTCAAGAGGGTGCCACTCAGTAGTCTTAAAGGACTAAATTTACCAACTCTACTAGAGGGTTAACTCAGTAGTCATTGATTAATCCACTTCCCAGCTCTACTGGAGGGTCGACTCTGTAGTTATCGAGGACTCTACTACAACTCTATATTAGACGGTCCACTTGGAAGTCCTTTAGAAATCTTCATCCCATCAATACTAGATTGTTAAATCAGTAGTTTTCGATGACTCTACTACCCAGATCTACTAGAGGGTCCACTCGGTATTCATAGATAACTACACTACCAAACTCTACTTGAGGGTCAACTCAATAGTCATTGAGGACTCCACTTCCTAGATCTTATGTAGGGTCAACTCAGTAGTCTTTGGTGATCACAAAAGATCATTTTCTTCATCAAGCAACTTCTAACCAAGCGTTGTTTTCAGAAAAGTACTCATCAGTTCTCAAAAGCCACAATCCATGGAACATTCGTGCTCTATGAAGAAAAAAACTAAATATAGGCTACTCATGGGCCAAATTATGAGTTCGAACAAAGTTGATATGAAACCTTGAAGTTTAATAAAAGGGAACCAAAGGATACACTACATATGAGAGGACTCACATGGAATGTGTTCCCACTCCACCGCCTAGAAATATCTATGGGGGTACATAACTCCCATGATATGTAGTAGTACATAGCATGAAGGTGGAAAACATGGCATGTCCTACCCAATAGAGAATGGGATGGGTCCTTCTATCCATGATTCTATACTGACCCCATGTCCATGTACATTAGTACATAGCATGTTTCTTCACATGGGGTTTCATACGTGTGACCTAGATGTGTTCATGGACTCAGGTACATAGTCTTGTACCTAGCCATGTACTTCCACATGGGATCCCATCTGTGTGATCGACCGCACGGGTTTCCCATCTGGGGAAGGTGTACATGACATGTAAGAGGTCTACATACCATGTCATCTTACCACTCTCAAAAACCCTATCCACCACACCTAAGGGGCTATACGCAATGTGTTCATTACTGTACATGGTGTGTAGTTAGGTTGTTCATAATTTTTTTTATGTTTTATCTTTGGGCATTGAATCTGATCCCATCACTTCAATTTCAGTACTATTGTGGGAAAAAAATATTGGATCTAGGATGGATATATTTTTTATATCCATCATTCACCTGAGACAAGATTCTGGTAGAGCATCATTGGTTTCTTCATTCGACTCATATGCCTTGGTTTCCACCACCTTTTATTTCTTGATCTCCAATCATCAAAACAATAATCATTTCCTTGAAACCATAGTAGATCTATGATCATTTCTTCAATAATCCCTTTGTGTGTGAAACCATTGTTATTTTGGGGGTCTAATCGGACTGGGTGCCACACAAAAATGTCAAATGGGGACCGTGGGTCCAGCTAATGATGATTGTGAAGAAAATAGAGGAAATGCACATGAAAAAGAGATTAAACGTCCTTGGACATGAGTTCTTGGACAACAGTGAATAATGGTGATACCGGGGTAAGATTCCTATTTAAATAATTAAATTAATTAGTACCTCGGTGCATGAAAATGCTGAAATTATCATAGATCGATAGAAAGTATCGATTAACTAAAACTATTTAAAAAAAGGGTGTAAATTACCAAATTTAGAATTCCTACTTAGAGAGTGGATCATTTATAGTTGAATAACACATACACCAAAAATCGAAGGATTTTGTTCTATTCGCTGCGCTCCAATCTTCTTTTATCCCAAATTTTTTCATCATCTGAGGTGATTCCCCAACAAAGGAGGAAGGAGAAGCATTAGAATCCTCCCTTGGTTTTATGTGGCTAACCCTATAGGATTATCTATGGAAGTATTCTTATAGAACATTTCACTATGTTAAATTAAGTAATTAATTATTTCACTAAACATACCCGCAACGAGTGAGGATTCTAAACACCCCCACTACAATCCATTGTATATCATGACTAGGGTAAACAGCTTGTTCCGAACTCAATCATGGACTTAAAATTATGATATTAGCATTCCTTTATGAGTTATCCCATTTTACTTAATAAACTGTGAGTGAAAATATAAAATATACAAAATATTTTCATAAAATTTGTTCAGGGGACACCAGGCCTCAGAATCACATTCCATATCATATCTTATCTGTGTAAATATATATATAAATATTTAAAAAACTTAAAATGAAAACAATATCACTTAATTATTCCATCCTTCAATATTTTCATCCTAGAAATGAAAAACTAAAAAAAAACTTGGGATACTAAAATTGAACGTGGATATCCTACCCCCCATGAAATATCTTGCACATTTATGTGCTTCCACAACACGCAAACCAAGGGGATAATCCATGCACATAGGGTTCTCTTCTATCGATCCTCGACCACCCCTGGGTTCTTTGAAATGGTTGATCAATCATCAATGTCCAACCCTACCAAGTCAATAATGTGTGTGGGGTTATGGACGTATATTCTCATCTATGATTGGTGTAAGATTTCATGAACCAACTCCAGTTGTGGGTGTAGGGAAGGGTGGTAAGAAACTTTTCCATCACTCTTCATGATCTCGAACTGCACAATGAAACTTGTGGATAGCTTACCTCCCCAGCCGAACCACCATAATCCTCATCATGGGGATACTCTCGGGAAAATGTGGTCTCCTTTCTCGAAATCCAATGGCCTACGATGGAGATCTAAATAAGATATATTTCTACTATGGGTCATATTTATATACTCATAGGTGACTTATAATTTATTTATCGTCACCTACACTAACTCTGGACCCACAAGAGACGTCTCTCCCATCACTATCTAGTACAAGGGTGACCTATATGAAATCCCATATAGGGCATCAAAAGGATTCATGCTAATGGTAGAGTGGTAGTTGTTATTGTATGAAAACTCTACCAATGGAATGTGGCCCTCCCAACTCCAGCTGAAGTCTAACATGAAATCCCTCAGCATATACTCCAACACATGGATAATATGTTGGGTCTTCCCATTGATATGGGGGGTGAAAGGCTATAATTATCCTCATTTGGGTCCCAATTTCCTCATAGATGAATCAAGACAATTGTGATGCAAACCACATGTCATTATCACATATAATCTTTGTGTAATCCCTATAAAGGGTAACAATCTACAATATGTACATATGTCCCCAAACACTCCACCGAACTCTACTCCAAAATAGTATAGAAGTTCGCTAACATCATGAGTGAGTCAACAATCACACAGATGCCATAATGTTACTTATATGTGCACAAAATCCCTATCACAATGTCAATCGATATGTCATCCCACTTCCACTCTAGGATCTCAAGGGGCTATAACAAACCTTTTAGCACATGGAGCTCAGTCTTCACTTGTGATAGGTGAGGCATTGAGAGGCAAACTAATCCATGCTTTATCTCATGTCAGACAACCAAATCCTCTATTGAATGTATTTGGACATCTATCCCACTATTTAATATAAAACTAGGGGAGAAGTTTTCATTTCCCACATCACCTCCTCCCACATCATAATTGGAACCAATGTTTGTATTTGAAAAAAGAAGACATGATTCCATCTTTCAGAATATCCCCCAAGTGAGTTGCTTGTGGATATCTAGTCACATAAGACCTCACAGTTGATGACTTTTATTTTTGTATCATTCCCCAAATCAATAGGAAAATTATTCAACACCATCAACTAAAGAATGGTTTTACCCACCTAGTTCACAAGGGTTAGCTTTAGGGAGGCCAACTTCTCTCAGGCCTCTTTCACCAAACTGGCCAGAGACTTCCTACATAGGGAATTTGATACAACGTTTCCCTTCTATAGAGTATATATTATACCAAATTCATTATGCTTTAGTAATTCCCACAAATGTCAATTTCTTCATTTCATGAGTCACATAGTTCTACTCATGGGGTCTCAAAATACTCCACTCATATTCCCTAACAACCCTCAATTTCATCAACATGAAACTGAGTCCATATCCTAAGGCATCTCAATAAACTATGAAATCCACACCCTCCTCTGGTAGTCTCAACACAGGATCACTCTTCATCCTATTCCTCAGCTCCATGAAGGACCTATGGAACTACTCATATGACATACACCGACTCCTATTCTAAACCAAGGTACTCAAAGGGTCTAAAGTTCTAGAGAAGTCTGCCACAAACCTCATGTAGTACCCTGGGAAACCATGAAATCTATACACCATTAACACAATATTTGGTGGATCCCAAGAAAACACCACATAAATCTTATCCTAGTTCATGGAGAAGCTATGCTCAGAAATGGGATTCCCTAAAAAGTGAACCTTATGAATCCAAAACTAGCACTTCGATAGTTTCCAATAAATATGGTTCTATCGATGAAAATCTTGGACCGTCCATAAGTTCTATTCCTACTCCTCATCTGATGCGGAGTAGACATGTATTTCATCAATGAAGACACCAAAAAATTATTCCTAGTAGGACTATAAAACCGGGTTTATCAAATCCATAATCATGTTGGGGGAATTCTTCACTCCAAATGGAATAACTAGGAACTCATAGTCTTTGTAGAAACATTGAAACGACAACTTTGGAAAATCTACCTCGCAAACCCTCAAGTGATGGTACCTGAACCTAAGATCATTATTTGAGAAACATATCACACCTCAAAACTTGTTGAAGAGGCCATAAATCTTCAATAAGGGGTTTTTATTCTTTTTCTTGGCCTTGTTCATGTGATAATAATCTATACAAAGCTACCGACTCACATTTTCCTTTTCAATAACAACACTAGACCTACCTAGGGGATAACACTAGGCCTAATGAAACCCTTCTCTTGAAGGTCTTTAAACTAAAACCAATAGTATTAGAGATCTGTATGGGCCATCTGATATTCCATATAAAATATATAAGTAGTTCAGGGATGCATGTAAATGTAAAATTCCATCTCCCTTCACAGAGGAAGTCTTGAGATTTCCTAAAAAATGTCTATATAATCCTCCCCAACAAAAGGAATAGAGATACCTAAAGATCCTGATACACTTTGGTATATACTCCCCCATTTATTAGTGATGGTATGCATCCACCTGCTCATAAATCCTGATTTCTGTACCATGAGACCTCTCTTTCCAAACAATGAGAATCTTATCCCATCAGTGCATAGGCATCCGATTTGTCTACATTGATAATCAATATAGGATCGTAACATGGAATACCAATCCCTAAAAAAGATTAATTCATATGTTTCCATCATGATGACCAAAAGTTCCCACATGAACCTCTCTTCACCAAGCAATAACTTGCAATTTTGGTAGATAAAAGATACAAGAGAAGTGTTCCCCATGGGAACCTCAAGATGAAGTTCTTGTCCAAGGACCTCTACTGGGACCTAAAAATCTCAAAATTGGAGTATATAGATGAAGTAATTAACATAACATATGTCTAGTAATATAGATAAATGAGTAGAAAAAACATATATCTCAGCTCTAATAATCTCATGCCATTCTGGGTTATAAGCCTCCAAAGCCTGTATCAATCTGTGGCCCCAACTACCAGCTCCTAGAGCTTGATGTGAGAATACTACTAGTGGTGGTGGAAGGAACAAATAGAATCATCTTCCATCCATAGATCCACCTTCTCCTCTTCCAACTTTTCCTCCCTGGGGACCACCCTATGCCTGCATGGGAGAACCCTGATTAGGACATTGCCTCTGTTGTGGTAGTTTTTCTGCTATCTTATTATGTTGTTCATCATATCGGTTTGGGAAGTCTCACATTATGAGACCTCTTTCATCCCAATAAATGTATCACCCCTCTTCAGGTTTCCCTAGTGGTCTACCCAATCCATAAATTTCTCAACCTCGTGCATGATCTTGATTGTAAAAGGGCATCCTTTTCTAAAACCCCATCGACTGTCCCCTGTTAGTTTCTATAAACTACTCATCTTTGTGACACCCACTAGCAGTTATAGATTTCTATAATCCCTCTAACATAAATATATCTATCAATTTCTCCCACTTAGGTAGCCCTAATATCAGTGGGGATGCACATGACCACTAAACTATCATGAATCACTCTGTGGAGTACCTTCTCAAACATCCACTCTCAAAATTAGCCATCACATATCTTATAATGATAGTATCAGGTAAGGTCTGTGAACCTCACTATGTAATCATCCACCATCAACCCTCCCTATAAAAGCTCCAAAATCTCCAGAATTCAATCTATTGGAATGCAGGAGGGGTATTAATCTTCAAGGAACAACTTTTGGAAGTCGGTCCTCAACAGGGTTGACTCATCATGAATCTTTGTAACAAGGCTCCACCAATATCAAGCTTTTCCATGGAAAACATCGGCTTCCAGTGGTACCAGATGATCTATTAGGGTTCAAATGAGCTATAATATATATACCATAGACTCTAGATAATCCTCTACTATCTGAGGATCTAGAACTTTGGGGAACCTCAACAGTTCATGGAACTGGAACGCATGGAGAACCCTAAGCCCATGCAACTCCTCTGCTTGATCTTCTGGGTTGATATGCTACTCGAAAGGTGGAGGTTTTGCTAACTGACAACTTGGAGGAAGGGGAAATGAGATGGAACCCAAACTGAGGCCTCAACACTCATCAAATTATCTTCATGATCTGAAACTGGTATCCTGAATGGTTATTGTCGTGGAGGCATCCAATGATTTATTAAGATGTACCATGGTTAGTTGTGCATATATATATATATATATATAACAAAAAATGTGTATCTCACATAAAAATTACAGTAACAGTATCAATGCTATATGTTGCATGTACCATAGTTCCGTACAACAAATGTCTTGGTATTCCATGTTGACAAGTATGTATTCATGTACCTAGTGAATGGATATGTTGTCTTCCCGCACTATCACAGGAAACCCTATCCTGAGAGTTGCACTTGAGACACTTTGTAACTATTGACCTAAACCTAACCAAATTTGTATAAGTGGACTAGTCCAAACAATATCCTAAGGAATGAACTTCCTATGATACAAATCTATCATGACCCTACCCAAGTTGGGGATCATGCCACAACTACCTCAAGAATACATCCATAAGAGAGGGGAAGACAACTAGTGTCCAAGGAATATCTAACATGGGGTGGCCTTTTTCTATGGACCTCTACATACACACATAACAATTTCAATGAAATAGTGCAGAGAGAGTGAAAGTAAAAGAAACAGAATGTTAATGGAACAACCATGCATGAAAATTCTATATACAGTACAAGAGTACGGTAGTGTTAACTGAAAAGTAAAAGGGTATAATTTCATGCCCAACCAAAAATATGTCCCAACATAATAAAAAAGAAAAGTAAAAATATGAGAGATCCCATCTCACGAATCCCACACTGCAACCACCATATGTAGTCCAAATTTATAGGTATCCTTAAGCTTCTTTGAAGGCACCGCCAACCTATCCATTATCTTCCTAGGACATGAAATGTGTTAGAAAATCCCATTTAGGGCTGAGTATATACATACCAATTAGAATTCCCCAAATTCTGAAGGGGGAGAAGTAACAGATACATTAGGAAAAGAAAGATTGTAGATGCATGATATAGTCAAAGAGAATAGCTTGAACCAACCCAAGAGTGAAAGTAACATCATCTGAGCACAAGGGGCTCAACACAGCGAGTAGATGGACTACTCATTAAGGATTTTCCACCTATAGTAGGATTGTATACTCATCCCAGTATGAAAATCTAGATGTGAAAAGTATATGTCATACCCTAGGTGTCTTCACCTCCATGGGAAAGTGAGTAACCAAATCCAATGTGTGGTTATAGAAGAATATATATATATATGTGATAAGTCTAAGAAGACCAAATGGGAGTGTAAGGGGACCTCCATCACACATCACATAAAAAAAGAGTCTCCAATAGTTTCAAATTTCCATTAACGATGTCCAACATCTCATGTGACTTCCCAAAAGTAAACATGCAAGTCAAATCATGCCTTGTAACTATGTCATATTGTGAATGGGCCAAAGAATCCATGTATAGGACCTGCAACTGAGTTTGTCATGGGGGGGGGTCCACTTTGATAGACATCAAGTACCCAATACCCAAATATTCTAGAGGGTACCACTTGTTAGTCATCAGGGACTCCACTTCCCAGCTCTGCTAGATCAAGGAGGTGAAGTTCGTGGGTCATGTGATATCAGAGCATGGGGTTTCAGTGGACCCCAAGAAAATAGTGCAGTTATGTCATGGGAGAATCCAGAGATTTTTTTGAGATCAGGATATTTTTAGGTATGGTAGGGTATTACAGGTGGTTTTATCAAGATTTATCTCATCTTACTTCATCCATGATAGAACTCACATATAAGGTGGTGTAGTTTTATTGGAGGCCAGAGTGTCAATCATCCTTTGAGGAGCTTAAGAATTAGTTGACCAAAAACACTATTTTTATCTTTCCAGAGTATTGAAAGGGTTATTTAGTTTACTATGATTCATTATTTATGGGTCTTGGGTGTGTACTGATGCTGGATGGCCATGTCGTGGATTTTGGTTCTCTCCAACTATAACCAAATGAAAAGAATTACCCATTACATGACTTGGAGTTAGTGATGTTGATGCATGCTTAAAAGATGTGGCATCATTATCTTTTTGGTGATAAATTTTCTATTTATTATGATCATAATATTTTATCCTACATTTACAGTTAGAATGATTTGAATTTGAGGAAACGACATTGGTTTGAGTATCTTTAGGGGTTTGACATTAATATAGTCTATTCACAAGGTAAGAGTAATGTGATAGTAGAAACTTTTAGAAGAATAGTTCTAGTTCAGTCATTGAAAGATTCCACTGATGTGTGAAATTTGATGGGTATCTTCACATAGATGCACATGGAGACCTAGGATCTTAGTGAAGGTGATTCTTGTCCAATATTTAGATGACTCTTTCCTATATAGAGTTGATTCAATGGTAGAAGGCCAGTGATGAGTTTATTCAGCAGTCTATGTAGCTTCTAAACTGTGGGGTGATTCCTTGTGATTGGTCATTATCTCCTGAGGGAGTTTTGTTCTTCAAGGATCTCAATGTTGCATCGTTTTTATAGTATAGGGTGGTGTTGTAGGATGGACACCAGTCTTAGTGGTCTGTTCATCTTTGTGATACCAAGAATTATTATTTTGTGTGTTTGTAGTTATGGTGGCCAGGTATGAAGCAGGACATATCTGACTTCATATTGAAGTGTTATACATGTTAGTAGGTTAAAAAAGATCACCAAATATCCTCTAGTTTTATCAAAAGACTACATATTACTACCTAGAAGTGGGATGAGATCACAATGTATTTTATTAATGGATTACCTCATACACCCTAGAGGAATAATGTTATTTGGGTAGTGGTCAAGTGTATGACCAAATCAACCCATTTAATTCCCATCGGGGATTCAACCAAGGAGGGTGAGTTGGGTAAGTTGTATGTTTAGGAGTACGTGGGGAATCATTGGGTTTCGTTGACAATCGTTTCTGATAGGGACCCCCCATTTTACCTCATAGTTTTAGGAAGGCCTTCATAAATCAATTGGGTCTCATGTCAAGTTGAGTACGACATACCATCCACAAAAAGATGGTCAGATGGAGCATGCGAATCAAAATTTGGATAACATGCTCTAGTATTTTGATTGAGAATTTTGTGGTTCGTGGGATATCCATTTAGTATTGGTTGAGTTTTCATATAAAAATAGTTACTAATCCTAAAATTGAATATATATTTTGAGGGTATTTTTGGTCATCCTTGTTAGTCACCATTGTGTTGGGATGAGGTGGGTGAGACCATGTTATTGGGATTGATCCTTTTGAAATAAACTTCTGATAATGTAAAACTGATTAGGAAACAACTATTAACTACTCAGAGTCTTCATATGTATTATTCCGATCTGTGGCTCCATGCTCTTTAGTTTTCTATGGGTTACTGAGTTTTTCTGAATGTTGCACCTTTCTTGGTTCATCATTGTTGGGGTAAGGAAAGATAACATCGAGGTATAAAAGACCATTTGAGATTACTGAGTGGATTGGTAAGGGGGAATACATGTTAGACTTTAACTCTCAGTTTACATCAATTTATGACGTGTTCATTATCTCTTACTTAAAGAAATATAACCTAGACTCATCTCATTTGTTGAATTGGGTTGATTTGGAATTTGAGTCATAATTGTCAATGTTTGAGTGCCCGACACAGATTGTGGATTACCAAGAGAAATTGATTCATGGGAAGTGTATTCTATTAGTCTGAGTTGTTTGGAAACATAAAAATGATGTCTATGAGACTTTGGAGTAGAAGTCTTTGGTTGAGGCAGAGTATATATTTTTTTTCTCTGGTCATGCTTTAGGTTGAGTTTTTAGGGATGTAAATCTTGTGTGGTAAGGAGAATTTTGACATATGTATTTTCATTTTGAGATACTTATTTTTTTATTTTTATTCTAGCTATTATCCATGGGTTTTACCCTTGTGTTTTGGTGAATAAATGAAGAATTTGGGTGTTGTAGCATGTGGTGCACAGTTTGACAAACCGTGCGCATTTCCCAAGAAACCATACAACATTTGTTCATTTTTTGGACTGTGGCCACAACATGGTTAGTGAATGGTTTGTTGAATTATGTGAGATAACTATGGGGTTTTCCCTTCTTATATAGCGAGGGTTTCACAGTTACCTTATGATTTGGAAAACCACGTGGGAAAACGGTGTGACTTGTCCAAGCAATTAAAAATTATATTTATATCATATTTACTCTGTTAATTTTTAACCCCAAACACTCCTAATCCTCCACACAAGGGATTTATCACACTAGGTGCCTCCTCCCTCCCTCCTTGATCCCTTGTGTCTTAATTTTTTCTGGTGGATTTGATGAGTTTTATTCAATGATCTACCAGTAAGTTTCCTTCTCCCTTTTTCCTCTTTATTTTAGGGTTTCTCTTCCTCCTTTAGGGATTTGTTTTCCAGTAGGTTAGGTGGCCTATTTCAGGTTGAATTTTGATTTTTAGGTTAAATATTGATTTTTATGGTATGATCTTTCCTTTATAGGGTTTTCTTGAGGTGCGGTTGTGGGTTTCCCCAGATTTCTAAATTTTCCATGCATGAGGAAGATGCTTCCATGTTTTAGATTTATTAGATGAGTTTGATATGTTTCCATGAGTATTTAAATATGTTTTATGGCTTATTTTTGTGGTGTGAAGTGTGATTTCAAAAGTATTTGAGGTGTGCATGTGTTAAATTGTGATTTTACAAAGTAAATGGGTTGTGTTTCATGTGTGATCCCATTTTTTTCCTTAAATGTGTTTTTTATATAATTAAAGTGGTTTAATAAATTATATAAGTGGTGTAAAACATGTTTAAATTTGTATTTTGTGTTCTTTTGAATTTTAAATAGGTCTTTATTATGAGAAATGGTGGTTTTTTATTTGTATTCACATTGCTTGTGTGTGAAGATTAATTTGGTGATATATATGATATGGGAAATGGAAACCAAACATGATGTGAAGCCATGTTATTTTGGTGGGAGGGCTATTACTAGTACACTATTTGACTAAGGAGTGAAATTTCTTAGATTAATCTAGTAGGATTGATGATTACAACACTAACTAAATTATGATAATTATTGGATACCAATGGAACTTTTGATGGATTCCCCTCTAGTGGTTAATATACGAGGGTGTTGTGGGTTGTGGTTCTTATAACTCCTTTCACCAAGAGACGAGGTTATGAGTTTCCCATTAGAGTTAGTACCTTTAGGGATTGTTCGTGTTACTGTTGTCCATTCAATGGCCTGAAGGCCTTCATTTTTTATTGATTTTTGATAATACACCTTTCAAGGGGTGAGGTGGAATCCTTAAAAGGCCCGTAGGCATAAGTATTACATGGACTATGGGCCTTAGATAAATCCATTCCTCATAGGCTTCAAACATTACATACAACACAGACTAACTACTTAGAACTTCTCCTCCCCAGCATCTTCATCGTGAAATCAGCTCTCCACCTTCGCATGGTTGTTCATCTAGGCTATCCCATTCATGCATAAGCTTGTCCCGATGATATGTGCCACACCCTCTCATTATTTCAAGCCATTTAGCTTCTGCTGTGGTGAAAGCTCCTTGCCCATCCTTCTTATAGAGCATGTTCCTTATAGGTTGTCTAGTTTTCATCAGCACTTAAGGTGGATTGAAGGCCTTGAGGTGGCTCAAAGGCCTTATTGGCCTAGAGGAATGGGTGGCCCGAAGGCCTTAAAGGAATTGGGGATCAAATGGGTGGCTCGAAGGCCCAAATGGGGGTAAATTCCCTACTGATATAGTGCCAAAAAGTTCCTGTAACAGTTATCGCTACAGTGCCTTCTATAGTAATGCATAGTTTCTGCTACAGTTTCTGCTACAATACAAACTACACTACCTACTAAAGTTCTGCTACAGTACCCAAAAATTGTGCCTCCACCTGGATTTGATCCCATGTATTTTGGATGCACTTAAGAGTCCTCACCAACCGGACTAAGGCTCACGTGCTAAATGTGGGTTCCTAACACCAAATCCCCGCGGGGGCCCCCGACCTAGCCCAGGTGCGCTCCACACTCCCCAGCTAAGAAAATGGATTTGAATCACCCTTTGAATAATACACATAGTGTCTAAGTCTAGCAGGACTCGAGCCTATGCTAGTTCCCATAGAGAGCGAGGGGTACAACCAGTGGGTACTACTCAGCTAACACCCCATGGGTCTAAAATGTGGGTTGCTAACACCAACTCCCAGCAGGGGGCCCATACCAAGCCCTAGTGCCCTCCACACGCCCCAGCTAAGTAAATGGATTTGAATTTCCCTTTGCATAATACAGACAGTGTCCAATTCTGCTGGGACTCAAGCCTATGCTATTTCCCATAGAGAGTGAGGGGTACAACCAACGGGTACCACTCGGCTAACACCCCATGGACCTAAAATGTGGGTTGCTAACACTGACTCCTAGTGGGGGACCCTGACCAAGCCAAGGTGTGCTCCACACTCCCCAACTAAGAAAATGGATTTGAATCTCCCTATGTATAATACACACAGTGTCTGAGTCTGGCGGGACCCGAGACTATGCCATTTCCCATAGAGAGCGAGGGGTCCAACCATAGCGTACCGCTCGGCTAACACCCCATGGGCCAAAATGTGGGTTGCTTACACTGACTCCCAGCGGGCCCCCAACCAAACCTAGGTCCACTCCACCCTCCCTAGCTATGTAAATTGATTTGAATCACCCTATGCATAATACACACAATGTCTGAGTCTGGTGGGACTCGAGCCCGTGTCAGTTCCCACATAGAGCAAAAAAATGTGGGTTGCTAACATCGACTCCCAACAGGGGGCCCCTGATCAAGACCAGGTGCACTCCACACTCCTCAGCTAAGCAAATGGCTTTGAATCACCCTGTTTATAATACACAGAGTCTCCAAGTCTAGTGGGACTTGAGACTGTGAAATTTAACATAGAGAGTGAGGGTTACAACCAGTGGGTACCACTCGGCTAACACCCCAAGGGACTAAAATGGGGGTTTCTAACACTGACTCCCTACAAGGGCACCGACCAAGACCAGGTGCGCCAGTTCGTGGTACTATTGTGATGTTTTGTATATTGTTGGCATACGGTGGACCATAATATTATGTTAATTGGGAAATGATGTTTCTTTAAAATATTATACTTTAAATGTTTTAATAATGATGATTCGATGTGTTTTTTGTAAAAACTTTCACAATGATTTGTCATCTAATGTTATGGAATAGAGTGCATCATTTGGGTGGTATCCTACTAGGATTTGAATCACACCTTACAAAGGCCTTCAAGTGTATGTAGATTTTTTTTATGTATGACCTAGGTAAAGGAAATATATATCGTGGGGATGGTGGGAAAAGTTTCTACTATTCCTCTTAATATAGGTATTGGTGGTGGTGGAATGAGGATGATGCTCCCCTTATTTCCTGGAGGTTTTTGGGATAGTTTCATTATTCCATTTTCATTGTAGTCATTTTTGGTTTTTCTTAATGTTGCGAACCCGGAATCTAAAAATTGTTTTACCCTGTTTAGTTATGATTATTCAGTTATATTTTTCTTACTATTATTGGTTTTTTATGACTATATAAATGGGTAAAATTGTTCCCAAAGCATATTGTGATACCCAGGAACTAGTTGCCAGTCCATGGGGATCAAGAATGCCTTTTGAGACATTCCACAGACCAGAATGGGTGTCAATCTAGATGGCACTCCAACATGGTTCAGGAAAGGCAATTTTATTATTCTATATACCAACACACTTTTGTTCTTATGTACACTGGTTTTATTATATCTAGTTATCATGGGTGGTGATCTATTGGGATTTTATATGACACCCTACTCAGACCTCCATTGGTACTTTAGTTGATTAATTGTTTACATGACTAGATAAGGTCAAGAACCCTAATAAAAATTATTGATATGTTTTACTTATTGTTGGATCTTGGGATCATAGGTAAATAATATGTTTGAGATGCTAGTGGATTAGTATTTTGGACTTCTTGTACATTTTTATATCATTTTTTATATGTATAACCCATGAATCCCCCTTTTTTGTATATCAACATGCCATGAAATCATCATGTATATGATTAATCCTCTTGGATTTTTAAGATTATTTATTATAGTTACTAGGTTATTTACACTTCCATATTTTATCATATTTGTTTTCACTGTGTTATTTAGTCATAACATGCTTCTGCTATGGTGGTTTACCAATCCTGTCATTATTGTGTCTTATTATATACAATTATGTTGTTTTCTACTTATTAATTATATCTATTGTTCCATTCTGACATAAGGGTATAGTCTCTCCACTATATTACCTTAGACCCTCATTGTAGTTGGTAGCCTTTGGCATATTGGGAGGCATACTTGAGGTCATGTGACCCATCAGCTCGAGGCATGAGTTAAGTGGATTCGGGGTCTGGATGTTACAATTTTATCCATTATTAATTATATAATTTTATAACAAGTTGTGTTTTTTTTCTAAATTTTATATATTTTTTATACGTTTTAATGAATTAAAAGAGTACAGATACATGGATCAAACAATGCGTATTTTTCCATTATACAACATTTAACATCTAAATTTCCTATCATAAATATAATGTTAAAAAATAATATTGTCTTTTTCAATATAAATTATGTGGATAGTGATAAATAACCATGGTGGCATGGTAGGGAATTTGACTAGGGTTATGGGGTCGTCGAACACCAGCACATCCCTAAAATGGTTCTTGCCATAATGTATGGTGGTGTTGACCCCAGTGGGTGCCGCAGTGAGGGAAGAGGTGGTGTTGTGGGAGTTGTTAACTTTGTAGAGGATGTCATGAAATTATAAGCTCAATGTTTTATAGGGGACATTGTGGAAAATTCCATGCTTGGTAGCGGTGCAGTAGTGAAGGGTAAGGGATGAGGGTTGAGAACGGAAATGTCTAAGAGTCTTCCGAAAATTCCCATATGTAGATATTTGGTAAGAGTGTGGAGATGGGGTTCATAGAATGGGATTTAATTTGATGAAATTATTATATATATAGGGACGGGGTTTGGAATGCAACTTGGATTCTAGATTTTTTGAGATAATGGCCAATTATTGTTTATACAGTGTCTTTACATAAGGGATGTAAAAAATTTATATTTAAAAAGAACACAAAATTTTCAAAACTGCAATGCCTTAGTTGTTTAGTAATGGTAAAAATTTGGGGTGTTAGAATACAACCCATTTCTTCAACCTCGATAGCTGGCAGTTGGTAAGGCAAAGATGTACACCACAGAGTGGTGCCATAATAAAAAATAGGTATATAATTAAAATAAAATTAGTATATAAAAAATAAAAACAATATTTTAATATTTTATTTAAATATAAATATAATATATAAATGAATATATATATTTATTTATTAAATATATTGATTTATAACAAGAATTTATTTCAGTCGCACCACACATGTGCATGTATTAACTTCTTTTTGACGAATCGAATGAATATCTATCAGCCTTGTTGTATCTAGATTGAGTATGTGACTCTTATAATCCTCCTTATCTTGGTCCTTACTTTTAGGGTTCTCTAGCTTTGGATCCAGTGGAAATTTTATCGCGCGCTCCAAGGACACCGATTTGGGGTTGATGGTCTTCTACAATGGTGTGCAGGACCATCCCCACATGAAACATAGTTTTTTTTTTCTCAAATCCTATCTTAACCATTTTTTATCAACTATGGAAAAAAGGCATGTGAGTAGACACTTTCCATCGAGGAACTGTGGAATAGGAAATGGCCCTTTTTCCTGACAACTTAGACTTTCTCAGCTCCTCAGACCATCAACTCCTCAACTAGTCCTAAAATTTATAATTTTATAGTCATTTTTTTGGGTAAGATCACTTATCCATACTACAAATTAAATAGGAGAGGGTTAATTTTATCCTATAAATTGAAAGAACAACTTAAGAAATGTTTTTTACAATTTGACTTGTAGTTATTCTCATTCCATTTTTTTATGTGTTATTTTATTGCATTCATTTTTGTAAATTTATAATGTTTTTGTATGTGATATATATATATATATATGTAATTATTCTTGTTTTAATGTTTCTTATATTTATATGAAATTATTCTTATTTTTATGTTTTCCAATATTTATCAATTCATTTTCATATCAGATTAGGGTATTTCTCCCCCTAATGGTTTTGATTTAAATAGATAGTTTTAGTATGTAATGTATGGTGAATATGTTTCATACATTAAATTTGGTAGATCCCATTAATGGGTTTGATATAACTTCCCATTGACATGATATCACAAATGAAAATTTTATAATATTCCAAGAAATAGATATTTGAATGTGATTATGATTTATAATTAAAAATTGGCTCATACTTGTATTTTCAAAGCATATAAGTTTTTTTTATTAAAAAAATAATTGATAATTAAAAATGACTAAAATATATCTCATCTATGTTTATAAATCAATTAGTAAATTTTTAATATTTCTAAAAAAAAATTATTATTAGAAGTCACTATACCAAAATGGACATTTAGCAGCGGTTTTTTCACAGTGGTTTCAAAAATCACCGCTAAATGATTTCTCAATAAAAAAGATAGCGATTTTAGTTAAAACTGTTTGCTAAATATTTTTTAAATATATATATTTTTTATGTTTTTTGGATTTTAGTAAAAAAATTAATTGTTTTTTTGTGGTTTTTTTGAAAAACCCTCTAGATAATAGTGGCGGTTTTTTAAAACCGCCCATAAATAAAAGGAAAAAATTAAAAATATATATATTGAATTAAGATTTATTATTTATTATTTGTTAATTACTATAATATATAGTTTATTATTTATAATTTTAGTCAATTATGATGTGCTAATTAATAAATATTTATAATTACTTTATAATATAATTTTTAAACTTATAACAAATGTTCAATAAGTTGAAAATCAGATTTCGGATTCAATTGACAATAAATTTAGATCCAATAGTCCCTTTTCACTCTAAAACCAGTCAAATTGAAGCTTTTGAAATGTACAAAAACCACGCTAGATTATAATTTTGTAATAATTAATAGAATAAAATTTATCATAGTTTCAAGAAAAGTATGAAATCAAACTTGAACTTCATAAGGCCACAACTTTTGATCTAGGTGTCCATTCAGGCTCTACCACATATTAAATCGAAGCCTCTGAAGATCTCTATGCCAGAATAATTAGGGGGATCCTTGGAAACTATTTTTTGAGTCCAAAAGGGGCCATAAAGTCCTCCAATTTTTTTAATAGGGGTATCCAATTTTTTTAACATTCAATGAAATTTAATCCTCATTTAAGGGGGTCTTGTTGCCTTTTTCAGTGGGGAATAATTTTATTCTTAGTGCTTACATTCCTATTGATATTTTGGTTTTGATGTCTCGTTGTTTTTCATAGTGTAGTATTAATTATACTAAAATATATGCTAATTATCTTATTTTTACTTATAATAAATCACTTTTATAAATAAATATTTACCTAGAAATTTATTTTTAAACGTATAAAACATATAGAAATACATCTTTTTTATTCATTTAATTTAAAATAAATAATTATCGTTTTTATTTACCTAATAGAAATGCATTAATTTATATATATATATATATACCTAAACAAATAATGTTTATATATAAACATGTGTGTATCAATAAAAAATATATATTTATGTGTATATTATAATATATTTAAATAAATACATATATATGTAAGTATTTGTTAATATTTATATAAATTATAAAATATTTATTCATATTAATGTTTATATATTTTTATGTCATATATGTGTAGATTTATATATATTGATATTTTTATTTAATTGTGTTTGTATTTATGTTTAACCTAATAAAAAATTATATATTTGAGTGTTTATATATATTTATATAACATAAATGTGTTTTATATATATATATATATATTTAAATTTTGTTATAAATATATATATATTTATAGATATTTATGTCCATTTATTATTTTATTTTATTATTAATATTAATTATTTATTATTTATTACTTATTATTTGTTATTTGTTATTTATTATTTTAATATTTATTTAATATTAATTTTTTATTTATTGATCTGTTTTTTTGTTAATTTATTCTTAAACAAATATTTATTATTTATTTACTATTTTTTATCATTTTGTATCATTTTTTATTACTTGTTATTATTTTTTATTTTTATTATTTATTTAATATTTAAATATTTAATATTTAATTAGTTAATATTTAATTATTTTTTATATATTTAATATTTATTTAATTTTTAATATTTAATATTTTATTATTCATTTAATATTTATTTAATATTTATTATTAATGTATTATTTATTTATTAGTTATTTAATATTTATTTATTATTATTTATTATTTAGTATTTATTATTTATTAAAATTTATTAAAATTTATTATTTACAATCATTACTTATTTTTTATTATTATGTATTTATTATTATTATTTATTGACCATTTATTTATTTATTTATTATTTACTTAATATTCAATTATTGTTCATTTATTATGTAATTAATATTTATTTCATAATTATTTGTATTCTATTTATTATTTATCTGTAATCTATTATCTATTAAGTTTTTTATTATACCTTTATTATATATTCATTATTTGTTATTATTTAATATCATTATTTGTTTTTTGTTTATATATGTATTAGTATATTACATAATGTTTATTCACAGGATAAAAATCTTCATCAAGTGGTAATATCTTTGATGTATATCCAAGATCCAAGGTGTTCAAATCTCTCCAAGTGCATATATTTTCCAGATTTACACATGGAATGCATGGCATGCAAGGAATATGCATGGCATGCAAGGAATATGCATGCATGATAGGATACATAATAATAATAATAACAATAAATTAATCAATTACGTAAATAAATTAAAATAAATAAACAAATTACATAAATAAGAAATAAAAAAACCACTGCTAAATATTTAGTGGTGATTTAAACCATCACCAAATGAAACATAGTAAAATAAGAACCCACGACACAAAAAACGCCACGAAATGACTCCCAACACAAAAATACATTGAACATTTAGAAGTCTTCACGCATCATTTCTCAGTAGTTTAAACTACCGTTAAATGAAAAAACCCATCGGGAAACAACATTTTTTAGTGAATCATTAGATATTTTAAATTTAAATATATATTTTGGGACTATTAAAACTAAATATGAAATTTCAATAATGAAAATCATTAAAAAATAATTTATTTTTTAATTTATAATGAATCAGTGTATTTTATGTAGTTCATTACAAGTTTCACTCTCTCTATATAAGAGTATTTCGTATTGATATTTTGAAGGATGGAAATTCAATATATATAATATTGTTATTTTATAATTTTTTATTTATGATATAGTATTCTATTAAAATGAATATATTCTCATAATCCATAATTCATAGAAAACTCTTTTAATATTAATTGAAAAAAATTTCACAAAAACATATTTTCTATTAATATATTTTGTATGCATTTAATAATAATAAAAATTAATAATTAATCTATGGAACCTCTGTGAGATTTAAAATACATATATATATATATATGAATCAATAAAAATGTGTAGCTTGAAAATGTATTTAGTCATATTAAAAGTGTGTCATGTTTATAACATTATGGTTTTATACGAGTTTAAATTTATATACTATTATAAATTTATTACTATATCATATTATACTAATTTAATTTAATAATAGTTTTTTATTATATAATTATACTTTTATTATTTTTTTAATTTATGAATTTATATACTTTAATAAATTCTATATTATATAATATTTACATATATATTTTAAATAGAAAATATTATTAATTTTTTATAATTTTGTTGTTTTGTTGATTTATAATTGAATATACAATTATAGTTTTATTTTTATAAATAATTATACTTTTATACATTCATAAATTTTACTTTTATATATTATAATATGTACTTTTATAACTTTGTAAAACTATATAGTTCTATAAATTATGTATACTTTTATAACATATATGCCCTTTTATATAGTTTTATAAATTCTATATATTTCTTTAAAATATATATTCTTTTATAAATTATATATAATTTTATACTTCTATACATATATACAATTTCATATACACATATAAATATATAAAAATTTTCAATTTATACTTTTATAAGACCATACTTTTTTTCAATTTATCAATAGTTTAAAACTTCTATGATTTCATAAAATTGATTTTTATATATTTTCCATTTATATTTTTTATAGTTTTTTAATAGTGTCATTATTCTTTCAAAAAATTCATTTTTCAAATTAATAGTGACTTTATTGTATGAAAACTTTTAGGTTTTAAATCATAATAGAAAGAATTTGGACGTATTATTTTAATCGAGTGTCGAATAAGTTCTAAAATTAGCTTTGTTTTTTTGGATTTCATGTTCAATAATGTATATAAGGGGGAACTTTTTCAATTCTTTTTTATAATTTCATTAGTAGACCATGGTTTACTAATAAAGGGTGCAATCTATATTTATATGGTCATATTAACTTTCAGATATCTCCTAGATACATAGAATCCCACCTCCAAGTTAATATAGATTGATAATAACACCATGGAAAGGGCATATCACTAACTCTATTGAACCCATAGGATATCCATCGTGACCTCACTCTCACAAATAGTGGATTAATGTTTAACCCCATTGTGACTCCTAAACCTACTTTGCATCCAACTTCACATACAAGTATTAAATTAGGGGATTCCACCACAACTATATATTTTCTATTATTTGGTGTTATCTTCTAAGGGGTTGAGTCTCACGAAACAAAATGAAATAATAACTTTCATCCTCATCAGCTTCATCTCCCAAATTTTTATTATTACATATTATTTACTAAGACTCATCCCCATCTCTCCAAGATGAATTTAGAGGATAACACCTACCACTTATTGAGTTGGTGCCCAAGAGCCAACTTCTGTGTACTTTATGAAAAACATGTATGAATGTTTTAGATTATTAATAAACTAATTATCACTCCATGATTATTCTTATGTGTAATATAGTATGTGGTAATGTCCTCAAAGTAGTTGTCTCAATAAATGGTCATAGCAGTTCCCTACTATGAGGAGAACTCAGAAGTACTAGGACAATATTCTTAATTATATGTTCTATAGATGGATGATATCATTTTAGGGGAACAAATGATATAGGTTATCAGGGATAGAGAATATAGATGCACGATCATACGGTTTACACCATTGGTAATATCTGACAATATATTATTATTATGAGACCCACCTAAAGGAAATCCCCATTTATACGTGTTATTGGATGTTCCAATCTGCGAACATGTGTATTGGTCGTTAGAATTTAAGATTATTATTAATGAATATTATGAGTCATCTACTTTGATTTATTGATGAAAACCATGAAGAAAGATATTTTTGGTGAGGTAGGATACGTTGTGTGTATAACGAGTAATATTTCATTAATGAATAACGCGAGAAATGATTTATCCCTTCTGTCCATTAACAGAAGATAATATCTTAGGCCCTTTGATGGAAATAATATTGCCTATATAAATTCATGGCCATGGTGTTCAATAGAAAAATACTATTTTGTGAAAGTCAAAGAAAGTGATATCGAGCATATAGGTTAATGGCACTAGCATGTTACCTGATCTATTAGAAATATTGTGATAAAGAGATTATATTACACAGTAAGCATATATATGAGGTAACATGTTGATGTAAAATTATCTTCTTTCTCTATGGGTACCTTGGCGTGTTGCAAGATGATAACCGTGGAATTTAGGTTGGATTGACTAATGCTTTTGAGAAAGAGGCATAAAGGGTCACACACTAAGTTTAACAAGAATCTCAGTTAAAAAATATATTATTATTTAATAGAGTTATTAAATATTATTCTCACGTATTTTTTAATAATTGTTCATTTATGTTTGATCACATTTATTCCATCACTGGTTATTTGAGAGAATATATTGTTAGAATTATAATTAAGAATTAATTTTTTAGTGAATATAATATTTACCAATTTGAGGGCGAATAATGTAATGATATTTATTTAATTAACAAATTAACTTTATTCAAGACTAATAAATATTGTGGAATAATAGTGGACTGATTTTAATGGTCATGTGAGAAATAAAAAATATTTAATATTATTTAGTAAAATAATATTTAATAATAATTTTCTTGTTAATAAATGTTGCGAAATAATAATATTACAGTTATTATTTGACATGGTGTTTTTCTAGGATTAAATAAATAATTAAGGTAACTTGTGATATTATTTTATTTTAACCGTATAAATATAAATAACCAATTATGTTATTTTTCTCATTATCCATTTCAACTGCGCACATACAATCTTGGAGAATCTTATCAATCATATAGGGATCCCTTCTCCATGAACACTCTCAATAATAACAAGTAATCCTTATCGATCATATCATGGATAATGGTCTAGAAGTGATTCCTGAGGCAATCAAGGAAGATGATGAAAGCACAAGGATCTTCCTTGCTAGCACTCAAAGACTCAAATAGTGACATCTGTAGATTCATGGGAAACATGATGATCACTATTGGAGGAAATCTACACATGGTTTCTACATCATAATGATGGTGCATCGCTGATCTGTCATAGGAATCATCAACAAATAAAGAATTCCTTAGAGACAACTCTTTATCTAATTAAATTAATTATAAAAAGTCTGTGTTGATCTCCTCTCTCCCAATTCTAGTGTTACTATTCATTTTATATTACATTGATTCAATTCTATGGATCATGACATTCGTTGTTGTATAGATCTCAGATTGACCGTTGATTAAGGAAAAAATCAACGTTGGGCACCACCAATCGCACAATTCCACTATGGCCAGAACCTACAAATGGTATTAGATGGGCCACATAATTATTTATAATTATATATAGATCATTGGTGATTTATTCCTTTTAATTTAGTTTTTCAATTCAAGTTTTATCACAATTTTTATCTAAATAATGAGATATGATTCATCCTCAGTTTCTCAAAGAGCTGATTGAGATGATGAGTTTTATGATAAAAATAAAATCAAGTAACTCATCCAAAGGTGAAAAGCTTTTTGTCCTGAAAACTCCGGACTAGACGCTATGTAACTGGAGTTACATTCCTTGTTTTCATGTTCAATGCATCATAATTTATTCGAAAATCAATTCAAGATTATGCATTTATTATATCATTAATTAAACACGTATTGCACCACATGTTAAATAGAGTTTAATAGAGCGTGGTCATCTAGAATACACATTGTGTATCCCTCGTACACATCTTGTAGCACTCGTAAACATCATGTAGTCTATTTGAGTCACATAAGGGTCGTGTATTCCATACACTGCCTACCTGACTGGTAACTATGAGACTTGGAGTTCACATAACATGTGGCCCATTGAACACGTTGTGTACTCCAATTTTTTTGAGGCACATATTACACATTGAATCCCTAGGAATGTGTCTTAGATATACTATGAGAGGTGTACATGCTATGTAGATCAGATCTACATGCCATGTACCTATACAAAGTTACAATGATTTAAAATTTATTTATTTTATTATGTAAACTTTTAGACAAGTTCTTAATTATTGTAAAAAATATAGGACATGCCATGTAATTAGTGTTAATAGGCATAAATATTATATTTTTTCATTAATATCTACGTAATGTTGAGATATGCATATCATGTATGATTTTTATTACAAGTTGTTACTTTACATGCATTTAAGCATAACACATGACCAAAAAAATCTTGTAATTCATGTAATCATCCATGAAGTATACTTTGTGAATGTATATGATAACTCATGTATTCCATATTTCACAACAGTAAATTAGTATATGAGTATAATATATATTGGGCATAATCGGATGGGTGTTCAATATGTCTCCTCTAAGGTAAATTTATGCACAAAGTTAATTGTAATGAATTTTTTTAATTTGTTTATAATTATAAAGGATTATAATCTTAGGGAAATTCATATGAGAATTAAGATAAATGTATTCATTAATTAAGGATAATAGTTAATCAATTTGATAGTGATTTATCTAAAATATGAATTATTAATATTTGAATGCTATTTTTATTAAATGCGTAGTTCATTACATGCATGTGGATAATAATGAGATAAACCAGGAATTTTGTATCTGATTCGATTCATTAAATTTATTATTGAATTATATTATTTCCCTATATTTCTTCTCTCCATTCACTAGGTTGGGAATGTGTGCCCATGGTTTATTTTATGTAATCCCGGTTTCCCCCTCAACTACATGTGATTAAAAGGCGTATGTAATGGATGGAGCTCCTAAGATTGTAGAGGTGGTTCAAGTTAAAAGCTGAGACAAAATAAATCTCAGGAGATACAGAGGTGGACAGGTGGAAAGATGCGACATGAATATTAATTATTCCAAAGTGTTTCTTACATAGTTCAATGGTTAATTTATCAACCACTATATAAACCATCCACTAATAAAAGCACCAGATCATACCACTTTATTATTTTATTTTTTGTTATTTTCATGGTTATTTCATTATGGATTTCTTATCTTGATCACATAATTAATGAATTAACAAGCACGAAACATAGAACTAAAATAAACCACTTATACATAAATATCATCTATGACATGTTTAATCACTTAAGTGAATCCACCTAAAATTAACAAGCATGTGATAAAGATAATAATTGGTAATTTATGCATAAAATTATAGAATCCATCAATAAAATATTATGTCTTTATAACCTTCCATTACATTGATTAGAATTGAACGATAATTCCAAATGATTGACCAGCCAATGGTGGGGCGATTTCAATTATTAGGGAATACTAACATGAGTTTTTCAGTTGAATTAAGTTGGATCACATCAAGGGTTGAGTGCCATATCAGGAAATAGTGTAACTAAGAGACAAAGGTTGAGAAAATCTAAATTAATTATTTCATGATTGGGGAGTCCACTCAACAGATCATGGAACTATGAGTTAATGCCGTTAGAATTTGGGATTCCAACCTAAAACCAGTCATGTTTCTAGACCAACCAAAGTTAGGGTAATGAGATGGGGAATTCGGATCCTTAACATTAAAATGTCTATGAAATAGGATATTTTGAAGCCAATTGTGAGGGCTATTGGGTTTTTGATAAAATAATGGGAGACTAATAAATATAATATTTGTTTGTTTGTTTGAATTTATAAAACAATGTACTAAAATTGTTCTCAAATTATTTGGTAGAAATAATAATAAAATAACATCAAACATGTCATTGTGATCCATACATTATAATGAAAACCTTCTCATTAGGAAAAATTTCCCAGAGTGGTGAATGTTCCTATATTTCATCCTTATCTATGAATGGAAATTGTATGTGCTAGAAGAACCTTTATAAGTTGCACCTTGTAATGTGACAAGTGATGAAGAGATATATCTATATGAGAAACTTCTTAATGATACTACAAATATTCAGTGCTTCATGTTATCATCTATGTCCAATGAGTTTTTGTAGAAAAATGAGGATATGGATACCTATAGAATGATGTATCACCTTCATAATCACTATCATGAGAAGGAAAGACAAGGGATGTATAATGTAAGGACCTTAAATTTTGAAAAATATTTGTTTCCAAAATTTGTGCATTATTTTATTTTATAATGCACAAAACTATATCCTTTAATTAATGATGTGATTATAATTAAAATTATACAGCTGGGTTTCGACTGTTATATAACCATTGGTCAATATGGTCGTTGGAAACTAAACTCTTAACATTACAATTATTATTTAAAATAAAAGTGAACATGGTTAATTAATACATAAAGACTAATCAATGGCCTCATCGAGTAGACTTGGGCCATACGAAGCCCATTTTTTGGAGTTTGGGAAGGAGGTTGCGTCACTAGGCCTTTCTCTATACCAAGCCCATGCTGAGCTTTAATATGTGAAGCTTGAACGGAATCACATAAGGGATAAGATCAAGCAAATAGAAATCAACTCTTGACCAATGTTGTCTGAGCCTCCCTAATATTCTATCACCATAGCACACCTTACACTTAGGTCATATGAAGGTGTTATAAGGGGATATGTAACATGACCTTAGTTACTTTGTGTAAACCTTTTGTATAAATAAAATTTTTATTTCATAATTCCTGTTTTTGGAATAGATTTTTTTAATAAAGTATACTTTTAATTAAGATAAATTTGAAAAATTGATTTTAGAAGTAAAAATTTTACTTTTCAAAGATTTCTCAAACATTGAGAAGTATTATGGTAAAATAAACATCATTTTTGAATTTGAAATTCCAAAATTAAACTAGGCTGAATTTTTTGAAATTTTCAAAAAAGTTTCAATTTGATGAATAGTGTTTTATGAGTAGTGTATTAGGGATAGTATTTGATGAATAGTGTCTTTTTAATGAATAGTATAAACCTATTTTATTACGAAATAACATTTTGTTTAAATGATTTTCAAAAATCTGTCACACATGGTTGTAATCCGGGTGAAAATGTGCTTAAATAAGATCCAAATAATTATTTGGTGAATTGTAACATACCCTTATGAGTAGTAATGAATAGTAAATCAGAAAAAATTAGAAACATCACCAATGAATTTATAAATAAAATTTATAAATCTTAAAAGTGAAAAAATGATCATAGTATAAGTTTTGGTATTTTTATATTTCATAAATATTTTATTTACATTTTTATAATTAATTTAATAAATTAAAATTGAAATTTATTTTCATAAAATTTAATATTAAATTCTTTATTTATTGTCTTATGGTAATATGATAATTTTATGGGACCTTGATAACTTTTTCAAGGTGTTACAAAAACATTTATAGTTTTAAAGTTTTTTTTTGAATAAATGATTATTTTATTTGAAAATTAAATTAAAAATATGTATAAAAATGTTTTCAAAAAATGGAGTTCATTTTTTAATTCAGATCATCAATATTAGGCTAGGGTGAATTTGTGATATTTTTATAAAATGTTTTGTTTTTCACTGAATAGTGAAAATACTGTTTTGAGTTCTTGTTTGTCTAATGACATCATTAAGGATGAAATCATGATGTTATAATTCTGGTCAGCTTGTGAATAGTAATATATTTTATGAGGTCTACCAAGTGGCCAATACCATGGTAAAATACCTTGGGCAAGCCCATGGTTTTACAAATACCACAGATGAGGTATCCCTTTAAAATTAAGAAAATATTTCCTCACTTTTACTATATATACGAACCCATTCCTTCATTCCTTTCATTAAAAATTCATCAACAACTAAACTCTGGTATTTTTACTTCCCAAGGAGTCCTCCCAAGGGGCCCTCAAGCCCCCCCAAGGTCCCAACCTTCACGACTTTGAACTTACTCTTCAAGGTAAGGGAACCTTTCACCCTTATCTTTTATGTCTTGACATTTTTTATGTTATGTCTTCTAGTTTCAATCTTTTTATGGTAGGTTATGTTCTTATATATCCTTAGTATTGTCCATTTAATGTAAAAATTATGATATACCCATTCCACTCTCATAAATCTATTTTAGGAATTTTTCTGTGATGCTATTAGGCTGCCAAATTTTCGTAAAAGAAATCACATTTTCTCTTTTCTTTCATGTTTCATTTTCATGTGGTATATCATTAAAATATCAACACCATTATATTGATTCTATTATATTATGTACCTCTACTGTAAAATTATTCATTTATGGATGGGATACCCTTTTTCCCTCTCTTTTTATTGTTTTCTAAAACCATGTTATAAAGTCGTTATGCTGCAGAATTTTCATCTCAAAAATTCTCTCGCTTTCTCTCATGAAATTCTTTTATTTTTTATGTGAATAAACAAACCAATTTTATTTATGGGGGTATTCAACAAGACAAAAAAATGGTATATTTGGTTATGGGTTTGACATACATAAAACCCTCATTCCTTTTCCATGGGTTATAATTGACATAACAATCATGTTTTTAAGCACTTTTGAAACGTCATGATTTTGAAATGAATCCCATTCCTTTTATTCTATATAGGTTATTTATGAAATGTTTGATTAGGATATTTTTGGATCACATAAAAATAAAGACATATTAAGGGTTCATCGTTATATCATTGTAATTAATTTGGGTAAATAATTTAATCTCTAGAGATGACAAGTTTTGTGATACCATGGTGAATAACCCTGGTAAATTTTATGACACCTTGGCGATATACCTTGGTGATATGTTCATGAATTGATAAATTAAATATTTTATCCAAATATTTAAGTTATTATTCTTGTTTTTTATTATGATATTCTTATTTTTCTATTTCTCATGTCTTTATGTAAATAATCATGTTCTTATTGATATCACAAGTAACTTTTACCCTTGTTTACCCTGACTGTGATTTCTTCTCATCCATTCCTTTAATGTATGTCTCCAGGTTATGAGATTCAATAATCGTACATAGGAAGAACTTATGATGAATCAATAAAATTATATTAGAAGGATTTTTTATGTTTTCAGGTTTTATGTTCCTGATTTCCAAGACACTACACTTTAATGATCATCCATTTGTAAAATGTAATGAAAAGTTATGTAACAAAAAGGTGGGATTATATAGTGGGTATCAAAGGGATGTTTATTTATTTATAGAAATTTTGAGATGAATTATTTAGTAATAACCTGATATAAAAGTTTAAATATAGGAAAAATTCTATGTATTTTGATGAAATATTAATTAAGTGGTTTCTAAACCAAAAAATACTTGTCTGGATTCAAAAAAAATGGATGTGTCTCTGGCACCAATGTACCTAGGAGTGAAAACACTGACAAGGATTTTCGGGATTGACCCAGGGTATCCTGGTACACAACAACATGACTTGTTACACTCCTGGTTTGACACTCCTGGGGGATATGTTTGGTTAATCATACTCTTTTTTTGAATCATTATAAAGGATTTATAGAGAAATGTAATTGGTTATGAATGAATTCTTAAGACATAAAATCCATTATAGTTAAAATATTTATAACTGAAAAAAGATTCTCACTAAGGTTTTATTATTTTACAAATTGTATGGAAATATGAGGAATTGTGTAAATGGTGGCCGCAATAGACCGTGTGCTGACGACCCTCCCATGGAATCTGGAATGGAAACATTCATGACAATGATGAACCAATTGACTCAAGTTATGGGAAATAACTTGAATCAATATGAGAGATGGATCTCAACATGAATGGAACAACATTCTGTTGAGTCTTTTATGCATCAACGACCACCAACCTTTAGTGGATATACTGACCCATTGATTTCTGAATAGTGGATCAGCACTATTGAGGTGATATTTTATGTTCTCTGCTATTTGAAATAAGAGAAGGTCACCCTTTCTATTTAATGCTTTGAGGGAGAAGCTGATCAGTGGTAAGAACTAATTGAAAACACGAGGCCATGAGTGGAGGTTGAAGCAATGGTGTTTGAAGAACATATGATGAATCCCAACAAGTGGATTGGAAGGATGTTTTTGGTTTTCATGTTTTATGTTTTGGATTTCCAAGACACTCGACTTTAAAGATCCTCTATTTGTAAAATGTAATGAAAATTTATATAATAAAAAGGTGGGATTCCATAGTTGGTATCAAAGGATAGTTTAGTTATTTATGGAAATTAGGCTATGAAAACATTAGGAAGAACCCAATAGAAAAGTTTCAATATAGGAAAAATTACTGTTATTTTGATGAAATATTATGTAAGTGGGTTCTGAACAAATATATCCCTGTCTGGATATGAAAAAGTGTATGTGGATCTCACACAAATGTACCTAGGAGTGGAAACTATGACAATGAGTTTTGGGCTTGAATCGGGGTATCCTAGTACATGAAAGTGGGCCTTGCTGCACTCCTGGTTTGACACTCCTGAGGGATATGTTTGTTTAATCATAATCTTTTTATAAATCATTATTAAGGATTTATATATAAATGTAATTGTTTAAGCCTGGAGTTTTAAGACATAAAATACTCTATAGTTAAAAGAATGATAAATTAAATAAGCTTCTCTCTAAGGATTTATTCTTTTACAAAAAGGGGAGAAATAGGAGGAATTGTGCAAATGGTGACTGGAATAGACCATGAATTGATGAAGCTACGATGGAAGCCAAAATGGAGACTTCCCTGAGAATGATGAACCAACTAACTCAAGTTATGGTAAATAACATTAATTATGCTAGGAGACCGATCTCACCACGAAGGGAATGATATTCTGTGGATTCCTTTATGTGTCAACGACCACCAATCTTCTATGAATCTACCGACCCATTTATTGTTGAATAGCGGATTAGCACTATCGAGAAGATCTTTTCTATGCCCCACTATTTAGAACAAGAGAAGGTCACCCTGCCTATTTACCACTTAGAGATAGAAGCTTATCTGTGGTGGGAACTAATTAAAAACACAAATCCAAGAGTGGAGGTTGATGCTATAGAGTGGGAAGAGTCCAGAGGGATATTATTTAGAATGTATTTCCCTTGTTCCATGAGAACAAGAATGGGGAAAGATTTTCTCGAGCTAAAGCAGAAGGAGAATGAATCTGTGGGAAGTTATGGGATGAAATTCACAAGGCATTCACTTAACACCTCTAGCTTTGTCAAGTGCCCAAATGGTAAAGTTGATATATTCTTTGGTGGACTGATACCTTATCATCAAAATAATCTAGCCATCCCATACTATTATAGATATGAGGAGATCATTAGAAGTGTGATGAAAGTTGAACTATTGTTTGGTGAGATGCAAGGGTCTCATAAATAAAATGACAAGAAATAATTGATGGAGCCATGTTTAGGGTGGAATTTTGATCAGGGAAGAAGAGGAAATCATGTTCAATGTCCAACATGTAATAAATGTGGGAATAAGTATTCGGGGGAACTTCTTTCTCAAGATCAGGAAGTGATACAAGTGTGGAAGAGGAGGCCATATTGCGAGGAATTGTTGTAGTGAGGTGAATCATCAACTTCCCAACACTAATGACAAGGGGAAGATGGGGAATTCCATACCTGATGTCCAATGCTATAACTATAGAAAACCTGGGCACTTTTCTAATAAATATTCAAATATGAGGGCAGTGGAGGGGAATCACCATCATCCTCAACAACAGCCAAGGGAACAATGTTGTACTTTGGAAATCACTACACCTGAAGATGAAATTCCAAATGATGTGGTGGAAGGTACTGTTGTTGTTATCTCAAATATAGCAAGTACTTTGTTTGATTATGGTTCTACGGATTCCATTATTTCCTACATGTTTGCAGAAAATTTAGAATCAACCACTGATTTTATAAAAGTCGAGTTATCAGTCAAGACACATCGAGGGATTATCCAAGCAATGTCACTGTTTAGAAACTCTAGTATTTACTGAAGTGAGAAAAATCTTACCGGAAATTTATTAGTCATTCCGAAGCTGGAATTATCCATTATAATAGGGATGGACTGGCTCTCAATGTATAATTCTAAGATCAAATTCAGAAGAAAGGAAATATTAGTATCCTTGAATGGGAAACCAATTGTTAGCTTCTAATGAGAGATATATCAACCTGATAGTTTTCTTGAATAACCTCCTATATCCATCTTTATGGAGTTGATCAGTGAAGAGGAAGAAGGAAATGTGATTTTAAGGATGGAAAATGTCCCCAACAACTAGGAATATGTTGATGTATTTCCTGAGGAGTTACTAGGACCTCCCCCAGAAAGAGAGGTAGTGTTCTCCATTGAACTCGTACCTGGATCCCATCCAATATCAAAGACCCCATATAGGATGGAAAATGTAGAGCCGGAGGAATTAATGAAACAACTTTAAGATCTTTTCGAGAAGGGTTTTATCTGACTGAGTGTGTCTCCTTGGGGAGAAACTGTTCTCTTTGTGAAGAATAATGATAGATCAATGCGGCTATGCAATGATAAGAGAGAAATGAATGGGATCACAATGAAGAACAAATACCCTCTTAGAAGAATTTATGACTTATTTAACCAACTTCAGGGGGATCAATTCTTCTCTAAGATTAATCTTTGTTCTGGTTATCATCAATTGAGGGTGAATAATGAATATATTCCAAAAACTTCCTTATGATCAAGATACGGGCATTATGAGTTTATTGTTATGCCTTTCAGACATACTAATTCATGTGTTATTTTTATGGATTTAAGGAATAAAGTCTTTAAGGAATCACTTGATAAATTTGTGGTAGTTTTTATTGATGATATTATGATATATTCCAAAATTCACAAGGATCATGAGGTTCATCTAAGGCTTATTTTGAAAACTCTATGAAATGAGAGGCTTTTGGAGAGTTCAGAAAATGTGAAATCTGGTTACAACAAGTTTCTTTCTTAGGGAACATTTTTACCAATGAAGGAATCATTGTTGACCCCACAAAGACAAAATTTATAGATTACTGACCTCATCCTACAAAAATAACTGAGATTCGTAATTTCCTTAGATTGACACGATATTATAGGAGGTTTGTGGAAAAAATTTCTGAAATTTCTAATCCATTAACCATGTTAACTTGGAAATGGGTCAATTTCATCTGGAAAATGGAGTGTGAGGATTGTTTCCAAGAGGTAAAGAAGAGATTGGTTACTGCACCCATGCTAAATTTTCCCTCAAGTGGAGAAGGATTCATTATTTTTAGCGATGCATCTCTAAAATGGATTGGGTGAATCCTCATGAAAAATAAAAAAGTCATTGCTTATGCATCACAACAGTTGAAGACTCGTGATTAGAACTATCCTACGCATGATATAGAGCTGGTTGTGGTCATTTTTTCTCTTAATATATGGATACACTATATTTATGGTGAGAAATGTGATATATACACAGACCATCAATGTTATAAGTATATTTTCACACAAAAGGAATTGAACATGAGATAGAGGAGATGGTTGGAACTTCTCAAAGACTATGATTTTTCAATTCATTATTATCCCAGAAGAAAAAACAAAGTTGCTGATGCATTAAAAAGGTAATACCTACTAGTTATTTCCATGATGAGGATTAAAAGAGAACCTTTATTATTGACCTTGTCAAGATGGACATGGGAATTATAAAGGAAGGGACATCATCAACCCTAACCAAAATGATTTCTCTACCGTTATTACTTGAGAAGATCAAGAATGATAAGAAAGAAGATCCTTTATTATAGAAGAAGTTTGATGCTATAAAGGATGGGAAGTTTCTTGATTTTATTATAGATCAAGAATGTGTACTAAAATTTCATACAATACTATGTGTTCCATATATTCTAGAAATAAAGAAATTGTTGATGGATGAAGCTCATATCTCTACGCTCTCTTTACATCCAGAGAGTACAAAAATGTATAGAGACCTTCGTGATCATTATTGGTGGGATAAAATGAAAAGGGAGATTTATGACTATAATACAAGATGCTTGGTATGTCAAAAAGTAAAGGCAGAGTGACAAATTCCAAAAGGGGTGTCAAAACCACTACCCATACCAACATGGATGTGGGACAATAACATAATGGACTTTTTCACTGGTATCCTAAACAATTCCGAAGGAAAAAATGTGATATGTGTTATTGTGGTCCATCTCACCTAAACTTCCCATTTTATCTCCATTCAAAAAGATTTATTTGTTGATAAAATTTCCAGGATTTATGTGAAGGAAGTGATAAAGCTGCATGGAGTTCCACTTTCTATCATATCTGATCGTGATCCAAGGGTAACATCAAAATTCTGGAGAAGTCTCCAACATGCTCTGAGCACGGAATTGAATTCCAATATGGACTATCAACCCCAAACTAGTGGCCAAAATTAATGGACTATTCAAACACTCAAGGACAATCTAAGAACATGCTCAAAATATTTTAATGGTGGATGGGATCAATATATTTCTTTAGTTGAGTTCTCTTACAACAACAACTTCCAATCGAGCATTCAAATTGCACCCTATGAAGATCTATAATGGATGCGATGTAGAACTACTACATGTTGGATTGAAGTTAGTGAAAGAAAGATTCTTGGGACTAATATTGTGCAAGAGATGACCAAAAAATTCCACGCCATCTAGCAGCACATTAAGGCTGATCAGAGTCGGCAAAAGGGCTATGCCGACTACCATTGAAGGAACATGGAGTTTGATGTTGGTGATAAATTCCTTCTTCAAATTTCGTCTTGGAAGAGATTCATGAGGTTTTTAATGAAAGGGAATTTCATCCCTAGGTACATTGGCCTCTATGAAATACATGATTGTGTGGGAATAATGGCCAATTGGATTGCACTTCCTTCAAATCTAGCACATGTTCATGATGACTTCCATGTATCCCTCTTGAGGATGTACATACCAGACCCTTCACATTTACTAAATCCAGAGGTGGTACAACTGGAACATGACCTTTCTTATGAGGAGCATCTGGTGCTGATCTTGGATCATAGAGATAGGGTTCTACGCAACAAGAATACCCAGCTTGTTATGGTGTTATAGAGGAACCAAAAATGTGAAGAATCCACGTGAGAACCAAAGGATTCTATGAGGTAGAAGTGCCCACACATTTTCTCCTTTGAGGGTATGAGATAATATTATAGGGAAAAATTTCTTAAGTAGGGAAGAATGTAATGAACCAAACATTTGAATAATATTTGTTTCCAAAATTTGTGTGTTATTTTATTTTATACTCCACAAAACTATATCCTTTAATTAATGGAGTGATTATAATTAAAATGATAACTTTGGGCTTCAACTGTTATATGGTCGTTGGTCAATATGACATTTTGAAACTAAAATCGTAACATTATGATTATTATTTATGAATACGATTGATATTTTTTAATTAATACTCATAGAAGAGTCGATGGAATCATTTAGTAGACTCGGGCCATACGAAGCCCATCTATCGGAGCTTGGGAAGGAGTTTTCATCACTAGGATTTTATTTGGACCAAGACAAAGATGAGCTTCAATATGTGATTCTTGAATGAAATTTCCTAAGGGAGAAGTTCAAGCTGATAGAAATCACCACTCGAGCAATGTTGTTTGAGCCACCCAAAGATTCTATCACCATAACACACCTTACACTTATATCCTATACAGGTGTTATAAGGGGCTATGTAACGAGACCTTAGTTACTTTGTGTAATATTTTTGTATAAATATAATTGTTATTTTATCATTCCTATTTTTGGAATATCTTTTCTTAATAATGTATATGTTTGATTAAGATAAATATGATAAATTGATTTTAGAAGTAAAAATTTTACTTTTCAAGTCTTTATCATATATAGAGAATTATTATGGTAAAATAAACATCATTTCTAAATTTCAAATGTAAAAAATAACCTAGGATGAATTTGTTGAAATTTTCTAATAAGTTTCAATTTGATGAATAATATTTTATGAATAGTGTTTTTGATGAATAGTATTTTATGAATAGTGTTTTTTGATGAATAGTATAAAAATATTTTATTATTAAATAACTTTTTCTGTGAAATGATTTTCAAAAATCCTTCATACATGGTTGTAATTAGGGTGAAAAATGTGGTTAAATACGATCAAAATATTTTTTTGGTGAATAGAAAATACCCTTATGAATAGTTAATAGGCCAAACAAATAGAACCTTCACTCATGAATGTATAAATACAATTTAGACATCTTAAAAGTGAAAAAATGATCATAGCATAAGTTTTGGTTTTTTTGTTTGTTAGAAATATTTTATTTACAATTTTATAATTAATTTAATAATTTAAATTGGAAATTAATTTTTATAAAATGTAATCATAAATTTTTAATTTGTTGTGTTCCTGTTATGCGATTATTTTATTTTACCTAGATTACTTTTTCAAGGTGTTATATAACAAGTCATAGTTTTAGCATTGTTTTTTTGAATAAATAATTATTTTATTTAAAAATTAAATTGAAAATATTTAGAAAACTATTTTCATAAAATCGAGTTCATTTTTTAATTCAAATTATCAATATTTTTTTATCTTGAATTTAGTATATTTTTATAAAATGTATTCTTTTTCAGTGAATAATAAAAATACAGTTTTGAGTTTCAATGTTTTTAATGACATAATTAATGATGTAATCATGATTTAATAATTATGGCTGACTAGTGAATATTAATATATGTTATGAGGTTTCCCAAGTGGCTAATACCATGGGAAAATACTTTGGGAAAGCCCATGGTTTTGCAAATACCACTGATGAGGTGTCCCTTTGAAATTAATAAAATATTCCCTCACTTTTTCTATAAATACCATCCCATTCCTTCATTAATTTCATTAAAAATTCATCATCAATGAAGATCTAATACTTTAACATCCCATGGATTCTTACCAAGGTTCCCTCAAGCCCCCCATGGTCCCAACCTTCAATCTTTCAAAGTTACTCTTCAAGGTAAGGGAACCTTTCACCCTCCTCTTTTAAGTCATGACTTCCTTTATGTTATGTCTTCAAGTTTCCATCTTATTATGTTGGGGTATGTTATTATACACACTTATTAATTTACATTTCTTCTACAAATTATGAGAGGCCTTCTATACTCTCATCAATTGATTTGATGAATTTTTAAATGACGATGTTAGGCTTCAACATTTTTGTAAAAGAAATCACATTTTTCTTTTCTTTCAAGTTTCTGTTTCATGCGGTATGTCATTAAAATATCCACAGCAAGATCCTGTTTCCATTTTATTTTATCCCCAAACTAGAAAATGATTCATTTATATATGGGAGACACTTTTCCCATCTCCTTTTATCTATTTCTAAAACCATGTTATATAGCCGTTATGCTGTAGAAATTTCGTCTCAAAATTTCTCTCTCTTTCTCTCAAAAAATTCCCTTATTTTATTTATTTGAATACCCAAAACTATTTTATTTTAGGGGGTATTCATCAAGAAATTAAAATGGTATATTTTTTTTGCTGTTTACATACATAAAACCCTCGTACAACTTTCATGGGATATAAATGACATAACAATCATGTTTTTAAGCACTTTTGAAATGTCATGATTTTGAAATGAAAATCATTCCTTTTATTATATGGGTTATATATGAAATTTTTCATTATGATCTATGTGGATCACATGAAAATAAACACATATGAATGCTTCACTCTGATAGCACTCCAATTCATTGGGTAATGTATTTAATCTCTAGAGATGACAAGTTTTACGATACCTTGGTGAATAACCATGGTAATTATTATGAAACCTTGGGGATATACCTTTGTGATATGTCCATGAATGTCTTAAATAATTTTTTTGCCACATATTCATGTTATGATTCATCATTATTATTATTATATTCATATTTTACCATTTCTCATGTCTTTATATAATTCATCATGTTCTTATTGATATCAGAAGTAAAATTTTAACCTCGTATACCCTTACTAGGCCTTCTGATCACCCCTTCATTTGATTTATGTGTCCATGTTATGAGATGAAATAATCATACTTAGAAAGAAATTATGATGAATCCCTAAAAGTGTATTAGAAGGATGTTTTGTGATTTCATGTTTTATATTACTGACTTCCAAGACACTAGTCTTTAATGATCATCCGTTTGTAAAATGTAATGAATAGTAATGTAATAAAAAAGCGGGATACCATATATGAGATCTCCAATTCTATTGTTCACAACTATCATTGGAGTGTCTAAGCTAGTGGGGCCTCATGTAGTCAATCTTATCGGCTACATTTAATTCTTAGACATCGTAGGGATTAAATTCCCAAATTATTTTTATACAGATCTCATTCTACCATCACATCTAAAGACCTTGACAAGTTTTATTGTCAATTAAAATATGATCAATAATCAGAAGAGTCTTATAAAACATCTTAATTTAGTTTTCTAAGTGGATGAGCACATGGGGAATAAAAACACAGTAGTACTTGTGGTGAATAAGAAAAAGAAGGATAATGTAAAGGGTCCGAAGACTTATAAATAGCCTAAATATCCCAATCAGTGTCCTTCCAAGAAGGGGATGATCCAGAGGCATGGCAAGGAATAGGAAGCAGTATATTTTTCATGAGGCAAGTTAGGCCACTGGAAGAGGATCTACACCCCAAAGAAAGGGGATGCTAAAGGTGCATTTTTTATCAAGTTAAATCATTCTATTTATACACATTGGGTATTAGATACAGCTTGTGGTACCTACATATGTATCAAAAGTAGAAATCATGTATATTTTGAATGATTTTCATAGGATAGGTGGATCCGAGAGCTTCCAATGGAGTGAGGTTGTCTTCACATGATGTTGTAGACTACCACCTTTCATTTATAATAGGAATTATCTTGGTTTTAAGATATTTTTATTATGTATCTACAGTTTCTAAGAACATAATTTCTATGTTATGTTTATATATAGATAGGTTTGTTTTCAAATTTTGAAATAAAAGTTATTTATTTTTTAGGTAAAACGTATGTTATGGTACAATTTATTTAAATAATGGTTTTTATTTATTAAATTACAAAAAACTAGTGTAGTAAATCAATAAAATGTCATGTTCACATAATTCATATAACACCCATGTGTGGAATCAACACCTTAGTCATGTAAAAGAGAAGTGTTTGACAAAGATATGTCAAGATGGATATTTAGAATCTTCTGAGCTAAAACCACTTGATAGATTGCATGCTTGTTTACATGGGAAAATGGAGAAACCACCATTTTTTGGATAGGGTGAAAGAACCATATAGATTCTAGGATTTGTACACACTAAAGTGTGTGGACCATTTATATTAGAAGCTATAGGTGGATATTCTTACTTAAAAAATATTACTAATGACTTGAGTAGATATGTATATCTCTACTTAATGAGGCGTAAGTCCAAGTCCTTTGAAAAATACAAGGAATTAAAGAATGAAGTAGAGAGTAGACATGGTAAGAAGACAAAGAATATTCGATTAGATTGAGTTGGTGAATATCTTAACCAAGATTTCATTGACTTTATATAGGAGTTTGGTATTCAATCTCAACTCACTCCACCATACAAACCATATTATAATGGTGTTAGTGGATGGAGGAACCATACCTCTTTAGACATGACAAGGTCAATGATGAGTCATTCAAATTTTCAATTATTCTTTTGGGGATTTTCATTACAAATTATGGAATACACATTAAACTAACTACCATATAAATCAGAAAATAGAACTCCCTTCGTGTTATGGAGTGGAAAGAAACCCATTTTATAACATACATGGGTATGGGGTTGGAAGGAATAAGTTAAGACATTATCAGGAAACTAACTTGAACCCTGAGGAATTATGTGTATATTTATTGATCATGCTATGGAAACAAAGGGATTCTACCTATACAACCTCTCAGATAAGAATGTTAATATCTCAAGACAATATATCTTTGTTGAGAGGGAGAACGTCCTTAAAAGGGAAAGTGGGATCAAGATTGGCTTCGACGAAGTTGATTCTAATGATAAAGAAGATTAGGTATAGGAATAGATTCCATAGGTACCCATGGAATAAGTATTTCATGAAACACAAGTACTATATATAAGAATATGAGAGGTAAGAGAATCATATAGATAAGGTTTTCCAGTCACTGAGAATAGTGACACATTATTGGTTGACAATGATGAACCTCTCTCCTACAAGGATGAAATAAAGAGCTCCAAAGATGTAAGATGACTATAAGCTATGAATTATCAGATGGATACCATGTACCTAAATCATGTTTTGGTTTTTCTAAATACACCATGTTGCAGCGGCGGGAAATGTACAGTACTATAGCAGTGTAGGTACTCTAACAGTTCTATTCACAGAATGGGATTTAGGTCAAAAAAATGGGCCTACGGGCCATTTAATGGGCTAAATGACCACTAGGACTTCATGCTCTGCAATGGGTATCCCTCTACACAGTTAAAGAGGTCTTTTCTTTTCATTAATAATAAATTAGGCTTCATCCCCAACCATTAAAAAAATTAGATTAGTTTTGACTATGATAATTGGCAGAGGAATTTCAAAATGGTATTCCTTAACGAGAACCTTCAGGAACATATATATATCACACAACCAAAAGAGTTTGTTTCTCTAGGTGATGAAAAATGTATTTTTATGTTTTAGAGATCAATTTATGGATTGAAACAATCATCCAGTTCATGAAACATTCAATTCTAGGAAGCCATAAAATAATTTGGTTTCATTAATAATGAATGTGAGCCATGTGTTTCCAAAAGGATTAATGGGAATGCAGTCGTTATCCTATTAGTAAATGTTGATGAAATATTGCATATTGGAAGTGACATACCAGTCATGGATTCAATTAATAACTAGTAAAACAAGTGCTTATATATGCATGACATAGGTGAAGAAGCCTATATTCTAAGGATCATGATCATTTCTGATAGAACCAAAAGGATTCTTCTACTATGTCGAAGTACATAAATTGACCAGATACTAAAGAGATTTATTATAGATCAATCCAATATGATATTGGTTATAGTGTCACATGGTGTACAACATTGAAAGAAAATGTGTCCCTATACACAAAAATAGAAAGAGAGAATCAGTAAGATCACAAACACTTCAGGGATAGAAACAATCATGTCTTCCATGTTATTTACTAGACTTTATCTTGCCTATGCATTGAGAATGTTAGGAAGATATCAATAATATCCAGGAGAAAAACATTGGTAAACTATTAAGGCTGTATTTATGCATCTAAGAAAAACATAGGATATATTTCAGGTTTATGGAGGAGATGAGGAGATGGTCATCAAAGGTTATACTTATTCTAGTTTTTAGATAGATTATAATTATCTTATGTGGCAATTCATGTATATCTTCTTTCTCAATAGAGGAGTTGTGTTGTGGTAGAGTTCAAAGGAGCCAGTTGTCAATGATTCTATAGTGAAGTCCGAGTATATAGCGGCTGCACATGTTGACAAAGAATCCATTTTGATTGAAAACATTTTATAATATCTTGATGTGGTACCTAATAGTAAACACCATATCATATTTTATGGTTATAACACTACAGTGGTAGATCTTAGAAAATATACAAGGTCACACCACTGTACAAAGAATATAATCTGATAAGTATCAACTCTTGAAGAATTTTAATTGATGGGGTGATGTTGTAGAGACCAAAGTACCCCCCCCCCCCCAAAGGATGTGGTGAACCCCTTGACTAAAGACCTATCTTAGAAGAATCATGAGTATCCTGTGAGAGATAGTGGACCGAATGTTGTAAGCAGTTGACTCTAGTGGAAGTGGGAGTCTGTTGAAGTTGGTTTCCCAGAACAAAATTCTATAAACTTCATGATAAACATGTATTCATTGTTTTTAATATTAATATACTAATTATCACACCATAATCAATCTTTTTTGTGACATAGTTTGTGATAATGTCCTAATCGTAGTTGTCGTGCTAAAATTTCATAGTAGTTCGCCACTATGATGAGAACCCGAAAGTGATATGATACTAATATTGAATATATTTTCTATAGCTAGATGATATCATTTGAGGGACAAAAATGATATAAGCTATTAGGGTTGGAGACTCATAGGACTTGGAGGTAGCTTATCATGGTGTACACCCTTGGTAATATCCAGTATGATATTATGAGAATGAGACTTGGCTCTTGGAAATCAACATTTATACATGTCATTGTATGTTATTATATGGTAACATGTATATTGGTCTTTAGACTTTAATATTATTAGTAATGAACATTATGAGTTGTATAATTTGATTTGTTGATGAAAATCATGATGACATATGTTCATGGTGAGGTAGGATACGTTCGGTGTGTCACGAGTAATATTTCATTAACGAAAATTGAGGGAACATATTTATCCATTATGTTCATTAACATAATTTAATATGTAAGGTCCTTTGATAGAAATTATATAGCGTAAATATATCCATCACCATGGTGTTCTATAGGCATGTTCCTTTTTCGAAAATTCAATGAAAGAGATATCAAGCATATAGGTAGGTGCTACTAGCATGAAACCTTCTCGATTAGAGATATTGCGATAAAGGGATTATATTACACTGTAAGAATACATATGAGGTAAAATGTCATTGGGACATTAAATTATTTCTCTATGAGAGCTTCAACATGTTTCTAGATGGTATCCATGGTCTTTAGGCTGGTTCACATAATCCCACTGAGAAATAGGCCTAGAGGGACAAACACTAAGTATATCCCCAATCACGGTTAAAAAATATTTTATTATTTAATAGTTTGAATAAATATTATCCCCACACATGGTTTAATAATTATTCATATATTCTTGATTTCATTTATTTCTTCACTAGATATAAGATAGAATATATTTTGAGTGGAATATTTAATAAATATTTATTTTCTATTTAGTGAATATAATATTTATTTATTTATTGGATAATAATGAAGTGATATTTATTTAATAAATAAATAGACATTATTGAAGGACTGATAAATATTGTGGAGGAATGGTAGACCAAGTTTAATGGTCTGGTGATAAATAATAATAATTTAATATGATTTAATTGAATATTATTTAATTATAATTCTCAAGTTAAGCGCATGTCATGAAATAATAATATTATTATTATTATTTGACATGGGGTTTTTCTAGGATTAAATAAATAATTAATGTCACCTGTGAAATTTATTTATTTAAACTCTATAAATATAAATTCCCAGTTATTTTCTCAATAGCATGTTCAGTTGCACACAATGAATCTTGGAGAATCTTTTCAAGCTTGGAGGGGTCCATTGTCTAAGAATTATCCAAATAATGATGAGAAATCCTCCTCTACTATATCAAATAGAACATTTTGGAAGTTATTATTGAGTAAATCAAGGTGGAAGAAGGAAGCATGAGGATCTTCCCTGATAGCAGTCAAAGACTCCTTTATCCATGTTAGAAGATTCCTGGAAAACTATGGATCACAACTAGAAGAAATATACACTTTGTTTCTACAACAGAATGACAATTCACAGAAGATCTATCACCAGATTTATCATAGAGGAAATAATTCCTTAGAGGTAATTCATTATATAATTAAATAAAATATAAACAATATGTATTGATCTCCTATCTCTTGGTTCCAGTGTTATTACCCATTGTATATTTCTTTGATTCAATTATGTGGATCATGACATTCATGATTGTATATATCTCTGATTGATAATTGATTATGTTAAAAAGAAAAATTAGGAATCGCTTATCATACGCTTATGCTACGCCTGAAACCTATATCCCCCAACTACATCTTCTCTCTGATGTGGTGTTAGCTTCTAGGGGGACGAGTATCAGGTAACATAATGAAATAACAACTTTCATCCTCATCAGATTCATATATAAAATAGTTTTGTTTAATTTTATTTCCTAAGACTCATCCACATCTCTTATAGATTAATTCAAAGGATAACACCTACCACCAATGGAGTAATTATTTTCCTTAATTAAGTTACACATTTCCTTCAATGATTGATGAAAGTATTTACGACATTAAAATGTTGGGTTTCCCTTATTTTAAACATCCATTTTTTAGTATTTATTTTGTAAAATGTTAATATTACCGAATAAAATATGATTACTATGAATAAGGAATGGATTGATTCCAATCATATGAAAAAGGTGTATAAATATGAGGGGTGATAGAGTATATCATATTTACAAAATATCATGCATATGAACCTTCTAAAACACTTTTTCCATGTTTACACTATTGTTATACAAGAATAATTAGGACAAAGGAATTGTAAGAAGACATGATCTGTCAAGAAAAAGATAAAAGCTATACATTATGGAATAAACAGGGGGAATTTCTATTTATCTAGTGATTGGGATAAAATTTCATTTTATGGATCATCATATATGATTACATGTGTGGAAAATGAATAATATTGAATCAATTATGTTGTTATATGTGCGAATGACGATGAAGATTGTATTAAAGAAATTATAATAATAGCTGAAGATGAACATCAAGATTGTCCAAAATTGTTTATGAAGTTAAAGAGTTGAGAAAAGATTCCATTTTATGTTGGTTTCACTAAATATACATCAGTTTTAGCCATACTAAATCTGTGTAATTTAAAATATGGAAATGAATGGAGTGAATTTTTTTTTACTTAACTACCTCCTCTCTTGAATGATATGATCCCAGAATATAATGAGCTCTTTAGGTGAACATATGGTTCCAAAAAAAATTTATTTTCGATGGGTATGATCTCTGAGAGAATAAATTCATATACAAATGACACTATATTATTTTACAAGGACCAACAATCACTTAACGAATGACAAAACTATGGTTATTGTCGATAAAGGAAAGATGAATGGGGTCCTATGAATGTTTTGTGGTAATTCACGATCATTCTAAGTTTTAAGTGCCTGCATTGAAGTGATGATACTAAAAGGAAATTAATGTGGCATGAAGATAAAATAAATAAATATGGTTAAATTTTTGTCCCATTAGGATCTACTCAATTTAAAATAAATGATCATTAGTATCATGAATTTTGAAATGAGAGGAGAAAGCTTCATCTTGCGTTATCTACAGATAGAGTGAATCATTTTGGTTTTTAAAGAATCCCTCATAGTACATGGCTGATTATGTTGTTAAGTTATAACTTACCACAATAGTTATGCATGAAAGAAAAATATATTATGTCATCTTTTCTTATATTAGGACTAATGAAACTGTGTAACGATATTGATGTTTATTTGGAACTATTTATTGATGATTTGAAAATAATTGAGTGATTTATCTATTTCATTGTATAATTATTACATAAATTAATATTTCACGTTGGGATCCATGTTATACGAGATGATAAATGACATTCCTATTTGTGAAATTTTTTCATAATATAAAAGTAAAAGAACTCAAGGGTGTCCCATTTTCGAACAAGATACACAATCAAATAGATTAAAATATTCATCGATGACTATATTTGAAGGAAATCACAAATTTTTAACCCGAAGACATAAGTACTGATCATGGAGGTCATCATTTGATGAATGTTTATAAGAACATAAAACACCATATCCACTAATCGATGATAAACTATTTGAAAATGTAAAAGATCTAGAATCTTCTTTTAGTAAAATGTTTTAAAAACCTTACAAAAAACTGATTGTAAAAAGAGATTTTTTTGAATTAAAATAACGAAATTGTCTATACCTCAGACATTTTTTTGATGTTATGCATGTTGAAAAAATGTATGTGATAGTTTCATTGGAACATTACGAAATAAAACTAGAATAAAAAGGAAATAATGATTGACATGGGAATACAGGAAGATTTTTCACCAATGAAGGGAAAAAATGTTCTTTTCTTCCTCCATCTGGTTACACTCCTTCCAGGTAGGAGAGAAATCTATTTTTCAACTTATTGAATGTTGTAAAGGTCCTAGATCATTATTCATAAAATTTCAATAATATCATGTCAATGAATTATTTAATGTTAAAGGGTTTGAAATCACATGACTATCATGTTTTGATGTAAGATCTTATTCATATAGCTTCACATTTCATTTTACCTATGAATTCTCATCATACAGTAACCAAGATCTGTTTCTTTTTGAAAGTTATATACATAAAACTTATAGATCCTAAGAAATTTCCAACTATGTAATATGAAATTGTTGTCATATTGTGTGAATTGTAAATGTTCTTCCCACCAGCATTGCTTGATATGAGGGTTCACATGACTGTTCACTTGGTGAGAGAGATTTGACTATGTGGTCCTATACATTATAGATGGATGTAACTAATTGAACTATATATGATGATTTTAAATTTGTATTTCAAAAATCGAAGCCATAAAGATGGTTTTTTATAGGGTGATATGTTGTTGAGGAAGTCATTGAATTCTATTTCGACTACCTGTCTAGTGTGGAATGAATTGGTCAATCAAAATATCATCAAACAAAGCATCTTATAGGAGAAGGAATTTTGGGAAGAGATGTTGTCATAATTGATATTAGAGATCACCATTAGGACACCTTTATGTTCTTTAATAACATTTTAGAATTTTCATCATATATTGAAACCTATAAAAATATTCTTGGGAATTTGAATACATCAAGGGCTGAATGATGGATATCAAATACACATAATCAATGTATTTTATAATGTTTTCAAGACTATAATTTAATGGAGTAAAATGAAAATCTAGATTCAATTTCATAATGACATTAATGACTATCCAGAGGACCAAGTGTTTATGAATTATTTTATAATGGTTTCATAATAAATGGTTTTTGCATTCTATACAAATGAACATGATGAATATAGTACCATGACAAATAGTATACTTATAGTTGTGGTTGAAGAGATGCATGTTTTTGGATCTAAATATATAAATCCAATTTAATTGAATATGGAAAATTTTGGCATCGTCAAACAAATATGGGAGTTGGATTATACAAACAATCCATGTGCCGATTTTTTAATGAAAGTGGGTTGATGACAAGGGTGTTGTCAAAATAAATGAATTGGGATTCATGAAAGATGATTTTAGTAAGGTAGGGTACAAAGTTGAACCATTTATAATGGAATCACAAAAAATACAATTAGTTTTTGTTTTAGATATCACAAATTGGATGTGGGAAATTGGTCTATTATCGACAAAAAACTAAAGGGTTATATGAAAATTCAACCGAGGATTACCCTTTCATTAAGACATCACATTTATTTCATAGTTTTCCCAACGTAGATGGGGTTTTGTATGTAATAGGGGACCAAAATTAAAGGGATTTAGAGAGTAGATAGAGGGGTAAAATACATTCAAAAATTAAAAAAGACAGTTTAATAATCAGGTTTTTTTGTAATATGCATTGAGTTAACTCATGTTATTATTTAATTTTTGTTGAATTTATTTAATAGAAATTAAATGTTAATCCTCTTCTAAAGAAAATGAATTTTTCACAAGTCGATTCTCTCAATCCATAGGAACAACAAGTTTCCCAACCATATGATTCTCCCAGTGGATAGGAAAAATGGCATTCTCCACAGGTTAATGCTACCAATCCATTGGAACAACATATTAGAAGAGGGTTTTCTTATGATAAATGGTGGTTATATATGTGTATTCACATTTCTTGTATGTGAATGTGAATATGGTGATCAATGTGATATGTGAAATGGAAATCAAGAATAAAGGGAATCCTAGGTATCTTGGTGTGAGGATTTGGACTATATGCTAGTTGGCTTAGAATAGGCTTGGCCTAGATTTATTTATAAATATTTATGATTACAACACTAAAAAAATTATGATAATGATTGGATTCCACTATAGCATTGGTTGGATTTCTATCTACTGTCTCATACATGAGGATGTTGTGGGTTCTGATTTCAAGACCACGTTTCATCGAGATATGATTTTCCTAGTGTCCCATTAGTTCTTTTACCTTTAGGGATTAATCATGGTGTTGTTGTGATGTCGTGAATACTGACATAATATGGTAGACATTACTCATATATTAATTTGAAAATCATGTTTCTTTGAAAAAATATTCCGTAAAATATTTTGTTAAAAAAATTCCCAAGTTCTTTCTTAAAACTTGCATATTGATTTTTCTTCTAATGTTATAGCAGGGAATTAATATTTTTGGTGGTATCTTACTGGGATTTAAATCACACCCCACATGCACCTTTGGGTGTCTGTATATTTTGTTATGTATGATACATGTAAAGTCATGTTGTATCATGGTGTTGGTGGATCTGGTTTCTAGTGTTCCATTTATTATAGGTGTTAGTGGTGGTGTATTGGAGAAGATGATCATCTTGTTTCATAGAGGTTTTTGGGATTTTTTCATGGTTCCTGTTTTATTGTAGTCCTTTTGGGTTTTCCTTAATGTTGTAAACTACGAATTTTAAAATTTTCATACCGTGTTTGGTTATGATTATTTACTTATGTATTTTTACAATTATGGTTTGACTATGATTATTTAAATGGGAATAATTATTCCCAAATAATATTGTGATACCCAAGAATTAGTTTCCATGTAGTGGCGATTAGGAATGCCTATAGAGCCACTCCACAGACCGGTTCAGGTGGAGAATTTGATGGAATTGTGACTTGGTTCACTAAAAAAAGTTATCAGAGGAGGTTACACTCTTTTTGAGTCATGTTATTTGTGAATGTTTCTAGATTGAATGTAGTTAGGACTGTCAGGTCTTGCGAATCTGGAAATAAGTGGGGTGACTGGATAGCACACCTCAGGATAGGACTCGAGTCACCGTGGGATGTTAGGATTTTATTTTACTTCTCCTCCAGGTGATACATATAGGCCGAAAACTGTCTATAGACTCTAGGTGGGGGTCGAGTGTCTTGATTTGGCTTGTTTTTATGATTTATTTTGTTCTGTATTAGTATATTAATGTAATTGAGATTTTTTTTGCGGTTGAAAATTTTTATGTTATGAGTTTACGGTTTTATTTAAGGATTTATTTGTGGTTATTTCTTCATGTTGCAAAATTCCTCCCCTGATACTTCTTGTGTGGCCATGGGAAGATTTCAGAGAGATTTATGCCACACCAATTGATTAGAGATTAGTGTAATTTGTGGTTTATGGTGTCTAAGATTTGGGAAAAGGAGCAGGATCCAGTCCTGCTCAGGTTAGAGAATTTAAACCAGGTCTTGGTAAGGACAATGCTCAGGAGTTCCTCAAGTAAAAATCTACTTCTTTTTGGGGTCACATGGAACCCAGGAATCAGTGGAGTGGCTTGAGAATATAGAGAGGATGTTCAAGTTTCTTGATAGTCCTAATAATGTTAGGGTTAAGTGTTCTTCATTCATATTGGAAGGTCCCGGTCATATGTGGTGGGAATCAATGGTGCAAGATGGGAAGCATTATAAGATGAGTTGGAAAGAATTAATGGAAATTTTCAATGAGTAGTATTGTATGAAGTTCTAGGCCTACACCAGATCTCGAGAGATTAGGGGGGAATAGATAGGGATACCAGTCCATAATGAAATATGTTAATTTCTTTTCTGATTTAGTTTTAGTTCACACTCGAGCTCGTTTATAATGATATAATTAAGGCTCAAAGGTTTGATAAGGGATTGCGATCAGAGATCTTATCTCAAGAATGTTTTTCAAACTTAAGACCAATGTTGAGGTGGTCAATCATGATATGATGGAAGATTTCTATTGTAGTGACCAAACTAGACTCCATGGATCAGTGACATATTATGGAAGTGGAAATATGTCAGAAAGGAAAAATAAATTGGATGATAAGAGGAAGAAGGGAGGTGGTAGTTCAGGACATCCTTCATGACCTTCTTTTTCTGGGGCTTATAATACTAGGTCATTCATGTTCCATTACTGTGGGAAGGTAGGGCATATGCGACCTACATGTGCATCCCCTCCCTAACCTTATCCCTGATGCGGAGATTTGGGAAACTTCAAGTGGTTTTTAGGGGCACAAATTATTATCATAACGGTGTAAGATATGTCGAATCTTGAAGAATGTCATCCAATTCATAACTTTCGATTAGTAGTTTCTTGGTATGGTGATCATGGTGATAGGTCTAGATCATCTTCTAAGTAGAGTCAATTTAAGGATGAACCATATGATAGTGGCCATTCTAATGATTAGGATGAGAAGAGACATCTTCATGCTATGGAATAGGCACTGGTAATATTAGATAAGGGACTAGCGGTAGTTTGAGGTACTATTTATATTGTTTCCTCCTTAGATATCATTTTTCTAACATTAGTGCATCCGTTTCTTTTATTTTTTTCCACCTTATGGATGTGTTGAAATTAGAAACTGGGATTATGTCGTGTGTTATGGAGTTTTTAATTCCTCATGGTTATAAGAGATATCAGGGTTTCTAGTGTATTTATTTTTTACTCACCATGTTAGCGGTGAAGCTAGAATGGGATTTACTTGTTTTGGAAATGGCCCTCTTTAATGTAATCATTGTTATGGGTTCTATGGGGCTCTTTTAGGCACGCATCAATTTTTTATAAGTGGTGAGTGAGTTTTTTGGCACCTGATGGAAGTAACCAGGTCTTTCATGTTGATTGGGATCCTCGGTTGGGACATTATGGAACTATACTTTAAAAATGGGTAATCATTTTTGTATATATTGTTTCTGAAATTGGAGGATGATGGTGGTGCTCTTAAGGGTGGATTACCTCATGTGGTGGATGAGTTCCGAGTTGTTTTTAATGAAGATTCTTCAGGGTTTCTTCTAGAGAGAGATATGGAGTATTCCATTGACTTGGAACTGGGGCCACATGAAATATCTCTTCCCTTGTACCATAAGGCCCCCAATATGTTCATGAAATTAAAGATACAACTAGAAAATTTGGAATCCAAAGGATTCTCTTTCCTAAGTGTCTCACCTTGGGTTTCCCCATGTATTTTTTTGAAAAAGGCTTCTAGGTATCTATTGTTTTGTATTTATTTCTAGAAGATGAATATGGTGATGACCATGAACTAGTATCCCTTGCCCTGTATTGATGACCTTTTTATTCAGATTAATGTGGAAAGGTGGTTTTACAATATTGACATACATTCTAATTATCACCAAGTCAGATTTAGGGAGGTAGATGTTTTGAAAACAGATTTCTGAAGTAGGTATAATCAATTTGATTACATGGTTATTCCTTTCAGGTTGATGGATGCTCCAACAGTCTTCATGGAACTCATTAACAAGGTGTTCCATCTGTATCTCAACTCGTTTGTCATGGTGAATGTAGATTACATCCTATTCTTTTCCAAGACTATGGAGGAGTGTGAGCAGCACCTTCATATTGTTCTAGGTGCCCTCAAGGATCATCTCCTCAATGGTAAGTTTTCTAAGTACACATTTTTGAACTAGGAGGCTAGGTTCATGGGTCATGTGATCTCAGAGCACATGGTTTTAGTGGACCCCGATAAGATTATTTCAGTATTTTCATGGGATAATCAGAATATGTTTTTTGATATTAAGATATTTTTAGGCCTGGAGAGGTATTACATGTGGTTTTTTCAAGATTTACCATGGATTACATCATTCATGAAACCACTCACCCATAATGGGCTGAAGTTTTAATAGGATCCAGAGTGTCAAGAGTCCTTTGAAGATATTAAGAAAAGGTAGAACACAACCCTTTTTTGATCATTCCATAGAATGAAATGGTTATATAGTTTACAATTATTCTTCAGGTATGAGTCTTGGGTGAGTGCTAATGTAGGATGGACATGTGGTGGATTTTGGTACTTTCTAACTCTGACCACATGAAATGAATTACCCAACGCATGACCTTGAGTTAGATGTGGTGATTCATATCTTAAAGTAATATAATTATTATCTTTTTGGTGAGAAATGTGTGGTTTATTGTGATTATAAGAGTTTAACTAAGTTTTACACCCAAAAATATTTGAATTTGAGGAAACATCATTGGGTTGAGTATCTTCTAGGGTAAGACATGGATATAGTCTATACCCCAGGTAAGCTTAATGTGGTGGTAGATTCCTTGACCAGAATGGCTCTTTTGTAGGAATTGAAATACTACATTGATGAGTTTACTTTGATTGGTATATTTACTCAGATTCACTTGGAGACCTAGGAGAATAGTGTAGGTCTATTCTTATACAGTATCCAGCTGACTCCTCCACTTCAACAGTTGATTCTCCTAGAGAATCCAATTGATTATTTGTTCTAATAGTATATGTAGTTTATAAATTATGGGGAGATGCCTTGTGATTTTTCATTGTCTCCTGAGGGAGGTTTGTGCTTTAAGGGTTGCTTTGTGGTGCTGTTTCTAATGTGGAAGGTGGTTTTGTAGGATAAACCACAATCTTAGTGGGTCATTCATCTCAGTGATGCCAATATTTATTCTTATGTTTTATAGTATTTATGGTGGATAGGTATGAAGTGATACATAGCTTACTTCATATCGCAGTGTTATACATGGTATTATGTTAATGAAAAGCACTAAAGACCATCCAATTTTCTTCAACTACCACCTATTCCTACCTGGAAGTGGGATGAGATCACAATGCATTTTATATTTGGATTACCTCATACACCCAAGAGGAGGAATGTTATTTGGGTAGTGATCAATCATATGACCATATTAGCCCACTTAATTCTAATTAGGGATTCAGAAAAAGAGAATGAGTTGGGTCAGTTGTATGTTCCGGAGGTTGTGAAATTTTATGGTGTGTTGTCGACAATAGTTTCTGATCGGGATCCCCATTTTACATCACATTTTTGTGAAGGCCTTTATAAGTAAATGGGGTGACAGGTTAAGTTGAGTACGATATACCATCCTCAAATGGATGGTCAGAAGGAGCAGGCGAGTTAGATTTTGGAATACAAACTTTGGGCATGTGTTTGGGAATTTGGTGGTTCTTGGGATATCCATTTAAGATAAATTGAGTTTTCATATAACTATAGTTACCAATACTCAATTTTATTGTCTATTTTTGAGGTTCTTTATAGCTATACTTATCATTCACCTTTGTGTTGGGATGAGGTGGGTGAGACCTCATTATTCGGACTAAGCCTTTTACAAGAAACATATGATAAAGTGAAACTGATTTTAAAGATTTTATTGATAGATCAGAGTCTTCATATGTCTAATTCCGATCAGGGGCTCTATGTTCTTTAGTTTTTTTGGGTGACCTGGTGTTCATGAAAGTGGAACCTCACTTGGGTCATCATCGTTTGGGTAACTAAGGGATGAAAATACTGAGGTAAATCAGAACATTAAAGATTAGCTATTGGATTGGTATGATGGAATATAGGTTTGATTTTTCATCATAGTTGATGTCAATCAATGATTTGTTCCTCGTCTCTCAGTTGAATAAATATAACCCACCCCCATCTCATGTGATGAATTGGGAAGAGTTATAATTGGATTTTGATTTATCAATGTCTGACTGCCCAACACAGATTGTGAATTTCCAAGAGAAATTATATCATGGTAATTCTGATCTGTTGATTTGAGTTCTCTAGAAATAGGGTAACTATTACTATGAGACTGGGGAGTGAATTTCATGGGTTGTGGCGGAGTACCTATTTGTGTTCTTTGATCAAGATTCATGTTGACCTTTCGAGGATTTATTTTTTTTGTTGTGAATAATTTTCACATCTATATTTTCATTTTGAGATACTATTTTTTATTTTAATTTTTTTCTTAGCTATGGGGTTTTCCCTTAACTTATAGTTAACGTGGAGAAGTTGGGCATGGAAGCATGTGGCGCATGATGGGCGCACAGTTTGTCAAACTGTGCGCCTTTCCCAGAAAATTATGCTGCATTTGGTCATTCTTGGACAGTGGCCACCACACAATTAGAGCATGGTTTGTCAAATTGTGTGAGAAAAATTTGTTGTTATCCCTTCTTAGATAGTGAGGGGAGAACCTTTTCTGCATGATTTGGAAAACCATGAAGGAAAACACTGTGACTAGTCAGGGTCATTATAAATTGAAGTTTTACCCTATTCCCCCATTTTTTAACACTAAACACCTCTATTCCTCCCCACATGGGATTAACCTCCCTAGGTACCTCCTCGCTCCCTCTATAATATCTTAGATATTAAATATTAGAGTGTAATTGGTGTGGTTTCCTCAAGGATCTTCAAGTACGTTACCTTCTCCCATGGTTTCCTACTTCTAGGGTTTATCTTCCGCCCTCTTTGGGTTTTTGTTATACAATAGGCTGGGTGACATATTTCGAGTCTAATTTTGATTATCAGGGTTAAATCATGATGTTTATGATTTGATATAGCCTTTATAGGGTTTTTTTGAGATTCATTTTTGGTTTTCAATTGAATTCTATAATTTTCCAACCATGCGGAAGATGATTCCATGTTTCAACAATATTAGATGATTTTGATATGCTTTCTTGAGTATTTAAATATGTTATATTGAATATGTTTGTGGTATGAAGTGTGTTTTCAATATAATTTGGGGCGTTTATGTGTTAAATGATGATTTCCAAAGTAAATGGGTTTTGTTTCATGTGTGACTCCATGTTGTGATTCTTAAATGTGTTTTGTAAATTGAGAAAGTGTCTTAATAAATTGTGCATGCGGTGCGAAATATATTTTAATTGGATTTGGTGTTCTTTTGAATTTTAAAGAGGGGTTTAATTTGAGAAATGGAGGTTTTATATGATTATTCACATTGATTGTGTGAATGTGAATTTGGTGATATATGTGATATGTGAAATGGAAATTGAGCATGAAGGGAATCCTAGTTATCAAGCTGTGCAGTCTAATACTAATACTCTATTTGACTTGGAAGTTGATTGTCATAGATTAATATAGTTGAATTGAAAATTAAAACACTATCTATACTATGATAATTATTGGATACCACAAGAACTTTGGATGTATTCCTCTCTAGTGTCTCTTGCATGAGGGTGCTATGGGTTGTGGTTTTGATACCAACTTTCACCATGATATGATGTCGATAGTGTCCAATTAGCATTATCACCTTTATAGAAATCCATTTGTTCTACTATGATGTTATATATACCGTCGGAATATGGGGGACCTTACTATTATGTTCATTTTCAAAGAATGTTTCTTTGATTTTTTTTCGTAAATTGTTTTTGTTAAAGATGATTCCATGTTTTTCATTAAAACATTCATAGGGATTTTCCTTCTAATGTTATGGCATGGAATCCATCTTTTTAGTGTAATCCTACTGGGATTTGGATCACACCCTTCATATACCATTAGTGTATGCAGATTTTGTTATGTATGACCCTGGTAAATTAAAGATGTATCATGGTGATGGTGGATCCCATTTCAAATGTTCCACTTCTTATAGGTGGTGGTGGTAGTGGCTTGAGGATGATTCTCCTCTTATTTCGTGGTGGTTTTTTGGGATAATGCCATTGTTCCATTTTCATTATAGTTATTTTTTGGTTTTTCATAAAGTTACAAACCATGAGTCTAAAAATTATTGTGCACTGTTTGGTTTTGATTATTCAGTTATGTTTTTACTACTGTTGGTTGTTTATGATTATATAAATGGGTCAAATATTTCCCGAAGCATATTGTGATACCCAGGAACTATTTTTCAGCTCGTGGGGATTGGGAACGTCTATCAAGCCATGCCACAGACCGGTTTGATTGAAAAATTTGATGGCACTCCATAATGGTTCATGACAAGAATGCTTATTATTGTTTATAACTACACACTTTTTTTCCTACGTACAATAGTTGTATTATTTCTAGTTATCATTGGTGGTGGTCTATTAGGATTTTATCTCAAACCCTACTCATGCCTCCCTTAGTACTCGAGTAGATTAATTTTCTTCATGTACGAATAAGGGAAATCTTCATACTATAGATTCATGATATGGTTTACTTATATCTAGAGCATGGGAGAAGAGGACCAAGAATATGTTCGAGAAGGTAGTGGAGTAGTCTTTTGAACTTTTTGTAATTTTTATAGCATGTTGTATATGCTTTTCCCCTACGTCCCCATTTATTTATGTAATCATTCCATGAAATCATCATGTATATCATTTATCCTATTATATTTTAACAATATTTATTACAATTTCTTGGTTATTTATGCTTTCATAGTTTATCATATTTGTTTTCTCTTTGTTCTTTTGTTATATCATGCTTCCTCTACGATGGGTTAAAAATCTGTTTAATATTATGTATTCTTATATACACTTATGTTGTTGTCTTATAATTCATTATATATGATGTGACACACAAAAATAAGTGTATAGACTCCCTACTATACCCCCTTAGACACTCGATGCTAGTCAGCAACATTTAACATACAGGGAGGTGTGCATGAGGTCGTGTGACCCACTGGCTCAGGGCATGGGTTAACTGGATCCTAGGTCAGGACATTAAAATTTTATCCATTATTATTTATATCATTTTATTATAATTCATGTTTTTTATCTTGTTTAATTTATTTATAAAGGGTAATTAATTAAATGACAGTGGTGACATCGATCAAAGAATGCATATTTTTTCCATTATACACTATTTAATGTTTGATTATCAATCATAAATATAAATGTAAAAACATTATATTTTGATTTACAATAGCAATTAAGAGGCCAATGATAAATAATCTAGGTGACATGGATAGGCGGTTGTCTATGTTTGTGGGGTCTTTGAACCCCACCACGTCACTGAAGTGCTTCTTCCCGTAATGTGCGGTGGTTCTGACCTCGGTGGGCGCCTCGGTGAGGGAATAGGTGTCATTATGGGAGTTGTTACAATGGAAGATGATGTCATGATAGTAGAAGAACAATGTTTTGTAGGGGCCTCCACGAATGATTCCATGCTTGGAGATCACATGACAATGGAGGGATAAGGGATGGGGGATGAGAACCAAAACGGTCTGGAATCTACTGAATCTTCCCATATGTAGAGATTGGGTAGGAGTGTGGTGATTGGGTGTTTGGAATGGGATTTAATTTGATCAAATTCTTATATATATATGTATGGGGTTCGGAATGGAACATGGATCCTATTTTTTATGGGACAATGACTGCTTACTATTTATACAATGTCATTCCATAAGGGATGAAGAATCATTTTGGTTAAGAAGAACACATAATTTCTGGAACTACAATGCCTCAATTTATTTATAATGGTAACAAGTTGGGGAGTTATAATGCAACCCATTTCTTCATCCACGGTAGTTCGCGATTGGTAAGGCACAACCTTACACCACACCGAGGCACCATAATTAAAAATGGTTATATAATTAAAATAATATTGGTATATAATAAAAATAAAAATAAAATATTAATATTTATTTAAATAGTAATATAATATATAATTAATTATATTTAATTTGATATAATATTTTTGAATATATTTATTTATAATTATTATTTTTTAGGCACACCTCACCTACGTGCGTCTTCACATCATAGAGATAAACTGAATGAATATCTCTCATTCTGGTTGTATCTAGTTTGAGTATGTGTCTCATATACTCATCCTTCTCTTGGTCATCACTTTCTGGGCACCTTAGCATCACATCTAATAGAAATTTTATCACACACTCTGATAGTAGTTTTTTGAGGTCGAAGGACATCGACAGTGGTGTCTAGGACCATATCCACTTCAAATCTTGTTTTGTTTGTCTTAAATCTGGTCCTAAAAATTTCCTCTTGGTCCTGGACAATGGCATGTGGGTAGTTTCTTGTCTTTGAGGAACCGTGTCACATGAAGTGGACCTATAGACAGACGACTCAGATTTCTAAACTCCTCAGACCAATCATTCCCTAAAAAAATCCAATAATTTCTAGTTCTATAGTCGTTTCATTAGGTCAGATCACTTCTCCTTATAACTAATAAAACTGGGGAGACTGAATTTTATCTTAGCATTTGAGAGAACATCTTAAATAGTTTTTTTATCATTTGGACCATTAGTTCTTCTCATGCAATTTTATATTATGTTTTGATTTCTTATTTTCATTTAATTACATTTCCAATGATTCAATATGTGTTATATATATGTATTTATTCTTCTTTTTTATGTTTTCCTATATTTATAAATTCATTTTCATATCAAATTAGGGTATTTCTATCTCTAATGGTATTGATTTAAATAGACGGTGGTAGTATTTAATGTATGGTGAATATGGAGCATGTGTGACATTTAGGATAACTACTTCATGGTTCTAAAAGAACATCTCTTTGACATGATATCACAAATGAAATTTTCATAATATTCCCAAAAATAGATATTTTAAGGTTATTATGATTTATTATAGAGAATGGCTCATAAATGTTTTTCAAAAGGATAAATGTTTGTTTTATTAAAAAAATTTTGATAATGAAAAATGACTAAAATATATCTCATATATGTTTAAATATCAATTATTAAACATTAAATATTTCTAAAAATGTTATATTTTTCATTATTAGAAATCACTATGCCAAAATAGTTATTTAGAAGTAGTTATTATTAAAATCATCGTTATATTTTTAAATATATATATTTAATTATTTTTTGAATTTTTTTAAAATTTAATTTTTTTTATAGGGGATTTTTTTAAACCCACAGAAAAATAGCAGCAGCTTTTAAAACCACCACTAAATTAAAGGGAAAAAATTGAATATATTTATATAATTATGACTTATGATTTACGATTTATTATTTACTAAAAAATGTAATTTATTATTTATAATTTTAATTAATTATTAACTGTTAATTGATAGAAATTTATAATATTTTTGTTTATAATAATCTGAAACTTTTAACAACTATTCAATAAGTTGAAAATCAGATTTCATCATCAATTGACAGCAACATTAGATCCGAGAGTCTATTTTCGCTCTAAAACCAGTAAAATCAAATCTTATAAAATGAAATAAATTAAAATTAGATTTATATTTTGTAATATTTTAATAGAAAAAAATTTATCATTGTTTTATGAAAAGTAGGAAATCGATCTTCATCTTAAAATGGGAATAACTGTTGATCCGGGTGTCTGTTTCGGCTTTACCACATATCCAGTTGAAACCTGCGATGAGATCTACTCCCTAATAAATATAAGGATCCCCAATCACTATTTTTTTAGGTAAAAAGTGCCCATAAAGGCATCCATAACTGTGTTTTTAATCGGGGTATCCCAATTTTTAAACAATCAACAGAATTTTATCCTTATTTAAGGGGGACATTTTACCTTTTTTCAGTGAGGACTAAATTTATTCTCTATGATTACATTCATATTGATATTATGGTATTGATGTTTTTCATTTTTCCAAAATTTAGTTTTATTTATAATAAAATATTTTCATAATTTTTTATATATTTACTTATATTAAATAACATGTATAAATACATATTTAGATATAAATGTATTTTTGAACATATAAAACAAGTGCAATTACATCATTTTTTCATTTTATTTAACATAAAAAACTATTATTTTTATTTACCTAATAAAAATGCATTAAATTGTATATATATACCTATACAACTAATGTTTATATATAAACGTCTGTGTGTCAATAAGAAATATATATTTATGTGAATATTCTAATATATGTAAATAAATTTGTATATATATATATATGTGTGTCTGTGTGTGTGTGTTTATATACATTCATAAATATTTATACGTATTAATGTTTATATATTTTTATATTGTATAAGTGTCGATATATATATAGTGGTATTTATATTGAATTATGATTGGATTTAGATTTAGATTTATATAAAATTATATATTTTAGTTTGTTTATATATATTTATGTAACATAAATTTTTTTTATATATATTTATATAAATTTTGTTTTATATACATAAATTTATTGATATTTTTGTTCAATTAGTATTTTATTATTTTATTACATTATTTTTTTAATATTAATTATTAATTATTAATTATTAATTATTTATTAATAATTATTTACTATTTACTCTTTAGTATTTATTATATATTATTTATCATATATTGATTTTTTATTGTTAATTTATTATTAAATGACTATTTATTAATTATTAATTGTTAATTATTAATTATTATCATTTATTATAGTTATTATTATTCATTTATTACTCATTTATTTTTATTATTTATTGATTATTTATTTAATATTTACTTATTTAGTATTTAATTATTTAATATCTAATTCATTATTATTTATTTAATATTTAATTAATATTTATATATTATGTATCTAAATTTTATTTAATATTTATCCATTATTTATTATTTATTATTTATTATATATTATTCATTTACTATTTATTTATTATTTATAATTTTTTTTTATTTTTTTTTATTGATCAATTATTTATTTATTATTTACTTAATACTTAATTATTGTTTAATTATTAAATATCTATTAGTTATTTAATAATTATTCATAATCTATTTTTTATTAATCTATTATCTATTATCTATTAATTTATTACTTATTTATTACTTATTTATTATATATTTATTATTTATTATTATTTAATATAATTATTTGTTTTTTGTTTGTATACATACAAGTATATTACATACTATTTATTCACAAGATGAAAATATTTTTCGAGTAGTAAAATATTTGGAATATATCCAGGAGTTAAGGAGTTCAAATCCCAAACAACACAAATATTTTCCAGATTTATCCATAACATGCATGGAATATGCAATCATGATAGGATATTTAAAAATACTAATAATAAACTAATTAACTATGAAAATAAATAACAATAAATTAATTAATTACATAAATAACAAAATTAAGAAAACCCACCACTAAATATTTAGCGGCGGTTTAAACCATCGACAAATGAAACAACTCGAAATGAAAAACTACTGCACAAAAAACGTCATGAAATGATTCCCAATATGCAAATACAAAAAACATTTAGAAATAATTGTGCATCATTTAGTAGTTGTTTAAACTACCCTTAAATGAAAAAACAATATAGAAATGCTATTTTTTATAGTAAACCATGGGATTTTATAAATTCAAATATATCTTAATGTCCCGATAAAACTAAATATTAAATTTCAATAATGAAAAACTTTAAAAATAAAATTTATATTTTAATTTATAATGCATAGATGTATTTTATATAGTTCATTACAAGTTTTAATATCTCCATATAAAAGTAATTCATATAGATATTTTGATGGATGGAAATTCGAAATATATAGTATTGTTATTTTATTATTTTTTATTTATGATATGGTGTTCCATTAAAATGAATATATTTTCATTATCCATAATGCATAGAAAAATCATTTTATATTAAATAAGGTTAGTTTTCAAAAGAACCTATATTCTATAAAAGTATTTTATATGCATTTAATAAGAAAAAACATTAATAATTATTATATGGACCCTCTATTATATTTTTAAAAAAATTATATTAAGCACTAAAAATTCATAGAATTAAAATGAATTTTGTTATATTCAATGTGTTTCAAGATTATAATTTTATGGTTTTATACCCATTTAAATTTATATAATTTTATAAATTTTTTAGTATAATTTATTATACTAATGTAATTTAATAATATTTTTAATTAAATAATTTTATCTTATAGTTTTATTCATTTATAAATTTATATACTTTTATAAATTTTATAGTATATCATATTTACATATATATTTTAAATATAAAATTGTATTAATTATTTAGACTTTTTTTGTTTTCTAGATTTATAATTGAATATAGAAATATAGTTTATTAGTTTTAAATTCTTATACTTTTACACTTTCATAAATTTAACATTTATATATTCTAAATTTACATTTTTATAACATTGTAAAATAATATTCTTCTATAAATTGTGTATACTTTTTTAAATATACGTAATTCTATATAGTTCTATAATTGTATAAACATTTATAAGTTTTTTATATTTCATTAAAATATATATATTTTTTTATAAATTATATATAAATTTATAAATTTATATATTTTTATAATGTTATTTTCTCAAATAATTTTTTTTCCAATTTATAATTTTATACAGGAATACTTTTTCTAATTTATCAATAGTTTAATAAATTTTTAAATTCATAATATTTATTTTTATAAATTATTCATTTATATTTTTATAATTTTATAATATTTTTATTTTTATTTCAACCAATTTAGTTTTCTAAGTAAGAGTTATTTTATTATATGAAAAATATTACATTTTAAATCATAATGGATAGAAGTTGGATTAACTCTTTCAATTGAGTATCGAATGAGTCCCAAAATTAGCTTTGTTTTTTGGGATTTCAAGTTCAACAATGTATCTAAGGGGGTACTTATTTTATTTCTTTATATAATGGCATCGATAGACCAAGGTTTACTTAAAATGGGTGTTATCTATATTTATATGGTCATATTAACTATTAGATACCCCATGGATACATAGAATCTAACATCCTAAATAATATAGATTGATAATAACACCATTGAAAGGGAATGTCTCTAACTCTATCCATCCCATAGGATATCCATCACGAACTCTTTCCCACAAAACATGAATTAATGTTTAACCCCATTGTAACTCATAAACCCACTTTTCATCAAACATCACATGAATAATTTAAATTAGTGGAGTCCTCCACAACTATATCTTCTCTTTTATTTGGTGTTAGCTTCCAACGGGATGAGTCTCTGGAATCAAAATTAAATAATAACTATCATCCTCATAAACATCATCTCCCAAATAGTAATTATAATATATTATTTACTAAGGCTCTTCCCCATCTCTTCTGGATGAATTCAGAGGATAACACCTACCACCAGAGGAGTTAGTTCTCTAGAACCAACTACTATGTAGTTTATGATAAAGTTGTATTCATTTTTTTTATTATTAATAAACTACATATCAACCCATGATTTCTCATATGTTTGACATAGTGTGTGATAATGTCCTAAGAGTAGATGTAACACAATAAGGTAATAGGAGTTCCCTGCTATGATGAGAACCCAGAAGTAATATGAAACTATACTTAAATATATGTTCTATAGCCAGATGATATCATTTGAGAGACATAAATAGTACATGTTATGAGGGTTTGAGAATAACATTGAGGCACATTCTCATAGTGTACATCCATGGTAATATTCAGTATGATATTATTAGAATGGGACCCACCGGAAGGAAATCCACATTTATACGTGTCTTTGGATGTTCATTTCTTTAGACATGTGTATTTGTCCTTATAATTTAAGATTATTATTAATGAATATTATGATTCACATACTTTGATGTATTGAAGAAAACTATGACAACAGATGTTCGCTGCGATGTAGGATACATTGGTTGCATCACGAGTAATATTGCATTATAGAATAATGAGAGAAATATTTATCCTTTCTCTTCATTAACAAAAGATAATATCTTAGGCCCTTTTTTGGAAATGATATAGCCTATATAAATCCATGTACCTGATATTCATTATAAATGTTTTATTTTTGAAAATTAAAAGATTGAGATATTGATCATATAAGTTTTATGGAACTAGCATGTAACCTACTCGATTAGATATATTATGTTAAAGAGATTATATTATAGAGTAAGCATACATATGATGAAACATGTTGTTGTGACATTAACTTCTTTCTCTATTGGTACCTTTTCATGTAGCTGGATGCAAACCTTGAACTTTAGGATGGTTCTCCAAATGCAATCGTGAAAGTGTCCTAGAGGGTCACATAATAAGAATATCTAGAATCTTAGTTATAAAATACATTATTATTTTACAGGTTTAATAAATATTATTCCCAATAATTGTTTAATAATTACTCATGTATTATTGATCACATTTATTATGTCACTATTTATTTGAGAGAACATATTCTGAGAGGAATATTTAATAAATATTTGTTTTCTATTTAATGAATATAATAATTTTTTATTTATTAGAGATTTATACAATGATATTTATTTAATTAATAAATTCACATTATTCAAGGCCTAATAAATATTGTGGGGGAATAATGGACTGAGTTTAATAGTTATGTGAGAAATAAAAAATATTGAATATTATTTAACAAAATAATATTTAATTGTAATTCACAAGTTAAGCACATGATAAGAAATAATAATATTACCATTATTATTTGACATGAGGATTGTCAAGAATTAAATAAATAATTAAGGTAACTAGTGAAATTATTTTATTTTAACCCTAGCTATATAAATACCCATTATGTTATTTTTCTCATTATCCCATTCAATTGCACACTATGAATCTTAGAGAATCCTATCAAGACTAGAGAGCACCATTCTCCAATAAAACTCCCAACAATGATGAGAAATCCTCCTCCATTAGCTCAAAGAGAATGATTTGGAAGCGATTATTGAAGAAATCAAGGCGGGAAACGTTAGCATAAGGATCTTCCATTCTAGCACCCAAAGACACCATCCGTGGTTTCTGGTGATTTATGGAACACATTTGGATCATCTCTAGAGGAAATCTACACTTGGTTTTCACAATACAACGATGGTGCATCGTAGATCTATCACTAGATTCATAAATGGAGAAATAATTCCTTATAGGCAATTATTAATATAATTAAATTAATTATGAACACAAGTATTGATCTCCACTCTCTCAATTTTGCTGTTTTTTATTCATTTTATATTTGATTTATTCAATTCTTTGGATCACAACATTGATTTTAGTATAGATCTTGGATTCATCATCGATTATGTAAAAAAGAAAATTTGGGCACCGCCAATCACACACTACTCTATGCTTGGAATGTACAAGTGGTATCAGAGGGGTCACATAATTATTTATAATTATTTATTTATCTTTGGTGATTAATACAATTTAATTTAATTTTTTAATTCAATTTTTATCATTCTATTTATATAAATCATGAGATCTATTTCTTCCTCCCACATTTCTTTTAGATATGACCGAGACTATTAATTTTATAATTAAAATAAAATTGAGGAACTCATCCAGAGCTTCCAAGGTTTCTGGTCGGACAACACCAGACTACACAGCGTGTAATCGGAGTTACAAGTTGTGTACTCTTGTTCAATGAATCATAAATGATTTGGAAATATATTCATGATAATCCGTTTATTATTTAATTAATTATACAATTAATGCACCATGTGTTGACTAGAATTTATCGATGCATGGTTACCCAGACTAGACACCATGTATCCCTCATACATAGCATGTAGTGCCTTTGAGAAATAGATGGGTCATGTTTTCCAAACATGGCCTACCTGACTTGTGACCATGTAACTCAGAGTACACAAAACATGTGGCCCATTGGAAACATCATCTACTCTAAATTTTCTAAGGCACAGATTACACATTGAGTCCCTATGTGTGTGTCTCAGATAGATGGTGAGAGGTGTAAATGTTATATAGATCAGATCTACATGCCATGTAATTATACAAATTCATCAAGATTTGCAATTTATTTATATTACTATGTAAACCCTGATACATGTACTTGTGTGTGGACATAAATAAAGGACACACCATGTGATTGATTTTAATATGTATAAATATATCAGTTTTTAATTAATATCTATGTAATGTTCAGATCTACATATCATGTATGAGTTTTATTGCATTATGTTACTCATCATTCATTTAAGCATAACCCATGACCTAAAAATCATGTAATTCATGTAATCATCTGTGAGGTATACTTTTTTAATGTACGTGATATGTCGTGTATTCCATAATTCATAAGAGTAAAATAGTATAAGAGTATAATATATATTGGGTAGAATTAGGTGGGTATTCACCATGTTTCCTACAAGGTACATTTTTGTGAAAAGTTAATTTTAAATGATTTTATTTAATTTGTTTAAAATTATAATGGATGAGATTCTCAAGGAAATTAGGATGAGAATTACGAAAAAAGGATTGATTAATTAAAGATAATGATTAATCAATTCGAGCGAGATTTACCTTAAATAAAAACAATTATGAATTAAATTCTAGTATTAATAAATGTGTAATTAATTACATGAATGTTTATGATCATGATCTAGAGTAGACGTTTTTATATGATTGGTTTCATTTAATTTATTATTAAATTAAATAGTTTGTTTGTATAGCTTATCTACTTTCATTTTGTAGGGCATGCATTCCCATGGTTTCTTTTATGCAAACCCTCTATTCCCCTCACCTATATGTGATTAAAAGGAATATGAAATGGATAGAGATCACAATCTAGTAGAGGTGGTTCATGTTTGATGCAGAGATGAAACCAATAAGAGGAGATACAATGGTGGATAGGTGGAAAGATACAACCCAAGCCTTCATTGGTTCAAGGTGTTTTCTAACTAGGTCAATAGTTTTTTTATCAACTGTTAGATAAACTAACAAGTAGTAAATGAATATTATCATACGTATTTATTATATAATTTTTTTTCTAGTTTCATTGTTATTTCATTATTGATGTGTTGTCATGATCACATAATTAATGAATTAACAAGCATGAAATATATAATAAAAAAACGGCTTCTCCATAAATATTATCTAAGACATCTTTATTCACTTATGTAAATCAAATTAATATTAAAAAACATGTGATAAAGATAATAATTAAAAATTTGTGCATAAATGGATAAAATCCTTCAAAAAAATATTATGATTGTATATCCTTCCATTACTTCATTTATAATGGAACCATAGTTCAAATTGATTGACGAGCCAAAGTTAGGGTGATTTCAATTATTCAAGAATTCTAACATGATTTTTTGGGTTGAATTAACTTGGTTCACATCAAGGGTTTACTTCCATAGTAGGAAATGGTTTAACTGAGAAGAAAATATAGAGGAAATCGAAATTAATGATTTCAAGACTGGGGATTCCACTCAGTAGATTAAGGAATTGTGAGTTAATGCAATTGGAATTTTCAATTCCAAACTAAAACCATTCAAGTTTCTTGACCAACCAATGTTGGGGTAATGATAAGGGGAATGTAGATCCTTTCCACTTGAATTTCCAAGAAATACGATATTTTAAAGCTAATTGTGAGGGATATTGGGCTTGAATTAAATAGTGAGAGACTACTAAATATAAAATTTATTTATTTTTCTAAATTTATCAATTAAAGTACTGAAATTATTCTCATCATATTTTGTATAAATAATAATAAAATGACATCAAGCATATCATTGTGATCCAAATATGATAAGGAAAACATTCTCATTAGGGGAAATATCCAAGAGTGGCAAGGGTACCTACATTTGATCCTTCCCCATGAAAGGAAATTGTATGTTCTCGAAGAACCATTACCATTTGTGCCTCATAATAAGGCAAGTGATGAAGATCTATCTCCTATGAGAAATATATAAATGATGCTACTGATGTTCATTCCATCATGCTATCATCCATGTCCAATGATATTTTGAAGAATTATGAGGATATATATGCCTATAGAAAAATGTATCACCTCTGGGATCACTACCAAGTGAAGGCGAGACAAGGGAGGTATGAGATCTCTAATGCTTTGCTCAAAACAATTTTTGGAGAGTCTCCTCTAGATGGGCCTCAAGCAGTCAAGCTTTGTAGCTACATTGAACACTTGGACATATTAGGGATTATATTCCCATATTAGTTGCTTAAATATCTCATACTTTCATCACCGCCTAATATTTTATATACTTTTTTTATTAATTACAATATTTTCAACAATGAGAACAGTCTTTTGAAACTTTTTACTTTAATTATCCAAGTGGATAAGGACATGGGGCATGAAAAACTTGCAGTCCTTATCACGAATAAGAGAAGTAAGGACAATTAAAAGGGTCCCAAGACTTATAAATAGTCTAAATCTCTCGATAAGTGTCCTTCCATGAAGAGGAAGATCCAGAGATAGGGCAAGGAAAATTTGGTATAATGTTTTTCATGTGGTAATTCATGCCACTAGAAGAGGAAATACACCAAGGAAGAAGGGGAACCTAAAAGAGAATTCATTGTCGAGTGGAATATTTCTATTTCTACACATTGGGCATCAGATATAGATTTTAGTCCTTACATCTGTATACAATTGTGTGGAAAAGTAGATTTTCAAATATTTCTATAGTAGTGGGGGATCCGAGACCTGCCAATAGATAAAGGATATCTACCCTAGTCAATGGTGACTACCACATTTCATTTCCAATGAGAATGGTTTTGGTTTTAATAGATTTTTATTATGTATATATAGTTTCCAATAACATAATTTTGGTTTCATGTTTAGATACAGATGAGTTTATATTAGAAATTTAAAATAAATGTGGTTTCTTTTATATGGAAAACATATGTTACGATATGGATCATTTAAATAATGATCTTTATGTATTGAATTTTGAAAACCAAGTGTTGGAAATAAATAAATAATCATTTTCACATGAGTCATATAACACCCAATTGTGGAATCAACACCTTAGTTAGGTGAAAGAGAAGCATTTGACAATGCTCCGTTAAAATGGATATTTAGACTCTTCTGAGATAATACCACTTCATATATTTCAAGCTTGTTTGTAAAGGAAAATGACCAAACAACCATTTGGAAGACAAGGTAAAAGGGATATAGAGCTTCTAGGATTGGTACACACTGATGTGTGTGGACCATTTCAAGTAGAATATATAGGTTGATATTCTTACTTCATAACATCTACTGATGACTTGAGTAGATATGTCTATGTCTAGTAAATGAGGAATAATTCGGAGTCCTTTGAGAAATCAAAGTAATTAAAGAATGAAGTAGAGAATCAACTGGTTATGAAGATAAATAAGCTTTTATCATATTGAGGTGGTGGATATCTTAACTAAGAGTTAATTGAAATTATATGTGATTTTGACATTTTATCTCAACTCACTCCACCATACACACTACTATGGAATGGTGATTGTGAAAGGATATACCATACCTTTTTAGACATGGAAAGTTCAATGATGATTCATTCAAATCTTACATTATCCTTTTGGGGATATGCATTACAGACTTCATCATAAACATTAAATGGAATATTAACTATAGTGTAAAATGGAATTCCCATCCTGTTATGGAGTGGAAAGAAACCCTTTTATCTAATAAACATGCATGGGGTTGCATGGAATTTCTTAATTCCTTATCTATAAAAAAAACTAGATCCTCGAGGAATGAGGTGTATCTTTATGGGGTATACCAAGGAAACAAAAATGATACTACAGATATGACCCCTCAGAGAAGATAGTGACTATCACCAGACAAGTTGTCTTTATTGGGAGGGATAACATCATCAAAAGGAATAGTTGGAGAAGCATTGACTTTGAAGAAGTTGATGCTCAATATGCATAGGAGTTGCTATGGAAATATATTTCATAGGTACCTATGGAATAAGTTGTTCCTGAAACACAAGTACAATGTAAGAGAATAAGAGTGGTAAGATTATTAGAGAGATATGGTTTTCTAGTCGCTGAGAATGGTGAATCGTTATTGGTTGACAATGATGAACCTATGTTCTACAAGAATGTAGTAGAGAGATCAGAAGTTGGAAGATGGTTAGAAGCTATGAATTCTGAGATGCATTGCAAGTATCATAACCATGTTTGGGATCTTATAGATGTGCTGGTTGATGTAAATCATATCAGATGAAAATTTATATTCAAGTGGAAATAGGACATGAAAAGTATGTTAAGTACCTATAAAGTCATTCTAGTGCCTAAGGGGCTTAAAAACATCAAGTAATTTTGTATGATGAATCATTTTTTCCAGTTTCCATTTTTAAATCCATTAGAATTGTAATTACTATAGTAACTTACCATGATTATGAGATTTGGTAGATGGATCTCAAAGATGCATTACTTAATGGGAACCTTTATTAAGAGGTATATATGACACAACCAGAAGGGTTTGTGTCTCAATGTGATTCCAAAAAGATTTTCATGTTTTAGAGATCCATTTATGGATTGAAGCAAGCATCTAGGTCCTGGAACATTCGATTCGATGAATCTGTAATATATTTTGGTTTCATTAAGAAAGAATGTATGCCATGTGTTTAAAAAATGATTAATTATAATTTTTTCCTTATCCTAGTAGTATATATTAATGACTTATTACTTATTAGAAGAAACATACCAGTATTATAGTCAATTAAGAACTCATTAAACCAATTCTAGTCCATGAAGGAATTTGATGAATCAGCCGATTTTCGTGGGATCCTGATCACATGTGGTAGATCCGAGATGCTTCTTTCACTGTGTCAAAGTAAATGTATTGACCAAATACTAAATAGATTTATTATTGAACTATCCAATATGGTATTGGTTCTAGTGTCATATGGTTTACATTTTTCTAAGAAAATGTTTCCCCAGACACAAAAAGAGAAAGATAGAATTATTAAGATCCCATACACATAAGTAATACGATCAATTTCGTATTCCATTTTATGTACCAGACTTGATGTTTCCTATTCGTTTATCCCGGTAGGTAGATTTCATGAATATCTAAGAGAAAAAATGGACTACTATTAAGGTTATCCTTATGTATCTGAGAAAAACTAAGGATATGTTCCTGGTGTATGGAGGAGATGAGGAGCTGGACATCAGGGCTTATATTGATGCTAGTTTTTTGACAGATAAGAATGATATAAAGTAAAAATATGGATATTTTTTCTATCCCAACAGAAGATTTGGGTCCTAGAAGAGTTCCAAGAAACCAATTGTCACTAATTCTAAAGAGGAGTCTGAGTATATTGTATATTTTGATACAGCTAAAGAATCCATTTAGATTCCTAACCTTTTCAAGGAGTTAGATGTTGTACTTAGTAGTAACGAACCTATCATATTGTGTTGTGATAATAATGTAGCGATGGCACTTGCAATACCGCCAAGGTCACTCAAATGGACAAAGCATATACTATGGGAAGTATCTAATCATGAGGAATTTTTATTAAAGTGGTGAAGTTTTAGTGACCAGAGTACCCATGGAAGATAATTTGGTAGACCCCTTGACAATAGGCCTATCTCATTATAATTATGTGTAACAAGGGAGAGATATTTGACTAAAGGTTGTTGGAATTTGACTCTAGTGGAAGTGGGAATCTCTTGGAGTTCGTTCCCCAGAACCAACTTCTATGTACTTCATCATAAAAATGTATTCATTCTTTTGAATGTTAATAAACTATTTATCACACCATATTTTATCTTCTATGTGAAATAGTATGTGAAAATGTCCTATGAGCTGATGTCTCACTAAAAGTTAATTACAGTTCCCCACTATGATTAGAACCCGAATGTTCTATGAAAGTATTATTTAATATATGTTTTATATCCAGATGATATCATTTTTGGGAAAAAAATTATATAGGCTATCGTGGGTGGAGACTCATAGGACTTTAATGTAGATTCTCATGGTTTACTCCCTTAATAATATCTTTTATGTTATTATGAGAATGGGGCCTTCTTGTATGAAATCATCATTTATATGTGTCATTGGATGTTCATATATTCATAAGTGTTTATTAGTCCTAAGACATTAATATTATTAGTAATGAATATTATGAGTCACATACTTTGATGTATTGATAAAAACATTGATGAAAAATGTTCACATCAAGGTATGATATGTTGGGTGTTTCATGAGTAATATTGTTTTAATGAATAATATGAGAAAGTATTTACCAATTATATTCATTAAAATAATTTAATATCTAAGATTATTTTATGGATATTATATAGACTGAATAAATCCCTCGCTATGGTGTTCTATAGGCATGTTCTATTTTGGAAAAGTCAAAGAAAGAGATATCAAGAATATAGGTTGATTACACTAGCATTCAACCTGCTCGATTAGAGATATTATGATAAAGTGATAATATTACATAGTATGCATCAATATGATGTAAAATGTCATTGGGACATTAAATTCATTCCTTATTGGTTCTATAGAATGTTTTTAGATGCAATCCTTGTACTTTAGGTAGGTTTTCCTAATGAGACTAAGAAATAGGCCTAGAGGGTCACACCCTAAGTGTATCCAGAATCTCAGGTAAATAATATATTATTTTTTTATAGGTTAAAAAATATTATTCTCACATATGGTTTAAAAATTATTTATGTATGATTGATCAAATTTATTCCATCACTAGTTATTTAAGAGAATATATTTTGAGAAGAAAATTTAATAAATATTTATCTTCTATTTAGTGAATATAATATTTAATTATTTATTGGGAAATAATGGAGTGATGTTTAGATAATAAATAAATAGACATTATTCAAGGATTGCTAAATTCTATGGATGAATGGAAGACTGAGTTTAATGGTCTAGGGAGAAATATTAAACATTTAATATTATTTAATTAAATAATATTTAACTATAATTATCTTGTTAAGTTCATGTCATGAATTAATAATATTACTATTATTATTTAAAAAGGGTTTCTTCTATGATTAAATAAACAATTATGCTAATTGTGAAATTATTTTATTTTATACCTAGAATTATAAATTCCCAATAATGTTATTTTCCTCATTATCAAATTCAGTTTCACATAATGAATCTTAGAGAATCCTTTCAAGATGGAGAGATCCCTTCTCTAAGAACTCTCCCAATAACGATGAGCAGTCCTCCTCCACTTGATCAATGAGAATACATTGGAAGTGATTATCGATGAAATAAAAGCAGATAACCCTAGTGCAAGGATCTTTCAGGCTAGCACTGGGAGACTCCTTCGATGAAGTATGAAGATTCCTAAAACACATGTGGATCACTAATAGTGTAAATCTAAACTTGGTTTCTACAATGAAATGATGGTGCACTGCAGATCTGTCAACATATTCATCAAGGTGGAATAAATTCCTTCTCGGTAGTTATTTATCTAATTAAATTAATTATATATAATATGTTTTGATTTCATGTCTCTATTAGTTCTGTTGTTATTATCCATTGTCTATTTCATTGATTCAATTATGTGGATCATGAAATTCATGATTTTATAGTTCTCATATTGATCATATATTATGGAAAAAAGAAAAATCGGGAACCGCCCCTTTCACACTTCCACTGCACCCAGAACCTACAGTCCACAACTACATGTTCTATATTATTTGGTGTTAGCTTTTAAGAGGATGAGTCTCATGCAACATAGTGAAATAATATCTATCATCCTCATCAGCTTCATCTACCAAATAGTTATTATTGAATTTTATTTCCTCAGACTCATCCCCATCTCATCTAGATGAATTCAGAGGATAACATGTAACCCTAGTGGAGTAATTCATTTCAAAAATTCAATTACAGTGTTCCTTCAAATCATGATGAATATATTTTAAATATCCAAATGTTGGGTTCCCCTTATTTGAAAGGCCCATTTTTTTGTTTATTTTGTTTAATATAAATATTATCGAATCAAATAGGATGGATAGGAAAATAAAATGGATGGATGCCAATCATATGACAAAAGAGTATTATTATAGGGGTGAAAGAGTTTATCAGGATTACAAAATACCATGCATATGACCCTTCTCAAATTCATTGTTCATGTTTACATTTTAGTTATTAATGACTAATTAGTCTAGAGGAGTTGTAAGAATATTTGGTCTATCATGAAATAGATCAATGTTATAGTTTTTGGAATAAACATGGGGAAAAAGTGAATGTAGCTAGTGACTAGGATAACACTACATTTTATAGATCATTTGATATGATCACATATGTGGATAATGTAGAAGATTTTACCATGGATTTTATTACTTTTATGCATGAGGATGATGATATTATTATGTAAATTAAAATAACACTTAAAAATGAACTTCATTGTTGTCCAAAATTGTTTAAGAATCTAAAGAGTTGAGAAAAGATGCAATTTTATGTTGGTTTCACTAAATATACAACATTGTCAGACATAATTAAGCAATATATTTTAAAAGATTTTAATGTATGGAGTACCAATAGTTTTACTGAACAACCTATTATCTTGAATGATATGCTCTTTTAATATAAGGATCTCCATAGCTGAACATATGATGATGAATGAATTCTTTTTTTGATGGGTATGATCTCTAAAAGAATACATGCATGTCCAAATTATTGCATACTATTTCACAAGGACCAAAAATCACTTAAATAATGGCCAAATTGTGGTGATTTTCGATACAAGAAAGATGAATTAGTTTATAATAAAGTTGTGTGGTAATTTACAATCATTCAAAGGTTTAGAGGCCTATATGGAAGTGAGGAGACTGCAAAGAAATTAATGTGGCATGCATATAAAATAAATAAATATGGGAAAATTAAACACCAATTAGATCATCCTCAATTCAATAGAAATGACCATGAATATCCTAAATTTGGAAATGAGCTAAGAAATCTACATCATCCATTATCTAAAAATGGAGTGAATCCTTTTGGTTTTCAATGAATCACTCATAGTTCATCACTGATTATGTTGGTAAGTTATAACAGACCATTGTGGTTATGCATGAAATAAAAATACACTATTTTATCTTTGATTATATCAAGACCAAAAGAATTGGGTAATTATATTGATATTTATTTGGATACATTTATTGGATATTTGAAATTATTATGGGATTTAGGTGTTACATTGAATGATGCTTACAAAAATAAAGATTTCATGATGAGATCCATGTAGTCAAAGATGATAAATGACATTCTTGTTTAAGAAATTTTTTCAGAATAAAACATTAAAGGAACTCAAGAGAGTCCCAATTTCGAACAAGACACAAAATCAATTAGGGTGAAACATTCATCGAAGACTGTGTTTCTTGGACATCACAACTTTCTACCCGAAAGACATAAGTACCAATCTTTGACGACATCATTTGATGAATGTTTAGAAGAACAAACAACACCATATTAACTAAGAGCTGAAAACCTATTTGGGAATGTAATATATATGGGCACTAATTTTGGTAAATCTTTTTCAAAAAACCATACAAAAACTAATTGTAAAAAAGAGATCATTTTTTTTGAATTACCAAAATGGATTTGTCTATACGTCATACATTTTCTTGATGTTATGTATGTTGAAAAAAATTTATGTGATTTTTTCACTAGCACATTAATAAATGAACATAAAAATAAAATAAAATAATTAAGGATAGGCTGGACATTATTAACAAGGGAATATCAAAAGATTTGGTGCCAATGAAGGGTGAAAATTAGCTTTTATTCCTCCAACTTCTTACACTCCTTCCAAGAAGGATATATATTTTTTTGAACTAATTAAATGATGTAAAGGTTATAAAGGTTTATTAGTCAAATATAAATAATATCATTCCAATGAATTCTTTAAATTTAAATGGTTTAAAATAATATAACAGTCATGTTTTGATGCAAGAACTAATTCTTGTATCTTTACATTTCATTTTACCCAAGAATTTCTATTGTACATCAACCAAGAACTATTTATTTTTACAATATACCTGAAGAAAAGTTATAGACCCTATGAAATTTATAACTATGTAAAATAAAATGATGTCATTTTATAAGAATTGGAAATATCCATCCTAACAGCATTCGTTGATATGATGGTTCAATTAATCATTCACCTTCTGAGAGATATTGGACTGTGTGGTCATGTACATTATAAATTGATGTAACCCATTGAATGATATATGATTATTTTGAAAGGATATTTAAAAAATTTAAGTCAGATAGAGGGTTTAATTAAAGATAGATATATTGTTTGGGATGATATTGAATTCTGTACCAACTACCCATCTAGTGTGGAATGTATTGGGAAACTAAAATCTACTCACATTGAGTAGCATGTGGGTAAAAGAATTTCTAGAATAGATATTGTTGCAATCAATATTATAGATCATCATTGGTCTCACCTTTACATTCCTCATAATAATATAGAGATTTACTCATATCTTAAAAACTTTAATTAAATTCTTATGGATTTGAATACATCAAGGGATGAAAAAGGATTTCAAATATTGATAATCAATAACCTATATATTGGTTTTGAGACTAGAATTTTTAGGAGTCAGATGAAAATCTAGATTCACATTCAGAATGACCATGATGACTAGCTAGAGGACCACATGTGTATGAATTATCTTACAATGGTTTCGTAATTAATGGTTATAAGTTCTATATTAATGAACATGATGAAGACAGTACCATGAAAAAAGTGTAGATACACTTGTTAATGAAGAGAAGCATGTTTCTGGTTCCAAGGATAGAAATCTATTTAAAGTGAATATGTCATATTTTGGAATCATTAAAAAAATATGGGAGTTGTATTGTACAACATTTGAAGTGTAGATTTTTCAATGAAAGTTGATTGATGACAAGAGTGTCTTTAAAATAGATGAATTGGGATTCATGAATGTGGCTTTTTGTTTGGAAGGGTAAAAAGATGAACCACTTATAATGGTATAATATGAAATAAATTATTTTATGTTCTATATCTCACAAATTTAATGTGGTCAATTGTTTTGTTATTGACCAAAAAACTAAAGGGTTAGATGAAAATTCAAATGAGGATGACCCTTTCAATGGGATGTCACATTCATTTCACAACAGTCCCAATGTGTATGGGGTTATGTATGTTAGAGAAGACCCAAATGAAGGTATTTAGATACTCGATAGAGGGAAAAAATCTTTTCAACCATTAAAAAAAGAGAGTTCAATAAGCATGTTATTTTTTTAATACACATTGAGTTTACTCAAGTTATTTTTTGTTTTCTACTGCATTTATGTAATCTAAATTAAATGTTAAACCAATTATATAGATAATTACTTTTTCACATGTTGATTCTCCGAATCCATTGGAACAATAGGTTTATCAACCTTTTGTGGTTCTAAGTTCATAGGAATGAGGACCTTCTCTGCATGTCAATGCTACCAATCAATAGGAACAATATATTGATGGTGTTGAACATAAGGAAATGTTAGATGTTGAAGAAATGATGCTGTAAAAAAAATAGGATTATTATTATGTTATAGGGTTAGAAATAATCATTAAGGTTAAAAGTAAAGGCATTAAATTCATGTTTGGATGGAATGCATCTGATCGACCTATTAACCCAAAAAAGGAAATGTTCAGTAGTTACATTTAGATTATCACTTGGAATCATGTGCCATTTAATGTATATCATGGAACCATGTTGTGCCCATGCCAAGGATTATAATTTGGGAACAGATTACGATAAAATTATGATATCCTTTCTTTATTTTACTAAAAAATATTATAATATAATATTGAATTACTCTTTATAATCCCTTTCAAAGTTCATTAATATTAGCTAAATCCCACAAGAAATATGTATTAATTATTTATAGAAGGATTCATAGATTCATTCAGAAAATTCTAAGGGAATTTCATCTTAAATATGATGAAGGGAAAATAAAAAGGCACCCGCCACATATGTGTTTACACCTAATAAGACAATACGTGTGGGAGGCATTTGTTGGCCATTATGAGGAGATATATTTTCAGGTACATTATGGCCGATAATACATTATTTGAAAAAATGTGTATTCATCACTTTGATTGAGAATTTTTTATTTATGAGATAGTAACTAAGTGATGAAAATATGGAACGTGTAGAAAACCAATGTACCCCTACCATAAATCACGAATGGGGTACACTTCACTTGAAAAAAAATTGGTTCATATTTTAAATCTACTGTAATAGTTTTATGTGAAATGAAGCAACACCATAATTATGTTAAAATATTTATATACAAATTGATAAATCAAAATCTAAAACCACTTATATCCCACATCTTTTGCTATGAAGGAGAAACATGTAAATAAATAAGGGATACTAATAGATGAAAACACACAATAGTGTGGGAAACATGTGTATGTATTTAATAATAAAAAATTATTTTTATTTAAATAACCATTACATACCAACAATTACATATGTTCCTACATTTTCTATCCAACTTATACATAAGAATCATCAACAACTGTACCAGATGAAAACCTACTATCATTGGACCTCAAGCTTCTGAAATAGTACGGTTGCGCCATTGGTGTGGGTTTTAGTATGACAACCCAAACATATTTTGGGAAAATAAAATAACTAGAGGATAAAGATATTGAACTGGAAGAGATGAACAAAATAGTAGGTTACATTGAAGAAATATATCATTACCATTTTGTGTTGCCAGAAAATGTTATGTATGTGAAACAAAGTGAATAATGAACTCAAGAAAAACCATTATGTGAAGATCCGTCCCCCTACCTGCACTATATTTGAGGTAAGACATTCCCCTCAAAGAGACTTCTCAGATGAGCTAATCAATATAAAAATAATTGTTTCTTTGAATTATGAATTAGGTAGGAATTGATACATTTCCTATATTGATATTATAGAGGGTGATAATTTTTGTGATTTATATCCACCAACACCATCACATCACCTTATAGTGAGGGCTACCATGTTCTATATCTAATAATACAATCTACACAATAGAAAACTTCCAACAAGTCATGTCATAGTGGCGATTAGCATAGCTCATGAGATGAGAACTGAGCTAAATATTTGACTTGATTATGTAGATATTCATATAGTTGACCAAGCTATTAAAACATTTGTAACATGGCCATCATATCTTATAAAAAACATATCAATAAAGATTTATTCAATTTGAAATTATTTTTCACGATAAAAAAATAATAATTAATAAAAAATGTCACACCTAGTGAATTTTTTTACAAATGGAAAAAGAGAAGGGGTGGAACAAATGATCGAATCAAAATAATATAAAGGATCAAACAACTGATCAAAAATATCATCAGAAATAACCTTTAACATGCCCATTCAATTTCTAAATTTACTATAATTAAAGGTTCATGTAGATACATTTCTTATAGTTAAAGTAATTCCATAGATTATTTTCAAGAAAACATTTTTGGATAGTAAAGTAAAGACTACAATTCTCTTGAAAATGTAAATTAAATACTCAAGTATTAATTACTAGGAGTTTCAATTGTACATGTATACATGAGGTGAATTTTCTTGAACAGTTTTTATAATAGCTGATATATTTTTTTATTATGGATAAATACATTTCATATTTTTTTCAGGTGTATATATGAACACCAATTTAAGGGATTACCCCATGAACATAATTTTGGACTAATTAGTCCTCAGATCACATCAACAGACCAAAATGAAATAAAATCAACAATTATGAATGTAATGGTGGAAAAACTATCCCAATAATTTGAATGAAAACCTATGGATGATAGAATCTTCTTAATACCAATGATTTAGGGGTAAAACTATAAAATTTAGTCATATTAAATATATTTTAATTTCATTTATTAAATATTACTTTTCTGTGTTTTTAGGAAACATTATATGCTTTGTGGTAAATTTATAAACTGCATAGATTTATTCTTGGATTCACTGGATGGATACCCAACAAAACTACCACACATGATGACATTTTTTAATTTATAATACACTAAATCCAATATTTTATAACTAATCATCACATTATATATTTTATAATATGATTTGATGAGAAAATTTTTATGATATGGGGTGTTTAAATATCACAATAATCAAGGCATGAAGATAGTCCATGTGCACAAGGCACCTGAAAAGTTCTACAAGTGGAAAAGTATCAGGGTATATATAATAATATTTCACTATCCAAACACATATCAAAATAAATTATTTATTTTTTCTATGTTTAATAATTGTCTGAAACAAACAAATGGAAAGAATTATGGTTACTATGTTTCTAAATTTATGAGAGATATAATATTCCATCAACAAACTAGCAACCCCGAAGAGGTGTTATCAAAGATAATTACTATTTCATTAAAAATACTTATTAATAATCTGTGTATTCATATGTTTACTGTATTACTATGAATATTGAAATTTATCTTATTGAAATGATTAAATAGATTTGTTTAGAAACGAATGGGAAACATAACTAATGGCATAATTAAACATATATCATGAATATGTGACTTACATATATGTAATGGATTTTTTAGTATTTATTTTGTATTAATATATTTTTAGTATTACTCACATTATAATATTTTTTATTATATAGGTTGATTCTTTTGTTTACATTAGGGTGGTTTTTTTTATTCTCATGCTTATTAGAGAATGGAATTCGAGGCTGTAATTGGGATAATGACTACAAGGAAACAGGTGAATAAAGTAAATAACTATCATAGAAAGGACAATTCCTAATGCTTATTTAATTACTTTCACATCATTTTATCTACTATATTTAAGTTTATATCATTATAAATTATATATAATACTCATTTATTTTTTTCAAAGATCTTTTGGGAAGTTATATTCTTTTCCACTATCTAGAACAAGCCACAAAAGAGATAACAAGTTCTTTTCAACAAAAGTTTCCATGATTTTTGATGCCTTTTGAAATTCAAACAATTCATATTTAGATGAATATATTAGCATAAAAACTTTTCTTTTTCTTGAAAACCATTAGAGTATAGGATGGTTTTTTAGATAAGAACATCGACTCAGTATGTAGTGTAGATAGTTCAACAAGAAAAGTCAATGGAAAGCATGGTAACATTGGTAGTTCATATTGATTTCAGACATTAGGATGAGGATCTATATGTCATTTTGGACACTTATGAATCAACCACACTCAATCTAACACACGGTGTGACTAGTATGACTCAAGGTGTGTCTTTTTATTTATAATTAAAATTAGTTTTAGTAAAAAAGAAAACATGCATACACAAATCCGAGAAAATGCATTTATATTGTTTTTAATCTTTAGTACTATGATTAATAGCTCATTTGTGACATGTAGAAATCAACCAAACCATAATCCAATGCACTATTTAATTGATATGACTCAAAGTGTGTATTTTTATATAAAATTGACATTAATTTCATTAGAACGAAAAAGTGACATACTCAAAATCAATCAAACACATTTCGATTGATTTGGTAATTTGGTATAATGATCCATACATTGTTTTTCATTTGTAATAATGAACCACTCCTCTATACTATGCACGATATGACTGATATGACTCAAAGTGTGTCTTTTTATTTAAAAATGAAATTAGTTTTAGAAAAAACAACATGTCACCTACTAAAAAACTGAGAAAAAAATCAGATTGTTTAGATGATTTATGAAAATGATTCAGGTGACATTTGTGATGTATAAAAATAAAACACACCGCAATTTGATGCATGGTGTGACTGGTACAAATCAATCTGTGTCATTTTATTTAAAATTTAATTTAATTTTTGTAAAAAGAAAAAGTGGCATACTGAAAACAAATAAAACACATTCAGATTGTTTTTTTACTTTAGTAAAATGATCCATTAGTTATTTATGATGAGTAGTAATCAACTTCACCTCAATATATCACATGGTATGATCGATAAGACTCAAAGCATATGTTATCAATTTAAATTTTCATTTTATTTTAAAACAAATTTCACTCTCTAAAACCATCCAAACACACTCAATGTTTCTTCACAATTTAAGAAAATGATTAGTAATATAGTTGAGATGTGTAGGAAGTAGTCTCATGTCAAACCAATACATGATGTGAATGATATAACTCAAACTGAGTGTTTCCAGTTTAAAATGACATTTTACTAAAAAGAACTTGTGAAATAATAAATAACAAGAAAACACATTTTTATTGTTTTGATTATCTAGTGAAATGATTCATAATTCCTTTATGACATGCATGAATCAACCACTCCTCAATTGGACACACATTGTGGTCAGTACAACTCTACATGTTTCTTTTTTATTTAAAATTGACATTAATCTTAGTTTATAGAACAATTAATATATTGGAATCCAAGAAAATGAATTTTTATTCTTTTAGTATATTTTTTAAAATAATCCATAAGTCATTTGTGATGTGTAGAAATCAAATGAACATCAATATCATGAATGGTGTGACCGTTTTGACTCAAAATTTTTTGTTAGTTGTTTAAAATTTACATTTTAGTTCAAAACACTTCATCACTAAAAACCATGAAAACATGCTCTTATTACCTTTATAATTTAGTAAAATTATTCATAAGTCAGTTGTGATGTGTAGGATGTATCCTCACATCAATTCGACACATGATGTAATCGATATGACTCAAAATTCATGTTTCCAATTTTAATATGATATTTTAATAAAAAAACTCAAGTGACATACTCAAAAAAATGAAAACACATTAATATTATCCTACTAATTTAGTAAAATGATCCATATGTCATTTTTATGTATAGGAATATTACACACAACAATATTATACATGGCGTTACTGGTACAACTCCAAGTGTATCTATTTATTTAAAATTAACATGAATTTTAGTAAATAGAACAATTTGCATTAAAAAAACTAATAAAACACATTTATAATGTTTTGATAATTTAGGAAAATGATAGAAAACTCATTTTTGATCAATAGGAATCAACATCACCTCAATATGATGCATGGCTTTACTGGTATAACTGAAATTGTGTCTTTTTATTTAAAATTGAAATTTATTTTAGTGATAAGAAAAATTGACATACTAAAAACCAAGAAACATATTTTTATTATATTTATAATTTATTATAAGGATCCATAATTCATTTATGTTGTGTTGGAATCAACCACACCTCAATATAATGCACGATGTGAAAGTAATGATTCAAAATGTCAGTTATCAGTTTAAAATTGACATTTTAAGTCAAAATGTCTCACTCACTAAAAACCAAGAAAACATGGATTTATTGACTTTATAATTTAAGACAATGATTCATAATTCATTTTTTTGAATTGTACACTACCACAAATCTAGGCAAGGAAGGCTCCTGCCTTTATCAGCACTAACGAAAAAGCACTGATAAAGGGGTAGGCCTATATCAGTGCTAAAAAACGCACTGATAAATGTACCCTTTATCAGCGCTAAAATACGTGATGATAAAGGTGTACTCTTTTTCAGTGATTTTTTTAGCACTGATAAAGGGTACATTTATCAGCGCTATCCCTTTATCAGTGCTTTTTTTAGTGCTGATAAAGGATACATTTGTCAGTTCTTTTCTTAGCGCTGATAATATTTATTGTACATTAAATAAAAAACACATGTTATAACTAAATATAAATATATATAATTAAATAATTATAAGATTAATAATAAATATATTTATTAGATTTATTAGTTTTATTAATTCATTATATTTATTATATTTATTAATTCATTATATTTAATATATATTTATTATATATTTATATATTTAATGTATTTTTTTATTTAAAAATATATAAAACTTTTTAATATATATTTATAATTAAAATTATTTAATATATATGTGTTTTCCAATGAATTGGGGTCAATGAATATATCATTCATGCGTATATATATGTGCATGAATAATGTTCATTTATAGATTATAAATACATATCACGTTGATGTGTTATTGATTTATAATTCATTATGTTACCCATATAATATATAAGTTCTAAAAAATGTACACTTATAATTAATATTAAATTATATTTAAATAATAAATATATATTTTATTATATTTTAAATGATATATATATAAATATACCTTTCAAATAATTTTATAAGTATAAATAATGATATATTTATTTAGAGTTATAATAATTAATAAATATATATATTTATCATAAATATCATTTTAAATAATTATATAATAATATAAATAAATTATTCAATTTATACATTTATCAGCGCTTTTCTGAGCGCTGATAAAGTGTGTCTTTATCAGCACTACAAAAGCACTGATAAAGAGTTTCTTTATCAGTGCTAAAATGAAAAGCGCTGATAAAGTCACTCCTTATCAGTGCTAAAAAAGAGCTGATAATATCAATCATTTATCAGCGCTAAAAAAGAGCTCATAAAGGGGGTCTTTATCAGCAACTTCCATTTTAGAGCTGATAAAGATCTCCTTTATCATCACTTTTTACTAGCGCTGATAAATGTCCAGATGGGATTTATAAAATTCACCGGGTCCTCCTCCTCCACCCCGCACCCTATCAATATTTCACAGCAGCCCTACCCTACAACGCTACCTCCTCTCCGCCGCTGCCCCCTCTCCGCCGCAGCCGCCGCCTCCTTTTCCTCCTCCTCTGCCGCGGCCGCCCCTTCCTCCTCCTCCTCCGGCGCCTACCTCTCTTCCTCCTCCTCTGCCGCGGCTCCTCCTCCTCCTCCTCCTCCACTGTGGCTCCTCCTCCTCCTCCTCCTCCATAGGCGCCTCCTCCTCCTCCTCCTGCTCCTGCTCCATCTACTCCGCTGCCTCCGCTACCTCCGAGCTCCCTCAACTGCCTCCACGCTGCCTCTGCGCTGCCTCCATGCTACCACCGCTCTGCCTCCGCTCTGCCTCTGCGCTACCTCCGTGCTGCCTCTGCTGCCTCCGTTGCGTCCACTGTCGAAGCCTCCTCTTCCTCCGCCACTGGGCCCTCCCCCTTAAGGTGAGTAAAATTGAATTTTCATGAATTAATTATGTTTTCATTTATTGTCAATATTGAGATTAATTATGATTTGGTATGATTCTTGTGTGTGATGCTTGTGTGTGTGACAATTCATCAGGATTTGGGGTGTAAACCATATGACGGTTACCTTTATAGAATCCAGAATGCGCAATGTAATTAGATTCCTTGGATAGAACAAATGTGAGGAAATATTTATAGAATCTTATATAGGATGACATACTATGTGGTAAAATGTTTTTAATGGATCATGTCATTACAAGGTGTTGTATTTGGTATGTTATTAACCATTCATAACCTTGGATTAAGGGGTTTATTTATAATTTATATTTGGATTTGATTACTACAACCTAAAATAACATATCTAGGCGTTTGGTTGGTTAATGATAAAAGATAGTTCTGCCTCATGGGTTTTGTTAATGGATGAGTAAAAGTATATGGTTCAAGAAATAGAGGATCCATTTAGAGGTAAATCCTATAATCCAAAATTCATAGGAATTAATTGAATGACATATATAGGTTGGTTGAGGGTCCATTGGGATATTTAAGTGCCCTTGATTGTTTGGGGTAATTATTGAGTTTTGTGGTTTGAAGAAGCCCCTCAATAAGTGAATTGAAATGGGTGATATGCAATTTGATCTTAGTAAATTCATGATCATAGTATAATTTTTATTACACTAAGTGTAGGAGTATTCCCACCAACCATTATACAATTTGGTATGATGAGTATATGGAGTAAAAATTGGAAACATATTATTACTACCTTCAAAATGAAATTAAGTCATGGGTTGTAGATGTATTTTACCTATATATTTATTGAAAACATTATCATATACGAGTTAGCAGATCATTAAAGGTGAGAAAATATGATTTTTTTTTGTTTTATGTGGATAACAAGTGTCCCAGAACAAGAAGGATGTGATTACACTTTTATGGGAGTGTTCCAAATGATGATGTTCACTCTACTGTAAGATATCACACCATAGTGGGGCAGGTGTAACTATGAAGGGTTTTAGATGTAGGAGAGACATATTTTAATATGGAACATTTAACTATAATGTATGTCTCTAAGAGAATATTAAGAGATAATTTCATTGGGATACCTAGCCCATGAAAATAAATGTTGCACTTGGTTTGGGGTCCAATGGTATCATTATGTAATGAAAAGGCTCACACTATAATGCTGTTATTTCATAATATAGTATATTTTTCATTATTAATTGGTGTATCATTGTTTAAGGGGATGTTTCAGACCATTCCACAACTATAAGGGTCACACCATGAATGGTCTTCTATAGTTAGTGGTAAATATGAGCAGACTTGAATCGCATTTCATGATATGTTATGTTTGGCCATAAACGTGGTTAAGGATCTTTGGGATTTAGTTTCTAATTCATTTGGAATTAGGATTAATTCCCTATGGAAAAAATTCACATAAATGAACATTTAATCTCTATAAATATAGTGTTACATGACTCAAATCAATGATTTGGTTTCAATGAAGAATCCTTTAGTTACCCAACCATTCAATCCATGAATTGTTCCAATGATGGTTTAGTTAACATTTGAGGAGAATAATAGGGGTGAACACATAATCCAAATTCTATAGGCAGTTGTGGTTGATGTAGGGGAAATCAATGAACATATAGATTTAGATCATTATATCGTGTACATGGGACTATATGGTTATATCCATACTCTGTTCATTATTCTTATTTATAATAAACCAAGAACAAGATTCAGGACATCATGAAAACTAAGGATAAGAACATTAATAACAAAAGTTTGTGAACCATGTAATTATCCCTTGATCCATGTGAGTTATTTCTTTGAATTACTATCATCATTTTACCATCACTATCAAGATCTTTTTCACTAATCAGTATTCGGAAATGTGTTTCGATTATGAGTTTTTCGTAACCATTGATTCACCCCCACCTTTATGTAGTTTTCTTCTCTCAACTAGTTTTTTCTCTTGTAAGCGTGGGTAACTATCCTTCCTAGTTGTAGTTGGGTGGTTGGAATTATGATGTGTTCACTATTATGAATTCTTCATGATTTTTTTTGTGAAATGGTCATAGGGTATAATGGCTATAATAAAAGTGATAGTATTTAGAATGTGTAATTTGAATTGTTGTATTGAGAGCGAATAAGGTAAAGCTTATGGGATATGAGATTATAAAATAGATGATGGATATGGGTGGACATCCACAAGTAAAAACCCAACAGATTTTCTAGGGAAGAATGTGGAATTCATTCCCATTAATGTGTTGAGATTTCTGACCATTTCAGTTTAACTAGTTTGTTTGTTTGTTTTATAGTGGAGATGGAAATGGATTAGTAAGTGCTCGGTTGTGTTTTATATATGAAGGTATATTTCAGGAGTGAGTATATTATAGTGTATGTGTCTAAAAACAATAAAAGGAAGATTACAAAATTCTAGTGGAGATCTAGGAAAGGTTTTGTGTTTGTCTTATATGTGTGATGTTTTTTCATCAGGCCATGATAATACAACATGATTATAAGGTGACATTTCTCTATTTAAGTGGGTTCATATTCTAGGGGATTCTCATGATCCATATTCCCCTTATATGCACACTACAGTCATGGATTATACCAATGGTGACCATGGTATTGGTATATTAGGGGTATAGACTTGATTCATAGTGACAATGATATTGGTATGTTTGGGTCACAAACTAGATCCATGGTTCCCAATGTTGTGGTATGTTAGGAGACAAGAAAGGATCCATGGTGATTGAGATGTCTGGATTTTAGGTGTTTAGATAAGATCCATGGTCCTAAATTTATGGGTTTCTAGATTCCTAATTAGGATCCATGGTTCATGTGTATTAGTTTCTTATCAGCCCATATGAGATGCATAGCTCCCAATGTTTGGTTATGTTAGGGTTTCAGAAAATATCTGTGATGTATGTGGTATGGTTTTATTAGGAGATAACATCTTTTTTGGATCCCATGGTTTAATTTATTGATTCTCACTGAATATAGTGTTATTTTTTTTGTTTAATTAGTTACCATACAACAATCATACTTCTTTTCTTTCATAATGTTTGTTGTTTATTAATTTTCATTCAGACAGATAAACCTAGTTTATTATGATTTATATTAGGTTCCCCAATATTGGTGTCCTACTAATATTTTATCATTCAACCTAAACAAGATCATTAGTGTATGTATGGACCTTATATAAGATTAATGATTCATACCACATATTATAAGTCATCATACAAGAGTAGGTTGATGGTATTATGTATAAAATGAATAGGTGGGACTTGGATACCCTATGCTAAGTCATCCAAACTATTACGAGGACCCTCACTTATATCATATCTCCCCTTGGAGATCACTTAATCCAATTATAAAGAGGAAATCCTCTATGTCACACTTCACCAATACCCATATGGAATATCATACTCATCACACACACCATGACTCTTATATATACTTAAGAGGGTGTTCCCCATCATACGTGATATATAAAACTATATTATCCATCTTCTTTAGGCCTAAGACTCTAATACCTACTCAAATAGCCTTAGAAAACCTAACTAGGCTATACTCATCCTCAACCAAGACTATTAATGAGCTCACCCCCACCATTTTTAAAGTATCTAGCTTTTTATCTAATTTATACTCATATTCCTTCTCCCCTAACCTATATACTCATACTTTGGATTTAAAATAAGATGAATATAAATAAAGAGTGGATGAATTCCAATCAGTTGATAAAAGAGTATGAAGAAGGCATGGAAGAGTTTATCAAGTTTGTAAAATATCATGCATATGACCCTTCTCTAATCCTTTGTCCATGTTTATGATGTTGTTATTCAAAAAAAATTAGTCCAGAGGAGTTGGAAGAACACTTGATTTTTCACGGAATAGATCATAGTTATACATGCTGGAATAAACATGAGGAAACAACTAATGCAGGTAGTGGTTGTGATAACACTACATTTTATGGATCATCTGATATGATTACAAGTTTGAACAATAAAGATGACCGTATGGAGGATGTGATTACAGACACCATTTTATGCTGTTGCACTTAATATACAACACTGTCAGCTGTACTGAAGCTATATAATTTGAAAGAATACAATGAGTGGAGTGACGCCAGTTTTACGGAACTACTTTATCTCTTGAATGACATGCTCCCAGAAGAAAATGAGCTCCTGAGCCGAACATACGATGGAAACCGAATGCTACGCTCGATGGGTATGATCTTTTAATGAATACACGTCTGCTAGAATGATTGTATACTATTTCTCAAGGACCACAAATCACTAAAAGAATTTGGTGCTTCTTGATACAAGAAAGATGAATACAGTCCTACTAAATTTGTATGGTTCATTCCAATCATTCCAAGGTTTAGGCGCCCATATGGAATTGAGAAGACTACAGGAAAATTGACATGGCATGCAAATACAAGAATTAAAGATGCGATACTACGTCACCCAACAGACTCTCCTTAGTAGAAGAGAATTGATCATGAGTATCCTAAATTTGGAAATGAGTCGAGAAACCTTCGTCTTGCATTATCTACATATTGAGTAAATCATTTTGGTTTTCAAATCAAAAGCCATAGTACATGGCTGGTTATTTTGGTAAATTTTCACTTACCACTGTGGTTATGCATGAAACAAAAACACATCATGTTATCTATGCTTATATCAGGACCAAAAAAACTAGATAATGATATTGATGTTTATTTAGCTCCATTGATCAAGGATTTGAAATTATTATGGGATTACGGTGTTACTTTGTATGATTCTTACAAAAAGAACGATTTCACTTTGAGAGACATGTTGTACAAGACGATAAATGACTTCCCTGCTTATGGAAATTTTTTAGGATATCACATTAAAGGAACTCAAGGGTGTCTTGTTTGTGAATAAGGTACACAATCAATTAGGTTGAAACATTCATCGAAAACCATGTTTCTAGGACATCACATATTTCTACCCCAATGAAAAAAGTACCAATCTTGGATGACATCATTTGAAGGAAGTTCATAAGAATGTAACACCGTCTCCACTAACAGGCGATCAATTGTTTGAGAAAGTTAATAATGTGGAAACTACTTTTGGTAAATCGGGTTAAAAAACCTTACTAAAATTGGTTGGAAAAAGATATCATTTTTTTGAATTTCCATACTGGAATTATCTGTATGTCATACATTTTCTTGGTGTTATCCATGTAGAAAAAAATATATTTGATAGTGTCATCGGCACGTTGCTAAATACACCTAGTAAAACAAAATATGGAATTAAGGCAAGGTTGGACATGGTTGAGATGAGAATATGAGAAGAGTTGGAACCAGTGATGGGTGAAAAACAAACATTTCTTCCTCCTTCTACTTACACTCTTTAGAGGTAGGAGAGATATCAGTTTTTCAACTTCTTGAATTACGTAATGGTGCCAGAGAGGTATTTTTCAAATAGTAGGAACCTCGTATTGATGAGCAGTTTGAAGTTAAAAAGTCTGAAATCACATGGATTCCATGTTTTGATGAAAGATCTCATTCCTATTGATTTATGTTTCATTTTCCCAAGAATGTCCACCATACATTAATGAAATGGTGTTTCTTCTTCAAAGCTATATGCAGCAAAGTTAAAGACCCAACGAAATTGCCAACTATGGAATGGGAAATTTCCGTCATATTATGTGAATTAGAAATGTAATTTCTACCTTTATTTTTTGATATGATGGTTCATTTGATGGTCCACATGGTGAGATAAATTCAACTATGGGGTCCTGTACATTACAGATGGATGTACCCCATTGAACTGTATATGAAGATTTTGAAAGGGTACGTCAAAAATCGAAGTCGGTCCGAGGGTTGTATTGCAGAGCATTATATTGTTGAGGAAGATGTTGAATTCTATACTGAATACCTATCTCGTGTGGAAAGCATTGGCCTACTAAAATCTCGTCACACTGGGTAGCTTGAGGGTGAAGGAATTTCTAGTAGACAGGTTGTCACAATCAATATTACAGATCAGGAGCAGGACCACCTTTAGGTTTTGCATAATAATTTCGAAATTTACCCATATGTTGAAACACAAAAAAGAAATTCTTAGGCATTTGAATCCATCTAGGGATGAAAAATGGATATCAGATACACATAATCGACAGTTTATAGGATGGTTTCGGGACCATATTTTAAAGAAGTCAGATGAAAATCCAGAGTCAATTTCAGACCGACTTCGATGGCTAGCCGGAGGACCAAGTGTGTATGTATTATCTTACAATGCTTATATAGTTAATGATTATACATTTTATACCAATGAATATTATGAAGATAGTACCATGTAGAATAGTGGGGTTACACTTGTGGCTGAAGCGATGCATGTTTCCGGTGCTAAGGACAGAAATCCAATTTATGCGAATATTTAATACTTTGGAATCATCAAACAAATATGGGAGTTGGATTATATGGAATTCCAAATTCCTATTTTTTAATGCAAGTGGTTTAATAACAATAGTGATGATAAAATAAATGAATTAGGATTCATGAAAGTTGATTTCAATAAGGAAAGGGAGAAAGATGAACTGTTTATAATGGCATCACAGACAGTGCAAGTATATTATGTTCCAGATCCCGCAAACCAAAACTGGTCAATTGTTCTATTATCGACCAAAAAAACTGAAGGGTCAGATGAAAATTCAATGGATAATGACCCTTTCATTGGGACTTCGCAATCATTTCATAGTGGTACCAATGTAGACGACATTTTTTATGTTAGAGGAGACAACAATGAAGGGATATGGATAATCGATAGAGGGGTCAAATCCCTTAAGCCTTTAAAAAAAGAGAGAGTTCAATAATCAGGATATTTTTTATTGTAAAATAGATTGTGTTACATTATGTTATTATCATTTCACTACTGCATTTATGTGATCTAAATTAAATGTTAAACTACTTCTGCCGATAATGACTTCTCTAGCTGCTGATGCACCCAATCTCGAGACACAACAGGTTTCTCAACCTTGTTGCAGCTGGTCCCACTACTGAGGTACAACAGGTCTCTAAACTTGTTGCTGCTGGTCCCACTACTGAGGTACAACTGGTTTATCAACCTTTTGTTGCTGGTCCTAGTGACGATGCTTTCACTTCAGAAGAACATAATGATGATGCAGAAACTAAGGAAATGCGTTCGGATTATTTTGATACTTTAGGATAACACGTTCAAATTGTTTTGATACATTAGGACAACTATCCATGAGTCATTTGTGATGTGTACGAATCGACCACACCTCAATCCGACAAACGGTGTTACCGGTAAATCTTTTCATTAGATAATGAATCAGCATTTATTAAATGATATAAATCATCCAAAAACATATTGATTTTAGATTATTCCCTTTCATTGTTATCAGAATGAAAACATTTGAGTTTATCATTTCCATATTTTAGTTTCACATTTCCATATTAAGTATTCCTTCATATTAATGTTTTATTTTTTTATTATTGTATTACTAACATAATATTTGTTTTATTATATAGGTGAATTTTATTCCTTGAGTTCGGATTCTTTGTTCAGCAACAAATACCGTGGATGGCAATTTTTGAGAGCAGATCACAGATATCAAAGAATGAAACATTAATGTTTATAACTGTTGTTGGATAATTGTAATTGTAACTATGTAAAACATTGTTTGAAATGTATATAACAATGTGTTTTTTGTATTCATTATGTTAAGTAAATTTATAGATCATTTTTTGTCAAAATATTGTGTGTGGGTGTTATTTTGTGCATGTGTGCAGGTGCTATTTTGTGCAGGCGTACTGGTTTGTGCAGGTGTGCAGGTGCTGGTTTTGTAGGTGCAGGGGAAGGTGACTTTATCCGTGTTGTTTTGTGTGCTGATAAAGGACACCTTTAACAATGCTAAAAGATCACTGATAAAGGGACCTATTATCAGTGCTCACGATACGCTGATAAAGGCACCCCATTATCACCGCTAGAAAAGTGCTATTAATGCCGGCATAGATAACGGGGGGGGGGGGGAGTCCCGTTTATCAGCGCTCTGAAAAGCGCTGATAAAGGGGACCTTTATCAGTGCTAAAAAAAATTCTAATAAAGGACCCACTTTATGAGCGCTATTTTTAGCGCTGATAAAGGCCGCCTTTATCAGCGCTTTTTAGAGCGCTCATAAAGGGGACCCCCCTTATCTATGCTGGCATTATCAACACTTTTCTAGCGCTGTTAATGCCGGTTTTTAGCGCTAATGAAAGGCCAAGTTGTAGTAGTGGTAGGAATTAATATCACTATAAACTAGCACACGATGTGACCATTATAACTTAATGTGTGTGTTTCTATTTTCGAAAGACATTTTATTAAAAAAACACTAGTGACATGCTAAAAACCAAGAAAACACATTCATATTGTTTTGATACAATATTAAAATGATCCATAATTCATTTATGGTGTTTAAGATTAATATTCCCCTCAATATGATGCACGGTTTGACTAGTATAATTCCATGTGTGTCTATTTATTAAAATCAACATTAATTTTATTAAAATGAACAAGTGACATACTGAAAATCAATAAAATTAAATTAGACTGTTTTGATACATTATAAAAATGATAAATAAGTCCTTTGTGACATGTAGGAATCAACCACATCTCAAGATGATGCAAAATGTGACGAATATAACTCCAGCTATGTCATTTAATTTAAATTACACATTAATTTCAGTAAAAAGAACAAGTGATATACTGAAAACCAGGAAAATATTTTTAGATTATATTGGTATCTTCTCAAAATAATCTATAAGTCATATTTGATGTGTAGGAATCAACTAAACCTCAATATGATTCACAATGTGACTGATATTACTCCAACTGTGTCTTTTTATTTAAAATTAATATTAATTTTAGTAAAAATAACAAGTGACATACTGAAAATTGGGAGAACAAATTTATAAGGTTTTGATACTTTATGAAAACAATCCATGAGTCACTTTTGATGTGTAGAAATAAAAATCACCTCAATATAACACATTGTGTGACATGTGTGACTAAAAGTTTATATTACCAGTTTAAAATTGACATTTTGGTTCATAATATGTTTTACTAACTGCATACCAAGAAAATGTGCTCTGATTATCTTGATAATTTAGGATAGTGATTCATAAGTCACTTATGACGTGTACGAATCTCCTTCACATCAAACTGACACATGATGTGACAGGAATGATAAAAAATTTCCTTTTATCAGTTTGAAATGTCATTTTAGTAAAAAATAGAAGTGACATTCTTAAAATTGAGAAAAAAAATTCACTACTACAACTTGTCCTTTTATCACCGCTAAAAACTAGCACTAACAGCGCTTGAAAATCATTGTTAATGCTGACGTAGATTAAGGGGGGTCACCTTTATCAGTGCTCCGAAAAGGGCTGATAAAGGTGACCTTTATCAGCACTAAAAGGAGTGCTGATAAAGGGGGTCCTTTATCAGTGTTTTTCAGAGCACTGAAAAATGGGACCCCCTTTATCTATACTGGCATTAACAACGCTTTTCTAGTGCTGATATAGGGGCGACTTTATCAGCGCTACCTTGAGCACTGATAATAGGTCCCTTTATCAGCGCTCTTTTAGCGCTGTTAAAGGAGTCCTTTATCAGTGCTCAAAAAGCGCTGATAAAGGCACCTTCCCCTGCACCTTCAGAACCAAGACCTACACACCTGCACACCTGCACAAACCAGCACACCTACACAAAATAGCACCTGCACACCTACACAAAATAGCTCCCGTACAAAATATTTTGACAAGAAATGCTATAAACATTTACTTAACATCATGAATACAAAAAAACACACTTATATATACATTTCAAACAATGTTTTACATGGTTATGATTACAATTATCCAACAACAGTTATAAACATTAATGTTTTATCCTTTGATATCTGTGATCCCCTCTCAAAAATTTCCATCAACGGTATTTATTGCAGAACAAGGCATCCGAACTGAAGGAAAAAATTCACCTATATATGAAAACAAATATTATGTTAGTAATACAATAATGAAAGAAAATTAAAACATTAATATGAAAGAATACATTAACATGGAAATTTGAAACTAAAATATGGAAATGATAAACTCAAATGTTTTCATTTTGATAACAATGAAAGAGAATAATGCTAAATAAATTTGTTTTTGGATGATTTATCTCATTTAATTAATACTGATTATTTTTCTAATGAAAAGCTTTACAAGTCACATCGTGTGTCGGATTGAGGTGCAGTCGATTCGTACACGTCACAAATGACTCATTGATCGTTGTCCTAAAATATCAAAACAATACGAACGCGTAGTACTAAAGTAAAAAAATAATCTGAACTCATTTACTCAGTTTCTGCCATCATCGTTATGTTCCTCTGAAGTGCTAGCATCGGCATTGGGACTATCAACAACAGGTTGAGAAACCTGTTGTACCTCAGAAGTGGGATTAGTAGCAACAGGTTGAAAGACCTGTTGTACCTCAGTAGTAGGACTAGCCAACGAGCCCGTACCTGAGTGGTAAGGGCTCTTGCTTGGCATCCATGAGACCCGGGTTCAAAAACGAGTGGAGGAAAATTTCTAGATTACTATAGTAGTAATGTAGCAGTACTGTAGTAGTTACTATTCGGTACTGTAACAGCCGGAACTATTCACCCGATTTGGGCCTTCAGGCCACCGGTTTGGGCCTATGGGTCTCCAGGGCCATCGGGTCATCAAAGGCCTTCGGGCCATAGGTCCTTTGGGTCACGTAGACCATGGAGTATCCCAGTTCACACAGAACAGACCCCAAAAGAGGATCAGAGCAGCAGGAGTAGCAGCCACTAGATGTAGAGCTAACCGGATTGGAATAATGAGAGGGTATGGAAGCCGCCATCGGGACCAGGAACCGTGCAGCTTTTTATGCGGCAATGCTATCAAATCAGCAATGCAAGGTGGGATCTATGGTGATCAATTATGCAAAGATGCTGGGGAGGAGCAGTTCTAGTTGGCTGGGCCTACGGGCCATGTATGGGCATGGTATGCCTCTAGGCCTTCTGGTCATGTATTGTGGGTCATGTCGGGCCTTGTGCCTTGGGCCTATGGGTCATGTACGGGTTCCCCTTCAACCCTTAAAAGGAGTATTATCTATAATAAAAATAAAAATAAGGCCTTCGGGCCATTCAATGGAGTAGTGGGACCAGCTGCAACAGGTTGAGAAACCTGTTGTGTCTCGGGATTGGGTGCATCAGTAGGTGCAGAAATCCTTATCTACAGAAGTGGTTTAACATTTAATTTAGATCACATAAAAGCATCAGTGAACCGATAATAATTCATGTAACACAATCCATTTTATAATAAAAAATAACCTAATTATTTAACTCTCTTTTTTTAAAGGCTGAAGGGATTTGACCCCTCTATCGACTATCTATATCCCTTCATTCTGGTCTCCTCTAACATACAAAATGTCATCTACATTGGGACCACTGCGAACTGATTGTGAAGTCCAAATGAAAGGGTCATTCTCCATTTAATTTTCATCTGACCCTTCAGTTGTTTTGGTCGATAAATGAACAATTGTCCAGTTTTGGTTTGTGGGATCTAGAACATAAAATACTGGGACTACCTGTGATGCCATTATAAATGGTTCTCCTTTCTCCCATTCCTTACTAAAATCAACATTCATGAATCCCAATTCATCTATTATAAATATACTCCTACTTTTAACCCACTTGAATTGAAAATTCGGAACTTGCAATTTTATATAATCTAACTCCCAAATTAGTTTGATAATGACAAAGTATTACATATTCGCATAAACTAGATTTCTGTCCTTAACACCGGAAACATGCATCGCTTCAGCCACAAGTGTAACCCCACTATTCTGCATTGTATTGTCTTCATCATGTTCATTAGTATAAAATGTATAACCATTAACTACATAAGAATTGTAAGATAATACAAACACACTTGGTCCTCCTGCTAGCAATCTAAGTCCGTTTGAAATTGACTCTTTATTTTCATATGACTTCTTAATAATATGGTCCTGAAACCATCCTATAAACTGTAGATTATGTGTATCTGATATCCTCTTTTTAGACCTAGATGGTTTCAAATGCATAATAATTTCTTTGTGGGTTTCAACATATGGGTCAAATTCGAAATTGTTATGAAAAACATAAAGGTGGGCCTACTCCCGATCTGTAATATTGATTGTGACAACCTATCTTCCAGAAATTCCTTCACCCTCAAGCTGCCCAGTGTGACGAGATTTTGGTAGGCCAATGCTTTCCTCACCAGAATGGTATTCCATATAGAATTCAACGGATTCCTCAACAATATATCGCTCCGCAATACAACCCTCTAGCCGACTTTGATTTTTGACATAACCTTTCAAAATCTTCATATACTGTTCAATGGGGTACATCCATCTGTAATGTACAGGACCACATAGTTGAATTTATCTCACCAAGTGGACCAAAAAATGAACCATCATATAAAAAAATGAAGGCAGGAAGAACATTTCTAATTCAAATAATTTGATGGAAATTTCACTTTCCATAGTTGAAAATTTCACAGGGTCTATAACTTTCCTGCATATAGATTTGAAGAAGAAACACAGTTTCATTAATGTATGGAAGACATTCTTGGAAAAAATGCAATGTAAAGTAATAGGAATGAGATCTTGAATCAAAACATGGAAGTCATGTGATTTCAGACCTTTTAACTTCAAATCGCTCATTGACACGAGGTTCTTGATATTTGACGAATACCCCTTTGGAACCTTTATGTCATTCAAGAAGTTGCAAAACTGATATCTATTCTTCCTTGAAAAAGTGTAAGCAACAGGAGGATGAAATGATAGTTTTTCACCCTTTATTGGTGCCAACTCTTCTCGTATTCTCATATCAACCATGTCCAACCTAGCCTTAATTCCATCATTCATTTTTCCAAGTGTATTTAGCAATGTGTCGATGACACTATCAAATACATTTTTCTCTACATGAATAACATCCCTAAAATGTCTGACATACAGATAATTCCAGCATGGTAATTCAAAAAAATTGATCTCTTTTTCCAATAGATTTTAGTAAGGTTTTTTGAAGCCGATTTACCAAATTTAGTGTCCAAATTTTTTACTTTCGCAAACAATTGATTGCCTGTTAGTGGAGACGGTGTTGTACATTCTTCTGAACTTCCATCGAATGATGTCGTCCATGATAGGTACTTATGTCATCGGGGTAGAAATATACGATGTCCTGGAAACACGGTTTTCGATGAATTTTTCAACCTAATTGATTGTGTACCTTGTTCTCAAACGGGACACCCTTGAGTTCCTTTAATGCTATATCCTAAAAAATTTCCATAAGCAGGGAAGTCATTTATCAACCCATACAACATGGCTCTCAAAGTGAAATATTCCTTTTTTAAGCATCATACAATGTAAAACCTAAATCCCACAATAATTTCAAATCTTCGATAAATGGAGCTAAATAAACATCAATATCATTACCTGGTTGTTTTGGTCCTGATATAAGCATAGATAACATGATGTATTTTTGTTTCATGCATAACCACAGTGGTAAGTTATAATTTACCAACATAACCAGCCATTTATTGTGACTGTTTCATTGAAAACCAAAAGGATTCACTCCATCTATAGATAACACAAGACGAAGGTTTCTCAACTCGTTTTCAAATTCGGGATACTCATGATCAATTATCTTCAACTGAGAAGAGTCTGGTGAGTGACGTAGTACCCATCATCAATTCTTGTATTTTCATGCCATGTAAATTTTCATGCAGTCTCCTCACATCTATATAGGCGCCTAAACCTTGGAATGATTGGAATGTACCATACAACTTTATTAGGACTGGATTCATCTTTCTTATATCGAGAAGCACCACACTTTTGGAATTCTTTAATTGATTTTTGGTCCTTGCGAAATAGTATACAGTCATTCGGGCAGGCATGTATTCATTCAGAGATCATACCCATCGAGCGTAGCATTCTTTTGGCATCATATGTTTGGCTTGGGAGCTCATTATCTTCTGGGATCATGTCTTTCAGGAGAGAAAGTAGTTCCATAAAACTGGCGTCACTCCACCCATTGTCTGCTTTCAAATTATACAGCTTCAGTATGGCTAAAAGTGCTGTATATTTAGTGCAACCATCATATGATGGCAACTTTTAACAACTTTTTAACTTCTCAAACAATTTTGGGCAATCACGAAGTTTATCTTATACCGTCCTTGTCATTTCCTCCAAACGATCTTCATCATCATTCACATCTGTAATCACATCCTCTATACGGTCATCTTCATTGTTCATACTTGTAATCATATCAGATGATCTATAAAACGTAGTGTTATCACAGCCACTACCTACATTCGTTGTTTCCCTGGGTTTATTCCAACATGTATAACTCTGATCTATTCCGTGATAGATCAAGTGTTCTTCCAACTCCTCTGGACTAATTTTTTTGAATAATAATAGCGTAAACATAGACAAAGGATTTAATAAGGGTCATATGCATGATCTTTTGGAAACATGATAAACTCTTTCACGCCTTCTTCATACTCTTTTGTCAACTGATTGGAATTCATCCATTCTTTATTTATATTCATCCTATTTGAAATCCAAAGGATGACTATATAGGTTAGGGTAGAAGGAATACGAGTATAATTTAGATAAAAAACTAGATACTTCAAAAATAGTGGGGGGTGTGCTCATTAATAATCTTGGTTGAGGATGAGTATAGCCGAGTTAGGTTTTCTAAGTTGATTTGAGTCGGTATTAGAGTCTTAGTCCTAAAGAAGATGGATAATATAGTTTTATATATCACGTATGATGGGGAACACCCTATTAAGGATATATAAGAGTCATGGTGTGTGTGATGAGTAGGTTATTCCATATTGGGATTGGTGAAGTGTGACATAGATGATTTCCTCCTTATAATTGCAATTAAGAGATCTCCAAGGGGAGATATGATATAATTGAGGGTCATGGTAATAGTCTGGATGACTTAGCATAGGGTATCCAAGGCCCAACTAGGAATTATATACATAATACCATCAACATAGTCATCTATGATCACTTAGAATATGTGGTAGGAATCATTAATCTTATATAAGGTCCATACATACACTAATAATCTTATGTAGGTTGAATGATAAAATATTAGTTGAACACTAATAATGGGGAACAAAATATAAATTATAATATAATAGATTTATCTATATGAATGCAATTAAATAAAAAACACACATTATGAAAGAAATAAAGTAAGATTTTTGTATGTTAACTAATAAAACAAAAAAATAAATAACAATATATTCAGTGAGAATCAATACTTAAACCATGGGTTCCAAAAAACAATATTATCTCCTAATAAAACCATACCCCATACATCACAGATATTTTCTGAAACCCAAACATACCCAAACCTTGGGAACTATGCATCTCATATGGGCTGATAAGAAACTGATACACATAACCCATGGATCATATTTAGGAATCTAAAAACCATTACCTTGAGGACCATATATCTTATCTCGACACCTAAAATCCAGATACCTCAGTAACCATGGATCCTTTCTTGTCTCCTAACATACCACAACATTGGGAACCATGGATCTAGTTTTTGACCCAAACATACCAATATCATTGTCACAATGAGTCATGTTTGTACCCATAATATACCAATACAATGGTCACCATTGGTATAATCCATGATCGTAGTGTTCATATAAGGGGAACATGGATCATGATTATCCCCTAGAATATGAACCCACTTAAATAGAGAAAATTCACCTTATTAGTATGTTGTATTATCCTGGCCTGATGAAAAACCATCACACATATAAGACGTACACAAACCCTTTCCAAGATCTCCACTAGAATTTTGTAATCTTCCTTTTATTGTTTTTAGACCCATACACTATAATATAGTCAATCCTAAAATATATCTTTATATATAAAACCCAACCGAGCACTTACTAATCCATATATTACATCTCCACTATAAAACAAACAATCAAACTAGTTAAACTAAAATGGTCAGAAATCTCATTAAATTAATGGGAATGAATTCCACATTCTTCCCTAGAAAATCTATTGGGTTTTTACTTGTGGATGTCCACTAATATACATAATCTATTTTATAGACTCATATTCCATAAGCTTTATGGGATTTTCTCCCAATAAAACAATTCAAATCCCCCCATCAAAATACTATCACTTTTATTATGGCCATTATACCCTATGACCACTTCACAAACAAATCATGAAGAATTCATAACGGTGAACTCATCATAATTCAAACCACCCAAATACTACTATGAAGGATAGTTACCCACGCATACAAGCAAAAAAACTAGGTGAGAGTAGAAAAATACTTAAAGATGGGGGTGAATCAATGGTTATGAAAAACGTATAATCTAAACACATTTTTGAATACTAATTACTGAAAAGAGGACCTTGACAGTGATGGTAAAATGATGATAGTAATTCAATGAAATAACTCACCTGGATCAAGGGATAATTACATGGTTCACAAAATCTTGTTATTAATTTTCTTATACTTAATTTTCATGATATACTGAATCTTTTTCATGGTTTATTATCAAAAAGAATAATCAACAGAGTAAGGATATAACCATATAGTCCCATGTACATGATATAATAGTCTAAATATATAAGTTCATCGATTTCCCCTTCTTCAACCACAAGTGCCTATAGAATTTGGATTATGTGTGCACCCCTATTATTCTCCTCAAATGTTAACTAATCCATCATTGGAACAATACATGGATTGAATGGTTGGGTAACTGAAGGATTCTTCATTGAAACCAAATCATTGATTCGGGTCATGTAACACTATATTTATAGAGATTAAATGTTCTTTTATGTGAATTATTTCCATATGGAATGAATCCTAATTCCAAATGACATAGAAAATAAATCCCAAAGATCCTTCACCACCTTTATGGCCTAACATAACATATCATGAAATGCGATTTATGTTTGCTCATATTTCCCACTAACTATAGAATGCCATTCATGGCGTGACCCTTATAGTTGTGGAATGGTCTAAAACGTCCCTTTAAACAATGATACACCAATTAATTATGAACAATATATTATATTATGAGATAATAGTATTATAGAATGAGCCTTTTCATTACATACTGATACCATTGGACCCCCAAACGAGTGCAACATTTATTTTCATGAGCTAGGTATCCCAATGAAATCATCTCTTCATATTCCCTTAGAGACATCCATTATAGTTAAATGTTTCATATTAAAATATGTCTCTCCAACATCTCAAACCCTTTATAGTTACACCAGCCCCACTATGGTGTGATATCATACACTAGAGTGAACATCGTCATTTGGAACACTCCCATAAAAGTGTAATCACGTCCTCCTTGTTCTGGGACACTTGTTATACACTTGAAACATAAATTTTTCATATTTTCTCACCTTTAATGATCCCATAACTCATATATGATAATGTTTTCATTAAATATATATGTAAAATACATCTAAAACCCATGACTAAATTTCCTCTTGAAGCTAGTAATTATATGTTTCCAATTTTTACTCCATCTACTCACCATAACAAATCGTAGAATGGTTGGTGGGAATACTCTTACTCTTAGTGTAATAAAAATTCTACTATGATCATGAATTTACTAAGATAAAATTGCATATCACCCTTTTCAATTCACTTATTGAGGGGATTATTCAAACCACAAAACTCATTAATTACCCCAAACCATCAATGGAACTTAAATATCCCAATGGACCCTCAACCGAACAATATAAGTCATTCACTTAAGTCCTATCTCTTTTGGCTCATAGGATGTACCTATAAAAGGATCTTCTATCTCTTGAACCATATACTTTTACTCATCCATTAATAAAACCCATGAGGCAGAACTATCTTTTATCATTAACCAACCAAACACCTAGATATGTTATTTTAGGTTGTAGTAATCATATCCATATATAAAATATAAATACACCCCTTACTCCAAGGTTATAAATGGTTAAAAACATACCAACTGCAACACCATGTAATGACATGATCCATTAAAAACATTATACCACATTGTATGTCATCCTATAGAGGATTCCATAAATATTTCCTCACATCTGTTCTATCCAAGGAATCTAATTACACTGCACCTTCAGGATTCTATAAAGGTAATGGTCATATGGTTTACACACAATATCCTGATGAATTTTCACACACACAAGAATCACACACAAGAATCATTCCAAATCATAATTAATATCAATATTGACAATAAATGTAAACATAATAAATTCATGAAAATTAATATTTAGTCATCCTAAGGAGGATGACCCGGTGGTGGAGGAAAAGGAGGCATCGACAACAGAGGCAGCAGAGGTAGTGGAGGCAGTGTGGAGGCAGCGCAGAGGAAATGCAGAGGCAGCTCAGAGGCATCAGAGGCAGCAGAGACAGCTCGAAGGCAGTGGAGGCAGCGGAGGCAGTGGATTAGATGGAGGATGAGGAGGAGGAGGAGGATGATGATGAGGAGGAGGATGAGGAGGAGGAGGAGGTGTTGGAGGAGGAGGAGGAGGCAGTGATAGAGGAGGAGGAGGAGGAGGAGGAGCCGCGACAGAGGAGGAGGAAGTGGGGTAGGCACTGGAGGAGGAGGAGGAGGCGACGACCACGGTGAACGGGGCGGAGAAGGAGGCAGCAGCCGCGACAGAGAGGAGGTAGCGGCGGAGAGGAGGCAGCGGTGCATGGTAGGGCTTCCATGAAAGATTGACAGGGTGCGGGAAGGAGGAGGAGGACCCAATGAATTTTATAAATCCCACATGGACCTTTATCAGTGCTAGTAGAAAGTGTTGATAAAGGGGGTCTTTATCTACACTAAAATGAAAAGGGCAGATAAAGACCCCATTTATCATCATTTTTTAGAACTGATAAAGGTCGGACTTTAACAGTGCTTTTTAGTGATGATAAAGGGTGACTTTATCAGCGATTTTCATTTTAGTGCTGATAAAGACACTCTTTATCAGCGCTTTTGTAGCACTGATAAAGACACACTTTATCAGCACTAATAAAAGCGTTGATAAATGTATAAATTTAATAAATTTTTTATATTATTATATATTTATTTAAAATGATATTTATGATAAATATATACATTTATTAATTATTATAAGTCTAAATAAATATATATTTATTTATACTTATAAAATTATTTGAAAGTTATATATATATATATAATTGAAAATATGATAAAATATATATTTATTATTTAAAAATAATTTAATTTTTATTATAAGTGTACATTTTTTAGAACATATATTTTACATGGGTAACATAATGAATTATAAATCAACAACACATCAATGTGATATGTAATTATAATCTATAAATGAACATTATTCATGGACATATATATACGCATGTATGAAATATTCATTGACCCCAATTCATTGGAAAACACACATATATTCAATAATTTTAATTATACATATATATTAAAAAGTATTATATATTTATAAATAAAACAAATACATTAAATATAAACCAATTTATTAAATATATTTATTAAATATATTGAATTAATAAATCTAATAAATATAATGAATTATTAAATCTTATAAATCTAATAAATATATTTTTTAATAATCTTATAATTATTTAATTGTATATATATATATATATAGTTATAACATGTGTTTTTTATTTAATGTATAAAATAAATATTATCAGTGCTTTTGTTAGCACTGAAAAAGGCCTACCCCTTTATCATCGCTTTTCCGTCAGTGTTGATAAAGGCAAGAGCCTGCCTTCACCAGGTTTTTGGTAGTGATTGAGATTATTTTGATATTTTATGACACTTATCCATAAGTAATTTGTGACACGTTGGAATCATCTGCACTTTAATTTGACACATGGTGTGACTGATATAACTCAAAGTCTATCTTTATTTAAAATTTTGAATAATTTTAGTAAAAAGAAAAAGTGACATACTCTAAACCAAGAAAACACATTCAAATTGTTTTGATACTTTAGGAAAACAATTAATAACTCATATATGACATGTAGGAATCAACCACGCCGCAATATAAAGCATGTTCTGACTAGTTTAACTCCAATTTTTTATTTTAATTTAAAATATACATTTTATTAATCAATAATTTCATATAAATTATTAATTTATTACATTACAATATTGTTAATAAAAGATTTATTATTTTATATATGTGGATTATTTTTCTTGGCTTGAGGTGATTTTTTCAGAAACAAATACCATGGGAACAATTTTTTTAGAGGGATTGCTGGTGCCAAATATGATGTGAAATTAATGTTTTTAATTGTTTTTGGAGTGTGATTATAAATGTAATTATACAAAACACTATCTGACATGTATATAATTGTTTTTTTTGCATTCATGATGTTAAATTTATTTCCATTAAATTATATATTTTTTATATATGATACAGGTATTTTTTGTAGTGTGCTCTATTCAAAACATCACACTACAACAAGTTGGGCCTTTATCAATGCTAATGAAAGCACTGATACAGGAGATCCTTTATCCGTGGTAAACTATTACAAAAAAAAGGCAACCCCCTCCCCCTCTAATGGAACTGAGGACAAAAAGGTCCTTTTCAATGATGTTAAAGGCCTTTTTCACACTGTCAAAATGGAATATATTTAGTATTGTACAACTCAAATTATTTGAAGTGCTAACCTCTTTAGGATAAATCAGAAAGGGATTGAGGACACCAACACCTTTGATATAGATGGATAACATGACAATGTCATTGAATCCCACAACACCTTTCACCTTTTACCAAAAAAGGCATTATCATATCTAATGACTTTCACCTAATACAAAGTGAAAGACATTGGGGGCATCAATGTCCTCCACTCACACCACTATAAAACCCCCCTCACCAAAAAACATCCCTCTCTCAAAGTCTCATACATTTGGATATCTCTCTCTAATTTTTTCTAATATTTTTACACTCATCCCTGTGACTCTCTTGGTAGTCTTGAATGAGTGAAAAATTATGAACCATCATTTCCATGTATTTTACATAATTTATTTTTATGTTATATATTTATTTAGTTGTCTATTTTTCAGTTTATTTTAATTATTTTATTTTTTAATTATTTAGTTAATTACACGTAATTTTTAAATAATAGTTCTCATTAGTGGGTAATTAAATATTGTTTTGTGATTAATTTTTCACAATTAATTAATAAGTAGTCATAGTTAGAAATAGAATAAGTATTATGAATTGATTATTATTTAACATCATTTATTAGTTTATAATATGTAGTATGGAATAATTATTGACTAATTGATAATAAAGTAGCCAATTATTATTAATTAATTAATAATTAAATAATTAAATAATTAAATAATAAATAAATAAGTAATTTACTAATAATTAATTTGTAATAAATATAAAATTATTAACAAATAATAAACTAATGATTATCCAATAATTATTTAATAATTAACAACTAATTCACTCCTAAATAACTATGAACTAATATTGATTAACTAATGAATAAATATTAATACACTAATAATGAAATAATTATTAACTAATGATTGACATATGATTAACCAGAAATTAAATAATCATTAACTAATAATTTACTACTTATTAGCTAATGATTAAATATTAATTAAATAATGATTAACTAATAATTAACCAATAATTAACTAGTAATTAACTAATTATTGAATAGTATAATAATAATAATTAACTAAAAATACAATACATATTAATTATTAATTTTTTACTTATAATATATTAGTTAATATTCATTAACTAATGATTAAATGTCAATTAATAAATTATTAACTAATAAATAACCAATAATTTAATATTAATTAACTTTTAACTATCTATTAATTAACTACTACCTAACTATTAATGAACTAATGATTATATATAATTTAATTTATGATTAAATATCAATTAATGACAGATTAATAACAAATTAAATAATGATTAACATAAGTTCAACTAACACGTAATGAAAAATTTACTAACAATTAAATATTAACTAACTATTAATTAACTAATTAATAAATCATAATTAAATGTTAATTTACAAATTATCACCTAATAATTAACTAATAATTATCTAATCATTAACAAATCATTACCCAATGATTAACCAATCATTAACTAATGATTAACTAATGATAAACCATAGTTACTTAATTATATGTGAACTTTTTATTAAGTATTAGATAACTATAAATTAACTATCATCAAACTATTTATTACTTACAAATTAACTATTAATTAACCATTAATTAATTAATTACTCACTTTATTGATCATATTTATTAAAAAATTACTAACAATTGAGAGGAATTATTTACTAACATCGTTACAATGATATAACTTCACACTTATTCCACTTTCAACCCTACACGATTATTTACTTTAATGAACATTTCATATCAATTAATTAGTTACATAATTATTTGATAGTAATCTAAGAAATGATATCCTATATGGAGGAAAATAAGTAGATACATGCTCTGACACTGATGGACATAGGGGTATTTACCCTAAAAGCATTGTATTGGGTATTAACTGAATCATCACATAGTGCACGAGAATGAGGGATAACTATATACATGGTTCAACCCTCCTAGGGGATTTTATTTGGTTAGCAACATTTTATTTACCCCACCAAAATCGCACTAATTAAAATATTTAGTTACCGTTACTGATATTAAATTTTATACTACAAAACATTAGTGAAAACCTAGGGGATAAATCTAAAGATAACGAAACAATTTAAAAGTTTAGTAACATAAATATTGTATGGGATTTTGTGAAATGACTTCCCAATCTGGATAATATAAGTGAATGTAGGATCTTTCTCATTTGTACATCGGGGTAATAACTTTCAAAAGGGAATATTGTGTATTAACTTGATTATCACATGGTGAATTATAATGAATCTTAATACCTATTTTGAAACTCATAGGTGATATGCTTTAGATAAGCACGTTCTATTTACTCAAACAAACTCTCACTAATTAATATCTTTATATAAAATTAGTAATATTAAAATTTTGACTATATAACATTAGTGAAAATAGTAGATATGTGTCTAAACATAAGAAAACATTGTAATTTTTTTGTAAAATTAAGATCTTGTGGTATTCCATGAAATGAAATCATTGTTTGGATACTATAAGTGGATCATGATCTGACACATATACACCAAATGGTAATAATACTGAAAGGGGTGTATTGGGTTTTAACACAATCATCACTCATTGTATGAAAAATACTCATAACTGTATATCTAGTTTGACACTATCGATGGATATAATTTAGCTAATTACATTCTATTTACAAATAACTGAACTTCTAATTATATCATTTTACTATGAATTAACGTTACACGATTATTCTATGGTCATCCCTACCTTATTATTCCACATAGGGAATATTGTTTACACTACTATATTCATGAGTAGAAACTATTTTTTCTTGTATACAATTATGCCTTCCATTGTCTATTGGTGTGGGAATGTTATTCAAGCAGACCAAGGAGCTTCATACTGATGAAAAGAATTATAAATGGTTATCATAAGTGACTGTGTTACCCTAAGATAACTTTAGGTAATAATTCATAGATGGTTAAATATGAGGCTTTATTATGAGATCCAATCTATTAGTAATGTATATTTTCATTTCTAGGATAGGTTATGACATCATGATTTTCCATTGCCTCACAATACGGGCTGGTTATAAGTACAATCATTATATAACCAATGATGTGATAAATATTTTATGGAATTATATGAAATTTTCTCTACAATACATAAGTATCCTATTGTTTTAAGAAGACATAGGTATACATGAGTCATCGAATAAGGTCCATACCAATAATATGTGATATTTTCATATGATGCGGATAAAAAAAGCAAAATTTCTAACCTAGATATAATGTAAGATCTTTCTTATGATGGGGAATTGTATAATGGTGGAATTTATGAGAAGGAATATGGATAAGTTGAGGAATTATATTCTATTAATTCAATAGTTTTACATCTTCTTCAATACAGTATATATTATCCACCACTATTGACATCTTGGTTGGAAGTTATAAAAAATTTTCTTGAATTTGAATATAATATTATCGTACCAATAATTTAGTTTCATGGATTTATAGATGGTAGATTTAGTTCAATGAAAGAAACATTATATGTGGGAAGTTATTTTCCAAGAAAATATTCCCTATAATATATAAAAAACAACTTCAGATTGAGTGACATTGTAGAAATTTAGTTCCGGAGATAAACCATAAAACATACATCATTGGGTGTGAAAAATATTATGATGACTAAAAATTTATCTTGGGAAAAATTATTGAAATTTATCTTAGAGGCTATGAGATTTATAAGACTGAGTCATCTCATAAATACATGCCACCATACATGGCCCAAGATCATACATAATTGGACGCTAAATTTGTTTCATTTATTATTATTGAGATGATCATGACATGCCAATATGTCCCTATATCTCATGTGAAGGAAAATATAAAACAATAATTTGGTTACAATATTTTTAATGTAAATCTATGGAATGATAAATAGAATGAAATTTTCATGTTTTATAGTAATCGATGTGACTCTTATCAGGTGTGGCCACAATTTATTTCAATACCAAGGATAAATAAACAACTTGTCTTGCACCTCAATATGATAAAATAAGTGTCTCAATATCATCATGTTGATCATTCTAATGTTATATTTCATTGGTAAATTTGGCCATTTATTCCATGTATAAATTCAATTTTTTGAAAATTATTTATATAGATTGAAATAATGTTTCTATATGGAAATTACCCTAGTGTATTGCTAATTTTTCCAACCAACAATGGAAACCATACACCTCTTCGACTTGCATATTCCATAGTGGAGAGGGGAAATCATGAATCTTTGGGATGGGTGTTGGCATGTATTAGAAACCATTTCAGCTTCATTTGGGGTGTATGTCTGATATATGATTTTCATTGGGAAATCAAGGAGGTATTCAATTTAGATCTGTTATGCATATAACCCCAAATTTAAATCATTCATATTTAATTAAACACATTTTTAGTGATGTGTGACATATTTTTCATGATAGACCTATGAATAAAGATATCAAAAAGTCTAGTATATAGTTTGTTTCATTGTTTTGTGTCAACATAATGATAATATTAATTTATATGTTATATGATCATTCTCGTATAGAATATGATCCAAATTAGTGATTTTTCAGCAATTATTTGAATGAATTTATGAGCCTAATCAGGGAGTGTATGACTACATTATTTGGATTCTAAAATAGAAATGGACATTGTCGTATGATGGGGAGAATATGCATAAACACATGACCACAAACATTGTGTAGTGAATCAATGGTGCCTTTAACGGGATTCGAAAGTTAACTTTAATCATCATATTTTAGGAGACATTTTATCAATTTGTAATGTACTCTATCAAAAGGTGAAGAACAATTACTAATGTGATTATTTAAGGGCAGTGGTACAAATCACACTTTTAGTAAGTGATTAACATGAACATAGTTGAATCTTATACTTTTTTTAGTGAAACTATTCTACCATAAAAAAGTGGATACAATGTGATGGGGTTTCATGACCCCATCACAAGTAGAAATAGTTGAGTGTTTGTGATATTATTAGATGTTAGGCATTATGGTTGTTAATAAAATTCCGGCATTATGGTTTCCATACACAAATGTCTTTATAACAAGTGACTTTGTGAACATCTCATGGAAACTATATGTTGATTTGGTGTACAATATTGAAACCATTGTTAACTGTTATAATAAACCATGCATACATATTGTGGATTTTCAATATATAAAATTTTATAAAGATCATCCCACCTTGATAGATTATATCAATAGGTAGTGACCATGAGGAAGACCTATGTTTTGCGAGATTCTGAATGATATAGATTGGCATCAAGAACTTGGCTAATGTTTGAGAAGTATCATATTTACTAGGGAAGGTCATAACAAGAAGTGATGTCCTAAAATTACTATAGTGAGTTCTCATTCTTAGTTATGATGATTTATTTCATGAAAATAATTCAATTTACTGAGTGTCTAAAAATTGGATTAGGTTCCGACATCTGGTTAACCTTTTCGGTGGTTGTATAAAAGTATCAGTGCTGAAAATATATTACATATGATTTGGAAAATAAATTTTCTGTATATAATCAATCAACTCTAATGATTTTTCAATTCAACTTAACATGTTTTTCCAAACTCTTCAAGTGATTATTTAAAATATTCTAATTCTGATTTAAGTGATGATATAAGAAAACATGTGAATTTATTAGAGGTAATCATAAATAATATCAATAGAAAATTATGAAATTGTGTTTTCATGAATAATTCAGATGTAATTATATATATTACACTTTGCGATAAAAAATGATCAATCCATGTTATCAAATTAAAAAGAGAAATGGGTGTTAACAAAACTATTATATCCTACATTGTTCTATCTATAAAAATATATTTTCATTATGCACTTACATAATAGTTATTTCATTTTTTTGTATAGAGATAGAAGATATTACACTATGCACTGAGTAGTATAGAAATGTTTCATGTGACATGATAGCAGGCCATGAAGTTTTGCGGGTTAGGGTTCATATAGTGCACTATTATCTTCGTATTTTTCTTCCTGCTGGTATCATAAAATACCTATGATGTAATGGATTTAATAGTGCCTTTATATTAATATTTACATTTTTTGATCATCACTTTCTTATTTCCCTCACCAAGAGATGGAGATATGAGACACACACATTCCACTTCCTCAAGGGAGAGATGATCATCACCCTATAGGTGGTAGAAATTATGATCGTCCTTCTTATCCAGGGTGATTTAGTTCTAATATCCACTCATGGAGTACATCATTAGATTTTACAATGATTTCTAATCTTTGAAATTATGGGAGATGATACAAATAAATATGGAAGTCCCCTATTTTTGAACTGGATTAAAATGATCTTCGAACATTTACTACTGATGGTGATGAGGACACTATCATGTGTCATTCCCATTCATATATCATGCTTCTAATTGGAGGGATATTGTGAACTTATCACTCCAATATACATGTCTAAATAAAGTATTTAGGGATACATTAAGACATTGATCATCCCAGGATATAGAATTGGGAATATGCGTACTTGGCATATAGTTACAGATCAATATTCACTACATGTGGATCAAATAGTAGTGATCATGGGGTATTTTTCATCTTCATTCAGATGTAGGCTTAATAGAACTTCCCTCCCTTATCCCCTATTGTTTTTGGTCTAGATCATGATATGAATGTGTTGTATGATGCTCTGTGTGGATGATCTTACGGTCAATTTTTTTTGAAGTAGATATGAGATATTTCACTTCATTTATAATTATTTAAGAGTTTTTATTTTGTACGTTAGAGGTGGAGTCTAACAAAAATATTACAAGACATTGAGACACAACTTGGTCTTATAATGTATAATGTTGTACAGTTTACTACTAATAAATGTAAGTATGAATATTCTTATGCTGAATAATTATTTTCATAATATTATAATTTTTTTAAATTAGTAACAACATATTTTAAAAAAATTTGGGTTTTATATCAGATTTCATAGATAATAGGTTATTGTATATTAGACCTTATTCATATATAGTACATTGTTGGTCTTAATGATTCTATAGTTTCAGTGCCTCTTATACATTTTCGTATTATTGAGTTACACTATCCTGATAAGGTTATGCATGAGCTTGGATGTTTTCAACGTATTCTATTGGCAACCAAACATCTGGATACACTTCATTCCCTAAAGCTGAAAAAGAGGCAGAATATGGACTGGAGATGACATAATGCATAGTATATAGAAACTAGGACTGACAAGAATAATTTCATATCTTGGGAATTCATATAATGATATTTCATCTAGAAAAATAGGAAGATAATGGTCCATGGTATAGACTAAAATCTATACTATATCATAAACCATACAATTGAGGGATACATGATTTGGTAGGTTAATAAAATTAAATTAGTTAATTTTTTTTATATTTTTTAGTTCAATTTGAATCTGGCTATAATATGCTCAAATAGAGCATATTATCCATATGGTTATCCTCTATAGGGAAAGATATTTAGTCAGGCAGTGTATCATTACGCAGCGCATGATGTGATTCCATTGTATCATGTTCTCCATGATAGTATATTTGATTATCCACCTCAGAAATAGGAGGTTCCAACTCAGGAACATCCTCTAGTAGCTGAGTGTTTTGATGATCCCTAATCATGGTGACGTATACCATGTTAGGATGTATGTGAGGCCTCACTTGTTCCATAAGAAGAGGTAACACATATAGCAGATGATCCTCAACAATTTTTGATGTGTACCAGCAGTCATGGGATCCATTTATGTTTTTAACATATCCAAAGTTTTTTTAGGTATAGAATAACTCATATTTTATCAAGATTTGTTTCCCATGCCTCCATATTTTATGATCGATCCTTCATAGGGAATATGACTTCCTCATCAAATTTCGAGTCCTTTTAATTCTTCAATGGGAGAAGGATCGATTACACATCTCAAAATCTTGACGAAACCTCTTCCCAATGATTCACAGATAGAGCAACATAAAATTGAGGTTCTAATACCAAGGGAAGATCACCCTATAACTCATCTGACACTACCACATCATAAAGGTCAGTGATCTCGATACGGATATCCCATTCACACACCGAATTATGGGATGAGACCTCATCAAAGTCATTGATGAAAAATAAATGTACTCATAGATTTATATGATTTTTATTGATGAAAATTATTTGATATTATATTGAGTTCTCTATATTATTAATAATGTTCAAATTATTGCACCAAAATTAGTTGACTAATTAAATTTCACAAATATATTTAAAAAATACACATCCATTGTCATGACCCCCTCCCACCAAAGATGCCCCTCCTGAGCTGGAAATTGTGGAAAGAAGATAATGTCCCCTGAGTCCCACCTCCAGTAGGCCCCAGAGTGGCGACTAAAACCAAGGGTATGAGTTTTTCACATATATAGGAGGTATTACCCTTTTTATTTATTTAAGATCGGAAAAATGGAATGAGTAAAACACCAAATGAAAAATTAACAAGTAAATAAACCCAAACCAATCCCACATGCATGTTTAAACAGTTGTGAAACAAGGTACAAGTACAAGAAAGCTCAAAAGTACAATACCAATAGAAACAAGAGTACATCAAACTGCAAGAACCCCAACTGTCCTGACTAGTAGGGTCTCACACGACCATGGAAGTCCTCCTGAAAACCTGAAAGTAAAAGTAGGGTGAGCATACATGTATACTCAGTAGGGAAACCTAAAGCTCTTGTGCACAAGTGGGGGGACATCCTAATGTCCGGTGAAAACAACAGAAGAAACAAAAACCTATCAAGGAATTCTATCCACCCAACCTACCCAACCATGCTCACCAAAACACAAAACAATAGGTAGTAGTATATAAGAAAAAGAGTATTGGGTACCCCAAACCATACCCACTAGTTAGATGCTCTTCCTAACGGAAAATGTCCTAACTCTACCACACTCTTCCCACCCGTACACACCTGGGCCTCTCAACCACATATCCCACCCACACACACCTGGGCCTCTCAACCATATATCCCGCCCGCACACACCTGGGCCTCACAACCACATATCTCGCTCACACACACATGGGCCTCATCCCGAAGATTCTTGGGAAAAAGTAAACCTGCCCGAAGAGTCTTGGGCTAAAAAAAACCCCAACCGAAACCTACCTGAAGAGTCTTAGGTGTAAGTTCGCCTCAAGCCATCATAGCCTATGGAAGAAGGATAAGGAAGGACCTAGTAATTAAGGGGTAAAAACCCTATCCCATGAAATGGGAGTGTTCAGCACTAAGTTCCCATCATGGGTGGGGTGTGACAAAACACAAAGATACATATATATATGTATACCAAACAGACAACCCAACCTATAGCTTCTAAACAGAGAAACTGAGCACGTGCATCGGCACTGCTATGTCGAAGCATGCATACAACAAATAACCCCAACCCCATTTTGGTTTTCATGTTTCAACAGAATTAGTTTATTAGTTCCTTAACTACTGGTAAATTATCCACAACCAACCATATTAATCGTTCATAAAACATATCACTGCCATCCACAAATCAAGTTAGGAAAACACAAGCAACATAAACCAGTCCCTTATTATTAACCAACCAGCCCCACTGATTATTATTCCCATTCCATTACCATGCCCCACCATTCATTAACTCTTCCACTTTTATTTATTATTCACAACCCATAGTTCGTTCACATTTAAACCCATCCCTGCAGCCCCGCTGCCAACCACCAATATAGCATTCACTCTAACCCACAACCAAGCCAACCGTAGCCCCACTGCACACCCGATCCACAAAAACCCACAAAACACCCCCTTCACATAAATAAACCCTAACCAGCACCCACATGTTTATTATTTCAGTTTTTTTCAAACGGGGTGATCACACAAGGGTTCTGGGTATTTAATCAGCTAACTTTATGTGATTAACCAATTCCCACATTCCACAATTTTTCTATCCATAAACGGTCTATAAAGATACGACAGCATTTAATTGCATAAGAAAAGGCCCCCAACGACCGTGATTTTTAGTAGGCATAAGCCTATTCAATTCACAACATAACAACAGGATAAATAAAGATAAACATAATAACTTCCCCATCCCAATTCTTTAATCCAGCTATTATATTTATTAAACTGGTTCAAATGTGTTTCACATAAACAAGAGGGCACCCACACCACATGATGCACAATTTAGAGAGTCGAATGTTAGATCCCTACCTCCATAGGATCTGATCACAACACTCCCCAGGGTCAACTTTAGAAGACGTTCATTGGAATCCGTCGCTTCTATAAAATACTGGAAAAACCTCCTTGGGTGGAAGCTGGGAATGAAAGACCCAGAGAAGACAACAGATCCAAGCTCAGAAGTTCTGCCCCATCATTATGATCCTGTGCCCACTAACAGATCATAAATCGGAGCTTGGACGAAGAAGTTATGGAAGAAAGGAGCTTTGGAGTCTCTCTCGGGAGAGCTCTGCTTGAGTAAATGTGGAGGAGAGGAGTTATTTGAAAAGGAGGAGAGGCCCCATCCTTTTATAGGCGAGAAAAACTAAATTACACGGCGTGTACTTGGTCATTTTACATGGTCGCCACACGGCTTCTAACACGGCCTTCAATGAGGAACACGGTCATTGACTGGTCAACACACGATTTGAGGGTAATGCGTACGCGGGGAGGGACTACACGACGTGTATTATGGACTACACAGTGTGTACTAATTTATTTCACACGACAAGGACACGGCTTCAACACGACACACGATTGTTGACTGGTCAACAGCCGGTTTGAGGGTAACGCGTACATGGGGAGGGAATAAACGTCGTGTAGGATGGGATAAACTTCGTGTACTCATTTATTTCACTTGGAAAGAACACAGCTTCAACACAGGGTGTACTCATTGAGGTGGTAAATGGCGTGTACTCACACTTCACGGCGTGTAGTTACAAAATTCTGAAAAATGGGGGAAAAGTCCATTTTACCCTCCAGAACACTTCATGACCTTATTTTCGACAAAGGAATGGACCGGAGAGGTCCCGACCGTTACATCAGATACCTCTTAAAACATTATCATCCCCAAGAATTCAGAAACAAATCCTGAGGAACCCATCAAGATACCTCTTATGTGTCTCATTATACCAGGAACCCATCTAACAATCGTAATCATATGTGTTAGGAATTCTTTCTTTTATGTCAAGATATTATCCACTTTAGGCGGAACTGACTAGCCTGCACGGGTTTAATCGCATCCTCATTAATGCATCTCGATTAATAATTGGGTCTTCCCACTTCCATACATTAGTATTTTTCAACATGCACTGCCCCCACCACCGTACAACCAACACACTGCCCGAACACGTGGTTTGGGGAAATTACTTCTCCTATGCCGAGATATTATTTTCTTTAGCTGGCACTGACTCACCCGCATGGGTTCAATCGCATCTGAATTAATGTATCTCGATTAAGGATCAGGTTTTTCCATTTCCCCACACATCCAGACATGTTACACACTTCCAGAGAATAAGGAAGCAAAAATTCTCGCAACCACCAAGCCAAGCATTCCATATATCAAAGGTACAGATCATAACATCAAAAATAATCTTAGATGAAAAAATAAAAACACAAGTCAAAACATCTCTGGGTACTGAGCATGCATCTGAGCCTCCCGCTCCCAAGTGCTCTCCTTGAGGCCGCCATGCCTACACAACACACGAACCAAGGTGATGCTTCATCTACAGAGCATCTTCTCTTTACGATCCTCAATTATGACTGGTTTTTCCTTGAAGGTCCCGTCATCTCCCATATCTAACTCTCCCCAGTCGATAATGTGAGAGTCGTTGTGTAAGTACCGATGAAGCTGGGAGACGTGGAAGATGTCATGAACCTTGTCCAACCAAGGTGGCAGGGCTAGCTGATATGCCACCTTGCCGACTCGCCTCTTCACCTCAAAAGGTACAATGAACCTAGGGGAGATCTTAATGCCTTTCTCAAACCTCAGTTTCTCCCATCGAGGGGAAACCTTCAAGAAAACACAATCTCCCACCTCGAACTCCAAGGGCCTCCTCTGACGATCAGTGTAAGACTTCTGTTGGTCCTGAGCCGCTTCCATCCTCTCACGCACAAAGATGGACTTTCTCTGGGGTGATCTGTACTACCTATGGCCCAAGAGAACCTATCTCACCATCCTCTTCCCAAAAAATGGTTGAACAACATGGTCTTCCACACAAAGCCTCAAACGGTTCCATGCCTATAGTAGAGTGGAAGATGTTGTTGTAGGCGAACACTACTAAAGGAAAGTGTCACAACCATGACCCTCCTAAATCCAGAACGCATGCTCGCAGCATGTCCTCCAACTTCTGGATTTTCCGCTCTATCTTCCCATCGGTCTGGGGGTGGAAAGCAGTGCTAAGGCGTAGCTGGGTGCCAAAAGCTTGTTGTAACCCCCTGGAGACTTGTGAGGTAAACCGAGTATCCCTATCTGAGACGATAGTCTACAGAACTCCATGAAAGTGCACCACCTCATCTACGTACCTCTGTGCTAAGGTACTCACTGGGACTGACTCCTCAATTGCTAAGAAGTGAGCGGATTTCGTCAGTCGATCGACCACTACCCAGATAGCTTCATAACCACCCTGAGCTCTTGGTAGTCATGTGACTAAGTCCATTGATATGTCATCCCATTTACACTCGGGTACATCTAAAGGATGCATCAAACCACTGGGAACATAGTGTTCAGCCTTCACTTGCTGACACACTAGGGACTTAGCCACAAACTCCACCACTTCCCATTAAACCCCCGGCCACCAAAACTGTTCACTCAGGCCTCGGTACATTTTTAAAACCCCGGGAAGTACCGCCAAGGACGAGCTATGCAACTCACAGAGAACTCACTCACGCATCGCCTCAGGAACAAACATCCTTCCATGAAAAATAATCCGATGTTGGCTATCCCCTGACCATCCTTCTAGAGAGTTTCCCTGATCGATACGATCACGCATTACTTCTACCTCTGAGTCTCCCCACTGAGACTCTTCCACCTATTTCAACATGGAGGACTGCATCGTCATCTGAAACAAACAGCCTCTAACACCCTCTACCCTTGCATCCAAGTGCAAGGCAGCTAACTCTCCCATCACTCTCTAAGCATCAGAAAATTCCCGAACCACTTCTTTATGTGACTTCCTTCTCAGGGAATCAGCCATAACGTTGCCCTTACCTTCAGTGTTAGAGATCTCAATGTCATAGCCTTGGAGAAAATCGACCCATCTCCACTTCCGTATGTTCAGATCATGGTGGGAGAAGATATAACGTGAGATCTTGTGATCTGAGAAGACCACAAAGCGCTCCCCAAATAGGTAATGTCACCACAATTTCAGTGATAACACTACTGCTGCAAGCTCTAGGTCATGAGTGGAATAGTTATGCTCGTGAGGGCACAACTGCCTAGACCCATAACAGATCACACCCTTATTCTGCATCAGTACGCACCCCAAACCAGGGCCAAAAGCATCACAAAACACCTTGTACAATAACCCTTCCTCTGGAAACCTGAGTACGGGAGCATTGACCAACTTCTCCTTCAGGTAGTCAAAATATTTCTAGCACTGATCACATAAGAAGACCTGGTTCTTCCTAGTCAAAGCCGTCAATGGAGCAGCAACTTGAGAGAAGTCCGAAACGAACCTCCGATAATAACTTTCCAACCCCAGGAAACTACGAACTTCGACCATGCTCTTGGGTACCGCCCAAGAAACAACTGCCTCCACCTTCGACGGTTCCACTGACACTCCATGCTGAGACACTACGTGCCCATGGAAGTGTACTTCTTGTGTCAAGAACTTACACTTCAACAATTTCCCCCTAAAGATGGTGGTGTCGAAGGACTTACAAGACTGCCCTGAGATGATCAATGTTCTCCTCCTCTAATCTTGAGTAGATAAGAATGTCATCGATAAACACAACGACGGACCGGTCCAGAAACTCTCAGAAGACAAGGTTCATAAGTCCCATGAACACAGCTGGTGAATTTGTAACTCCAAATGACATCACTAAAAACCTGAAGTGTCTATAGCTGCACCTGAAATCTATCTTTGATATGTCAATGTCCTTTACCCTCAGCTGATGATATCCAGATCCTAGATCAATCTTAGAAAACCAACATCCTCCCCTTAGCTAGTCGAAGATATCATCTATCCTTGGAAGGGGGTAACTGTTGTTGAATATTACCTGATTCAACCTTCGGTAGTCTATGCATAACCTAAGACCACCAGCTGCCTTCTTTACAAACAAAACCGGAGCACCCCATGGAAACACGCTTGGTCGAACAAAACCCTTCTCCATCAGATCATCAATCTGAATCCGCAACTCCCACAACTCCAAAGGTGAGATCCGACAAGGGGCCATCGAAATGGAATAGGCACCAGGCTGTAAGTCTATCCCTAACTCAACATCATGTTGGGGGGCAGAGTTACAGCCTCCTCGGGAAAAACATTGAAGAACTCCCCAACAACCTCTGGGACATCCATCATCTCTGTATCAGTTGAAAACACTGATAACCTGCCTAACAAGGAAAGGAGAGGCTTCACATGTCGGGTTCCCACCTGCTAGGTCCTCTCGCCAACAAAAGATACATGCTTCCCTTCCACGTCGGAGAACATGACCCTTCTTCGGAAGCCGTCGATAACGACACTAATAGAAAACAACCAGTCGATTCCTAGGATGACATCATAAGGCTTCATCTGTAGCAAACAAAGATCCCCACTAGATCGATGCGGTCCCAATTTCAGCCCACATCCCCAAAAAATGCAAGATATGTTGGTCTGTCCTCCAACTAGTGTACTTAGCACCAGGGGTATGGAAAGTCTCTCTACGTCTAGACCCAAAGCATGGGATAGACCGGGTGCAACAAATGAGTACGAAGCTCTTAAATCGAACAATGAATAAACGAGAGTGTTTAACAAACAAATCATACCTCGCACCACTTATGGTCCTGTCAAAGCCGTCAAATCTGCTGCGTGAAAATGTCCACGCCCATCTCCTCTGCTTCTCGGATGTTGACCACCTCCCCGAACACGTGCTGGTCGAGGTCCCTGAGGTCAGCCTCCTCTTGCAAAGTCTGCCCTCAGAGGAGCAGGGTCCTACTGCTACTGGAAGGGCCTTGCTGGAAACTGGTGTTGCTGAGGCGAGCGTTGAAGTTGACCACCTCCACCATACTGAGCTCGGGTTGGGCACCGACTTTGAATGTGCCCAAAACCTCCACAAGAGAAACAATTCGGTCCTGGTCTCATGAAAAAGAGACGAGGACCCGAAGATCTGAACTCGAACTTCTGGGGCCTGCTCCCTACTGGCTTGAATGTGGAAGGTCCAGTCACATGAGACCTGCGGCTGACTGCCTTCCACTTCGACGAACCTGGTTGGATCCCCTCTCGTGGTGTACCTCCCTACGAGTGCATCCTCTGTACAACCTCTGCCTTCTTCTGTACTGCCAAGTACGTCAGAAGAGTGAAGGGGGTGACATCATACTGGAGCGAAGGACGAGGCGCCTCCTCCAAACGTCTCGCCCGAGAATCCTCATCTATAAAGAGATATAGAGGAAAGCGTAGGAGATCGTTGAACTTGATCTCAAACTCTCATACTAACTTACTCCCCTACTGAAGGGAGAGTAACTCCTACCGCTTCTCCAACTTGATCATGGAAGAAAGGAATTACTCTAGGAATTCCTTCTCATAGTCAGCCCATTAAACCTCTGTCTCAGTCCTCTCTCTGAGGTAGAGCGTCCACCACTGACGTGCCGCACCTCTCAGCTAACAGACTGCTAGGGGAACCCAGTACTCCCTCGGAGCACAGATCAAAGTAAAATCAATCCCTATCTCCTCAATCCACCCCTCCGTCTCCATATCTGAAGTACTACCCTCATACTTCTTGAGGGTTTGTAACTGGAAAGAATGAAGAGTCTTCTTCCACTGTCTATCTTCCTCCTCTCGGCCAATCCACAACTGATCGACCGCCCGAATTTAGTGGGCCTCATCTCTCTATGTCCTCGGGGGACGACATCCAGGTTCCATAGCTGTATGGTAAACAAAGATCGCCTAATCCCAAGTAGTAAGGAAATTTCTCAAGGTTTCATTTTATCATTTTATTCAATTTCTTTCCCAGAACACCTAAATCAAGTAAAAAAACAATCCTGATGATGCATATACCTTCCCTAGGGTCTCTACCCTACAATTAGTGTAGTCTCACTTGGTTGTTCGGTAGGCTTAGAGTCCTTGCATCAGATCATGGGGGCCCTAAAATCCAGTGTCCTAGCCGGTCTTCCCTGTCCTATGTCATGCACCAAGATCATCCAACACAGTCGCCCTACCATCATATGCAATCCTCACTGTGCCTAACTCTAGACTCCATCATATCTCTCAACCATCACCTCTAATACCATTCTTTCCTGACCCCCTCCCACCAAAGATGCCCCTCCAGAGCTGGCAATGATGGAAGGGAGATAATAACCCCCGAGTCCCGCCTCCAGTAGGCCCTGGAGTTACGACTAGCCCCAAGGGTATGAGTTTTTCACAAATATGGGAGTAATTACCCTCTTTATTTATTTAAGATTGGGAAATAATATGACTCAAACACCAATAGAAAAAGGAACAAGTAAATAAACCCAAACCAATCCCACATGAATGTTTAAACAGTTCTGAATCAAGGTACAAGTACTAGAAATCTCAAAATTACAATACCAAAAGAAACAAGAGTACAAAAAACTACAACAAATCCAACGTTCCCGACTAGTAGGGTCCCGCAAGACCATGGTAGTCCTCCTGGAAACCTGAAAGTAAACATAGGGTGAGCATACAAGTATATTCAGTAGGGAAACCTAATGTTCTGATGAACAAGTGGGGGGACATCCAAATGTCCCTTGAGAACAACAGAAGAAACCAAAACCTATCAAGGAATTCTATCCACCCAACCTCACCAGCCACGCTCACCAAAACACAAAACAACATGTAGTAGTATATAAGAACAAGAGTATTGGGTACCCCACACCATTTCCCACTAGTTAGCTGCTCTTCCTAATGGTGAACATCCCGATGCTACCACACTCTTCCCACCCATACACACAAGGGCCTCATAACCACATATCCCACCCACACACACCTGGGCCTCTCAACCACATATCCCGCCTGCACACACCTGGGCCGCAGAACCACATAGCTCGCCTGCACACACCTGTGCCTCATCCCGAAGATTCTTGGGAAAAAGTAAACCTTCCTGAAGAGTCTTGGGGTAAAACCACCCCAACTGAAACATACCTGAAGATTATTATGTGTAAGGTCTCCTCAAGCCATCACAACCTATGGATGAAGGATCCGGAAGGAGCTAGTAACTAAGGGAAAAAACACCCTCTCCAATGACATGGGAGTGCTCGGTACTAAGTTCTCAACATGGGTGGGGTGTGATAAAACACAAAAATAAATAAATAAATATATATATATATATATATGTATACCAAACACACATCCCAACCTATGGATTCTAAACAGTGAAACTGAGCACATGCCTCGGCACTACTATGTCGAAGCATGCATAAAACAAACAACCCCATCCCCATTTAGGTTTTCTTGTTTCAACAGAATTAGTTTATTTGTTCCTTAACTATTAGGCGATTATCCAGAAACAACCATATCGATCATTCATAAAACATATCCATGCCATCCACAAATCAAGTTAGGAAAACAGAAGCAACACAAAAAAAGTCCATTCTTATTAACCAACCAGCCCAATTGATTATTATTCCCGTTCCATTACCAGGCCCCACCATTCATTAACTCTTACACATTTATTTATTATTCACAACCCATAGTTCATTCACATTCAAACCCATCCCTGCATCCCCACTTCCAACCACCAACATAGCATTCATGCCAACCCACAATCAAGCCAACCGCATCCCCACTACTATCCTGATCCACAACAACCCACAAAACACCCCCTTCACATAAATAAACCCTAACCAGCACCCACATGTTTATTATTTCAGTTTTGTTCAACCGGGGTGATCACACACGGCTTCCATGTATTTAATCATCCAACTTTATGTGATTAAACAATTCCCACATTGCACCAAGTTTCCATCCATAAATGGTCTAGAAAGATGGGGAAGCATTTAATTGCACAAGAAAAGGCCCCCAACGACCATGATTTTCAGTGGCCATAAGCCTATTCAATTCAAAACATAACAATAGGATAAATAAAGATAAACATAATAACTTCCCCATACCTATTCTTTAAGCTAGTTATTATCTTTATTAAACCGGTTCAAAAGTGTTTCACGTAAACACGAGGGAACCCACCTTGAATGATGCACAATTTAGAGAGATGAAGGTAAGATCCCTACCTCCACAGGTTCTGATCACAATGCTCCCCCGGGTCAACATTAGAAGACGTTCATCGACGTTCGTCACGTTTGTCAAATCCCAAAAAAAACATCCTTGAGTGGAAGCTAGGAAGGAAAGGCCGAATGGAAGACAACAGATCCAAGCTCAAAAGTTTTTCCTCGTCGTTACGATCCCGTGGCCGCCGATGGATCGTAAATCGGAGCTCAGAAAAAGACGTTATGGAAGAAAGGATCATTGGAGTCTCTCTTGGGAGAGATCTGCTCAAGGTAATGGGGAGGAGAGGAGTGATTTTAAATGGAGGAGAGGCCCCCTCCTTTTATAGGCGAAAAACACTAAAGTACACGGCGTGTAATTTCTAGTACACGGTGTGTACTTGGCCATTTCACTCGGTCGCCACGTGGATTCCAACATGGCCTTCAACGCGGAACACTGTCATTGACTGGTCAACACACGGTTTGACGGTAACGCGTATGCGGGGAGGGACTACATGGCGTGTAGTATAGGCTACATGGCGTGTACTCATTTATTTCACATAGCAAGGGCACGACTTCAACACGAAACATGACCATTGACTGGTCAACACACGGTTTGAGGGTAACACGTACGCGGGGAGGGACTACAAGGCATGTAGGATGGGCTACACGGCATGTGATCATTTATTTCACACGGCATGGACATGACCTCAACATAAGGTATGCCCGATGAGGTGGTACACAGCGTGTACTCACACTACATGCCGTGTAGTTACAAAATTCGGAAAATTGTGGGAAAAGTCCATTTTACCCTCCAAAACACTTCATGACCTTTTTTTCAACAAAGGAATGGGCCAGAGAGGTCCAGGCCGTTACATCCATATATTATTGAAATTATATTTAATATTATTTATTTTACTCTATACACGATTCTTTTTTACTATATGGTTTTAACCAATCCATTTTTTAAAAAAATCTGAAAAATATGAATAACATGATTCTATTATATAACTACTGTAAATATTTTTATATATAGATTTCTTAAAAATATTCATAAGTAGAGTTATTAATTAAAAAAAATTAATAATAATTAGTAATTAATAAAATATAATTTATTTTAATAATTTATTATTTAATAATTAGTAAATAAATAAAACTAATTAATAATAACATCAATAAAAATGTTTATTTTATATTTATAATAAGTAATAATGAATTTTAACTGTTTAATAATAAATAAATTCAATTATTAATTATCCAAAAATAGTTATTAACAAAACAGTTATTTTTTAAGTAGGAATTTATTTAAAATATTAATTATTTATTAAGAAAAAATTATCAATAATAATGATAAATAATAACTAATTAATTATTTATAATCCATGGTGATTTTACTTTTTATGGATTCCATCTCTCATAATGACCTCTCCCAGCCATGTCTCACCCCCTTCTAGGGTTTCTACCCCTGGCATTAGAGAAACCATCCATAACCTCGATTTCCCTCTTGATGTAACTTTCTTTATCGTTCTTCTTCATCCTGGCCTCCTCTACTTGGCTTCATCATGCAGTTTGGATTATCACCTTCAATGAATTCTTCCTCTAAACCTCTTCTCTGGATTCGATGGTCTCAGCACCTCACCATCTAATAGGCATTGCTATTTCTAGGATGTTCAGCACTTTCGAGGGTAGTGGTCAACATCTAATACATGAGCCCTCAACCTTATGAGACGTAGTATAATATCTGTAACACCCTGAGATTTTTAAGATATATTCTTTTTAATTTCTTTCATAAATTTTGTTGTACGGTACACCAATATAATCTTGTACTATACACAACACTGTATTATCTTACAATATACGCAACACTATTCTTGGCTCGTGTCACAAAAAAAATCAACTTGGTTTTGTCGAAATTATTCTACGCAACATTAAGTATAGATTTTGTTTAACGTATAAATGAAATAAGTTTTGATTGTGTTATACTCAACAGAAAATCAAGATTTCACTACACGCAGCCCTGACTTGGATTTCATTACATGTAATCAAGACCTTCTTCGATAGTTTGTGTAGTACACAATACCAAGTTTCACTAAACGATATATTATTATAAAATTATTATGGACTCACCGTTATGAATAGTAATACCCAATTTTTAAAATTTTATAAATTTTATATTTCAAAATGGACTTCATTTTTGGATTCATAATATCGTAATTAGCCTAGGGTGAATTTTTGGTATTTTTCTAAAAACTTTCAATTTTTGATGAATAGTGAAAACACTGGGTTACTATTTCAAAACCGACTTTTTATTTAAATAATTATTTATTTTATTTAAATTTATTTTTGGTCAACATTTATACATAATACCTATATATGTTCACGGTAATTAATTTGAGTCATTTTATAATGATTTTAGATATATAAAAATTTTATTGAACTTTTCACCGTCTTTTACTCACCTCCTAAGAGAATTTGAAAATTTACATAAAACATAATTTTACCACATATGTGAGTGGAATTTAGAAAATAAGAGAGACACAGTTAATATCAAGGAGTAAAATGTGGTTCAATAAGTTAAAAATAATTTTTGGGGAATAGTAACTTTTTACTTTTATTTACCACTATTAAAAGTAAATAGGGTAATTAAGGGTAAAAATGATATTATTATTACCCTAACACATGTCATAATTATATTTTATAAGTTTAATTCTACCAAAAACAACTTACGAATAAAATATTACCCTTTTGGTCCACTTGGATTAGATTTGGACACTTATTTTTATTTTATTTAAAGAAGAGTTAAAATAGTTAAAATCAAAGATTAATAACTAAAACATTTATAATATAGGGTTATACATAAGATAAATTCTAATATAAATATTAATTAGAAAGGTAAAAATATTTCCTATATAATGGTATTTTATTTATAATTTTTTGACATTAAATAATTTAATTTATTTATGACTTAATGATGATGCAATAATTACCTTATTCATGAAATATTAACATAAATGATGTTATAAATACCCAAAGAAATGTAATTTGAGACTTTTTATGAATTAAACTAATTTTATCGGTTAATATGACATGTTATTATTGATTAAATTAACTTTTTTTGAACAAATAATGTTGTTATGATTTTCACAAAAATAAATTACCAAATAGTGTCATAATTGACATAAAATAGTTTTTAAAATAAATATTATATTATTAATTTTTATTATATTACTAAAAATATAAGATTCAAAAAAATGACTTAGATAAGGTTATATATATTAATAATTAACCACTTGGGGTTCTTTTGGCTTGTTATAGTAAGTTTATTAACCATATAGTGTAAGAAAACAAGAAGACTCGGTAAAAGTTAAATTATTTAACTTAGAGTTAAATCTAAATGATAATGTTAAAATAATAACCTAAACTTGTCTAAAACCTATTTTTTGAGAGGATTTATACCCATCCCCACCTTATCTTAGAAATAAATCAATTTGGATCTATTATAAACAGAATATGACTCTATTATAAAATAATATTTGAATTTTTCCCAAAGGTGCCCCTCTCCTCCCTTATAAAAATGGAACCCCTTCCCTCTTCTCTTCACGCCCTTTTGAGCATTGAATCTCGGACAACCCCTACCAATTACTCTTTTAAACCTCTCTAGTTATATCATAGAGGTTCTGGTCTTCTCAAGAGACCAACTCTAGTGCCCTATGAAGAAGTTTAAAGGAGGTGTGTCGATGAAGAGGTAATCTCTTCTACCGACTCTTTCAAGTTTCTTTCTTCTTCTACTTCCTCTTAATTAGTTGTTTCAATATAAAGTAATAACATCAGTATTAATTATATAATTAAATTTTATTATAAATATGAAAAAACCCTATTTCACCTTCTATCCATCCTACGGAAAACGAAATCACCGCGCGTGCGTACGTACGGAATACCGTCTCCACGCCTTGGTGTAATCAGTTTTCCACCACCACCTTACTTGGATGGGTATAATGGTGAAAAAAATAACTATATATGATTATTATAACATAATACTGATTCTAAGATATTATATCATCCACTTCAATTCCATTCAATAAATATGGGAATGATTTCATCGCTCGTGCGTACGTACAGATTACCGTCTCCACGACGCGATGAGATTCATTTTCCATGTTAACAATTCTAGAATGATTATAAAGTATATATAATCCGTAATCATGAAATATATGACATAATAATTCTACTGGATTTATTAATATATATATATATATATATATATATTTGATATACTTAATTATATTCAATTCAATAAGGAAACGAAAAACAACGTTAATGCATACGTACGACCTACCGTCTCCATGAATGGTGTGTTTCTTTCCATTTATCGATCTATTATATATATGTATATTCTGAATATATATTATATATAAATCATGTTTTATATTCTTTAATTAATTAATCATGATCTATGTAATCATATTAATAATTACAATTCAAAAAAGGACGATAAATGAAACGATTTTACCCAAAACGCTGCTTTAACATGGAATTGACAAACAAACGGATAATATAAAGTCTTAAGTGAATCATATATGATATCATAAATATTATTATGGTTCATTTAAAAGTTAATAATACAATTAAACCCACTATATAGGAGTCTCGGACACATATGGAAGAAATTTAACATAAGGTAAGGGATAACTTTTCCAATATCGTTTTTATCCAAGATTGTTTATTCGTAAGTATTTACTGGGGTTATATTTATCATTCATGTAACTATTTTCTAAAAATGGTTTCATGTATGTTTAAATTCCTTTTTACCCATTTTAGAATTTTACTACATGGTATTTAAACAATCTTTCTTTTGTTTACCATACGAGGTACTTATTTGACTTTTCCGGAAAAAGTAAGAGAAGAATGTTTTTTAACATATACAAAATGAACGGATTTTTACGGTTTTATAGTGCCTTTTTTCCATGAAGCTTCATATACAAGATTTCATTACTATTTTTGAACAAAATCCTTTTCTTTTAAAATTTCATGTCATTTTTTGAAAATAAAATGATTTTGAAGAAGAAATGATATTTTCCTCAAGAATTAATTTCAACTGTTTTGTCAATAACATTTTCCATCTAAGATGACATTATTTATTATGTGTATGTTTCAAGTATAATTTCTCTATGATTTACAAGGTTTAACTTTTCTAATGATGAAATTATATCCATTTGTTTTATATGGATTATGTTATGATGGCAAGATGTTTAAGAATCCCATTTTTATTACATGGGTTATGCTATGATTTATGATTTTGTGGCACACATAATAATGGTTTAATTTTGAGATGGGTGGGACCTATATCTCCCTCCAATGCATTGGGTAACGATTTATATCTCATGAGATAGACATGGCTGGAATGGTAAGTTAATTCGCATCAGTGTTACAGGACTGGAACGAGGAGTGAACTCGATTCAGAAATGGACTTTGTCCACTAAGATGGTTTTGGCCGCAATTCCATGGCTACTATAGAAATCATAACATGTGCTTAATGGATTCCACAAATACATGTTTAATTAAAATTCTAGTTTATCGTGATTAATGATACTTTATGATCTATGCCTTATGTAATGCAAATTTTTATGTCATTGCTCAAGATTTTGATGTTTAGATTTTGTGCTCATGTTTTTACATTAGATTGTTTATAGATTGTTTTATGTTCTCTATGTGTACCCTTACTGAACATTTGAGCTCACCCTTTTTATGTTTTCTTTTCCCTAGGATATAAAGAAAGGTTTTATGTAAGAAAAAAAAAGAGGAAGATCTTTATGGGAGATGTTGAAGATCTTTCACCATGATTAGAAGATTATATTCCGAGTTTCCAAAGACACTAAAATATTACAGTCCTTGTGTGTCTATTTTTGTTATGTAATAAGTATTCCGAAAAAGTAATGTAATGTCCATGTACGTCAAGCTTTGGGTATCTACAGTTGGTATCATAGGAAAGGTTTAGTTAACCTTTAGAAACTAGGATCCATAAACTTTAGTGAGATCCCTAGAGATATTTCTACGGTATGTCCAGGGATGTCCCTAAGGTTAAGTATACATATAGGTTAGAGTCCTAGAATTATGTTGACGATCATGAATAACCTAGGGTGAACCTAAGGTGTCCTGGATTAAATAATTTTTGATTATTTAGACATCCCATAAGTGAATTTTTATGATTATGTGGTTCCTCATTATTTTAAAAATTAAATGTTTCTTAAACTATGGTTTCTGGTCTTAGTCAATGTAGGGAATGAGAAGGATTTCAGTTAACATTGATTCCAATGGACAAATTGGTGACTATGATAAAAGAAAATGTGTAACACCAGGAGAGAAAGATATTGTGATTATGCCGAATCATTCATCTTGATATATGATTAACAAGGAGAACTTTAGTCGTATTCCTAAGTCATCAAATAAGAGGAAGATGGAATTTAATGCATGTTCGTATGGTGAGGAGCATAGACAAAGGAAGACTGAGATTTCTAAAGGAGGGAAGATGAACCTTGACGAATACCTCAAATGGAGGGGAAGATGTTATCTATGTGGAGAAAATGGTCATAGAGTGATAGACTATTATGGAGTCCAATGTCTTATATGTGGAGAACATGGGGTTTGTTTGTCTTGTTATAGTAAGTTTATTAACCATATAGTGTAATAAAACAAGAAGACACGGTAAAAGATAAATTATTTAACTTAGAGTTAAATCTAAATGATTAGGTTAAAATAATAACCTAAACTTGTCTACAACTTATTGTTTGAGAGGATTTCGATCCATCCCTACATTAGCTTCGAAATTAATCAATTTGAAGCTATAATAAACTGAATATGACTTTATTATAATATAATATTTTAAGTTTTAACAAAGGTTCCCCTCTCCACCCTTATAAAAAGGGCACCCCTTCCCTCTTCTCTTCACACCCTTTTGAGCATTTAATCTCATCCAAACCATGAAAATTACTCTTTTCAACCTCTCTAGTTATATCATAGAGGTTCTGGTCTTCTAAAAATGGCAACTCTAGTTCCCTAAGAAGAAGTTTAAAGGAGGTGCGTCGAGGAAGAGGTAATCTCTTCTACCGACTCTTTCAAGTTTCCATCTTATTCTACTTCTTATTCTTTAGTTGTATCATTATAAAGTAATAACAGACGTATTAGTTATATAATAATATTTTATTATAAATATGAAATAACCCTATTTCACCTTCTATCCATCCTACGAAAAATGATATCACCGCGCGCGCATACGTACGGAATATCGTCTCCACGCTGTGGTGTAATCGGTTTTTCCACCACCACATTACATGGATGGGTATAATGGTGTAAATAATAACTATATATAATTATTATAACATCATAATGATTCTAATATATTATATCATCCACTCCAATTCCATTCAATAAATATGGGAACGATATCATCGCTCGTGCGTACATACGGATTACCGTCTCCACGACGCGATGAGATTCATTTTCCATGTTAACAATTCAAGAATGATTATAAAGTATATATAATAAGTTATCATGAAATATAAGACATAATAATACTACTGGATTTATGTATATATATATTTATGTCATCTAATTAATTCCATTCAATTCAATAAGGAAACGAAAAACAGCGTTCATGCGTACGTACAGCCCACCGTCTCTATGAACGGTGTATTTCTTTCCATTTATCGAACAATTATATATATCTATATTATGAATATATATTATATATAAATAATTTTTTTTATTCTGTACTTATGTAATCATGATCTAAGTAATCATATTAATAATTACAAGTCAAAACACGGACGATAAATGAAACGATTTTACCCAAAACGCTGCTTTAACATTGAATTGACAAATGAACAGATAATATAAAGTTGTAAGTGAATCATAAATGATATCATAAATATTATAATGGTTCTGTTACAAGTTAATAATATGTTTAAACCCCCAATATAGGAGTCTCGAACACATACGGATGAAATTTAACAAAATTTAAGGGATAACTTTTCCAATGTTGTTTTTATCTGAGATTGTTTATTCGTAAGTATTTAATAGGGTTATATTTAGCATTCATGTCCCTATTTTCTAAAAATGGTTTTATGTATGTTTAAAGTCTTTTTTACCCATTTTTTACTTTTACAACATGTTATTTAAAGAATCTTTCTTTTTTTACCATATGAGGTAATTTTTTGACTTTTCCGGCAAAAGTATGAGAAGAATGTTTCTTTTAACTTATACAACATGAACAGATTTTTACGGTTTTATACCACCTTATTTTCATGAAGCTTAATATAAAATTATTCATGAATATTTTCAACAAAATAATTTTCTTTTAAAATTTCATTGCATTTTGTGAAAATAAAATGATGTTGAAGAAGAAAGGATATTTTACTCAAGAATAAATTTCAGCTGTTTTATCAATAACATTTTCCATATAAGATGACATTATTTCATATTTAAATGTTTCAAGTATAATTTCTCTATGATTTACATGGTTTAACGTTTCTTATGATGAAATTATATCCATTTGTTTTATATGGATTATGTTATGATTGCATGATTTTTAAGAATCCTATTTTTATTACATGGGTTTTACTATGATTTATGATTTTGTGGAACACAAAAGAATGGTCTCATTATGAGATGGGTGGGACCTATATCTCCATCAAATGCATTGGGTAAAGATTTATATCTCATGAGATAGACATGGTTGGAATGGTAAGTTAATCCGGTTCAGTGTTACAGGACTGGAACGAGGAGTGAACTTGATTCAGAAATGGACTTTGTCCACTAAGATGGTCTTGGAAGCAATGACTTGGCTACTATGAAAATAAGAACATGTGCTTAATGGATGCAACAATTTCATGTTTTATTCTAATGATAGTTTATCATGATTAATGTTCCTTTATGATCTATGCCTTATGTACTGCAATGTTTTATGTCATTGCTCAAGATTTTGATGTTTAGATTTTGTGCTCATGTTTTTTACATTCGAATGTTTATGGATTGTATTTTGTTCTCTATGTTTAACCTTACTGAGCATTTGAGCTCTCCCTTTTTATGTTTTCTTTTCCCCAGGATATAAAAAAAGGTTTTAGGTAAGAAAATAAAGGGGAAGACCTTTATGGGAGATGTTGAAGATCTTTCACCATGATTAGAAGATTATATTCCAAGTATCCAAAGACACTAAACTATTATGGTCCTTGTGTGTTTGTTTTTGTTATGTATTAAGTATTCCACAGAAGTAATGTAATTTCCATGTATGTCATGTTTTGGGTATCTACAATATCAAAGCCACTTTGTTTCTCTCTGATGTTGTGGCCTACAGTTTCGTGACTTTTAGTTGGTTTCTTTGTTCTCAGGATCCTTCAATCTATGTATGTTTTATTGTCAAAATATTAGTGGGTGGACTATAGATCTGATATTCTGCAATCATTGTTTTCTATGTGTCACGTAACGACCCATGGATTATTCCCTAATAGGTGATTAACATCAGTGCACTGCCATAGATCGATGCAAGGGCAGCACCAGCCTTTATCAGTGCTAAGAAAAATGCACTGATAATGGTTTTTCTGAAAAAAATTAATTTATATGAAATATTTATATTTATATTCAAAAATAATATTTATTTATATACATAAAATAAAAACACATGTTTATAATAAGTGTAAATTTTTTAATCATTCAAATATATATATAATCTTCAAATAATTATTTATAAGATTATAATTAACTAAATATGTATTTAAATAATTATAATATTATAATAAATTTTATTAAATAATTAATATATTTGTTATATTTTTAATTATATATTTATAAATATATAAATAATTTTTAAATATATATATTTAGAATTATAATGATAAATAAATAAAAATATATTCTAATGAATTTTTCCAATAAATATTTTGATGCGTGAGTATAACTAACATGAATATGTTATGTATTCATCATGAATGTTCATTTATACATTACACCCTTATTATTATTCGTGTTATCCATATATATAATGACTTTTTTTATGATCCATACATTACTGGGTATATGATTCAATCATGTTATAGTAATTAATATATTATGTTTTCATAAATAATTATAAAATTATAATAAATGTATTTAGATAATAAATATATTTATAATATTTATAAATATAAAATTTTAATTATATATAAATAATTTTTAAATATATTTATTTATAATTATAGTTATATGTAAATATATATATATAAATAATTATAAGATTACAATATATACATCTAATATATTTATTTTTATATATAATTATACAAAAATATTTATTAAAATATTTATTTATACTTATAATTATAAATATATATATGTAAATAGTTATATAATTATAAAAAATATATTTATTACACTTATAAAGTAAAAAATATATATAATTAAAAAAAATATATTTATAAATATATACATGTATTTATAAAAAATAAAAATATCTAAAATTATGTATATTAAGTGCTTGAGGGACAATTAAATTAGACACACACACACCACACATAGAGGCCATAATGGCAGGACATAGCCCCTAGGGATATCCTACCCATCAAGCCTTATTTATTCAGTACATGGCCTGATGGACCATTGGGTATGAAGCCCATTACATGGCCTGAAGGCCCAATGTAGTGTCATGCATACATCGTGCTTGTATCTCCATCTGCATGGGCCATGCCTGCATCATCACCTATGTCACTGGGAGCCTGCATCATGCCTTCGTCACTACCTACCCGCGAAAATTCACTCCCACTCAGATTTTAATTACAAATATATAAATATTTATTTATAGTTATAGTTATATATATATATATATATATATATTTAAATAATTATAAAATTATAAAATATATATTTATTATAATTATAATGTTATAAATATATGTAATTATGTAAATTTATTTATAACTATATACAAATATTTATAAATAAAAACAAATATTTATAAATATAGTTATAAATAAATATAGATATATTTAAATATTATAAAATTATAAATATATTAATTATATGTATTAATAAAATTCTATATATAATATATATATTTCTTATAAATTTAATATTATTTTAATAAATATATATATTTATAATTACAACTATATATAAGTATATTTATAATAATTTGATAATTATAAATAAATAAATATTTACTTATACTTATATATTCATATTTAAATAATTTTTAAATTATAAAAAATATATTTATTATAATTATAATTTTATAATTATATATAATTAAATAAATATAATTATAAATATATAAAAATACTTTTACATAAATACAAATATTTATAATTATAATCATAAAAAAATATAGTTATACTTAAATAATTATAAAATCATAATAAATATATTAATTATATGTATTAATAAAATTATAATTATAATAGAAATATTTATTATAATTTTATAATAAAAATATTATATATATATATATATGTTAATAATTTTATAAATATATATTATTATAATTAGTTTTTTAACTTTATATATTTATCAGCACTAAAAAATATCTAATAAAATTTCCCTTTATCTTTGCAATAACTTTAGATATAATAAAGACACCATTAATCAACACTTATTTAGCACTGATAAAGGTGTATCATTATCACTGCTAAAAAGAACTAATAACATCCATAACCATTTTTATAAATGAACCCTAATTGTTGACTTCTTCTCTCACACACCTCAAGCTATCATGGAAGTTGAACTATGTTACCGTTGAACCCTCCTTCACCGCCATAGAGCCCTCCTCTATCACCGCAGACCCCTCCTTCACCACAGTGAATCCCTCCTCCACCGTCATGAAACCCACATCCACTTACAAACCACACATCCGCCAATGAACCCCACCTCCTCTACAAACCATACCTCCACTATGAACCCCTCCTATTTCGCAAACTGACCTCTAACACTGTCTCTCCCTCCCTCACTGTCGTCTATCCCTACCTCACCACCTTCTCTTCCAGCCCCATTGCCTTCTCTCTCATCCTTTCCATCCTCCTTCTCTGTCTCCGTCTTTTCTCTTTAAAAGATGTGATCAATTGTTATTTTTTTATTTTTAACTTTTCCTTCATCCCCAAGCATCCCCATTCAATCTCCCTTGACCTAGGAGCATTCCATGAGGCTTTATTCTACTCAAAATCATCTCCATGGTGGTTCAATGGTGATTTATTTTTTTTCTTCATCAAATAAAAGGGTTAGGGATTCTCCTTCATGATCATTAATATTTTATCCTTTTTCCCCAATCCACTCAATCATTAGTGGCCATGGGATCCTATTTTTTTGCCTAATGTTTTTCAAATAAGGGTTTTCTGTTTTTTTATATTTTTTGATCCATCCTAGGAGTGTTATTCTAGTCATATCCAACTTCTACTACATGCATCCACTACTTAAGGTAGTATTTTCCATTAAATTTCCTTTTTATAAATATTTCCTTGGGTTATTTTTGTTTTAAAAGTATTTTTTATCAACATAAATGATTCACATGATACAAACGTTTTTGTTATCAAAGTTAATTTCTGTTTTTTTGGTTTATCCTTTGGAAAAATGGTTAATTTTTTTAGTTCAATGGAATTTTTTAAATAGTATTTTAGGAATTTAAGGAGTTTGATAAAATTATTGTAAATGTTTTCTTATAAAAATGTTTTGTTCATTAGGTTTTGAGAAAATTCGGTTTTATAAATTGGTGTTTTACATTATTTAAAGGGGGTTATTAATTTTAACAAGTATTCAATTTTTTATAAAATGAGACATCTGTGTTAGTAAATGGTTTTACTAGCTTTGAAAAAATGGTTCCCCTATTTTAAATAAACTCCCATGTAATAGAAAAGGGGGAACTTTTTTAAAACAATTCAATGATATGAAAAGATTTGTGTGTTTCTTATTGAGTTGTTTGTTTTGACATTAATCCATTATTTTATTTAGAATTTTGTTGCTATGATTTTTGTTGGGTGAGTTCCCTTATAATTTTATTTGGGTATAAAAAGGATTCAAAATGTATTTATGATATATGTATTATATATGTATAGAGGTAAATCTAGTTTATCACCTTGAAGAAGGTGGTTTGTTGATATATGTTTACACTATTATTGATACCTTGTTATCCTTTTTTATGATTGGGCGCATGTGATACGTTTATTCATTCATAAGTTATGGTTCTAAATGTGGATTTAAAATTACTATATTATAAATCACCTTAAAAGAAGATATATGTGTAGGTGGGTTTTTAAACCCATGACATAATTTATCATAAACTTGTTCCCAGTTCCGGAATATTTATAGGAATGATATGGTGTTGGTCTCAGTGATGAGGAACATGGTGCAATGAAATATTTAAGTTGTTAGATAGTGAATGAAAGATAAATTTATTTGAAGTTAGTGCATGGACCTGGTTGAAATGGAATGGTTGATAAGGCCTTTATGTTTCTATTGAAAAACTAAAAAAATGGTGTACAATAATATATATAGATGTTGGTTCATTCATTCGATTGAACAATTAGAGGGATTGATTTGAATGTGAATACACCATGCTAAAGCTATAGGCTCATGATCTAGAAGGTTCTGAGTGTGGCACTCTATGTGTATATTGAATCTACTTTGGGATGTAACCAAAAACAACAAACGGGTTCATGGTCAACTGTTCTAGGTAGTTCTCAATTTATGTTTTTTTGTATTTAAAATGTTTATATTTTAGGTAGGGTTCTACTCTTCGAGTGATTTTTTTCACGAGATCTCATGTGGGATAATAATACATTCCAGTGAAAGGGATTATTATAGCTAATTCCATTGACTATGTGGTTGGGAATATGGTTGTGATCTACTATGTCTTGAGTAATGCGTAGAGAGGACATCTCGGATCTGTAGTGTCTCTATATATTGGATCATGTTTTGAACTTAGAAAACTATGGATGAAAAAGAGGTACAAATTAGGTATATTTAGTTTTAATCTACAATTATGGGCATTACTTCATGTAGTCAGGGAAATTATAATTTATAGTTGATTAAATAGAGCTATACATGTGGTAGGTATAAAAGTCTTCTAGATTGTTCAAGTTAGAAAAATTTAACTATAAGGGAAAGACATGAAATGGATATGGGGTGGTTTTTTCTATCAATTAATGTTGGTAGATTGATATTTATAGATTTCAAGATAATGATTATATGAATTAGTGTAGAGGAGTGTGAGATAAGAATAACAGTGAGAATAAATATTTTATTAAATTTACATTAAATGAAAATTTAACAAATCTTATGACATAAGAAGATAAGAGATACATGTGATTTTCTCTATAAATGTCAATTTTATGACCAAATTATCATATTTAAATTATATACAAAACATTTAATTATGAAAATTCCATTATGTTGGGCTATAAAAGATCACATCCCCATTGTTTTACAAGTATCTAGCATTTATTTTTTTAACTAAATTATAACCATATTCATTCTCCCATAACATATGTACCCATCATTTGTATTTCAATAATATGAAAGGGTTTATGTGGTTCTATTTTAAATGTAATCAATAAAAAGGATTCATTTCTTCTATGGGACTCAAGGTAAGGGTATTGTTTAACAAAAAAAATTCTATTTATAAGTTTTAAAGTATTTCTATTAATTTCTCTCCAAGTAGTTTCCAATAACTTTATTTATCTATGGTTCCTTTGAAACAAATATATATTTTAATGAGATTGGTTTAAATATCATTTTTCGTTGATTGAAAATAAATTTTTAATTAGATTTGTGATAAAAAATGTGACCTTGTAAATATTATTATAAAATTATGATACCTTAGAAAATTCCTAAATTGAATTTTTACAGATTTTTTTAGGTTTAAAATATATTGTAATCACTAAATTTATGTTTTAAAAATTATTATTGTGTTAATTTTATTTGAAACCAAGAGTTTGGGTGATTTTAAAGTGTTAAAAAGGTTGGAAAATGTTGTTTTATTTTTATAGGTTCAGGTTTGTACTAGATGTTTTTGCTTCCTTTGGATCTTATGAGAGGGATATATAGTTGGATGATGACCCCAATTGAAAATATTTTTTGTAATTATTTTATTAAATATTAATATTAACGAATCAAATAGGATGGATATGAATAATGAATGGATGGGTGTCAATATTATGACCAAAGAGTATGAAGATGGAGTGAAAGAGTTTGTCGAATTTTCCAAAGATCATGCATTTTACCCTTATCAAATCCTTTTTCCTTGGTTATGCTATTTTTATTCAATATTGATTTGTCTACAGGAGTTGGATGAGCACTTGATCTATCATAGAATAGATCCAAGTTATAAATGTTGGAATAAACATAGGGAATAAGAGAATGTAGCTATTGGCCGGGATAAAAATTTGTTTTATATATCATCTGATATGATTACAAGTGTAGACAATGGAGATGAAAGTATCAATGATGTAATTACAAATGTGAATTATAGTAAATATCGTATTGAGGAAATGGAAAGGATAGTTGAATAGGAAGTTCATGATTTCCCAAAATTATTTGTGAATTTAAAGTGTCATGAAAAGACACCATTGTATACTTGATGCACTAAATATGTTACATTGTAATCCATACTGAAGTAGTATGATTTGAAAGTATGCAATGGATGGAGTGATGCTAATTTTGAAAAATGACATTCTATATTTAATGAAATTCTCCCAGAAGATAATGTTCTCTCGTGCTGAACCCACGATGCGAAACAAATGTTACGCTCAATGGGTATGATCTATGAAATAATAAAATCCTCCAAAAAATGATGGTATACTATTTCTAATGGACCAGAAAACACTTACAAAATTACCATAGTTTTGTGGTTCTCAATACAAGGAAGATTAATCCAGTCATAAAAAAGTTGTATGGTACTTTCCAATAGTTCCAAGGGTTAGGAACCTATATGAAAGTTACGGTACAGTAGGGTAATTGATGTGGAATGTAGATAAAAAAAATTAAATATTGGAGACTACATCACCTGTAAGACTCTCATCAATAGGAGAGAATTGATCATGAGCATCCTGAATTTTGAAACTATATGATAAACCTTCGTATTAAATAATCTATTTATTGAGTGAATCCTTTTGGTTTTCAATGAAACACTCATAGTACATGGTCGATTATGTTGGTACATTATAACTTACCACTATGGTTATTCGTGAATGTAAAATACATCATGTTATCTATGATTGTATCCAGACCAAACCAATCGAGTAATGATATTGATTTTTATTTGGATACATTGATCGAGGATTTGAAATTAATGTGGGATTCAGGGGTTATGTTGTATGATACTTATATAAATTAAGTAATCACATTGAGAGACATGTTGTATGGGATGATAAATGACTTTTCTGGATATGCAAATTATTTAGGATATAACCTTAAAGGAACTCAAGGGTTTCCCATTTTCGAATATGGTACATAGTTAATTTGGATAAAACCTTCATAAAAACCCATGCATCTTGGAAATAGTATATTTCTAACCCGGCAACATAAGTACTGATTTTTGATGACATCATTCGATGAAATTTTAGATGAAAATACAACACCATGTCCACTGAAAGGTGATCAACTATTTGAGAAAGTAAAATATGTGCACACTATTTTTGGTAAACATTTTTCAAAAAACAGTATAAAATCTGATTGGAAAAGAGATTAGTTTTTTAGAATTACTATGGTGGAATTATTTGTACATTAGAAGTTCTTTTGATATCATCCATGCTGAAAAAAATTATGTGATAGTTTAATCGGCACATTGCTAAATGAACCCGACAAAACAATGAATGGATTTAGGGCAAAGATTGACATGGTTTACATGGGAATATGAGAATATTTAGTGATAGTGAAGGGTGAAAAATTAAATTTTCTTCCTCCAACTGTGCATGAGAGATATATGTTTTACAACTTCTTGAATAACGTAACAGTTCCAAAGTTGTAATCCTAGAATATCAAGAACATCATGTCAATGACCAATATAATGTTAAAGGGTCTGAAATCAAATGACTGACATGTTTTTAGGAATGATTTAATTCGTATAGATTTAGGTTTCATTTTTTCTAATAATTTCCCTCATACATTAACCAATATTTGTTTCTTATTCAAATATATATGCCACAAAGTTATAAAACATGTGAAATTACTGAATATGGAAAGATAAATTGCCATTATATTATGTGAATTGGAAATATTCTTCCTGTCAAAATTCATTGATATGATGGTTCATTTTGTGGTTCACATGGTGAGAGAGATTCAACTATGTGTTAATGTAAAATATAGGTGTATATACCCCATTGAATGGTATATGATGATTTTGAAAGGGTATGTCAAAAATCTATGTCAGCCAGAGGGTTTTATTTCGAAGAGTTATATTGTCAAGGAAGCTATTGAATTTTGTACTGAATAACTATCTGGTGTAGAAATAATTGGTATACTAAAATATTATCACAATAGAAGGCATGAGGGTGACGAAATTTAGGGAAGATATGTTTTCACAGTCAATATTAAAGATCTGTAGCATGCTTACCTTTACATTTTCCATTACAGTTTGAAGGTTTACCCATATATTGAAACCCACAATGAAATTTTTACGCATTTCAATCCATCATGGGCTAAAATAAGGATATAAAATACACACAATCAACATTTTATAGGATGGTTTTGAGACCATATTTTTAAGAAGTAAGATGAAAATCTAGATAAAATTTCAGAACATCTTTGATGGCTTTCCATAGGACAATGTGTCTATGTATTATCTTATAATGGTTATGTAATTAATAGTTATATGTTCTATATAAATGAATAAGATGAAGAGAGTAAAATGGAAAATAGTAGATTTACACTTGTGGCTAAAGTGATGTATGTTTATGGTTCTAAGGATAGAAATCCAATTTATGTGATTATGTCCAACTTGGGCATTATCAATCAAATATGCGAGTTCGATTATATGACATTCCAAGTATTGATTTTTCAATTCATGTGGCTTGATAATGGGAGTGCTATTAAATTTGATGAATTGGGATTCATGAATGTTGATTTCAGTAAGGAAGGGTATAAAGAAGAACCATTTATAATGGAATTACATGCAGTAAATGTATTTTATGTTCCAGATCCTGCAAACCAAAAGTGCTCAATTGTTATATTATTGACCTAAACCACTAAAGGGCCAAATTAAAATTCAAATGAGGATGGCCCTTTAATTGGGATGTCACAATAATTTCGTAGCGTTCCTAATGTAGACGTTGTTTTGTATGTAATAGGTGACCATAATGAAGGGATTTGGATAGTCAGTAGAGTTTTCATTTGAGAGAATTAATAGCTACCCTTGAAGAACAATTTCAATGGAAGAGAAAGATGCTAGAATCTTTAATGGGGGAATCAAAGGGAAGAAGAAAATCTAGAACAACAATCTATTAATGACCCCCAGCTTACCCCACCAGCATTGAGGCAAGCCATTCCACTCAAAGGGATCTCTTGGTTGGGGTAATAAATTTTCTAATAATTGATTTAGTGAAATTTGAATCAAATATATATTTTTCCCTTTCCTGTACTGATATTATATTGGGTGATAATGACTATAATATGTATCTATCAAAACCCACCCATCACCTTGTAGCAAGGTCTACAGTGTTCAATATCAATGAATATCACCTACTCAACAAACCACATCCAATATGTCTTGTGAGACTGACAATTATCATAGCCCATGAGTCAAGTATGGTGATACTTATTCTAATTGATGGGGAAGATATTCATAAGGTCAAATAAGCTGTTGGAAAATTCATTGCATGGACATCACACTGTAAAAAAATAGTCAACAAGGAGGTATTCATTTCCAATTTATTTTCAAGATAATACATTAAAAATTCATGGAAATAGATATGAACCAATGACTATTATTACAGATGGAAAAAGGGTAGGGGTGAAACAAAAGACCAGATAAAACCCATCAAAATGATCTACTGACTGATCAAAAAGATCATTCAAATGAACCATTAGCCCAATCATTCTATATCTGCTTTTATTATCATTGAAGATTCATGTGGATACAAAGTTACAAAATGTTCATACACACATAGTTTATTTTCAACAAAATATATATAGAGTGGAAGTTCAAGACCTCATTGATGTTGAGGAAGAAAGTGAAATTCTTGACTATGATTGGCTAGAGAAGTTTAGTTTTCAATGTATACTTGAGGTATTTTTTCATGATTTTATTTTCAAAAATCTGATATACTATGTTAATTATGAATAAATATATTTCATATTTTTGACAGGAGTATTTAAAAAATGAATGTATTTCCTCATGAAATGTTTTTTGGACTCATTAGTCCTTACACCACCTCAACAAAACGACCAAAAATAGATTCCAACTAAGAGGATGAAATAGTAGAATACCTTTTCAAATCATTTCATAGAAAACATATGGATGAAAAACTCTACTTAATACCAATGATGCAGGGGGAAAAATATAAAATTTAATCATATCAGATATATTTTCATTTTATTCATTACTTATTTCTTATTGTGTTTTTAGGCAGCATTGGATGCTCATTGCGACCAATTTGGATACTACAATGTTTTATTATTGGATTCAATGCATGGATACCAAAAAAACCGACCACACATGATTGAATTTTTCAATTTTTAATACACTAAATCTATCATTTTATAACTAAACATCAAGTTATATAATTTATATTATATTTTAATGAGGATTTTGTTATGACAGGTTGGTGCATCAATATTCTCTATAAAATGGAATGATGTCGTAAACTAAGAATGAGAACCATGAAAAGTTCTACAACGGGACAAGTTTCATGGTATATATAATAATATTTATATATCCAAAAACATATAAAAATAATTACTTATTTTTTCTCATTATTTTTGAATTATCCAAAAGAAACAAATGGAAAAGATTGTGGTTATTATGTTGCTAAATTTATGGGAGAGATCAAATTCCATGAACAAACTATCAACTAAGAAGAGGTATTTTTTATGTTAATTACTATTTCATTTAAAATATTTATTAATCCTTTGTGTTTTTAAATTTATTCAATACTACTATGACTGTAAAAAAGACTCACATTCACAAGATGATATATATTTTCATAGAAACGAATGGGTAGAATACCTGATAGAAGAATATACAGAAATAACATTAAAATGTTACTTCCAAAGAAGTAGTGTATTGTTTCATATTTATGTTTAATTTACTTCTTTTTTGTATTACTCATATAATAATTGTTTTCTTATACATGTGGTTTCCTTTATTTGAGTTGGGGTAGTTTATTTGAAACTGATCATGCATATGAGATATTAGACTTTCAGGTTAAAAATGATATAATGAAAATAAGGAAATGGGTCATTAATGTATATAGGTGAATTCATGCTACTTCTATAATTAATTTTTTCATCATTTTATCTCTTATTTATATGTTAATTTCCATACCATTTTTATCTAATACTAATTAATTTTTTATAGCTCTTTTAGGAAGGTATACTTTCCTTTCTACTATATGCAACAAACCAGAAAAGGGAGAACATGTTCATTTTGGGTGGAATAGGAACCCCATGTTTTATGAAATATGAAGATAATAATAAGGATAAAACTATAAAGTTATTTAATAGTAGTTTAATGAAATCTATTAATTCCCAAAAAATATGTCATGAAAAATTTCTTGAATAGTGTCGTAATCAGCCATAGATCAATCAGCCACATGTCAATATAGTAAAAAGAGTACTTGATTGAAAATCAATTGTATGTTTTAGTTTATAATAATATTTGATCCTTTATGATTCATGTATTCTAAACAACCATGCATTAATCCATGACTCATGATTTTGATCTGTGATATGCAGGGTGTGAACTTCTAATGTTAATATCACATTCTAACATAATTATCCACATGTAATCCTTATATGATCATTGATATCTCTGTTTTTACACATATTAATCATCTATGATCACCCTTTATTAGGTTTCATATCTTTAGCTTATGAAGAATAGTTTTATAAATGATATGTCTAAGAAGGTTTCTAGTAAATAATAACTTAATAAGAGACTCTTATGAACTACTTTTATATTTTTTACATGTTTCCAAAATCACTTGAAAAAAAATATTCTAGCATGGATCATTATGTTTTGTATGGAATATTAATCTACTAAGATGTATTATCTATGAATGAAATGTCTAGGTCAATATAGTTGTTATCAAAGCAACTGACCTACTCAAAATCGAGAAAACATATTCAACTATTTTCAGACATTAGAGAAATGATCCATAAGTCATTTGAGATGTGTAAGAATCAACCCCACCTAAATACGATGCATGATGCAACCGGTATGAATCAAAATGTGTGTTTCTAGTTAGATATGACATTTTAGTAAAAAAACACATCTAGCATACTAAAAAATGAGAAAATACATTCATATTGTTTTGATACATTAGAAAAATAATATATGAACCATTTTTGACATTTAGGAATCAAACACACCTTAATATGATGTATAATGTGGAAGGTATAACTCAACGTGTCTCTTTTTATCTAAAATTGACATCAGTTTTAGTAAAAATAATATGTGACGTACTAAAAACTAGGAAAAAACATTTTTTGTTTTGATAATTTAGTAAAATGATCCATGAGTCATTTTTGACATGTAAGAATATACCCTCCTCAATATAATGAATGGTGTGACCGATATAACTCCAAATGTGTATTTTTGTTTATAATTAACATTAATTTATGTAGAAAGAAAAAGTGAAATACTGAAAATAATGAAAAAAAATTCATATTGTTTCAATACATTAGTAAAATGATCCATGAGTCATTGTTGAGATGTAAAAAATAACCACAGATCAATCCAATGTACAATGTGACTGGTATGACTAAAAGTGCTTTTATTAGATTAAAAATGACATTCTAGATGAAAAAATGTCACTCAATAAAAACAAATAAAAAACATTCCAATTAAATTTATAATTTAGAACAAAAATTTATAATTCCTTTTTGAAGTGTATGAAGAAGTCTCATGTACAACCGACATAAGATATGACTGGTATGACTCAAAATATGTGTTTCTATTTTGAAATGACATTTCAGTAAAAAACACATATATATACTAAAAACTAGTAAAACACATTTTGATTTTTTTATACTTTATTAAAACTATATATAAGTCATTTTTGATGTTTAGGAATCAATTTCACCTCAATATGATTCATGGTGTGGCTGGTGTAACTCAAAGTGTCTATTTTTATTTAAAGTTGACATTAATTTTAGTAAAACCCAAAAGTGAAATTCTGAAAACTAACCAAATGGATTTAGATTGTGTTAATAATTTAGGAAGATGAACCATTAGTCAATTTTGATGTGTAGTAATAAACCCCACCTTAATACAATGCATGTTGTGACCGATAAAACTCCAAATTTGTGTTTCTATTTAAAATTGACATTAATATAAGTGAAATGAACAAGTGACATATTGAAAACAAAGAAAACACATTTGTACTATTTCTATACTTTATAAAAATTATACACGAGTCATTTTTGACATGTAAGAATCAACCAAACCTCAATATTACACACGGTGTGATCAATATGACTAAAATTTTCCATTATCTGTTAAAAATTTACTTTTTAGCTCAAAACATGTCACTCACTGAAAACCATGGAAACAAACATTAATTGTCTTCATAATTTCAGAAAACTATTCATATGTCCTTTTGATGTTTATGAATTATTCTCACGTAAATGTGATTCATGATGTGACTAGTATGACTCAAAATTCTTATTTCCATTTGGGAATGAAATTTTAGTAGAAAACACAACTAACATACAAAAAACCAATAAAACAAATTCAAATTGTTATGATACATTAATAAAATGATATGTCCATAATTTTCTATAGGTAGGAATCAGACACACCCCAATATGATTCCACGTGTGGCCAATATAACTCAAAGTGTCTCTTTGTATTTAAAATTAACATAAATTTTTGGAAAAAAGAAAAGTGACATACATAAAATTGAGAAAATGAATTCTGATTATTTTGATAATTTAGGAAAATGATCCATGAGTCATTTTTGACATGTAGGAATCAAATCCACCTCAATAAAATGAATGGTGTGACTGTTATTATTCAAAATGTGTCTTTTTATTTAAAATTGACATTAATTTAAGTAAAAAAGAACAAATGACATAATGAAAACCAAGATAAATCATTCATATTATTTGGATACATTATTATAATGATTCATCAATCATTTTTGATGTATAGGAATCAACCACACCTCAATCTGATTTAATGTGTGACTATTATAACTAACAGTTCATGTTATTAGTTTAAAATTGAAATTTTGGGTTAAAACGTTTTATAGAATGAATACCAAGAAAACAAGCTCTGACTGTCTTAATAAATTTGGATAGTGATTCGTATGTCCTTTTTCATGTGTATAAAGTAGTCTCACATCAATCTGACACATGATGTGACTGTTATGAATCAAAATGAATGTTTCCATTTTGAAATGAAATTTTAGTAAAAAACACAACTTGCATACTGAAATCTTTGAAAAATAATTTGTGTTGTTTTGATACTTTTGGAAAATGATCCAATTTTTATTTTTTATGATTAGGAATTAACCGCTCCTCAATCTAATGAAAGGTGTGGCCGATATAACTCATGGTTTCTATTGTCAGTTAAAAATTGATATTTTACCTCAAAACATGTCACTTAGTGAAAACCAAGAAAGCACACCCCGATGGTATTGATAATTTATTAAGATGACTCATATGTTATTTTTGAAATGTACGAAGTATTATCACATCAAAACGATGCATGATGTGATTGTTATGACTCAATATTCACGTTTCTAATTTGAAATGGCATTATAGTAAAAAACAAAACTAAAATACTAAAACCAAAAACACACATTCAGATTGTTTTTTTTACTTCAGGATAATGATCCATTAGTAATTTGTGATAGGTAGGAATCTTCCACACCTCAATATTATGCATGGTATGACTAGTATAAATCCAAATGTGTCATTTTTTAAATTTGATATTAATTTTTGTAAAAGAACAAGTGACACACTCATAACTAAGGAAACACATTTGTATTGTTTTGATATTTTAGGACAACTATCCATAGCTTATTTGTGACATGTAGAAATGTAACACCCCAAGATTTTATAGTGTGTTATTTCTTCAAAATAATTCAATAACTTGCACTACACGCAACACCGAGTTCAATCACACCAGGACTTACAAAAAACAAGCCATTCAAAAGAGGTTATGAATAGTATTATCTAAATTTTAAACTTTATATAATCCTTATAATTTTAGAATCCATATTCTGAGTTTCTTAGATATAATGCAAGAACAAATTCATTTTCAATATTGCACTTTTATCAACATTTAATAGTGAACCCTTTTTAAATAAAATATTTTAAACTTTTTGACTAAATGGGGACATCAAAAATTTAAAATGAAACATCCCAAGCTTCCACGGTACACTTTCTTTGAATAATACAGTAGCGTGTGTTGTACGCAACCTTGAGTTTTAACACACACCACAACCAATCAAACTAGCCGTTATGAATAGTAATACCTACTTTTTGAAATTATATATATTTTATATTTTAAAATGGACTTCATTTTTGGATTCGGAATATCGAATTTAGCCTAAGGTGAAATTTTGGTACTTTTCGGACAACTTTCATATTTTGATGAATAGTGAAAATTACTAAATTTTAATTAAAAACAACTTTTTTAATCAAAATAATTAATAGTGATAAATTATGAATTTTAGTAGTTTTAAAGTATATTTAGAATATATTTTTACCATTTAATATAATTTTGGTCATTTGACATAATTTTACAATTAAACCGAACATAAACAAGTGTCAATCTTTTGATAGTTATTATCTCTTAAAAACACGCTTTTTGTTTTGACAGCGGGAATTAATTTTAAATTAATTTCTGCCACTTCTTTGTTTTGAATTTAGAAAAATGGATTCCATATTTGGAATCAGGATGTCCAAATTGTGTAAATAGGTAACTTTTATTTTTAGACATTTTGAATAATTACTGCGGTAAATATTTTATTTACCATGGTTAAGGGTAAATCCGGTAAATAAGGGTTAAAAAAATAATATTATATTAATAATAAATTACCCGAAAACGTGTCTTAACCCTATTGGTTGATACATGGTCGACCATGGGCATCTTTGGGTCGATTTTGGGACCCCATGGATCCACTTGTAAGTAATAATGACACTTTATTTTAATTAAGTCAAAATGAATACAAAAATGACACAAGCATATATCGTTTAGAAAAACAATTCTTACATAGGGTTATATATGTTGGATTTTAGATTATAAATATTCATTAGAAATATAAAAATATTTCCTACATAATGATATTTTATTTATAATTTTTAGACATTAAATAATTTATTTTATTTATGACACAATGATGATGCAGTAATTAATATAATAGTGGAAAATTAAAATAATTGATATTATAAATACCCAAATAAATATAATATGAAACTTTTAATGAATTAAACTAATTTTCTAGTATAATATGATATATTAGGATTGTTTTTATTGACTTTGTTCGAAGTAATCAACCTTTTATGAGTTTCACAAAAATCAACTATTGAATAGTGTCAAAATTTACATAAAAGAGTTCTTAAAACAAATATTATATTATTAATTTATATTAAATTGATAAAATCTAAGGTTCGGCCAAGAGACTTATATCATGATAGGTTCATCATTAATGGACCACTTGGGGGTCTCTTGGATGCATATAGTAAGTTTATTAACCATATTATATAAAAATACAAAGAGACATTGTAAAAGTGAAACTAATTAACTTAGAGTTAATACTTAAAGATAAGATTAACATAAGTACCCAAACCTTTCTAAATTCTATTGGTTGAGTTGTTTTTGACGCATCCCCACCTTAACCTTTGAATATTCAACTTTGGAGCCATTGGAAACCGATTTTGAATTTATTATAAACTAATATCTCTAGCTTTTCCCAAGGTGCCCCTCACCCCTCTTATAAAAGGGCACTCCTCCTTCTCATTTCATCACACCTTCAAAGCCTTTTGGTTCGGCCAAACTCTGCCCACATACTCTCCCAACATACCTCACTACAACCTAGAGGCATTAGTTTGATCAGAAAGCCAACCTAAGGAGCCCTTTTGATCAAATCAAAAGGAAGAACCCGAAGAAGAGGTAATGATTTCACCACCCTTTTCCAAGTTCATTTCTTCTTCCACTTCTTCTTCCTTTGTTGTTACCATTCTAAAATAATAACTCCAGTATCATATATATACTGTGATGATATTATAAATATGGTACAACCATATTTAGTATTATATCCACCCTTTGAATAACATGTCACCATACGTGCGTACGTACGGCTTACCGTCTCCACGTCGTGGTGTAATTGTTATTCAATATATTATTATTTGGATGGGTATAATAATGATATGTAACTCATGTAAATAATAAATAAAACATGATAATGATTCTGTATATATGATATAACAACCATTTATATATTATTTTAATATCGAAAGAATGATATTGTCGCTCGTGCGTACGTACGGACTACCGTCTCCACGAACGCGATGAGATTCATTCTCCATCGTATCCATTCGAGTATAATTATCATTTGATGATTTAAAAATGATTTTTAAGGACTTGATATCATTCTGGATATGAATAATATACAACCTATCCTTTACAAAAATGTCTTACGTAACAAAACATATAAAAGAAAACAAGTAATTTAACACCCGAAACAATGATAATACTAAGATATTATTATAAATCGATATTAAAAGATCATATATGATATCATATTAATGTATATGATTCTTGTATAATTTAATAACAATTATTTCACCATTATACAGGAGGTTAACCTACCCCAACAAAGGAAAAGTACAAGGTAAGGGTTTACTTTACAACCTCTTCATTATCCAAGGTTGTTTATACGTAAAAATCTACTGGGACCTCTTTATCATCCACATCCATGTTTCTTAAAAATGTATTTCAAAACATTTTTACTATTTACTAGAATATGAGTTAAAGTAATTTATACCCTTTTTGACTTTTATAAGTGGTTTATAAAGGAATCATTCTGTCGTTTTCAAAACAAGGTCCCTTTTAACCTTTTCGACAGAATTAAGGTAATAATGTTTTTTTTAAACTTATACGGTGGGTGCGGCTATTTTCCGCCGTTATAAAATCTTCAAAGCTTCCCTTACAAGCTTATAAGATTATTTTCAAATAAAATGTTTTATTTTATAGGGATCTTAAATGATTTCAAAATAAAAGGAGATATTTATTTAAAAAGAATTTTGATTTCATCTATGTCAACATCCTTTGATGGATTTTAAGATTATTTGAAGTTGATTTATTATGATACAAAACTTCTATATTGTATTGAAGGTTTTGTGATATGTTTGACTGTGGATGTGCTATTTTTATACCATTCATAGTTTATGGTGAAAGTATTGACATTTCGTATGCTAGTTTTAATACGAATATTTATGTTATATTTAAACCTTTTCATATGGGAATGCATTGGACTTAATATGTGACGGGTGGAGCCCGCTATAGCTCCTCGATGCATCGGTAGGTCTCATGGGACAAACTAGTGTCTTGGCACAAGGCCTTGGCAAAATCTTATTTGTAGTCTTGGCACGAGGCCTTGGCTATGTGGTTATGATAGTCTGGCATTATGCATTCCAACATTATGAAAATGGTTATTGATATTGCATGTGATTATTCGATTAGTAGAATATCCATGTGAACAAGTAAATGGAATTATTTCATTTTACTTTTTCCATACTATGTTGAAGTTCAAGTTTAAAAGGCTTTTGTTTTAGTAATTCATTGCCTTAAATGTTTATTCTTATTTATGAAAGTTTCCGCTATATTGTTATCCTTACTGGGCATTTGAGCTCACCCCTTTTCTATGTTTTATTTTTCCCAGGAAGTGAAGAAGTAAATTATGAATGACCTGCAGGGATATTATGTGGGGATATGAGTGTAGATTATGGAGACATTATGTTGTTTTAGTAGTTTTTCATTTTATGATGTAATGTAAAACTTATGAATATATCTAGTGTTTCCAAGGCTACTAAACCAATCGGTCTTTCGAGATTTGATCTTTCTTGTGATCATGCCTATGTTATGTAATAATGCACCAACTCTGGGTAACTAGGGTCGGGGCGTTACAGTTGGTATCAGAGGAAGTTTAGTACAAACCTTGGAAGCTAGATTTAGATAAACTCTGATTAGAGCATGTAGACCTAAGATGAACTTTGGGGATTAGTATAGAAGAACTTCCTAGAATTTTGGTATTGTAGAGATTTGTGAGTTTTCCAAGCAATACATCCCTATCTGGATACGAGCAGGTAGAGGCGGCTCTGGCACAGATGTACCTAGGGGTAAAACCCGAAAACACCGCTTTGAGCTAGACTCGAACGGGAACAGGTGCACGACAATGGGCCTTGCTGCACTCTTGGTTACGACACTCTCGGGGGATATGCTTAGGATAACTCTCATTTTTCTTTACAAATCATTTTGAAGGGATTATGAGTATATACTTCCTCAATGAAGACATTTTTATGATTACGAATTATATCCATAAATAGTTCAATTTATGTTAAGTGTTTTATAAGTATGGGATTATGTATTTTGATTCATGAACTGATCTAGTGTATGCCATTGTTTAGAAATGGCGCCCAGTAGAAGGAATGAGAACTCCAGAAATGCACATGATCCAAAGAGAAGGAAGGATCATATCTTTCATGGTCTTAAGCTAGAATTTATAAGAGAAATAGTCTCCCATGTATTATCATCATATGAAGAAATAATATCATGTGTTGATAAGATAAGTAAAGAGTTTACTGAGTCCTATGGCTTTGAAGGGAAGCAAGAGAAGAAAAGGATGGAAGAGAGAAAGATGGATAAAGGAAAGAGGGAAACGAAGAATTTTCCCATATGTGGTAACTGTGGAAAGAAACACCCTGGAACTTGCCTGAAAGGAATGGGAGTTTGTTATAAGTGTGGAGGAAAAGGGCACAAAGTACGTGACTGCAAGGGTAAGAAAAAATGGTTTAAAATGTACAATTCTTCATTTGCAAGGAGTTTGGACACTACGCGAACCTATGTCCCAGTCATCAGACTATGCCGCAAATGATGTTATTGGATAATAATCAAGTTATGATACTACCACAGATGAAGAGGAATGATTAGAGTTCTTATGTTGATTATGTCAATTGAGTGTTGTATCAACAATGTACTTGTTATAATAATTATGGAGTATATAAGGATTGTACTACAGTACTATTTCATTAAGGACTTGAGATTATGTGGAACAAAAAAAAGTGAATCAATAGCAGGATAAATTTTTGGAAAATATATGGTTGAGATAATGATAAACCATAATGTAGCTCTGATACCGAAGTAGTGATTTTGGAATAATACATGATTGTTTTGGAAAATTATATTGGATATTCTTGACTACCTTCGAACTGATTAATGATTTGTATATTCCATCATTTTTGGGGTTTAAAACATTTTTGGATTAATGAAGTATATCCAGCATTCTATATGGAATAAGGGAGCATGAATGTAATCAATAAGGAATATGGTAATTCAGGATGTTTCAGTGTATTAAAAGAATACATGATGAAGATATTCATATGCTATTACGGGGTAAAAAGGTTATACATTATGTTTAACTTACTTATAAATGTTGGACTGTGAGTTTGGACAGAAGTATTTTGGATAGTTCTTGTTTGGATTATTTTGGATTGGCATAAAAGGACAACCCGGAGGTCGGGCGGCAACCCGTCGCGTCCGGCAAGGCTGCAAGACTTGAACCCGCAACCGAAGGGCGACAAGGGTGTATCACCTACCACTGGCCCACGAGATGTCCTAGACTAAATAATGTAGTTTTTATTAAAAGATCTTGTTGATGAATTATAAATTCGTTTATTTTGGAACCCTATACGAATAGTGTAAATAGAATTTTTTATGTTCTATTACCTTTTAGAGTGAAAGATGAGTTTGTAGTAGAAATTTATTAATGGATAAAACTCTAATTATAAAGTAAGTATATCTCCTTATGATCTTAGCCAATCTCATAAATAAATTCCTCAACATTAAGAAAATGAACTTAGAACAAAAATGTTGTCCTAGATGGTATCTTAAATCATCACTAATTTATGGCTTTGGGATTGTTGGCCTTTTCATAGCCATGTTCTCTACCACTCTCCATCAGATAATTGATGGTTATATTTTTCTTCCATATCCATATTTTCTTACATGGAACCCTAGTATGTGTTATTTTCGGTAATCTTCATACTTTCCACTCTTTATTTTAAATAGAGGCCTCATTAATTCATTTTTCGATGTGGGATTTCAACTAAGATATTTTGAAACGTCAAAAATGTGTTATCCTAATACCCTATGTTTTGTTGAACCGATGGTATTTCAAATCATCATAGATTGATGAATTTAAGGACCTCAATTTTATACTTGTTTGTGATTGATGACCTCAATCACTACCTATAAATATTTACGTTTTTCCTCCAATTATATGTCTCTAAATGCCACCAATGTTCTCCTAATCGAGATCATAATTTGGTGGTGACCCTTTCATTTCTCTTTTTCTCATATTAAGACTAAATTTTAGTAACCCAATTTCCGATGTGGGTTTTCCCACAAATATATTTTCTATTTTCAACCTTTTATTTTCGAAGAACAATTTCAAATTGTGAGGACGCAATTTATTGAAGGAGGGGAGAATGTAACACCCCAAGATTTCATAGTGTGTTATTTCTTCAAAATAATTCAATAACTTGCACTACACGCAACACCGAGTTCAATCACACCATGACTTACAAAAAAAAAGCCATTCAAAAGAGGTTATGAATAGTATTATCTAAATTTTAAACTTTATATAATCCTTATAATTTTAGAATCCATATTATGAGTTTCTTAAATATAATGCAAGAACAAATTCATTTTCAGTATTGCACTTTTATCAACATTTAATAGTGAACCCTTTTTAAATACAATATTTTAAACTTTTTGACTAAATGGGGACATCAAAAATTTAAAATGAAACATCCCAAGCTTCCACGATACACTTTCTTTGAATAATACAGTAGCGTGTGTTGTACGCAACCTTGAGTTTTAACACACACCACAACCAATCAAACTAGCCGTTATGAATAGTAATACCTACTTTTTGAAATTATATATATTTTATATTTTAAAATGGACTTCAGTTTTGGATTCGGAATATCGAATTTAGCCTAAGGTGAGATTTTGGTACTTTTCGGACAACTTTCATATTTTGATGAATAGTGAAAATTACTAAATTTTAATTAAAAACAACTTTTTTAATCAAAATATTTGATAGTGATAAATTATGAATTTTAGTAGTTTTAAAGTATATTTAGAATATATTTTTACCATTTAATATAATTTTGGTCATTTTACATAATTTTACAATTAAACCGAACATAAACAAGTGTCAATCTTTTGATAGTTATTGTCTCTTAAAAACACGCTTTTTGTTTTGACAGCGGGAATTAATTTTAAATTAATTTCTGCCACTTATGTGTTTTGAATTTAGAAAAATGGATTCCATATTTGTAATCAGGATGTCCAAATTCTGTAAATTGGTAACTTTTATTTTTAGACATTTTGAATAATTACTGCGGTAAATATTTTATTTACCATGGTTAAGGGTAAATCCGGTAAATAAGGGTTAAAAAAATAATATTATAATAATAATAAATTACCCTAAAACGTGTCTTAACCCAATTGGTTGATACATGGTCGACCATGGGCATCTTTGGGTCGATTTTGGGACCCCATGGATCCACTTGTAAGTAATAATGACACTTTATTTTAATTAAGTCAAAATGAATACAAAAATGACACAAGCATATATCGTTTAGAAAAACAATTGTTACATAGGGTTATATATGTTGGATTTTAGATTATAAATATTCATTAGAAAGATAAAAAGATTTCCTACATAATGATATTTTATTTATAATTTTTAGACATTAAATAATTTATTTTATTTGTGACACAATTATGATGCAGTAATTAATATAATAGTGGAAAATTAAAATAATTGATATTATAAATACCAAAATAAATATAATATGAAACTTTTAATGAATTAAACTAATTTTCTAGCATAATATGATATATTAGGATTGATTTTATTGACTTTGTTCGAAGTAATCAACCTGTTATTAGTTTCACAAAAATCAACTATTGAATAGTGTCAAAATTGACATAAAAGAGTTCTTAAAACAAATATTATATTATTAATTGATATTAAATTTATAAAATCTAAGGTTCGGCCAAGAGACTTATATAATGATAGGTTAATCATTAATGGACCACTTGGGGGTCTCTTGGATGCATATAGTAAGTTTATTAACCATATTATATAAAAATACAAAGAGACATTGTAAAAGTGAAACTAATTAACTTAGAGTTAATACTTAAAGATAAGGTTAATATAAGTACCCAAACCTGTCTAAATTCTATTGGTTGAGTTGTTTTCGACCCATCCCCACCTTAACCTTTGAATAGTCAACTTTGGATCCATTGGAAACCGATTATGAATTTATTATAAACTAATATCTCTAGCTTTTCCAAAGGTGCCCCTCACCCCTCTTATAAAAGGGCACTCCTCCTTCTCATTTCTTCACACCTTCAAAGCCTTTTGGTTCGGCCAAACTCTGCCCAAATACTCTCCCAACATACCTCACTAAAACCTAGAGGCCTTTGTTTGATCAGAAAGCCAACCTAAGGATCCCTTTTGATCAAATCAAAAGGAAGAACTCGAAAAAGAGGTAATGATTTCACCACCCTTTTCCAAGTTCATTTCTTCTTCCACTTCTTCTTCCTTTGTTGTTACCATTCTAAAATAATAACTCCAGTATCATATATATACTGTGATGTTATTATAAATATGGTACAACCATATTCAGTATTCTATACACCCTTTGAATAACATGTCACCATACGTGCGTACATACGGCTTACCGTCTCCACGTCGTGGTGTAATTGTTATTCAATATATTATTATTTGGATGGGTATAATAATGATATGTAACTCATGTAAATAATAAATAAAACATGATAATGATTCTGTATATATGATATAACAACCATTTATATATTATTTTAATATCGAAAGAATGATATTGTCGCTCGTGCGTACGTACGGACTACCGTCTCCACGAACGCGATGAGATTCATTCTCCAACGTATCCATTCAAGTATAATTATCATTTGATGATTTAAAAATGATGTTTAAGGACTTGATATCATTATGGATATGAATAATATACAACCTATCCTTTACAAAAATTTCTTACGTAACAAAACATATAAAAGAAAACAAGTAAGTTAACACCCGAAACAACGATAATACTAAGATATTATTATAAATCGATATTAAAAGATCATATATGATATCATATTAATGTATATGATTCTTGTATAATTTAATATCAATTATTTCACCATTATACAGGAGGTTAACCTACCCCAACAAAGGAAAAGTACAAGGTAAGGGTTTACTTTACAACCTCTTCATTATCCAAGGTTGTTTATACGTAATAATCTACTGGGATCTCTTTATCATCCACATCCATGTTTCTTAAAAATGTATTTCAAAAAATTTTTACTATTTACTAGAATATTAGTTAAAGTCATTTATACCCTTTTTGACTTTTATAAGTGGTTTATAAAGGAATCTTTCCGTCATTTTCAAAACAAGGTCCCTTTTAACCTTTTCGACAGAATTAAGGTAAGAATGTTTTTTTTAAACTTATACGGCGGGTGCGGCTATTTTCCGCCGTTATAAAATCTTCAAAGCTTCCCTTACAATCTTATAAGATTATTTTCAAAGAAAATGTTTTATTTTATATGGATCTTAAATGATTTCAAAATAAAAGGAGATATTTCTTTAAAAAGAATTTTGATTTCATCTATGTCAACATCCTTTGATAGATTTTTAGATTATTTGAAGTTGATTTATTATGATACAAAACTTCTATATTGTATTGAAGGTTTTGTGATATGTTTGACTGTGGATGTGCTATTTTTATACCATTCATAGTTTATGGTGAAAGTATTGACATTTCGTATGCTAGTTTTAATACGAATGTTTATTTTATATTTAAACCTTTTCATATGGGAATGCATTGGACTTAATATGTGACGGGTGGAGCCCGCTATAGCTCCTCGATGCATCGGTAGGTCTCATGGGACAAACTAGTGTCTTGGCACAAGGCCTTGGAAAAATCTTATTTGTAGTCTTGGCACGAGGCCTTGGATATGTGGTTATGATAGTCTGGCATTATGCATTCCAACATTATGAAAATGGTTATTGATATTGCATGTGATTATTCGATTAGTAGAATATCCATGTGAACAAGTAAATGGAATTATTTCATTTTACTTTTTCCATACTATGTTGAAGTTCAAGTTTAAAAGGCTTTTGTTTTAGTAATTCATTGCCTTAAATGTTTATTCTTATTTATGAAAGTTTCCACTATATTGTTATCCTTACTGGGCATTTGAGCTCACCCCTTTTCTATGTTTTATTTTTCACAGGAAGTGAAGAAGTAAATTATGAATGACCTGCAGGGATATTATGTGGGGATATGAGTGTAGATTATGGAGACATTATGTTGTTGTAGTAGTTTTTCATTTTATGATGTAATGTAAAACTTATGAATATATCTAGTGTTTCCAAGGCTACTAAACCAATCGGTCTTTCGAGATTTGATCTTTCTTGTGATCATGCCAATGTTATGTAATAATATACCGACTCTGGGTAACTAGGGTCGGGGCGTTACAAGAAATCAAACAAACCTTGATACGACGCACGGTGTAACCATCATAACTCAATATGTGTCTTTTTTTATTAAAATTTGATATTTTATTAATGAATTCTTGCCTATTAATGTTTAATTTATTTTATTATAGTATTACTAATATAATATTTGTTTTCCAATATAGGTGGAATCTTTTTATCATTTTGGGATGATTTTTTCATCAACTGATTCCATGGGCAGAATTTTGTTTGAGGGGATCATGGGTTTCAAAAGATTAAACATTAATGTTTTTAACTATTTGATGGATAATTGTTAATTTAATTATATAAAACATTATTTGAAACGTATATATAAGTGTTTTTTGTATATACAATGGGTGGATGTTTTTTATTCATGATGTCAATTAAATCTATATATCATTGTTTGATGGGTGTGTTTTATATACCTGTAGGTTTTTTTGGGTGTGCTATTATATTAACAACACATTCCAACCATCTAGGCCTTTATCAACACTATTTTGAATACTCATAATGGACCCCATTTACCAGTGCTCAAAATAGAGTTGATAAATGGGTCCTTTATCTACACTAAAATAGCATTGAAAAAATGGGGCCTTTATTAGTGCTCAAAATAGAGTTGATAAATGGGTCCTTTATATGCACTGAAATAGCATTGAAAAAATGGGGCCTTTATCAGTTATTTTTTTAGAGCAGATAAAGGATCTCCTTTATCTCTTAAGATATTAATATCTCTTTTTATATCTATGATTAAAAGTTATTTTTTGTCATTGTTAAAAGTATTTTGCATGCTGTTAAATGGAATATGTGTAGTAGTGCTGGAGAAATATGTTGGGTGACAACTACTCAAGCGTGGATTAGGTAGGTTTGTGTTACATGAGCCTTTGGTCTCTATTTATTAATACTATCCACTGGGCCTCTAGGCAGTGCATGGTTTTTATACCTAGTACTATTGCACATGGATTTGGGCCGCTACGTCAAATTTATGGGTTGCAGGTGACATGACAAGACCAGGAAAGTGCCTCGATACATTTGGGTTATTGTAGAACATGATTCATTCATGTGTCACTAGGTGGGAAACTTACAAAGCGGGATGGGTGTACAAACAACCATCATTCATACATCTATCATAATTTCAATGAATGTTGAATGGGTACCCAAAAACACAAATTTCTGTATATTGATTTATTCTGATGTTGTGGATCATTTTCATGATGTCGTAGTGTAGGAAACATAAGTATTATCGTATAGGTGGATCTAAAGAAAGATGAGTGTTCTTACAATGATCTATCACCCCCTATGCTAATATGGGATGGAGGGTTGACCAACCTCATTATGGGAAACTGACAAGTCATATCTCTCAATTTAGGGGGAAACAAAACATATTTTACTAGTAGTATAAGAATTATAGCTTTGGAAAGAGGGTGATGAGATGTTTGACTCATGCTTAGCATGAAACATGGTTACTCTTGGGCCTTCGGGTCATCACCATCCTGATGGAATTTTTTGGGCCCTTGGGTCATGGGGTCCTTTGGAGCATATAAGAGACTTTAATCCATTTTTCACTGAGTGCTATGTTACTCTGGACCTTTGAGCCACGTATTGGGTTCCCTCTCAACCCTATCTAAAAAGTAATTTCCTTTCTTTTCTTTGTAAAAGAGGGATTAAGCCTCAAACTGTTCTAAAAAATTTATAATTTATGGGAATGAGTAGTAAATAATTAGTAATAATAATTATTAAAATTTGAAATTACTATTCATATATATTAAATTTTTTTAATTCAATATTTATTACAATAAAAACATAAATAAAAAATTATTAACATTGGATATTTCTAAGATATTAATAATTTTTTTTTCAAAATAAATTTTTATGGTATATATGTATATTTAAATAGAAAAACGAATATTTTTTTACTAATAAAATTTATTTACTAATATTAATTATTTACATAGAATTAATTAAAAATCATAATTATGAATTACTAATAATTATTTCTAAATAATTAATTTGTGAAAAATAATTTTTTTGACTTAAACTAAAGGCGTGAGGGGATCTCATGCCTTATTAAAATGATTCTATAAAAATATTTCTAGGCCTCTATTCCATTGGCCCCCTCCAAAAGAGGCCAAGGGCACAAGGGGCCTCAAAACCTTTGAAAATTTATTTTTTAAAAAAAAATTAAACCTATAAACATTTTAATTTTTTTTAGAAAACCAAGAAAAATTCCCATTATGTATCTGTATCTCGTACTATGTTATTTTTATAGTATTCAATCCAAAATATTGATCGAATAAACTTGAATACCATAAAGTTCCTACTGAGTTGATTGGGTATGGGTAATTTTCAAAATTAAGGGGTTTAAATGAATAAATAAATTTTGGAAATGCGGCGATTTTATATTAAAGATACATTCATATAGATATATACATACATACATACATTAATACATATATACATACATATATACATACAAACACACACATGGATATATATATATATGATATATTGATTTCAATAAAAAAATTTAAAAATAGTACTTAAAATCTAGTAGCCTCCATTAGGTGGAGGTGATTTATGAGGCCATTTGTGAATAATGACACTGGCGGTGATACAAGAAGATATACAGTCCTAAGTACGTGATACACACACACACATATATATAAATTTATAATAAGTGTATTCATTGTAATTTCATAATTATATATTTATATACATTTATATATTTATAATTAGAATTAGAATATATATATATATATATATTTAAAAATATTTCTATATAATTATAAATATATTTACATAATTATACATCATGGTCTCTACTGCTTTTGAAATATTCACATATCGAAATATATTTATATCAATATATAAATTTATATAATTACAAATATAATAGATGCATTTATTATTTAAATATATTTTTTCTAATTTTATAATTATTTAAATGTATATATTTAATTATTAATAATTATAATTATAAAAAAATAAATTTAAAAATCATTTATATATAATTAAAAAATGATTATAAATATATTAAATATATTTTTTATTTAAATGTATTTATTTTAATTTTATAACTATTTATGTGAACATAATATATTCATGGGAATAACATGAATAAATCATACTTAGAAAAGTATAGATCATATAAAATGAGTTCTCACATATATGGAAGCATGGATAATAATGGTGTCAATGTATAAATGAACATTCATGAGTCATGAATCCATAACATTTGCATGCATCATCCTAATATAGGTGATCTCACTACCAGAAATCATGGCTTTTAATCCCCTTGAAATAGGTGATTCCATAGGTGGTTGCAAGGCTTAAAAAAATAACCCAACTGATCTCCCCCACCCTCCCTTACACACACCATCTATAAGAAAACCCTATCTTTTTATACCACCCATTCTACCCATCTCCACACTCTCCTCCACATCCTGATCTGGTTCCCTCTCACATCGGTTCTCCCTCCCTCCCTAAATCCCCTCCCCACTCTCACCTCTACCTCCCTTTCCCCCATATCACTCTCCTCACACCTCACCCTTCAACATTCCCACACTAGGAGCCATGTGACACCCATTTTACCCCACCACCGCCCCTCGCTCACACCTCGCCTAGCCTCTGACTCCACCTCTACATTCACTTGGTTCCATGTTTATCACTCTATCAGGTAATCCCTAATTTTGGTTTTAGGGTTTTGATTTTAGGCAATTCCATCACACTGATTGCCTGTAGCATAGAATATATATGCTATAAATTCTAAACCCTAGAAACCATTCTGTGGAAATGATACATGATATTCTAATTCGTGGACTCAAGTCACATATTTGCACCTCTTCACTTTGTGTATTACATAGTATTTTTTTTACATACTACATTAATTTTAATTATACCTGTATGAAATATACTGACACAACCACTTGTAGGATAATAAAAAAATTGCATTCTGACTTGTCATTATGTCACATATTGTTTAGTTTTCACAGGGTGTATTACTCAAAATTTTCTTTTTTTACATGCTGATGACACAACCACTTTTGGGATAAAAAAACATATATGTATCTCTACCAAGAATGTTATGATTTAATTACATAACAATATTTGTTCAAAAACACTAAATTATCTAAAGTGATACTTTTAGAATAAAAATTATCCAATCCTAACATAATCTTATATTCCCTATTAGTTCACATGAATTCTTAGGATTTAATTTTCATCTATTTGTCAATATATTATTTTTTATTGTTTATTAGTTTTAGATATTTATTTTGGATTATTTGTTATTAAAGAATTTATTGATAATCAACTCATGATTTGAATTAATTTTTTTCTATGTTTATAGTTCAAATAAAGATAATTGATATCTCTTCTTAGAGAGGTTTTTATTAGTTGGGTTATAGGTTCTAGGTCTATTTTCAAACCATATTTCTTAGGATGACATATATAATTAATGTGATTTATACTATTTTATTTAATTGAAAAGGGTTTATTATTGTTATAGTCATAGATATTTTAAGCTTCTCTCTGATGAAGGGGTTAATAGGAAGAGCATCAAATGTTTGAAAATTTCATATATTATATTTAATAAATTGAAATTAAAAACTCAAACTAGAGTAAAATAAGGGATATGATATAATTTTTCAATACACATATCAATAATATATAAATACTATAATATCATACATCAGGGTAAGAACCATGTTTAGTGAATGCATATTATTGTGTGGAATGTTTTCTTAAATGAATGAATGTGACTAATCATTTCATGGAAGGTGGCCCAAATAGTAGAAAAATATCAATTAGAAAAGTGAATATTGAATTTAGTTATTGGATGAGGCCAGTTTTTCGGTTCCATTGGAATGTTTTAACCTTTTTAGAAAAGAAGAAACATAGATAAAAATAGAAACAAAATCAGTGCATCCCATAATTTGAATAGAATAGTGAGCTAGAAATATTAATGGACTATTTCTGATGATAAATAATGTTGTACTATAATTTATAATAAAGGTTTATCTTTTATTTGACTATGTATTAGTCAAAAATTAAATTCTATCTCATGGCACATTACCATTATGAGAAGTTCAATCATGAAATAAATAGAGGGATTACAGTTTTTTATAGACATCCTTATATTTCATTACTAATTTAATTATGGTATTATATTATGATGTGTCACTGGTAACCTAAACAATGTTGATTATACAAGGGTACCTAAAAAGATTATAAGATTATGATGATATATATTTTACAATGGTTATGCTAAATACTATTGTTTTCTTACTTTTTTAATTTTTATTTGTCATGGATAAAACGTTTTACCTTATGTGAAAATAGATTTTTAAAGTGTTGTTGAGATTTCATATATGGGATCCTCAATATAGTCATTATAACTGGTTCAAGTATCCCTGAAAAAAAAATATGAATGTCAGTGGTGTGCACAGAGAAAATTATGTTATCATCATGTTATAATTTCCTAGTTTCATACTTTCAGAAATACATGTTTGATTCATCTTGAATTATAGGTGTTGCTGTTGAGATTTAGGGATCATTTCTATGTGTTTAGTAAAGATAATATAATGTGTCTATATGACTAAGAACATATGACAATGATTAATGGTTATGGTGTGATAATGGGTTTTAATAAGTGTTTGAAAATTTCATGAAGATTTATTTTTCTATTATTTAAGATGGTTTATTCTGAAATTTATATGAAAAATATGTAAAATTATTTTGGAGAAATAAACCATTATTTTGGATCCATTTGGAATTAATTCTTAAAAAAATCTTAGATTACATATCAATTTTGATAAATTATTCAATGTTAGTGTTTTATAATTTCATGAAAATTTGTTTCTTGAAAATTTGTCTATTTGTATATTATAATCAAGACTAAATTATATCTTTATATTTACTTTTCCATTAATAGGCTATTCTGATTTACATATCTATTAAAAATTTTAACAAAAAAATTTTCATTTCATAATGGAAATATATAATAGTTGGGTATTATTTTATATGTTCATTCGATCAACAATTTCTTTCTATTAAAATTGTTTTCTTTATTTGGACATGTTTTATAAGTGCTTCTTTACAAAATAGTTAGTCATTTACAATAGTAGAAGAATTTGAAAAATAAAATGTATAATTAATTAAATATAATGAAACGACCGTGTCATTTGTTATTTTTTCCTATTTTGGATGAGTTTCAATTGAAGTCCACATATTATTGGATATTCTATTTGAATTATATTTTGTGATTTAAAGTTCTAAAAATTCCTATAATATGATGTTTTGTTTAGATGTTATTACTGACTGTACTAATATGACTATGCATATGAGTTGTATTGATTTTCTAAATAGAACATATATAAAATATTTTTAAGGAATTATGTAGTTTATTTATTTCACTAGTGGATTTCAAGGTGACCATTTCAGTTTTTTATACAGAAAATGATAAAAGAGATATCAATTCCTATGGGTTACTATGAGGTAGCACATATTCTTGAATGGGTTTCTAAAAAATTAGAGAAGTTGCATTCATCATGGAAAATAATATATTTATTAACCCTATACAGAAATAGTTCAGAAGGATGTTTATGTGAGGATGACTAAAACTATGCATGAAATTATTACTAAAATTGTATATGAGACTGTTCTTGAAGGAATTTGCATCCAGAATGTTGAGACTAGTGAGATCAATCCACGCTCTGGTGAAGATTGTGATCCATTGAGGTTTTATGATATACTTGATAACCCACAAACTAAACTATATTCTGAGTGCACTACTTATAAAAATTTTAATTTATGATGGAATTTTTTTAACATGATGACTTTTAAAAAGTTGTTAGATACATCGTTCGACATGTTGTTGGTGTTATTGAAAAAGTAATTTCTATTGAAACTAATATTCATGAGTTGTATTACCATGATCGTAAGTTGACAATGAACTTAGGTTTCACAGATGAGGCCTCAGAGGCATATGAAAGCAAATGTATACTATTTATAAAGGAAAATATTCATTTGGATAATTTTGCGGTCTACGACTCTTTCAGGTGGAATAACAATGGGGGAAATCACACTCATCAATGTCAGACTGCATAATAGCAGAAACCAAATTTCACCCAAAAATTGCATTACTTTCCACTAAATATGAGGTTGAAAAGATTATTTATTTATTTTAATGTTTCTAAATTAATGAGTTTGAATATGGAAAGAAATAAAGAATGTGATATGCTATCCAACCCAATAGACTCTTTTTTCATTGAAATATTTCAATTAGTGACACCTTGACACTGCTAAATATAGATGTATTGTCTTATTTAGGATCATAGTATATGGTTTAAATCCATTATTTCTATAGTTGTTGCAACTAAAAGTATATATCCTATGGTTTTTTTCTGTATAATCTTCATCCATATCTTCATATGAAAAAAGAATTTCTATTACATTCCACTCTTATTGATGGAACATGACATATAAGGGATATGATTGATGTTTACCTTCATCCATTTATTAGTGATTTGAATGAATTTTTGGGTGATGGTGTGAATAATTCTAACTATGAAATGAACCAAATGTTAAAACTACAGGCCTCTTTATTGTGGAAAATCAATGACCACCCGACATATGAATATTTGTCAGGTTGGAGTACGAAAGGGGAATTTCTAATCCATTGATTTAATAAAAGTAAAAAATTATACATGTATAGGAAATTATAAAAAATATACATACATGGCTCAGAGATGTTTTCATTCCCCTCAAAACAGCCTGAAAAAGGATAGAGTGTAATTTTATGGTTCTAGAGAATTCAATCCAACACCAATGATAATGACAAGAGTAGAAATATTATCACACATTAGGGAAAAAACCATCCACAGTGTATATTAATTCTAGGATTCTGCGGCTCATCCATTACCCAATATTTGTGCTGTGGGTTGATAGCACAATCACAATTGGAATAATAAAAGTATAATTTTAATACTCCTTTCTAGAAAACATACATGATATGGAATAATCTAGATTTGATGCACATTGAAAAAATGTTTATGATAATATATTATTGACCATTTTATGTGTCATTTAAAAATAAAAGGACCATGTTACTACACAATGCGATTTAGAAGAAATGGGTTTTAGGAAACAATTACATTTATAGTTGGGTGAGGGAGACAGTGCATACAAGCCTGATGCATAGTATTCGAGGAGTAAAAAAGAGTTACATACATTTTTTTCTTTTTGAAGATGCTCAAGGTGCATGATCGTTACTCTTATAATATTTAAATGTGTTTGAATGTGATGAATAGAACATTTATAGAGTTGAAAATTCATGAAAATCACATACTACATCAACTGTTTACTCTAATATCAATTCAAGATTGTTTCCCACCGAATGTTGTTCAACTATTGATTAAGATGATTAATTTTTTTAGACTGCTTTGTTTAAGAAATCTATGAATGGGTGATCTCTAAAATTTTTAGGATATAATTGTACTTTTTCTTTCCATGTGAAGAAACTATTTACACCCACATTTTCCAATGTTATGGTTCAAAATTGATAATATATTAATTTGGTTAGAGGGACTGTTGAAGTAGAAACTGTCAATTTCCATGTTTACTGAAATGTATGATTGTTTTCCTGCACATTGGTTTAAAAACATTTTTTCAATTATTTCACTTTTTATGAATTGTTGAACTATTTCTTTCAATATTAATTGTCTCTATATTTGAAATATACATGCATGAAAAATGACAAAAATTATTTTCAAAATAATTAATGCACTTATTTTTATGAAAAACTAGAAAAATAAAAACTCCTATAATATTTTCATAATAAAAAACAGAAAACCATATAATATATTTAAATTATGGTATGAAAGTAATAACAAAAATATGTTAACCATTCCCCCCCCCCAAACCTAGAGACTATACTTTTTCATGTAATATCTTATAATAAAAAGTTTCACTAATCATTCATTTCAACAAATGTATAAGGATTGGGTCATCAAATTGAGATAAGTTCAAAACTATTTTTGATGATGATTTTACTCATATGAATTTTTTCCATATTATGTTGAGTAAATTAAATGATCTTGAAATATTAAAAAAAACTAAGGGGTTTTTAGAATCAAATTGGGATTTTCATGAGAATATTCTAATATGATGATGTTCAAATCAATTTAAAGAAAACTATAATCAATTTAATTTATAAATAAGTCATGACCTTGATTACATTCATCTTGTATCCCTTATTAAATGTTCACTACTCATGGGAGGAATATTGAGTTAAGTGGTATGTTTTCAACCTCATGTATCATCTATTTTTTCCACATATAATTCTCTATATAGTGATTGACTATACCATGTCGAATGCTTAGCTAACTAAGCCTTTGAGGCATGGGCCAGCTTTAGTTTTGTTATAATTCACCTAGATGCACTATACTGGAAAAACCTCTCTAGGTGAACATAAAATAAATAGGAATGGAATTTATTCTCCTAAAAAGAATAGTTAACATTGATATAATCTTTCTACTTACACTAGTGACATAGAATAGAAGGCCTACCTAAACTAGAAGGTGATGGAACACTTTTTTAACGAGCTAGAAATTAACTGTAATGATTTACCTCCTCTTGAAATCATTTGTTATGGTAAATGATGTATCCTTAGACGATTTTCTACTCATCGGGACACCTGAACTCAAGCCTCCTCTAGACCCTAAATAAGCTAAAATGACTTTCTTTACCACATCAGAGAATATAGTTAAGTTGAAAAGATTCACCTATGTCTGTAGAAGCACTTTAAATCCCATGGAAAAGTAATTTTCCATAAACTCATAATCCCAACTCATATATGGAGTTAATAATGTACGGTTAGTAAATAAAGTGGTATATACTTTTATTTACATCATCATTTTTAGTGTTTTGACAAACTTCTTCACCCTTACCCATTGCAAGCTATCTAAATAAAATCATCCTAATAAAATCTTATGAATCCCAAGCCAATTGAGGAAATGGTATTATTTATCCTTAACCATCACATCCATCCTTCTATGTGATTCCAATTTTAATATAAATATTTCTTGTAATGCCTCGACCCTAGTTACCCAGAGTCAGTGCATTATTACATAACTTTGGCATGATCAAAAGAGATCATGTCCCATAAGACTGATTAGTTTAGTTGCTTTGTATGTACTAGATAAATTCATAAGTTTTACATTACAACATGAAAAAAACATTATTTCCCCTTGGAACACACTCCTATACTTTATCATATCCCTGTAGGTTAATCATAATATACTTCTTCACATCCTATAAAAAATAAAACATAGAAAGGGTGAGCTCCGACGCTCAGTAAGGATAACAATATAGCATAAACTATCATAAATATACATAAAAATTTAAGGAAATGTATAAGAAGAAATCAAAATAATTTTAAACATAATATTTAGTAAAATATGGGGATAATAAATCAAATAATGTCATTTACTTATTTACTTGTATATTCTACTAGTTTAATAATAACATACAATATCAATATCTAATTTCATAATAATAGAATGCATAATGTCGGACATCATAACCACATAGTTAAGGCCTCATGCCAATACTACAAATAATATTTTTTCAAGGCATTATTCCAGGACACTAGTTTGTCTCATGAGACCTACCAATGCATCAGGAAGCTATAGCAGGCTCCAACTGTCACTTACTATGTCCAATGCATTCCTCATATGAAAAGGTTGAAACATAATATAAACATTCGTATTTAAACTGGCATACGAAATGTCAATGATATAACCATAAACCATGAATGGTATAAAAATAAAACTTCCACAGTCAAACATATGACAAAACCTTAGATACTATATGAATGGTTGTTTAATAATAAATCAACCTCAAACAAGTGTAAAATACATCAAAGGATATTGACCTAGATGAAATAAAAACTATTTGAGAGAAATATCTCTTTCTATTATGAAATAATTTAAAAGTAAAATAATTATAAAAGAAAAGATTTATTTTGAAAATATTTTTATAATATTGGTAGGGAAGCTTCGAAGATGTTATAACAGTGGAAATAGATGCACCTGCAGTATAAGTTAAAAAAACATTCATATCTTAATTTGTCGAAAAGGTCATAAAGAACCTTGATTGGAAAATGACAGAAAGATTCCTTTCAAACCATTTTATAGAAAGTCAAAAAATTGTATACATCACCATATCCTATAGACTAGTAAATAGTAAAAATGTTTTGAAATACATTTTTATGAAACATGAATGGGGATGATAAAGAGGTCCCAGTAGATACTCACGTTTAAACAACCTCGGATAATAAAGAGATTGTAAAATTAACTTTTACCTTGTACTCTTACTTAGTCAAGGGTAAATTAACCTCTTGTATAATGGTTAAATAATTGTTATTAAATTATACAACAGCCATATAAATAAATATGATATCATATATGATCTTTTAATATTGATTTTATAATAATATTTCAGTAGTATCACACTTTAGGGTGTTAACAAATTCGTTCTACTTTATATGTTTGGTTACATAAGTAATGTTTGTTAAGGATAGAATCTATTTGATTCTTATCTACAATTATATTAAGTTCATAAACATTATTTTTAATCATAAAATTAATATTATTCTAAAATGGTTAGAATGGGGAATGAATCTTATCGCGTTCGTGGAGACAGTAATCTGTACGTATGCATGAGAAACAATACCATTATATTGATGGTGAAAGAGTATATAATTGGATGGTATATAATATATAAAGAATAATTAACATTTTATCTTTATTATTTACATCAATTATACTCATTATTATACCCATCCAAATAAGGAAGTGTTGAATAACAAACTACACCATGACGTGGAGACGGTAAGCTGTATGTACGCACATATGGAGAATTTTTCATTCATAGGATGGATAGAATAATTAATATGAATGTACCATATTTATAATAACATAAAAGTATTTATAAGGTACTGGAGTTATTATTTTGGTATGGAAACAACAAATAAAGAGGAAGTAGAATAAGAAGAGAACATTGAAAGAGGTGATGAAATTATTACCTTTCTTCGGGTGCTTCCTTTTGATTTTATCAAAAGGGCTCTATATGATGGATTTATGACCAAAATAAGGGCTCTAGGTTGAATTGAGGATATGTTTTAGAATATTTGAGTAGATTTTGGCTGAGGAAAAAGGCTTTGGAGGTGTGATCTTGAGAGAAGGGGAAGTACCCTTTTATAAGGGAGGTAAGGGTCACTTTAGGAAAAGCATGAAATGTTAATTTATTGTACAATAATATTAGGTTTATAATGTATGAAAAAGGATTAATTTTGAGGATAAGGTTAATATGGGTCAACCACCTCTCAAAAAATAGCGTTTTGATTGGATTAGTTCATTATATTAACCTTATCTTTTAGATTTAACTCTTAGTAAAATAACATAACTTTTACCATGTATTCTTGTATTATTATAATAAATTGTTAATAAAAATACTATAAAAAGCCAAGTGAAAACATAGTGGTTCATTATTTACATATCTAGACTTATCTAAGTCCTTTTTCGGATCCTTAGATTTTTTTGGAAGATTATATCTTTTAATAATATAGTATTTGTTTTAAAAACTCATTTATGTCAATTTTGACAGAATTTAGTATTTGGTTTTTGGGAAAGTCAACAAAACATGATTACTTCGAACAAAATACATAATATAAAACATAACAAGTCATATTCACCTAGAAGATTTGTGGATTGAATAAAAAGTATAATTTATTTTTATTTTTATATTTATAATATCAATTATTTTAATATTTTATTAATAACGTAATTGCTGCATCATTATTGTGTCATAAACAAATGTAATTATTTAACATCTAAAAATTATAAATAAAATAACATGATTTAGGAATTTTTTTAGATTTTTAATGAATATTTATAGTCAGAATTATCTTATGTATAACACTATAAAAAGAATTCTTTAGTTATTAAAATTTGAATTTAACACTTTTAACTCCTCTTTAAAAAAAATAATAATAAATGTCCTAATGTAATATAAGTGGATCAAAAAGGATGATATTTGATTTATAAGGTTTATTTTGGTCTAAATACACTTATCCAATAGAATTAGGACATGTGTTAGGGTAATTATAATATCATTTTTACCTTTTATTACCATATTAACTTTTAACTCTGAAAAATAAAATTCAAAAGTTACTATTCACCAAAAATTATTTTCATCTTATTGAACCACATGTTACATAATAATTTAAACCATGTCTCTTAGAATTTAGAAATTTAATTCACTGAAGCAGTACAATTAGGATTTATGCAAATTTGCTAACGTGCTTAGAAGGTGAGTAATAGATATTAAAAAATTCAACAAAATTAAATACATATAATTTTATTATAAAACTAATCCAATGATTTACATTAAACTAGTATAGATATTATTTATCTATTTTAAATGAAAATAAATATAAATAAAATAAATAATTAATTAAATAAAAAGTGGGTTTTAAACTATAACATAGTGTGTTTCACTATTCATCAAAAGCATAATGTTTTCAGAAAAATACCAAAAACTCACTCTAAGATAATTTTGATATTCCAAATCAAAAAATTAAGTCCATTTTGAAAAATAAAATTTATAAAATTTCAAAACATGGGTATTACTATTGATAATGATCAGTTTGATTGGTCGTGGTGTTCTTGAACTCGATGTTTCGAACATCGCAAGATATTTCATTATTCAAAGGTAAATTTAATGTGGAAGAATGGGGTGTTACATTCTTCCCTAATTTAAATAATTTAATCCTCAAAATTTCTATAATACTACTCCTTAAAAATATTCGGGTTGTTCTTCATCATAAGTTCATCTCATTCCCACGTTATTGCTTCCATCATATGGTTTCTCCATAGAACATTTACTAGACGAGTCGTCCGGTTTCTCAACACTTATTCTCTGGTATCAAGAATCTTGATAGACTCTTCACAATAAGACAGATTTGGTTCCTATTCTAATTCTTCATAGTTGAGTACATGCGTTTGGTAAGGCATGTATTTTCCCAATAGTGATATGTGGAACACATCATGAACTTTGGAAAGACTTGGTGGCATTTCCAACCGATAAGATATATCTCCAATTCTTTATAGAATTTCAAAAGGTCTGATGTACCTAGGACACAATTTAAACTTCTTACTAAATCGTATAACACCCTTCCATGGAGATACCTTTAATAAAACATTATCTCCTACTTGAAATTCCAAATCCTTCCTTTAGTTATCAGCATAGGTATTTTTCCTACTTTGAATTTCTTTGATGTGGTTTTGGATTATCTTCACCTTTTCCATTGTTTCTTCAACAAGTTCTGGGCCTACGAGTTTTCTTTCACCAATATCATCCGCACAAGTTGGTGTGGCACATCTCTTTTTATATAACGCTTTATTGGGTTCCATCTGAGTACTTGAAGTGAATCTATTGTTGTATGAAAATTCTACTCTAGGTAAATACAAATCTCACATACCCTGAAAGTCGAGTGAGTAACATATCAACATGTATTTGAAGGATTGAATAGTCCTTTCTGATTTTCCATCAGTTTGAGGGTGGTAGCCATTACTCAAACGAAGTTCAGTATCCAGGGAATTCTGAGGACTTTTCTAGAATCCTGATGTAAAATTGGGATCACGATCAGAAATGATCAATAATGGGTACACCATGAAGTCTTATAACTTCATTAATGTTCAGTCTTACTAAACGTTTAAGTGGAAAATCTTCTCCTATAGCAAGGAAATGTGATGACTTGGTAAGACGATCAACAGTGACCCATATTACATCATTCCTTCTAGGAGTCTTTCATAGTCCCATGGAAAATTCCATTGTAATATCATCCAATTTCCTCTTAGGTATGGTAAGAGGAGCATAACTCTTCCATAATGTGGTCTTCCAGCCTCACCTGTTGACAAACCATACATCTTGACACATAATCAGCAATCTACCTCTTCATGTTGTCCCACAAAAAATGTTCCTTCAAATCTCTATGCATCATAGTGCAAATTGGGTGTATAGAGTAATTGGAGCTATGAGAATCATCCAACAATTCCCTTTTTAGATCATTTATATCAGGATCACAAAGTCTCTTCCCAAATTTCAAAATTTCATCTTTATATATGATGTCGATCAATATCCCATCATTTAAAACTTTAATTTTCTTTTGAAACTCCTAATCATTAGTCTGAGAAATTTTTATCCTTTCTAGTAAAGATGGATTGGAAACCACTTGAAAAAGTATCAAATTTTCACCTCCCATGATTATTATCATATATACATTTACTAGATCTATGAACATAGGATCCCTTTCAACTCTAATCTTCTTCAGAACTCCATGATTCCTTTTTTTAAAAGCATCTACTGCCTTATTTTCCTTCCCCAGGAGGTAGTGTATAGTGCGATCATAATCCTTGAGTAGTTTGAGCCGTCTCCTTTTCATTATGTTGATTTATTTTTATGAGAAAGTATACTTGAAACTCTTATGATCAGTATAAATCTTACATTTTCACCATAGAGATATTGTCTCCATATCATCAAAGTAATTATTATAGATGCTAACTCAAGATCATGAGTGGGATAGTTTTGTTCATGAAGTTTTAGGTGCCATGAAGCATAGGAAATGAATCGATCATTTTTCAAAAGGACACAACCAAGTCCATTCTTTAATGCATCACTATAAATAACAAACCCATCATTCCTTAATGGTAGAGTCAAGATAGGAGAATTGAATAATATTCTCTTTATTTATTCAACACATTCTTCACACTCTTTTATCCAAACAAATTTAACCCCTTTACATGTGAGCTTTGTTAATGGGTTATCCAATCGGGAAAATTCTGGACAAAATGCCAATAATAACCTGCTAAACCAATAAAATTGTGTTCCTCAGTTATACTAGTCAGTGATGGACATTGTTGTATTTCTATTTTCTTAGGATAATAAACATAGATTCCATCCATAGAGACAATATGTCCACAAAAATAAATATACTAATTCCAGAATTCACACTTTTTAATCATCCAATATAATCCATTTCCTATAAGAGTCATTAGAATACTGCGCATGTGATTTTCATGATCTTCGTAGATTTTGGAGTATTACAAGACATCATCAATAAATAACAATAAAAAGTCATCAAGATATTACTTGAAAACATTTTTCATTAGATCCATGAAAAAAATAGGGTACATTGGTCAGTCCAAAAGGCATTACTGTAAACTCATAATGCCCACATCTGGTTAGAAATATTGACTTTGGATTTTCTTCCATTTTTAAAAATAAATGATGGTATCCTGATCGATGGTGAATCATTGAAAAATATTGATATCTATGAATTTGATAAAATAAAGAATCAATGTGAGGTAGGGGATACTTTTTATTTATTGTTATAGAGTGGATCATCATGTAGTTAATGAACAACCACATAGATCCATATTTCTTCTTAATAAACAGAATGGGGTCTCCCCATGGAGAAACACTAGAGAGAATAAATCATTTATTAATCATTTACTCTTGTTGTTTCTTTATTTCCAATAATTCCATAGTGGACACTCTATAAAGGGTATTCAATATGGGCCTCGAACTAGGAATAATGTAAATGAGATACACAATTTATCATTCTGGAGGATGTCCAAGTAAATCCTCTAGAAACACATCAACATATTCTTGCACAATACGTATATCCTCTATTCGAAAATTCTTTTCCTCACCAATAGTTATTTTTGTTATTTTATCCCCAATAATAGAACATAATAGAGAAAATGGGGGTGGATCTAGATAAGAATCAGATGGTGATATTTCTTCTCTAAATACAAGGTATTCCTTATTATCTTAAAGAATTGTAACCACCTTATTCTTATAATAAATTTTCACATCATGGTATGAAACCCAATTCATACCAGGAATTATATCAAATTAAATCATGGGTATGATAATAAGATCAGAAGAAAAACACGTTTATATTTTATAATGGTATTTGGTTTACAAAAATATCTTGCAATGATAATTCACATAGGAGTTTTGACTAACAACTCCCTTGTTATGTAAAATTGGAAATATCTAATTTTCTTAGCAAACTGGGAAGATATGAATCAATGTGATGATCCAAAATCAAATAGAGCATTGGCTAAATTTGAGGAAACCATTAAATTACCTACCACCACGTCATTCGGAGCATCAAACTCATTAGTAGTGATCGCATAAGCTTGGCATTTATCCCTTAGCCTTTTCGAAGGTTATTTTCTTGGTTATTTGGACATTAATTTGCATAATGTACCATTTCTATATAATTGTAGCATTCAACATTAACATCATATTTAATCCCTTTGCATTCACGAGATTGGTGGCCTTTTTCTCCAGACTTGTAACAGACTCCAATTCCCATTAGGAAAGTACCAGGGTGTTTCTTCCCACATTTAATTAAGGATGGAAATTCAAATTGTCCCTTCTTCCCCTTATTTCCATTTCCAGTTTGTTCATCAGATAAATTCTTCTCTTTCATTATTTTAAAGTCATTAGACTTAGAGAATTTATTTTCTTTCTTGATAGCACATGAGACAATATCATCGTATGATGAGAAGGATTATAAGACTAATGATAGATGGAGAAATGGTTTTAACCCAACAATGAAAAAATCAATCTTACTCATTGGGTTTCGTATATAATCTACCGCATGCCTTGGTAACCTTTAAAAGATAGCCTCATACTTTGCGATATTCTCATCCTTGTTTTTCCTCAGAAACAAAAATTGTGTTTCCATATATGGTCGATGGTCATGAGGAAAATATTTTTCTATGAAAATATTTTTAAACTGTATCCATTTAATATTTTATACTTCTTCATCCTCCTTTGTGTTTTGAATTAATGACCACCATTGATCTGCATCTCCCGTGAGGTGATAAACGTCCATGAAAACTTTTTCCCTTTCTCTACTACCCAAAGCATCATATATTTTTTCTAAGGTAGTTATACATTACTCAACTAAAAATGTATTTTTAGTACCATAAAATGTTGGTGGTTTTTTCCTCGAGAATCAGTATAACATTGATCCTCTGTGTTGTGCATCACGGTGCTCCATACAGGTAAGGTTTTTATTCATAACATGAGTGAGTTTTCCCAGTATGGTTATATGTTGTTCAGCACTGGTTGCATCTCCATATCCACTATAATTATATTGAGTAGGAGGGAAATCCTTACATGGATTACATTCATTGATTTGGATTCTAATATTTCCACTAGGCTCATTTCTATACAATTTCATACACTAGATTAGTCTATGAATCGCAATACATAATTCCAAATTAGTAAAATAACTAACATAAATTGAGTAGTTTATTCATATAATACATAATCTTAAAAAAAATGTTTTTATTTGCTGAAGTATTTACTCATTAATCCTTCAAAATGGTTTGTAATGAAAATGTGAATTATCTTAAGCATATCTCTAGGGAGTGTTGTAACCAAGAGTGTAGTAATAACCATTTTCGTGTACCAGGATACCCTGGGTGAAGCCTAAAACTCTTTGTCAGAGTTTTCATTCCATGGTACATCCTTTCCTGAGCCACCTCTATTGTCTTGTATCCAGACATGGATGTATTGCTTTAAAAACTCACAAAATCTCTATATTACCAAAATTTTATGAAGATATTCTATACTAATCCTCAATGTTTATCTTAGGGTAATGTTATATAATCAGTGTTTTTTTAAATATAGTTTTCATGTTTTGTACAAAAAATCCTCTAATACCAACTGTAACGCCCCAAACCTAGACACCTAGAGTCAGTTCATTATTATATAACATTGGCATTATCACAAGAGATCAATTCCTGAAAACCAATTAGTTTAGTAGCCTTGGAAGTACTAGATACACAAATAAGTTTTAATTTACATCGTTAAATAAAAAAACATTGTGACACCTTTTTACACACTCATATATATTATCCTATCCTAAAGGATAATCATAATATACTTCTTCACATCCTGGAAAAAATAAAACATAGAAAGGGGTGAGCTCAGATGATTAGTAAGGAAAAAAATATAGCAGAAACTATCATAAATAAGAATAAACATTTAAGGAAATTTATAAGACTAACAAAAATTCCATTTAAGCATAAATTTCAGCATAATATGGAAAATATAAATCAAATAATTCCATTTACTTATTCACATGGATATTCTACAATTTTAATAATCACATGCAATATCAATAGCCAATTTCATAATAAAGGAATGTATAATTCCAGACATCATAACCACATAGTCAAGGCCTCAAGCCAATACTACCAATAATATTTTATCAAGGCCTTAGGAAAAGACACTATTTTGTCTCATGATAACTACTGATACATCAAAGAGCTATAGCGGGCTCCACCTGTCACTTACTATGTCCAATGTATTTCCCATATGAAAAGGATGAAACATAAAAAAAACATTCATATTAAAACTAGCATAAAAATTGTCAATACTTTAACCATAAACCATGAATGGTATAAAAATAACATATCCATAATCAAACATATCACAGAGCATTTAATACAACATGGAAGGTTGTATCATAATAAATAAAATTCAAACAAGTGTAAAATCTATCAAATGATGTAGACATAGATGAAATAAAAAATATTTGAGAGAAAAATATCTTTCTATTTTGAAATTATTTAAAATTCACATAATTAAAAATGAAGACATTTATTTTGAAAATATTATTGTAAGCTTGTAAGGGAATCTTATAGGGTGTTATAATGTCTGAAAATATCCTCACCTGCCTTATAAGTTAAAAAACATTCTTACCTTTATTTGTGGAAAAGGTCATAAAGTAGATTTTTTGGAATATAATGGAATGATTCCTATAAAAAAATTTATATAAATTCAAAAAAGGGTATAAATTACTTTAACCCATAGTTTAGTAAATAGTAATAAAATTTTGAAATACATTTTTATGAATCACAGATGTGGATGATAAAGAGGTCCCAGTAGATACTCACGTATAAACAAACATGGATAATAAAGAGATTGTAAAATTTACCCTTACCTTATACTCTTCCTTAGTAGAGCATAAATTAAGCTACTTTATAATGGTTAAATAATTGTTATTAAATCATACCATAACCATATACATATATATGATATCATATATTATCTTCTAATATTGATTTGCTAATAATATTTCAGTGGTATCATTGTTTCGACTGTTAACAAAATCATTTTCCATTATATGTTTTGTTACCTAAGACATGTCTGTTATGGATATAATGTATTTGATTCATACCCAGAATTATATTATGTTCTCAATCATTATTTTTAATCATAAAATGAAAATTATTCTTGAATGGTTACAATGGGGAATGACTCTTATCGCGTTCGTGGAGACGGTAATCGGTACGTACGCACGAGAAACAACACCATTATATTGATGGTGAAATATTTTGTAATTTGATGATATATCATATATAAAGAATCATTAACATTTTATATTTATTATTTAAATCAATTATACTCATTATTATACCCATCCATATAATGAAGTGTTGAATAACAAACTACACCATGACGTGGAGACGGTAAGCTGTATGTTCGCACATATGGTGACTTTGTCATTCATAGGATTGATAGACTAATGAATATGGTTTTACCATATTTATAATAACATCATAGTATGTAGAAGTTATTGGAATTATTATTTTGGTATGGAAACAACAAAGAAAGAGGAATTGGAAGAAGAAAAGAACCTTGAAACAGGTGATGAAATCATTATCTCTTCTTCGGGTGCTTCCTTTTGATTTGATCAAAAGGAATCCTTAGTTTGGATTTCAGATAAAATTAAGGCCTCTATGTTGAAATGAGGGTAGTTTGGAGGATATTTTAGTAGGGGTTGGCTGAGCCAAAAGGCTTTGGTGGTTTGATTATGATAAAAGGGGAAGTACCCTTTTATAAGAGAGGTGATGATCACCTTAGTAAATGATTGAAATATTAATTTATTATACAATAATATTTGGTTTATAATGTCTCAAAACTGATTTATTTCAATTATAAGGTGTGGTTGGGTCAAAAAACGCTCAAAAAATAGGTTTAAGACTGGTTTAGGTCACCATATAATCCTTATCTATTAGATTTAACTCTTAGTTAAATAGTTTACCTTTTACCATGTATTCTTGTATTATTTTATTTAATTGTTAATAAAGATACTATAAAAAGCCAAGCGAACCCCAAGTGATTAATTATTGAAATATCTAACCTTATCTATTTCCTTTGGTAGAACCCTATATTTTCTGGAATATTATATCATCAAAAATATATTATTTGTTTTAAAAACTCACTTATGTCAATTTTGACACTATTTTGTATTTGGTTTTTATGAAAGTCAAAAAAACATGATTACATTGAAAAAAATACATTAAATATACTCTAAAATTTCATATTAACCTAAAAAATTCGATGATTGAATCAAAATTCTCAATTTACATTTATCTTGATATTTAAAATATTAATTATTTTAATCTTTTATTAATAAGGTAATTGCTGCATCATTATTCATTCATAAATAAATATAATTATTTAAGGTCTAAAAATTATAAATAAAATACCATGTTTTAGGAAATATCATATATTTCTAATGAATATTTATATTCAGAATTATCTTCTGTATAACTCAATAATAAAAATGTTTTAGTTATTAAAATTTGAATTTAACACTTTTAACTCTTTTTTAAATAAAATAATAATAAACATCCTCATCTTATCCAAGTGGATAAAAAAGGATCATATTTTATTACTAAGGATGATTTTGGATTAAATACACTTATCCAATAAAATTAGGACATGTGTTGGGGTAATTATAATATCAATTGTACATTTAATTACCCTATTTACTTTTAACTGTGTTAAATAAAATTCAAAAGTTACTATTCACTGAAAATTGTTTTTATCTTAATAAACCACATTTTACTTACTAATGTCAATCGTGTCCTTCAGAGTTTTGAAATTCAGTTCATTGATGCGGTAAAATTACATTTTATGCAAATTTGCTTAAGTTTCTAAAAGGTGGGTAAAAGATGTTAAAAAATTCAATAAAATATCATACATCTAATTTTATTATAAAATGAATCCAATGAATTAAATTGAACTAATATAGATATTATGTATCTATTTTTACATAAAAATAATTTAAATAAAAAATAATTATTTAAATAAAAAGACATTTTTAAACAATAACGCAGTGTTTTTCACAATTCATCAAAAAAAGAATGTTTTAGAAAAATACCAAAAATTCACACAAATCTAATTTTGATATTCTGAATCCAAAAATGAAGTCCATTTTGATAATTAAAATTTATAAAAATTAAAAAATTGGGTATTAATATTCATAACAACTAGTTTGATTGGTCGTGGTGTGCTAGAACTTGAAGTTGCGTACAACGTAAGATATTGCATTATTCAAAGAGAAACATATCATGGATGATTGGGGTGTAACATGTCTAGTAAAAATATATGTTTCTCAACTGTTTTGATAAACTTAAAGGTGTATTGGATATGATTGATCCATTTCTCATCCTCTTATGTGGATACATCACCCCAAAACATCAGAGGGTGGTGAAACTATAAAGTCCCTCATAATATCGGAGGATATAGTATCATTATATGTAGGAGCTTATCCGATGATCTAATTAAGCAATGTGATCCCCTATATAACCAGAGGGTCAACAATAGGACAAGATAGTGGTGCATGCTCTCCCACAAGTGGGGCATTCTCATCTTCCCCTTCTTATTGAGGAGACAATGGTCTTCTAGGTGGCATCTTCTAATGATATGTAGAGAATAATATAATTAATTACTTCTAATAAGGATCAATATCAGGGGTTTCATTGTATCATAAAATCCTAGTGAATACCATACAACTCACCCTCGTTTTCTTAACCAAATAATTTTTTCATTATTATTCACTTTAAAAAATATATTAAAATTTTATCATGATAAAAAAATCATATCTAAACAAATAAAAGAATGAATTGTACATAACATAAAATTTTCCAACAAACATTATCATAAAATGTAAAATATCAATCATGGGGATGGGTTAATAACATATATTAACCTGCTCATTATCATTGAATATAGATATAAACAATATTAATTTATTGATAATATCTCGAATATTATGAGCTTCTAACTAGTTCCAGTAGTAATATAATAAATAGACACGAATTCATACATTGTGTCATGGTATCCTACTTGTTCCTACCTATAAATTCCTAGTATAATGTGTTATAATAATGGGAATATAATATATTAGAATGATGGAGGTAAGGAAATATCATAAACTTCATTGTATGTGAAAATAGTTGAAAGCATCACTTCCTTTTCAGTTTTAGCCTCTTGTGGTAGTGGTACATCCATTTTAATCTTTCCATATTCAATCATTGTGGAATCCTATGTGACTAGGTGGTTAATTTTATTGATGATGTCTGCTTGTGACTCTAAGAACCCTTCATTTTGATGTGTATATCACAATTGTTTATAAATTGAAATAACATCATTAAAATTTAAAACATGTGATCATATTGACGGTGCATTTGAATTAAATCATTCAAAACTATTCCTTGAAATATTAATTTAAATAAAAATAATCAAAAGTGAATGGAAAAGGTTAGGTGACCAATTTTAAAGAACATTCTTCCCTAAAAATTTTTCCTAAAAGTTGTCAAGGGAGGCCTTGTCAAATGTTTTTCAAAACTGCAATTTATAAACACCTAAGGGTGCATCATATGTGACAGAATCAAGAATAATTATAATGAGGAATATATTTTATCCAAACACAATGTCGTACCTCTTATTTATGTTTTTTCATTGAATATATTGATAGTAAAGTAAAACGAAGTTTGTTATGATCAAAACAATAAAATGAAAATTAGAAAAAGCATCATGCCTCTCTTTTTGGTATATCAAATAATATTTTACTTTTATGCCTCTCTATACCAATTATCTTGAATATGACAGTGATGATATTAATTTTTTTTAGTGGAATGAAACATTAAAAACCATTTATTTTCTTTTTTTTGAGAAAACTCAGCCTTTATGAATTTCTCACTATTAATGAACTAAATGAATGGGTATTGGATCTGTAAACTTTCTATGGTTTTTCAGGGTTATGTAATAATTAAATATCATAGCTTGTACTTGACAAGTGTTTTGATCCAAAAACACTTTATATTTGAGGACATATTTGTGAAATAAATAAAATGTACATGAGTCATTTATAGTTCACATTTTAGGTAATTATGATGGGAAGTGAATCCTTTACATACTAATTTTTTATGACTGCAGAAATGTTTTGTTTATAAGAACCGGAGAAACATCTTTCTGCAAAGCCATCTCTGTCTAATGGTCAATGTATGTATAAATGTAAATGTGTTTATTTATTTAATTAAGAATTAAACATATATATTCACATATATCTAATGATGTATGATATTTTTTTCAATAGGATCTGACTTCACTTATTCTTCTAATCGTATGAGAGGCCCTGGTCATAGTATTTAATCATGGAATTATGACATGCCCTTGGTGTATCATTTGATGAGATATATAATCTTGGGGGAGTGGGGTACCAAATTTTTATTCACCATTTTTGTCATATCATATCTATCCCACATAGAGTTTCATTGACTAGATGTCACTGGGCTTCATTCCCATAGGATATATTAAATCATTTATGTAGGGATGTTCAGGTAATAGGATCATTTTAGTTTCTTTTCTATGTCTAAAAAATACTAACATGGGTGATATTTTTAAAAAATTATAATAATATGAGAGTGTTACAAAATTATTTTTTTCTTTTGTTTATTAAAAAATCTCATAAAATGTGGAAATATCATAAAGAGAGAGTCAAGAGGGAGCACGTGGTACAAAATGTGGGTGCCCCAGAAATTCGGGATAACGTTCCGAAAGGTGTTCTCCTATCTCTGTGGCATGAGTTAGTAACATATTACTGCAATGAGACTGAAATGGTGAGTCTATTTGTTTTGGTTTATATATTTTCAAGAATTTTTTTTATTTTTACAATTTTAAATTTGAATAAATTTAATGTAGGAGGCATTAACATGTTATAATGAGAATCATGAACCATAGGGACCACCTCATAGGCTTCGAACTCATCACTTGTCCCAGATTCGACATGATGTTTTATTATCCACTTTTTAAATTTTTTATTTATTATGGTTTTGTATTATATATTTATATCATATTGGTATACGTTTGGGGAGAAATGTGCACTGACTGATAAAATTTTTGTGTGGATATTGACTTGTGATCAAAATGATCAAGAGTTTGTAGATATTCTAGTTTGTTAATGCCCTAATTATCAATAATTACATTAATATTTTCACACAAACACACACTCACACACAAATATATATATCATAGGCTCAATTTGAGGAAAAGTTAGCTTAGCTTCCATAATACCAATCACAACTTGCCATGTGGAGGGATGAGATATTCAATCACATTATTAGTCATGATGGACATAGTTATAGTTTGAAATATGGATCATGGATTCATAGTTCTATAGTTTCATGCATTGAGGATATGGATCATGTTATTTCTAGGATGACACAACATGTGAAAGATTTAGAGGCATGATTTTTTGTTTTTTAGGGGGTAAATGTGTAGCTGTTAGCTATGGTAAGAGAATCACTAATGTATATTCATCGAGGTGATGGTTTGGGGGATCCAAACACACAAGTTTATATTGAATTTATTTATTTATTTATTGTTAAAATCAGTATTATTATCTTCTTAATTATTATTTTTTGCTGGACCCTACTACACAAGATAGAGGTAACAACCATGGTCCCACATAACGCATCAGGTTCAGGTGGTATGTTTTAATTTAACTTTTTAGTTTTCCATTCAAATTTAATATATCAATTTTTTTTCTAGTAAAGTCAAAAATAATATTTAAATTAAAATTCATATTTAATTTTATTATGTAGGGATTTAAATCAATCTAAAGACATTTAAATTTTTTAGAAATATTATGAAAATAATTAGTATGTGGGATTTTTTTTAAATCCCAACCTTTTATCACATGTAGAGAATTAAAAAATCTAGAAGATAGAGAACTTCCATTACACAATGAACCTATCTCTATAATCATGATAATAGTCATACTTTTTAGTGATCCTATATTCACCTAAGGACCTGTGTGTCTAGTTTTGGTGCAAGCCTCCTAGAGATGTGTCTTAAAAAGTTTTAAGTACATTCTAAATCACTATAGATATATACTAAAGTTCCATAATAGAGTTATAATATTTCCAGGTACTATGTGAAATATTCATGCGTGTGACCCTAGACCAAGAGAATATCCTCATCCTTATTATCCGTCTATATCCCCAAGAACTGAGACCATATGGATTGTGTATCTACGAAAAATAAATATTTACAGATCATGTAAATGAATTGAGAACACCCATGAAGCTTTCACACATGGAATGAATCATTAATCATGAAAAAATATTAATTTCAAAGAAAACATTATAATATTTTATTCAATGGTTCATCCCCTCACTCATTCTAAATCAAATATCACCACATAGCTTGGCACTTAATCAAAATCTTACTCTATTATTTTTAAACTATAATATCCTTTATATATTAACCTAAATAAACATATATAACTAGTTGAGTTCCTCATTTTATCATAAAAATATTCATAGTGTGGAAAAATATTACTCAACCCAAAATCTCATTCCTTTTTAGAACTAGGTTTACTTGTTATACTAATGAAAATATTATTTTCCTTCCGTGATGAATTTTTTTTACCCCAAATCACCTCATTCAATTGTATAGTATTCTTACTTATATTTTCATTCCCATGCATGCTTTCATCAATTTCACTCAAGCTAGAAACTCTCTTCAAATTCTTCCTTTACTCTAAATATTCTTCACCATTGACCATTTTACAAGTATCAATTTCAAATAATTACATAAATGCATCCAATATTCCAACACTATCTATAAAACATCTCAATAAATTAGTATTCTAAATTTAACTTTTCTTCTTATGAGTCTTATACTAGCCGAATCATTCAATTTATATCATTAGTGTTTTTTTCCTTCTTATCGATACATTTTTCCCCAACTGTTTTGTATTCTTCATAATATCTGATAATGTTTTTATCTCTTTAATAATAAAAGAGGTTAAGGAATTGGGGAAGCCTGATCCTAATATTTTTATTAAGAAGTTATGATTGGTGAATTACAAGGGCCCTTGTATAAACAATAATGAAAAACACAAAAAACGTCCAACTCAATAAGATATATGTAGAATTTTGAAAAAAAAGACCTGCTCGAGCCTAACTCCTCAATTTGTCTTTTGGATTAAGCATCTGAAACATTATTTTATTCACTAAAATAATGAGTAACATCCATATTATTTTTTTTAGCTAACTGAGAAAAATTATTCAATAATGAAATAATTATATATGTAAAATTCCTGGAATGGTTCATTGAAAAATTAACAATATTAGTTGAGTCAGATTCAACCCTTAGGTACCTCCATCCATAGTGGACATCACAATTAATAGACTTGAGCATCATCCATAGCCCATCCTAGATTAAAAATCCATTAACAATAATGTTATATAATTAGCCTTTAGAAAAGCCTCAATGGGTGTTGAAAACACCACCATAACCCGAATTTTATGGTGCTTTTGAAATCACCCCATAAACATTCACATTCAACCATGAATAAATAGATCTAACTCATACAAGTTCTATAGAACTTTAGGTATGTTATACTCATAATCAAATTCAGTTTTCCCTCATTTTATATGGAATTTTGTCATCATTTTTACTTTTGAACATTATTATCAATCATATATATATAGTCATTAACATCAGAAGGCTTCATACACATCATTGGATGAATCCCATTTTCTTTAAGACTTATTTAACTCTTATAAAGACATGAATTATGTGAGAGAAAAAATATTGTGAACTAAATAATCAATAGCACCATCATTGGAATTTAAAATATTAGTTTACACATTGATATATAATTTTTAAATAATATATTGCTTACTATTTCAGAAAACAATAGGCCTCAATTTGACCCTCCATTGAGGGGAATTTTTTTAGTCCACTAACATTTTGAGTGAATATAGAATTAGTTTTTCAATAAGTGTAAAATATTTAAATTTAAATATAGTATTATCTATCTTTCTTACTATATTTTTTTTGTATTACTAAAGGATTATTTATAAACCTCATGGTAATAGTTAAATAATCTATCAACTTCTTAAATATATTCTTGGAATCAAGTAATTTATATTGAGTATCTATTTGATCGTTTCCCTTAATAGAAACCTTAAAATCATGCTCTTATTTAACAAAAATACATATGAACATAATTTGGATATCCATGTTAGTTTTTATAACTAAAATGGGATTATTATAATGAATAAATATAATTACACTAGTGAGTATAGCCTAAGCCTCCACAATGAGGGAATCTGTTTTCATAAAAAATTCACTTAAACAAGCACCACTAATCATTGATAATAAAAAATAATCCCTCCTCACAAATAACCATTAGAAATATGAACCATCGTTCTTAAATTTCAATCCCATGAACATTTTCTTCCATGAAACCTAGTGACCATGAGATGTGCCAGTGGAACCTATCATTGGATAATATCATTTAATTAGAGGATAAAATATAAATAAATTTCAATAATTCAAAGGATTCATTACCTTAATCAGGTGAAGTGTCTTTGGATTAAAGGGAACCTGCTAGCTTGATTTTTGTTATTCTTAGAGTTATTCCATTTTTCTAATAAAATCCACCACCCTATCGAAAACACACACAACATTATTGACATTCCCCAACCGAGATTCCCAAATTATAAAATCAAATAATGAGTGATTTCATAATATAACCATTAAACATTGGGATACCCAGGTAATTTTCACCTAGGTGCTATGTAAAACATTCTTTGTCCCCATATATGTTGGTGGAATTAATATTAATGGATGGAATGTAAGAAACATGAACCCTACAACATTAGAGGGATGAATTTCCACTAGATGTAGTTATTGGAAGAGAAAATTTGTTTTTGATATTCCATACTAAGAACCAAAATTTGATAGTAATAAAATTTCATCACAGAACCTTAGACCTAGGATATAATTTTTTTTACATAAATGATAAGATGATATCCAAGAGAGATATAACTGTTAATGGGAAGAGTTAACAGACATCAATATGAATATTATTATATCCTGGTATTATATATAAATTATTTTTCTCCCCAATCAACATAATATTTAGAAGCCTTAATTGAAATATGGGCTCATATATTCTCATATAGGGTTATAGAAAACCTATAAAAATATAAAATTGCAAAAGTAGTTTCATCTATAACAAGATCTCTTGTTAACCAACAATAAATTTTGAGCTCTAAATAAGAGTATGAAGAGGGCAGTGTAAGCAATGCTAGAGAAAAGTTGGTGTGTATAATCCATTACATTATTACATACATATTAATTTTCATTAGCATGGTTTATTCTTTTATCATGTTAGAATGTTGATTTTGATAGAATATTTGATCTGTGGTAGTTTTGATTGTTGGTTTGGTTCAAATTGTTATTTTTTATTTGTTGTTCGTAGGACAGTTGTTTTTTATTTATCTTTGAAAGAGGGATACTTTTTTATTTAGTTGAGTGTCGTCAAAATATAATATAAACTCATATATTTTCCTTATTTTTTAATTTATAGACACCTAATAAATAACCTTAAAATTTCTAAATAAACAATTTATATAAAAAATTATAAGTTATATTGTATCTTACAATATCACATATTTTAATATAACCAAAGAGTTAAAAAGTTATATCTTATTATGTGATTAAGAATATGATGTCACTATTAGTTTTATTAAAATAACATAAAAGTTATTTAACAAGTACACTAAAATAATTCAATGTGTGAATGATAGGTTAAAAATAAAATGAGAAGAAAAAGACATTAGGGGTGCCTATTTGACGGTTAGTTTATGACTAACAATTATAAAGCTTCACCACCACTTTCAACTAGAATTATGTGTTACCTTAGACTGCGTTTGTCCTTAGCTTTACAATCCCACATGCCATGAAGTCACTGATGTCGTTGATCACTGACAGGTCCCTGGTTTTCATTAATGGGGGGTCGATGTTGGAGAAACATAGGGTTGCACAAATATCTATTGAGACACAGTTGACGGTGAAGGAAAACCACACTGTGAAATCCTTCCTTATGTTGTAAATGTACAGTCCCTGGATCTAGCCTACATCAAAATTCACATCACCTTAGATGAATTTAACCCTGCATGAACATTAGACGTTGTGTAATATAGATTCACGGTGTGTAACCACTTCACACCATGAACCAGTTCATAGACTATAACCCTGTCATGACATCTACATAGAAACAATTACATATCATGTAATACATATAAACTACATGTAAATGAACATAAATTTTTTTTAACCCCAATTTTATGTAGAAGAGCCCAAACAACCTATGAATCCTACCAAACTCACAAAAACCCCTCATAAGACCATTCGGCACATTTCTTCCCAGATTCCATTAATTTAAATATACATACATGCATAAACGTTGGGAAATTTTTTCCAACATAGGATCCTTATCTACAAATGAGACTCAACCAATATGGATTAATGAAAAGTAATCCAAAATAAATTATGTTTAATGAAATACATACAGAGGTAAAAACCTAGAAAATGATGTGATCCTAAAAACTCCCCACTGTAAAACAACTCATTCTTGAGATAATCAAAGCATTATTGTGGGGTATCAGTGAACAAGTCTGGCCACTATGATCATATGTTAGACTTTCTCTCTAGGTCTCCCCCTCATCACACCCATGCTTCCACTACACTCAAACTAGAGGTATAGTCCTTCCCTGGAGATACTTCTCACTTCGGTCCATAATTTGTATTACATGCTCTTCAAAGGACATATCTACAAAAAGAACAAAATTCTCAATTAAAACAATATGATATGTTTCATGATAATATATCTGAATCTAGAACATGTGAAACACAACATGCATGGAACTATAATACTATAGAAGGTTGGTATGTCACTAAACTAACCCTATCCACTATCTCAAATGATATGAAGAACCTAGATACTAGGAATCCTTATTTTCTAATATGGTGTTTCCCCAACCTAGGAAACACCTCTACCTCAAACTCTAGAGGACATCATTGATGGTCATCATATGATTTTTTCTACTCTTCATAGTCCCTAACCGCCTCCTGACCAACTGAACATACTTGAATATTGATTACATGAGACAAGGTCGAACCAGTGCTGAATCACCTACCTCCAACCAACAAAGGGAAGAATGGGATGACCTACCAAACAAATACTCAAAAGGATCCAATTAGATCGATGTCTATAATCTTTTACTATATTCAAACCCCCCGATTTTTATATGTTTCATCCATGAACCACTAAAATACAATACATATGCATATAACATATCATCCAAAATCTAAATAGTCCACTCAGATTGAATGTCAGATTCAAGATGATAGGTTTTCTCCAATGGACCTATGATCCTAGAGCTTTTTGAAGACCATACTAGAAATGAGATGTAGAATATGGATCAGTATGAGAAATGATACTCCTTGGAACAACATGAAACTGAACTATTTCATAAAGGTAAATAATACCCAAATCATATTTATTGAAGGTGTACTTGGTAGGTAATAAGTGGGATACCAACATCAATTGATCCAAGATCACCCATACCACATCATTTTTTTGGTGACGGTGAACCTCATGGTTCCCTTTATATATGCGATGTTGAAGACAAAGTTGAAGTTGATCCACACTATGAAATAATTATTTCCATCGTAATTTTATTTCCCTTGGGAACAGACTGCCGGTGACAAGGATATGTGGTGTTCCAGGGATATGGGGTCGTCAAACACCACCAAGTCACTGAAATTGTGGTTCTTATACATCATGATGGTGTTGACCCCAACGGGCACCCTAACGTGTGTGGATTTGGTGTTGTCCAATTTCTAATCATTGTAGAGGGTATCATGAATTTATAACCTCAATGTATTATAAGGGTCACCACAGATGATAACATGCTTGATGGTGGCATGATAGTGTAGGGATAAAACAAGGAGGATGAAACCCAAAACTGGCATGAATCTTCCAAAACATACCACATGAAGGGGGTACATGTCCGGAAATGGGGCTTTTTATGAGATTATTTGTTAGAATTCATATATATATATACAGGGATAAGGTTCAAAATGGAACTTGAATTTTATATTTTATGAGACAAATGAAGCTTACTATTTTACAATATCATACCATAAGGGATGAAAAAAAAAATCTTTAAGAAGAATAGATAATTTCTATAAATACAATTCCCTAGTTGATTAGTAATGTAGAAAAATTCTAATAGTGGGGAGTCAAAATACACCCATTTATTCATCCCTGATAGTTGGTGGTTAGTAAAGTACACCCATATGCCACAAATGTGATTATTGGGAAGCTATAATAGTTTAGATGTTGAAGAATGGTTATTTATATTTATGATTTTTTCAATATTTGTTAAAAATATTGAAAATATTTATAGGTTTAATTGTTTTTAAAACTAAGTCTCAAATAATTTAAATCTACCAATGCCATTCAGATAAATAAATATTTTTTTGAGGGTGCCAGAATCTTTGATTGAGATTAATGACATAGAAAAGATATTGATTACTTAAATATCTTTCACCTATTATATTAAAAAATGAATTTTCATGTAAAATGAATTTCTTCTAATAAAAAGTGAAAGACACTGAGGGAATCAACGTCTTCCGCCCCCAACCCTATAAATCCCCACTTCTAACCAAAAAACATCCATCACTCTAAGCCTATCTCATTTTAGCCCCACATCTCTAAATATAATTCCCCATGACTCTCTTGGTTGTCTTAATGGTGTAAAAAGTTTGTGAAGCTTCATTTAAATGCATTTTTTCTAATTTATTTTAATGAAATATTTATTTATTTAGTGGTCTATTTTTTAGTTTATTTTTTTTTAATTTTTTTACATAATTTTTTATATAATTACCTATAATTTGTAAATAATAGTTAACATTAGTGGGTAATTAATTATTATCTAATGATGACTTTTTAGTAATTAATTAATAATTAGTAGTAGTTTTTAATATAATAATAATAATGGACTGATTATTATTTAATATCATTTATTGGTATATAATTAGTTGTAAACAAGGATTATTGACTAATTTATAATCAATTAACTATATATTATTAACTCAAAAATTTTTAAATGATAAAATTATAAATAAATTATTAATATACAAATAATTAATTTCTAATAAATTTAAAATGATTAACTAATAAATAACTTATAAATAATCAATAATTATCTAATAACTAAATAATAATTCACTACTAAATAACTATTAATTAAAATTCATTAATTAATGACTAAATATTAATTCAATAATAGAAAACTGATGATTAAAGAAATCATTAATTAATCATTAACTAATAATTAACAATTAATTAATAATCATTTAATAATAATTAAATATTAATTAACTAATAATTAAATAGTAATTATTGAATTATTATCTAATAATTCACTAATAATAAACCATTAACCAACTAGCAATAAAAAACTTATTAATAATTAATTAACTACTAATTACATATTAGTTAATATTTATTATGTGATGAATAAATATTAATTTACTAATTATTAAATACTAAGAAACCAATAATTGACTGATAATTTACTAGTAATTAAATAATATTTAACTACTACTTAACTATTAATAGAATAATTATTACATATTAATTGACTGATGATTATCTATTAATTATCTTGTTATTAAATATAAATTAACAAATCATTAATTAATGATTTAATAAAGATTGACCAATGATTAATAAATGACTAAATTAGGATTAACTTATTCAAAACAAAGTATTTACTAAAAATATACTATTAACTAAGTATTAATTAAATAATGATTAAATATTAATTAACCTTTAATTAACTATTGATTACCTAATAATTAAATAATGATTTCTTAATCATTAACTAATGATTAACTTATAATTATATAATGATTAACTAACGAGTAACTACTGTTCATTAAGTACAAGTTATCTATTAAATAATTATTAGTTAACATTTAATTTAATATTAGTTAACTAATACCTAACTATTCATTATCTATTTATTAACAATTAATTAACCAATTTCTAACTTAATAATAAATTTTAGTTAATAATTACTGACAATTGGGATAAATTATTTACTAACATCATTACCATGAAAGAACTTCACACTTCATCCACTTTCAACCCCACATGATTATTCCCCCTAGTGAATATTTCATATAAATCAAATAATAAATTAAATATTGTTTAGTTATCAGAGAAAATGAATCCCTGTCTGGATGAAAGCAAGTGTATTAATTCCCTATCACATATTAATCTAGGGTTACTAACCATAAAAGAAACATATTGGGTATTAATTCAATCATCACTCGGTGCATGAGAAAGAGGTATAACTGAAGACATGTCTTGAAACTCCTATTCGATTTTCATCGTTTAGTCACATTCTATTTACCCAAAAATCATTCTAATTAATATCTTTAGAGAGCAATAGTAATATTAAATTTTGGACTACAAAAACATTACTGAACCCCTTAGGTATAAGTTCAAAAAAAAATAACCATTTGAAAATTTCTATAAAGTAAAGATTGTGTAGATTTATGAGTAATGAAATCCCAGTCTAGATAGTGTGATAAGATGCAGGCACTGGTGTAGATGTACCTAAGGTTAATAACCTAAAAAAGGGTTGATTGGGAATTAACTTTATCATCACTTATTCACACTTCATATCAAAAAATAACCATAGAATGTACGTGTCTATAGGTACTTCTTTGCTCTCTGAAGAAAATGATCACTCCACCATTGTGTGAATAATTTTACAAGGTTTTTTGTGAATAAATTCACACCTTGAGGCAATGGTATCAAAGTGAGATGTAGAACAACAGAATAAGAGGATAAGAAGATCTTTTATTAAGAAACTATGATGAATTAAAACAAATTACAAGTGAAGGAAGAACGTTGCAAAGAAAAATTGGAATCATAACATTAAGATGAAAATAAAGCTCAAATATGATCAAATCCTCCACCAGCACTGCCTTAAATAGGAATTTTGGGAGCCTCGGGACGATCCTCCAACAGTACAAAGTATCCCACTTGATTATGGTAGGCCTAGGGTGGTGGAAATCTTGTGGAACTTGGACTTTTCCACACTTGACCTGAGGTGGCAACTAGCTTTCATTCAATGAAAAAACGTGCTTCTATGTCCTTCTAGATGGCCAAATCAGAGTGGTCTATAGAAAACGAAAATGGATACCCGGATGTCTTCTAACATATTGTAAAATTTGGGCCCATTTAGAGATGTGGATGTGGAGATATGAATATATTAGTGAACTTTGTTTCTGGGACGCAGAATATGGCCCAGAATTTTATCTCTAAATTGGGCCGCCTTAATGACAACGAGGGAGGCTGAATTAGCATTGGATACTTAAATGTGATTTGTTCCTATACATGTCTTATAGCAGCCCAAAAAATTTGGTATTTATTGGGACTTTATGTTGGGCCTCACATTCTCATCACTAGGCTGGTGTCCAATCTGACTTCTCCATAATTGTTTCCTTTCATCAAAAAATATCCCCATCTTCCTCCATGAATTCTCCATTTATCCCTGAATAAAACATGTTCATATTGAAGTTTAGATCAATTTACCAAAATATAAAATTAAAATATGTATAATTATATTCCTTAAAATCAGATCAATCATTGTGTACATTAAATGATGTTCAAAAATGTACCACATAATAGTTCATTTTAAGAAAGAATTACAATCATAATGTGAAATGATGTTCAAAGTGTAAAATGCACTACAATGGTGTTTATTTATAATAAAGAACCCGAATATTATATATATTTACAGTGAATATTAGCCTCATTTAGTGGCTAATCAATCACCTAGTGCCGGATAATAAAGCCTAACTATACACCTGGTTTCATACTCCCTAGTTATATTCGTTAGTTAATCACATTATCTTTACTCTAAAAAACAAGAACTAATTAATAACTATATAAAAAATTGTGAATATTAAATTTTTTACTATGAAACATTATTGAAATGTTAGGGAAAATTCTAAACATTATAAGACATTAAAAAATCCAGTAAATCTATTTTCATTTGTTTTTTTGAGAAATTAAAGCTTTGTGTGGATACTATATGTGGATATATTCTATGACACAAATGTACCTATTAATAATAAAACTAAAAGGGGTGTATTGTGTAATTCCACAACTCTAGTTACCCATAGTCGATTCATTATTAAATAATATTGTAATGATCAGAAGATATCAAGTCTCGAAATACCGATTAGTTTAGTATCCTTGGATGTACTAAATATATACATGAGTTTTACATTACATCATGAAGTAAAAAAAGAAAAGAAAAAATTTTCCCCTTTTAACACAATTATATCCATTATCTTATCCGTGAAAATCAACCGTAAAATAATTCTTCAAATTCTTGAAAAAATAAAACATAGAAAGGGGTGATCTCATATGCTTAGTAAGGAAAACAATATTGTAGAAACTTTCATAAATAATCGCAAAAAATTTAGGAATTGTATAAAACTAAAACAAAAGCCTTTTAAACATAAAATTCAGAATAATATAGAAGGGATAAATGAATTAATTCAATTTACTTATTCACATGGATATTCTACTCGTCCAATAATCACATGCAATATTAATTACCAATTTCATAATGATGGAATGAATAATATCGAACATCATAGCCACATAGTCAAGGGATCGTGCCAAGACTAAAAAATATATTTTTTTTCAAGGCCTTCTCTCAAGTCACTAGTTTGTCTCATGTGACATACCGATTCATCAAGGACCTATAGCAGGCTCCACCTGTCACTTACTAAGCCCAAAGCATTCCTCAAATGAAAAGGTCAAAAAATAACATATACAATCCTATTAAAACTAGCATACGAAATGTTAATTATTTAACCATAATCCATGAATAACACATCTACAGACAAACATATCACAAAAAATTAAAAAGAATTTTTAAGATTTGTATCATAATGAATTAACTTGAAACAAGTGTAAAATCCATCAAAGGATGTTGACAATGATGAAATCAAAACTATTTGAGAGGAATATCTCTTTCTTTTTTTGAAATCATTTAAAAGTCACATATTATAAAAGAAAACTTTATTTTAAAATATTCTTATAATCTTGTAAGGGAATCTTTGATGAAGTTATAATGGTGAAAAATAGTCACACCTACCGTATAAGTTAAAAAAAGACATCCTTACCTTAATTCCTCGAAAAGGTCATAAATTACCTTGTTTGGAAAACGACAAAAAGATTCCTTTAAAAACATTTTGTAAAAAGTAAAAAATGGTATAAATGAATTTAAACCGTATTATAGTAAATAGTAAAAAATGTTTTGAAATACATTTTATGAAACAAATTTGTGGATGATAAAGAGGTCCCAGTAGATAATCATGTCTAAACAACCTCATATAATAAACAGACTGTGAAATTTAACCCTTACTGTGTAATTTTCCTTGGTCGAGGGAAAGTTAACCTACTATATAACAGTTAAATAATTGTTATTAAATAATACAATAACCAAATATATAAATTTTATATCATATATGTTCTTCTAATATTTCTTTATTAATGAATCTTTAGTAGTATCATCGTTTCAGGTGCTAACTGATTCATTTTCCATTATATGTTATGTTACATAAGTCATGTTTTTTATGGAGAGGATGTATTTGATTCATATCATGAATTATATTAATATCATAAATATTAATTTTAACCAGAAAATGAAAATTATTCTTTAATGGTTACGATGGGGAATGAATCTCATCACGTTCATGGAGTCTGTAATCCGTATGTACGCACGAGCGACAATACCATTCAATTGATGGTGAAATCATATGTAATTGGATGGAATATCATATATAAAGAATCATTAAATTGTTATCTTTATTATTCACATCAATTATACTCATTATTATAACCATACAAACAGTGAAGTGTTGAATAACAAACTATACCACGGTGTGGAGACGGTAAGTCGTACATACGCACGTATTGTGACTTTGTCATTCATATGATGAATAGAATAATGAATATTATTGTTATATATTTAAAATAACCTCAAATTATGTATACGATATGGTATTTTGTATTATTTATGGAAATAACAAAGAAAGAAGATGTAGAATAAGAAATGAACATTGAAAGTGGTGATGAAATTATTACCTCTTATTCGGGTTTTTTCTTTTGAGTTGATCAAAAGGGCCCCTTAGGCTGGATTTATGATCAATGTAAATCCTCTAAGACAAATTTAGGGTAGTTTTGGGGATATTGGAGTAGGTTCTGGAAAATAAAAATGGATTTGGAGGTGTGATTTTGATAGAAGGTGAAGTTCCCATTTATAAGATTTGTGAGGGTCACTTTAGGAAAATCTTGAAATATTATTTTATTATACAATTATATTCAGTTTATAATGGATCAAAAATGAATTATTTAAAGTATAGGGTGGGGATGGGTCGAAACATCTAAACCAATATATTTTAGGAAGGTTTAGGTCACTATATTAACCTTATCTTTTGTATTTAACTCCTTGTTAAATAGTTTAAATTTTTCCATGTATTATTGTATTTTTATAATAAATGGTTAATAAAAATACTATAAAAATCAATTATAACTCAAAGTGGTTCATTATTTCTATTTAAAACATTATATAAGTCCGTTGGCTAAAGATAATATTTTTAGAAATATTATATTAGTTAATAATATAGTATTTATTTTAAAAACTAATTTATGTCAATGTTGACACTATTTGGTATTTTTTTTAACACCCCAAGATTCCACGATACGTTTCCCTTTGAATAATGCAATGACATGCATTGTACGCAACTTCGAGATTCTAACACACCACAACCAATCAAACTAGCCGTCATAAATAGTAATACCTACTTTTTTAGATTTTATAAATTCTATCTCTCAAAATGGACTTCTTTTTTTGATTTGGAATATCAAAATTATCCTAGGGTGAAATTTTGGTACTTTTCAGATAACTTTCTTATTTTGATGAATAGTGAAAATTACTAAATTTTAATTAAAAACAACTTTTTTAATCAAAATAATTAATAGTGATAAATTATGAATATGAGTGGTTTTAAAGTATATTTAGAATATATTTTTACCATGTAATACAATGTGGGTCATTGAACATAATTTCACATTTAAACCAGACATAAACAAGTGCCAATCTTTTGATAGTTATTATCTCTTAAAAACACGCTTTTTGTTTTAACAACGGCAATTAATTTTAAATTAATTTCTAACACTACTGTGTTTTGAATTTGGAAAAATGGATTCCATATTTGGAATTAGTATTTTCAAATTGTGTAAATAGTTAACTTTTAGTTTTAGATATTTTGGATAATTACTTCGATAAATATTTTGTTTACCATGGTTAAAGGGTAAATTCGGTAAACAAGGGTTAAAAACTAATATTATAATAATATTAATTACCCTAAAACGTGTCTTAAACCTATTGGTTAATACATGGTCTACCGTGGGAATATTTGGGTCGATTTTGGGACCCCATGGATCCACTTGTAAGTGATAGGGACACTTTATTTTAATTAAGTTAAAATAAATACAAAAATGACACAAGCATATATCTTTTTGAAAAACAATTGTTAAATAGGGTTATATATGTTGGTTTTAGACTATAAATATTCATTAGAAATATAAAACAATATCCTACATAATTATATTTTATTTATAATTTTTAGACATTAAATAAGTTAATTTATTTATAACACAATGGTGATGCAGTAATTACCATAATAGTGAAAAATTAGAATAATTGATATTATAAATACCCAAATAAATATAATTTGAGACTTTTATTGAATTAAAATTATTTTTTAGGTTAATATGACATATTAGGATTGATTTAATTAACCTTTTTCTAAGTAATCATTCTGTTATGTGTTTCAAAAAAATCAACAATTGAATAGTATCAAAATTGACATAAAAGAGTTTTTAAAAAATATATTATATTATTAATTGATATTAAATTCTAAAAAATCTAAGGTTCGTCCAAGAGACTTATATCATGATAGGTATATCATTAATGGACCACTTGGGTGTCTCTAGGATGTATATGGTAAGTTCATTAACCATATAATATAAACACACAAAGAGACATTGTAAAAGTGATACTAATTAACTAAGAGTTAATACTTAAAGATAATGTTAATATAATGGCCCAAACCTATCTAAATTTTATTTGTTGAGTGGGTTTCGACCCATACCCACCTTAACCTTTAAATAATCAACTTTTGAGCTATTAGAAACCGAATATGAATTTATTATAAATTAATATTTCTTGCTTTTCCAATGGTGCCCCTCACCCCTCTTATAAAAGGGCACTCCTCCTTCTCATTTCTTCACACATTAAAATCCTTTTGGATCGGCCAAACTCTGCCCAAATACTCTCCCAACTTCCCTCACTTCAACCTATAGGCCTTATTTGGATCATAAAGCCAACCTAACGATCCCTTTTGATCAAATCAAAAGGAAGAACCCGAAGAAAGGGTAATGAGTTCACCACCCTTTTCCAAGTTCCTTTCTTCTTCCACTTCTGTTTCCTTGTTGTTACCATTCTAAACTAATACCTCCAGTATCATATATATACTTTTATGTTATTATATATATGGTACAACCATATTCAGTATTCTATCCACCCTTTTAATAACATGTCACCACACGTGCGTACGTACGACTTACCGTCTCCACGTTGTTGTGTAATTGTTATTCAATATATTATTATTTGGATGGGTATAATAATGATGTGTAACTCATGTAAAATATAAATATAACATGATAATTATTCTGTATATATGATATAACACCCAATTATATATTTTTTTAATATCAAACGAATGATATTGTCACTCGTGCGTACGTACGGACTACCATCTCCACGAACGCGATGAGATTCATTTTCCGTCGTATCCATTCCAGTATAATTCTCATTAGATGATTAAAAATAATATTTAAGGACTTGATATCATTCTGGATATGAATAATATACGTCCCATTAATAACAAATATGGCTCACATAACAAAGAATATAAAGTAAAATTAACCCGTAAACACCCGAAATGACGATAATTCTAAGATATTTTTAACAAATCAATGTTAAAAGATCATATATGATATCATATTAATGTATATGATTCTTGTATAATTTAATAACAATTATTTCACCATTATACCGGAGGTTATCCTACCGTCAACCAAGGAAAAAGTACAAAGTAAGGGGTTTCTTATCTCACTTTTTATTCCTTGAGAATTCCATTGTTCACCACTTATTTATTACATGTGGTGTGTGTGCTTCCCATGTTTGTATTCATTGTGTAATATACTTTAATTCATGTATATTTAAATCATCATTGTATGATCCTTCTTTCATGGGTGCATGTCTTCTATGTTACCAAATCAATAAGGGAATTTGAAATTTCAATTTCCACTCATCCGGCTTTACGCATACTTCATTGACTATTTTACTCCAAGATTATATGTGGAAGCACTATACATTTGATTATGTCAGAATTTCCACTCCCTTTTCTGTGGATATAATTTTTATACACATAATCACCACATTGATAAATTCTCAATGTCATCGGTATGAACTTGGTAAGAGTAATTTTTACTCAATCTCAATTTGTTGAGACAAACATCCAATTCATTAGTGTTGTTTTTACTAGAATATGTGTGAATGTCCTTTTATTGTTTTACAATTAATATACAATCATATTTATTGCATTTATATTTGTCACACATAACTATGTCGTTGATTTATCCTTAATCTAAGGATATGGCCTTTATGAGAGATTTCATCTCAATTTACATTCCATTGAGACTTCTTTGTTGTTATACACAAAATAACTTTTATGGGGTGTATATAATGTACTTTGACATAGTACATCATGAATTACTTTATTCTCATGATATTAAAATGTTTTGATTACCTCAATTATTTGTATTCAAGTGTCTCTCTTTTGGTTAGAAACATTAACTAAAATACCATTTTTAAATGTTTTAAAGACTTATTCTTCTAAATCTTGCTCATTAATGTCCATGTTTTAAAAATTGTTTTAAGGATTTATTTATATGGACATTAATGTTTTAAAATTAAAACTCCTTTTGAAAGTTTCAAAGTGGTATGGGACACTTTGATTCAAAAATCTATTTTTAAATGGCTTCTTGACAAATAGTGTGACTTTTAAATGTTTTCAAGGAAAGGGGGATATTTCTCTCAAATAGTTTTGATGATTATTTTCATCTATGTCAACATCCTTCATTATTCTTGATTGAGGATAATGTGATACAATAAATTCTTTCATATTGTATCGAATGAGTTATGTTTGACTGTGGATGTGCTATTTTTATACCATTCATGGTTTGTTGTAAAATTATTGACATTTTGTATGCTAGTCTTAATACGAATGTTTATGTTATGTTTAAACCTGTTCATATGAGGAATGCATTGGACTTAATAAGTGACGGGTGGAGCCCGCTATAGCTCCTCGATGCATTGGTAGGTCTCATGAGACAAACTAGTGTCTTGGAACAAGGCCTTGGAAAAATCTTATTTGTAGTCTTGGCACGATGCCATGGCTATGTGGTTATGATAGTCTATAATTATGCATTCCATCATTATGAACGTGGTTATTGATATTGCATGTGATCATTCTACTAGTATAATATCCATGTGAGTAAATAAATGACATTATTTTATTTTATCTTTTCCATTTTATGTTGAAGTTTACGTTTAAAGGCTTTTGTTTTAGTTATAAACTGCCTTAAGTGTTTATGCTTATCAATGAAAGCTTCTGCTATAATGTTATACTTACTGAGCATCTGAGCTCACCCTTTCAATGTCTTAATTTTTCCAGGATTATGAAGAAGTAATTTATGAATGACCTACAGGGATAGTATGAGGGGATATGAAGAAAAGATATCGTTGTAGTTTTTTTACCTTATGATGCAATGTAAGACTTATGAATATAACTAGTGTTTCCAAGACTACTAAACTAATCGATATTTTGAGACTTGATCCTTTGTGATCATGCCAATGTTATGTAATAATGCACCGACTCTGGGTAACTGGGGTCCGGGCGTTACAGTTGGTATCAGAGGAAGTTTAGTACAAACCTTGGAAGCTAGATTTAGATAAACTCTGATTAGATCACGTAGACCTAAGATGAACTTTGAGGATTAGTATAGAAGAACTTCCTAGAATTTTTGTATTGTACACATTTTGTGAGTTTTCCGAGCAAAACATCCCTATCTGGATATGAGCTGGTAGAGGCGGTTCTGGCACAGATGTACCTAGCGGTAAAACACGAAAACCTCGCTTTGAGCTAGACTCGAACGGGAACTGGTGCACGACAACGGGCCTTGCTGCACTCTTGGTTACGACACTCCCGGGGGATATGCTTATGATAATTTACAATTTCTTTACAAACTGATTTAAAGTAATATATATATAAGTTGAGAGTAAATGACCTTGGTTAATCCTAATCTGTTTCAAATTGAGAATATGGTGACATGTTAATCTCTAAATGATTTTATGACTACTGTTACTCACACAATGCTTTCTAGTTTTAGTCAATGGCTAGATTCCAAGGAATTCATAGTGACTTTGAGAATGATGTACAAGGTGGGAACGGTGGTTGCAATGAGCAACAAAATGGAATGTTGATAGGCGTAAAAGATATCATCTTTATGCCAAATCAGTTTTCCAAAAATATGATCAACAACATATATATTAACAAACTCCCAGACTTAGTAAGGAAGAGAAAGGTGATGAATGATAAGAGCTCCATTAATGGAGACCATGGAGAAAAGAACCCTCAATTTCCATCATGCAAGAAATGTGGTAGGAGACACCCGGGAATGTGTCTAAATGGGACCAAGAAATGCTTTACATGTGGGAAGGAAGGACATAAAGTGAAGAATTGCAGAAGAAAAATGAAGAGTACTATGGAAGATGATAAAAATGGTCCCAAGAGTCCATTTACAGTCATTTTCCATAAATGTAGGGGACCTGGCCATTACTCGAGTGAATTCCCTATTCTATAGGATATTTTTTGGTAAAAGAAGAAGCCATGTGGAAATAAATGGTTGGAGAAATGTTTAAAAAGTATTAGTGCTCCTTGTGGATGGGTTTACTTTGAAATAATTTTCTCTTGTATTTGTAACCCCGCAGTTTTCCATGTGAGAATGATATTTGAGGAAGAATTATCTCTTCTCTTGTGGATATAGGTATAAATAGACATTTGGATTCATATGATCATTGGGGTTTGAGATAATTATATGTTATTATAATTTGGGATGAAAATGAAAGGTTTGATATAACATTTGTGGATAAATTATGTTATGGTATTTTGAGGAATTTATCTCATTTTGGTAATATTATAAAATATAGTTTTTGAAAAAGGACAACACGTAGACCGTGTGACAACCCGTCGCGTCGGACAAAGCTGTGGGAATCGAACCCACAACCAAAGTGCCATTGGGATTTATCGCCTACCACTGGACTACGTGAAGTCCCTAGATAGTGTGACTAATTTTTTTTAGTTAAATTATTTTATTGATCAATAATAAGTTGATTTGGGTTCTTATGTCTTATCAAATGAATACCATTGGTATAGGAAAATTATTTGGTGATTAAGTGATAAATGTTATTTTGGAAGATGTTCGCTTTTTTGGGAACACTATATGCCCAAGGAAAATAGAATACTATGGGATTTCATTAGAGGAGTAATGGTGGATTTTTATCTATGTTTTTATTGTGGATTTATAGTGATTTGGGTTATTTATGGAAATGATTAACCTATAATAAAGAATATTTGATTAGGTTAAGTATGTGACTTTAAGATTAGATGATGTCATTTGGAGATACAATTTAACATGGATGACTACATTATTATAAGTTATGGGGTTCAATATTAGTTTGGATTATATTGAAGGATTTTAAGGACAATTTATTATTGAATGGTATTTATTTAACTTTGGGGTATTGTTGGTTTAATTTTAGAAATTAAGATTAGTGTTTATTTATCTCAAGGAATATACTTTTGGGGGATCATTAGATCTTTCAATAACCATTTTGGTTTTGATTAATCTCCAAAGACAATGTAAATATATAGTTTATCCTGCATGGATCATGTGATTCTATAGAAGTTTATTCTAGCTCTTCCAGTGTGACCAAGTCTTCTTGAATACTCATCGTTTAAAAAAAATTGAGTTAGTGGTGGAAATTTATTAAAGAATGAAACTATACTTAAAAAGTAATTATATATCTTTATATTCTTAGTCAATATCATAAATTAATTCCTCATCCTTATGTAATGTAACTTAAAACAAAAAAAATGTTGTCCGTTTACTTTCCTGCTAGGAGACTAATGACCGTTTGTCCCAACACAAGTTTGTGGTTTTCTTATTTTTAACTTTCTCCTGATCATGATTTCTATCCCTATCCATTAGAACTTGAAACATAGTTTATCATCCATATCCATGTTTTTCTACATGAAATCTCAGTATGGGTTATCTTGGGTGACCTTTATACCTCTCTTTCTTTCTTTTAAAGTGATAGTTTTATTGACTCTTTTTCTGATGTGGGACTTTAAATTATATTATCAAGCCCAATTTTAAAAAATATTGTGAGGATGCAATTTATTGAAGGAGGGGATAATGTAACACCCCAATCTTCCATGATACGTTTCCCTTTGAATAATGCAATGGCGTGCATTGTACGCAACTTCGAGATTCTAACACACCACAACCAATCAAACTAGCCGTTATAAATAGTAATACCTGCTTTTTTAGATTTTATAAATTCTATCTCTCAAAATGGAATTCATTTTTTGGATTAGTAATATCAAAATTAGCATAGGGTGAAATTTTGGTACTTTTCAGATAACTTTCATATTTTGATGAATAGTGAAAATTACTAAATTTTAATTAAAAACAACTTTTTTAATCAAAAATAATTAATAGTGATAAATTATGAATTTGAGTGGTTGTAAAGTATATTTATAATATATTTTTACCATGTAATACAATCTGGGTCATTGAACATAATTTCACATTTAAACCAGACAAAAACAAGTGTCAATCTTTTGATAGTTATTATCTCTTAAAAACACGCTTTTTGTTTTAACAAGGGGAATTAATTTTAAATTAATTTCTGCCAATTTTGTGTTTTGAATTTGGAAAAATGGATTCCATATTTGTAATCAGGATGTTCAAATTGTGTAAATAGGTAACTTTTATTTTTAGACATTTTGGATAATTATTTCGGTAAATATTTTATTTACCATGGTTAAAGGGAAAATCCGGTAAACAAGGGTTAACAACTAATATTATAATAATACTAAATTACCCTAAAACGTGTCTTAACCCTATTTGTTAATACATGGTCGACCATGGGAATATTTGAGTCGATTTTGGGACCCCATGGATCCACTTGTAAGTGATAGGGACACTTTATTTTAATTAAGTTAAAATAAATACAAATATGACACAAGCATATATCTTTTAGAAAAACAATTGTTTTATAGGGTTATATATGTTGGTTTTAGACTATAAATATTAATTAGAAAGCTAAAACAATTTCCTAAATAATTTAGTTTATTTTTAATTTTTAGACATTAAATAAGTTAATTTATTTATGACACAATGGTGATGCAGTAATTACCATAATAGTGAAAAATTAGAATAATTGATATTATAAATACACAAATAAATATAATTTTAGACTTTTATTGAATTACACTTATTTTCTAGTTTAATATGACATATTAGGATTTATTTAATTAACTTTTCTCGAAGTAATAATTCTGTTATCTGTTTAAAAAAATCAACTATTGAATAGTGTCAAAATTGACATAAAAGAGTTTTTAAAACAAATATTATATTATTAATTGATATTAAATTCTTAAAAATATAAGGTTCATCCAAGAGACTTATATCATGATATCTGTATCATTAATGGACCACTTGGGGGTCGCTAGGATGTATATGGTAAGCTTATTAACCATATAATATAAAAATACATAGAGACAATGTAAAAGTGAAACTAATTAACTAAAAGTTAATACTTAAAGATAAGGTTAATATAATGCCCAAAACCAGTATAAATTTTATTGGTTGAGTGGTTTTAGACCCATTACCACCTTAACATTAAAATAATCAACTTTTGAGCTATTAGAAACCGAATATAAATTTATTATAAATTAATATTTCTAGCTTTTCCAATGGTGCCCCTCACCCCTCTTATAAAAGGGAACTCCTCCTTCTCATTTCTTCACACCTTCAAAGCCTTTTGGTTCGGCCAAACTCTGCCCAAATACTCTCCCAACTTCTCTCACTTCATCCTAGAGGCCTTAGTTTGATCAGAAAGCCAACCTAAGGATCCCTTTTGATCAAATCAAAAGGAAGAACCCGAAGAATGGGTAATGATTTCACCACCCTTTTCCAAGTTCCTTTCTTCTTCCACTTCTTCTTCCTTGTTGTTACCATTCTAAAATAATAACTCCAGTATCATATATATACTGTGATGTTATTATAAATATGGTACAACCATATTCAGTATTCTATCCACCCTTTGAGTAACATGTCACCACACGTGCGTACGTACAGCTTACCGTCTCCACATCGTGGTGTAATTGTTATTCAATATATTATTATTTGGATGGGTATAATAATGATGTGTAACTCAAGTAAATAATAAATATAACATGATAATGATTCTGTATAAATGATATACCACCCAATTATATATTATTTTAATATCAGAAGAATGATATTGTCACTCGTGCGTACGTACGGACTACCGTCTCCACGAATGCGATGAGATTCATTTTCCATCGTATCCATTCAAGTATAATTCTCATTTGATGATTAAAATTAATATTTAAGGACTTGATATCATTCTGGATATGAATAATATACATCCCATTAATAACAAATATGGCTCACATAACAAAGAATATAAAGTAAAATAAACTCGTAAACACCCGAAATGACGATAATTCTAAGATATTATTAACAAATCAATATTAAAAGATCATATATGATATCATATTAATGTATATTATTCTTTTATAATTTAAAAACAATTATTTCACCATTATATAGGAGGTTAACCTACCTTCAACCAAGTAAAAAGTACAAAGTAAGGGGTTTCTTATCTCACTTTTAATTCCGTGAGAATTCCATTGTTCACCACTTATTTATTACATGTGGTGTGTGTACTACCCATGTTTTTATTCATTGTGTAATATACTTTAATTCATGTATATTTACATCATCATTCTATGATACTTCTTTCATGGTTGCATGTTTTGTATGTTCCCAAATCAATAAGGGAATTTGAAATTTCAATTTCCACTCATCCAGCTTTACGCATACTTCATTGACTATTTTACTCCAAGATTATGTGTGAAATCACTATTCATTTGATTATGTCATAATTTCCACTCCCTTTTCTGTGGATATACTTTTTATACACATAATCACTCCATTGATAAATTCTCAATGTCATCGGTATGAACTTGATAAGAGTAATTTTTACTCAATCTCAATTTGTTGAGACAAACATCCAATTCATTGGTGTTGTTTTTACTAGAATGTGTGTGAATGTCCTTTGATTGTTTTACACTGAATATAAAATCATATTTAGTGCATTTATATTTTTCACACATAACTATGTCGTTGATTTGTCCTTAATCTAAGGATACGGCATTTATGAGAGATTTCATCTCAATTTACATTCCATTGAGACTTCTTTGTTGTTATACACCAAATCACTTTTATGTGGTGTATATAATGTACTTTGACATAGTATATCATGAATTCCTTTCTTCTCATCATATTAAAATGTTTTGATTAGCTCAATTATTTGTATTCAAGTGTCTCTCTTTTGGTTAAAAACTTTAACTCAAATACCATTTTTAGATGTTTTAAAGACTTATTCTTCTAAATCTTGCTCATTAATGTCCATGTTTTAAAAATTGTTTTAAGGATTTATTTATATGGACATTAAAGTTTTAAAATTAAAACTCCTTTTAAATGTTTCAAAGTCGTATGGGACACTTTGATTCAAAAATCTATTTTTAAATGGCTTCTTGACAAATAGTGTGACTTTTAAATGTTTTCAAGAAAAGGGGGATATTTCTCTCAAATAGTTTTGATGATTATTTTCATCTATGTCAACATCCTTCATTATTCTTGATTGAGGTTAATGTGATACAATACAATATTTAATATTGTATCGAATGATTTATGTTTGACTGTGGATGTGCTATTTTTATACCATTCATGGTTTGTTGTAAAAGTATTGACATTTGTATGCTAGTTTTAATACGAATGTTTATGTTATGTTTAAACCTGATCATATGAGGAATGAATTGGACTTAATAAGTGATGGGTGGAGCCCGCTATAGCTCCTCGATGCATCGGTAGGTCTCATGAGACAAACTAGTGTCTTGGAACAAGGCCTTGGCAAAATCTTATTTGTAGTCTTGGCACGAGGCCTTGGCTATGTGGTTATGATAGTCTAGCATTATGCATTCCATCATTAGGAATGTGGTTATTGATATTGCATGTGATCATTTGACTAGTAGAATATCCATGTGAGTAAATAAATAACATTATTTTATTTTATCTTTGCCATTTTATGCTGAAGTTCAAGTTTAAAAGGCTTTTGTTTTAGTTATAAACTGCCTTAAGTGTTTATGCTTATCTATGAAAGCTTCTGATATAATGTTATCCTTACTGAGCATCAGATCTCACCACTTTCAATGTTTTATTTTTCCTAGGATTGTGAAGAAGTAATTTATGAATGACCTGTAGGGATAGTATGAGGGGATATGAAGACAAGATATTGTTGTAGTTTTTTTTACCTTATGATGCAATATAAGACTTATGAATATATCTAGTGCTTCCAAGACTACTAAACTAATCGGCCTTTCGAGACTTGATCCTTTGTGATCATGCCAATGTTATGTAATAATGCACCGACTCTAGGTAACTGGGGTTGGGGCGTTACAGTTTTTGTGAAAGTCATAACAAACTTATCACTTCAAATTTTTTTATCTAATCAACCCTAACATGTCATATTGACCTATGAAATTACTGGATTTCATCAGAAGTCTCAAATTCAATTTTTTTAAATATTTATAATATCAATTATTTTAATCATTCATTAATAATGTAATTACTGTATAATCATTGTCATAAATAAATTTAATTATTTAATGTCTATAAATTATGAATAAAATAAAATTATATAGAAAATATATTTATGTTTCTAATTAATATTTATAGTTTAATTTATCTTATATATAACCTAATATTAAAAATGTTTTATTTATGAAAATTGAAATTTATCACTATTAACTCTTCTCTAAATAAAATAATAATAATTGTCCTAATCTAATCCAAGTGGAATAAATAGATCATATTTTATTCCTAAGGTTGATTTTTGTCGAAAAAGACTTATCCAATAGAATTAGGATATGTGTTAGGGTAATTATAATATTATTTTTGACATTTAATTACCTTATTTACTTTTAACCATTGTAAATAAAAGTCAAAAGTTAGTATTCAACAAAAATTACTTTCATCTTATTGAACCAATTTTTTACCTACTGATATCAACCATGTCTCTCTAATTTCTTAAATTTAAATCATAAAATCTGTAAAATTATCTTTTATACAAATTTTCAAATTCACCTAGATAGTGGGTCAAAGACGGTAAAAGGTTCAATAAAATTTTATATATCTAATATTATTATAAAATGACTCAAATGAACTAAATTGAAAATATATTGTTATTATGTATCTATTTTTACCAAAAAAATATAAATAAGTTAAATAATTATTTAAATAAATAAGTTGTCTTTAAACAATAACGTAGTGTTTTCACTATTCATCAAAAATCGAAGGTTTTCTGGAAAATACCAAAAATTCAACCTAAGCTAATTTTGATATTCTGAATTTAAAAATGAAGACCATTTTGAAAAATAAAATCTATAAAATTTCAAAAAGTGGATATTACTATTCATAAAACTAGTTTGATTGGTTGTGGTTTGTTAGAACTCGTAGTTGCATACAACCCAAGATATTGTTTTATTCAAAGAGAAGTGTGATGTGGAAGCTTGCGGTGTTACATTCTTCCCTCTATGAAATAATTTCATCCTAAAAATTTCTAGAATATTACAGCATAAAAAGATTTAGGTGGTTCTTCATCATAAGTTCCCTGGGTTCCGACATTTCCTCTTCTATCTTATGGTTTCTCTATAGAATTTTTACCAGCCAAGTTGTCTGTTTTCTCAACACTTGTTCTCTAGTATCATGAACCTTGAAAGACTCTTCATAATAGGAAAGATAATGTTCTAGATCTATTTCTTAATAGGTGATTACATTTGTTTGGTCAGGCATGTATTTTCTTAATAGTGATACATGGAACACATCATGAACTTTGTAGAGACTTGGTGGCATTGCCTAACCATAAGATACAACTCTAATTCGTTCTAGAATTTCGAATGGTATGATGTACCTGTGACTTAATTTTTTATTCTTACTGAATCGTATAACACCCTTACATGGATATACCTTCAAGAAAAGATGTTCTCTTACTTGAAATTCCAAATCATTCCTTCGGTTATCAGCATAACTCTTTTTCCTACATTGAGATGCTTTTATGTGGGTTTCGATAACCTTCACCTTTTCAATTGTTTCCTCAACAAGTCCAGGGCCTATGGATTTTCTTTCACGGACATCTCTCTCGATAAAATGCTTCATATAGTGCCATATTATTACTTTAATGGAAGTTATTGTTATATGAAGATTCTACTATATGTAAATACTGATTCCATATACCTTGAATGTCAAGTGATCATGATCTTAACATGTCTTCTAAGGTTTGGATAGTCCGTTATGATTATCCAATAGTTTGAGGGTGGTAAGCAGTGCTCAAATGAAGTTCAATATCCAAGGATTTATGAAGGATTTTTTGAATCTTTTTGTAAAATAGGGATCACGATCATAAAAAATAGATAGGGGTACTCCATAATGTCTTACAATATCATTAATATATATTCTTTCTAAACGTTCAAGTTGTATATCTTCTCTTATAGAAAGAAAATGTTCTTACTTGGTAAGACGATCTACAATGACCCATATTGCATTATTCCTTCTTGTAGTCTTTGATATCCCCATGACAAAGTCCATCTTAATGTCATCCCATTTTCACTCAGGTATGGGAAGTGGTTTCCTGACTCCTCCCGGATGTTGTCATCCAGACTTAACTTTTTGACAATCCATAAATCATAACACATAATCAATAATATCCCTCTTCATGTTGTGCCGCCAAAAATGTTCCTTAAAATCTCTATACATCTTAGTGCTACCAGGATGTATAGGGAAGTTGGAGCTATGGGCATCATCTAAAAATTCTCTTTTTGGATCAGGTATGTCAGTAACACAAAGTCTCTTCCAAAATTTTAAAATTCCATCTTCATATATGAAATCAATCAATCATCCATCATTCGCAGCATTAATTTTCTTTTGAAACTCATCATCATCAGTCTGAGAACTTTTTATCCTTTCTAGTAAATATGGTTTGAAAACCATTTGAAAATATATTGGAGTTTCACCTTCTATGATTATTCCCATATCCATTTTTACTAGTTCAATGAATATAGGATCCCTTTAAACTCTCATATTGTTCAAAACACCCGGATCCTTTCTACTCAAGTCATCTACCACCTTATTTTCCTTCCCCAGGTGGAAGTTTATAGTGAAATCATAATCATTGAATATTTCATGCCATCGTCTTTGCCTCATGTTGAGTTATTTTTGTGAGAAAATATACTTCGAACTCTTGTGATTGGTCTATATCTCACATTTTTCACCATAGAGATAGTGTCTCTGTATCTTCAAAGCAATGATTACAGCTCTTAACTAAATATCATGAGTGGGATAGTTTTGTGCATGAATTTTTAGCAGTCATGATGTGTGTGAAATAACTCTATAATTATGCATAAGGACACAACCAACTCCTTTATTTGAAGCATCCCTATAAATAACAAACCCATCATTCCCCTATGGTAGAGTCAAGATAAAAGCATTGACTAATATTCTGTTCCATTTTTGAAAACATTCTTGACAATCTTTTGTCCAAACAAAGTTAACCCCTTTACATGTGAGCTTGGTTAATGGGTTTTTCAATTGGGAAAATTTCTAGACGAAACAACGATAATAACCTGCTAAACTAATAAAACCACATACCTCAGTTATACTCGTCGATGCTGGCCATTCTTGTATTTCTCTTGTCATAGAAGGATCAATAGAGATTCAATCCGTAGATACAATATGGCCAGGAAATGAGATTTCTTGAAGCCAGAATTCAAGCTTTCTAAACGTCCCATATAATTCATTTCTTCCGAGGGTTTTCCGAATAGTGCACAAGTGATTTTTAGGATCTTTGTAGTTTTTTGAGTATACCAAGATACCATCAATAAATACTACTACAAAGTCATCAAGATATTCCTTGAAAACCCTATTCATTAGATATATAAAAACAGTGGGTGCATTAGTCAGTCCAAAAGGCATTACTGTAAACTCGTAATGCTCGTACATAGTTCGAAATGCTTTTTTTTGGAATGTCTTACTTCTTCACACACAACTGATTATATCCAGATTGAATGTCAATATTTGAAAAATATTAAGCTTCATGAAGTTGTTCAAATAAATAATCAATGCGAGGAAGGGTATACTTGTTCTTTTTTTATAGAATTGATCTCCATGTAGTAAATGCACAACCTCATAGATCCATATTTCTTCTTAAATAAATGAACAGGGGCTCCTCATGGAGAAACACTAGGATGAAAAAATCCCTTATTACTCAATTCCCCTTGTTGTTTCTTTAGATCCACTAATTCTATAGTATCCATTCTATAAGGGGTGTTCGATATGGGCCTTGAACTATGAATTAAATCAATGGAAAACTCAATTTCTCTTTCTGGAAGATATCTAGGAAAATCCTCCAGAAATACATCAACATATTCTTTAAAAATAGGTACACCCTCTATTGGAACATTATTTTTGTAATACCCCAAGCTTCTACGGTACGCTTCTCTTTGAATAATGTGATAGCGTGTGTTGTACGCAACACCGAGTTCTATCACACCATAACCAATCAAACTAGCCCTTATGAATAGTAATACCTACTTTTTTAAAATATATATATATTATTTTTTTAAAATGCACTTCATTTTTGGATTCGTAATATCGAATTTTTCCTAAGGTGAAATTTTGTAACTTTTCGGATAACTTTAATATTTTGATGAATAGTGAAAATTACTAAATTTTAATTAAAACAACTTTTTTAATCAAAATAATTAATAGTGATAAATTATGATTTTGAGTGGTTTTAAAGTATACATAGAATATATTTTTACAATTTAATATAATGTTGGTCATTGGACATAATTTTATAATTAAACCGGACATAAACAAGTGTCAATCTTTTGATAGTTATTATCTCTTAAAAACACGCATTTTGTTTTGACAACGGGAATTAATTTTAAATTAATTTCTGCCACTTCTGTGTTTTGAATTTGGAAAAATGGATTCCATATTTGGAATCAGGATGTTCAAATTGTGTAAATAGGTAACTTTTATTTTTAGACATTTTGTATAATTACTGCAGTAAATATTTTATTTACCATGGTTAAGGGTAAATCTGGTAAATAAGGGTTACACAATAATATTATAATAATACTAAATTACCCCAAAACGTGTCCTATCCTTATTGGTTGATACATTTGCGACCATAGGCATCTTTGGGTCGATTTTGGGACCCCATGGAGCCACTTGTAGGTGATAGGGACACTTTATTTTAATTAAGTTAAAATAATTACAAAAATGACATAAGTATATATCTTTTAGAAAAAAAAATTTTACATAGGGTTATATATGTTGGAGTTTAGACTATAAATATTCATTAGAAATATAAAAAGATTTCCTGCATGATGATATTTTATTTTCAATTTTTAGAGATTAAATAGTTTAATTTATTTATGACACAATGATGATGCAGTAATTACCATATTAGTGAAAAATTAAAATAATTGATATTATAAATACCCAAATAAATATAATTTGACACTTTTAATGAATTAAAATAATTTTATAGGATAATATGACATATTAGGATTGATTTAATTAACTTTTTTCGAAGTAATAATTCTTTTATGAGTTTTACAAAAATTAACTATTGAATAGTGTCAAAATTGACATAAAAGAGTTTTTAAACAAAATATTATATTATTAATTGATATTAAATTCCTAAAAATCTAAGGCTCGGCCAAGGGGCTTATATAATGATATTTGTATCATTAATGGACCACTTTGGGGTCTCTTGGATGTATATGGTAAGTTTATTAACCATATAATATAAAAATACAAAGAGACATTGTAAAAGTGAAACTAATTAACTTAGAGTTAATACCTAAAGATAAGGTTAATATAAGTACCCAAACCTGTCTAAATTCTATTATTTGAGTTGTTTTTGACCTATCCCCACCTTAAACTTTGAATAATAAACTTTGGAGACATTAGAAACCGAACAAGAATTTATTATAAATTAATATTTCTAGCTTTTCCAAAGGTGCCCCTCACCCCTCTTATAAAAGGGAACTCCTCCTTCTCATTTCTTCACACCTTCAAAGCCTTTTGGATCAGAAAACCTCTTCCCCAATACTCTCCCAACATCCCTCACTACAACCTAGAGGCCTTAGTTTGATCGGAAAGCCAACCTAAGCTGCCCTTTTGATCAAATCAAAAGGAAGAACCCGAAGAAGAGGTAATGGTTTCACCACCCCTTTTCAAGTTCCTTTCTTCTTCCACATCTTCTTTATTTGTTATTGCCATTCTAAAATAATAACTCCAATATCTTATATATACTTTGATGTTATAATAAATATGGTACAACCATATTCAGTATTCTATCCACCTTTTGAATAACATGTCACCATACGTGCGTACGTACAGCTTACCGTCTCCACGTGGTGGTGTAATTGTTATTCAATATATTATTATTTGGATGGGTATAATAATGATGTGTAACTAATGTAAATAATAAATATAAAATGTTAATAATTTTGTATATATGATATACCATCCATTTATATATTATTTTAATATCAAAAGAATGATATTGTCGCTCGTGCGTACGTACGGACTACCGTCTCCACGAACGCGATGAGATTCATTCTCCATCGTATGCATTCCAGTATAATTATAATTTGATGATTTAAAAATGATTTTTAAGGACTTGATATCATTCTGTATATGATTAAGATACCAACTATCCATTACAAACCTGTCTTACGTAACAAAACACATAAAAGAAAATGAGTAAGTTAACACCCAAAACAACGATAATACTAAGATATTATTAACAAATCAATGTTAAAAGATCATATATGATATCATATTAATGTATATGATTATTTTATAATTTAATAACAATTATTTCACCATTATACAGGATTTTAGCCTACCCCAACCAAGGAAAAGTACAAGGTATGGGTTATTTCACAATCTCATCATTATCCGAGATTGTTTATACGTAATAATCTACTGGGATCTCTTTATCATCCACATCCATGTTTCTTACCAATGTATTTCAAAACATTCTTACTATTTACAAGAATGTGGGTTAAATTCATTTATACCCTTGTTTTACTTTTTATAAGAGTTTTATAATGGAATCTTTCCTTCGTTTTCCAAACAGGGTTCTTTTTAACCTTTTCGACAAAATTAAGGTAAGAATGTTTTTTTAACTTATACGACGGGTGCGCCTATTTTCCGCCATTATAAAATTGTCGAAGCTTCCTTTACAAGCTTATAAGAATATTTTCAAAGAAAATGTTTTATTTTATAAATATATGACTCTTAAATGATTTCAAAATAGAAAGAGATATTTCTCTAAAAAGAGTTTTGATTTCATCTATGTCAACATCCTTTGATGGATTTTACGCTTATTTGAAGTTCATTTATTATGATACAAAACTTCTATATTGTATTGAAGGTTTTGTGATATGTTTGAAAGTGGATGTGCTATTTTTATACCATTCATAGTTTATGGTGAAAGTATAGACATTTCATATGCTAGTTTTAATATGAATGTTTATGTTATGTTTAAACCTTTTCATATGGGAATGAATTGGACTTAGTATGTGACGGGTGGAGCCCGCTATAGCTCCTCGATGCATCGGTAGGTCTCATGGGACAAACTAGTGTCTTGGCACAAGGCCTTGGAAAAATCTTATTTGTAGTCTTGGCACGAGGCCTTGGCTATGTGGTTATGATGGTCTGAAATTATGCATTCCATCATTATGAAACTGGTTATTGATATTGCATGGGATTATTTGATTAGTAGAATATCCATGTGAATAAGTAAATGGAATTATTTCATTTTACTTTTTCCATACTATGTTGAAGTTCAAGTTTAGAAGTCTTTTGTTTTAGTTATACATTGCCGTAAATGTTAATTCTTATTTATGAAAGTTTCCGCTATATTGTTATCCTTACTGGACATTTGAGCTCACCCCTTTTCTATGTTTTATTTTTCCCAGGATGTGAAGAAGTAAGTTATGAATGACCTGCATGGATAGTATGTGGGGATATGAGTGTGGAATATAGAGACTATGTTGTAGTAGTAGTTTTTCACATTATGATGTAATGTAAAACTTTATGAATATATCTAGTGTTTACAAGGCTACTAAACCAATCAGTCTTTCGAGATTTGATCTTTCTTGTGATCATGCCAATGTTATGTAATAATGCACCGACTCTAGGTAACTGGGTTCGGGGCGTTACAGTTGGTATCAGAGGAAGTTTAGTACAAACCTTGGAAGCTAGATTTAGATAAACTCTGATTAGAGCATGTAGACCTAAGATGAACTTTGAGGATTAGTGTAGAAGAACTTCCTAGAATTTTGGTATTGTAGGCATTTTGTGAGTTTTCCGAGCAATACATCCCTATCTGGATATGAGCAGGTAGAGGTGGTTCTGGCACAGATGTACCTAGGGGTAAAACACGAAAACCCCGCTTTGAGCTAGACTCGAACGGGAACTGGTGCACGATAACGGGCCTTGTTGCACTCTTGGTTACGACACTCCCGGGGGATATGCATAGGATAACTCTCATTTTCTTTATAAATCATTATGAAGGGTTTATGAGTATATACTTCCTCAATGAAAACATTTTTATGATTATGGATTATATCCATTAATAGTTCAATTTATGTAATGTTTTTTATAAGTATGGGATTATGTATTTTGATTCATAAACTGATCTAGTTTATGACATTGTTTATAAATAGCAGCTAGTGGAAGAAATGGAAACCGTATCAATGTACGCACTGCATGTAGGGATTTTCCCTCCTGCTCAAGATAATTATAGTGGAGCTGGTGATGCAACTGGTGCCGATCAGCTAATCACCATACTGGGACAACTTACTCAGGTTATGAATAATAACCTTACCCGTATGGAGCACCCTGATCCACAGCGTGGAGGATCAATGTTAGATCGATTCATGAGGAAAAAACCACCAATGTTCAATGGGAGTACAAATCCATTAGTAGCTGAGCAATGGATAAATTCCCTAGAGAAAATATTTCTGGCATTGGGGAGTAGTGAAAGGGAAAAAGTTATCATGGCAGTTTACCGCCTCACTGGAGATGCTGATCAATGGTGTTCATTGATTCAAAACACGAAGGAAGATGATGAAGTATCAAATATGGAATGGAGGGAGTTCAAAGATCTATTTTTAGAAAAATACTTTCTTCGCGACCATCGAGCAGATATGGAAAGGCAATTTCTGAGTCTGAGACAGAAGGAGGATGAGAATGTCGCAAAGTATGAGGCTAACTTTACAAGGTTAGAAAGGTATGCTGGAGATTATATACGTAACCCAAGAAGTAATATTGATCATTTCTTTTATGGTTTAAAACCATTTATCAGTCGAGAATTAGTATCACAATCCTTCTCGTCATACGAAGACATTGTCTCATGTTCTATCAAGACCGAAAAGGAATTCTCTAAGTCTTATGACTTTAAAGCAAAACAAGAGAAGAAGAGAACTGCTGATCAATCTGGGACTGGAAATAAGGGGAAGAAGGGAAAGGTTGAATATCCATCATGTGGTAAATGTGGGAAGAAACACCCCGGTACTTGTTTGAAGGGAATGGGAGTCTGATACAAGTGTGGTGAAAAAGGCCACCAAGCTCGTGATTGCAAGGGGATGAAGGAAGCTACCAATTTTCAGTGCTATAATTGCAGGGAGATGGGACATTATGCAAATGAATGTCCTAACCGTCAGGAGAACATACGTTAGAAAAGGCCAAGGGATCAAGGCGAGGCTTATGCTATCACTACTGCTGAGTTAGAAGCTCCGAAAGATGTGGTGACAGGTAATTTAATGGTTTCCTCAAGTTTAGAAAATGCATTATTTGATTCTGGATCATCACATTGTTTCATATCTTCCCAATTTTCTAAGAAAATTATATATTTCCAATTTGATTTAACAAGGGAGTTTTTAGTTAAAACTCCTACGGGAAGTATCATTGCAACAAAGTTTTGTGAATCAGTCCCCATTAGAGCACATAAATGTTCTTTATCTACTGATCTCATCGTCGTACCTATGATTGAGTTTGATATAATCCTCGGTATGAACTGGCTTTCGGACTTTGATGCGAAGATTTATTGTAAGAAGAAAGATGTTATGATTCTTGATGATAATGATAAGGAACACCTTATCTTTAGAGCAGAATCGTCACCACCTAATTATTATTTAGATCCACCCCCAGTAGCTCAACTAAATTCAATTATTGGGGAGGAAGAGAATGAAATAACTGTGGGTGAGGAAAGGAATGTTCAAATAGAGGATGTACCTGTTGTGAATGAATTTGTAGTTGTATTTCCGAAACATTTACCTGGACATCCTCCAAAATGAGAAGTTGAGTGTTCCATTGATTTAATTCATGGATCAAGGCCTATATCAAAGACCCCTTATAGAATGGCCACTGTAGAATTAGTTGAACTAAAGAAAAAACTAGAGGAATTGAGTAATAAGGTATTTATTCTCCCTAGTGTTTCTCCATGGGGAGCCCCTGTTCTTTTTGTTAAAAAGAAAGACGGATCTATGAGGTTATGTATCGACTACAGGGAGATCAATGCTATAACAATACATAACAAGTATCCCCTACCTCGCATTTATGATTTATTTGACCAACTCCATGGATCTCAATACTTTTCAAAGATTGACCTTCGATCTGGATACCATCAGTTGTGTGTGAAGAAGGAAGACATTCTGAAGACAGCATTTTGAACCAGGTATGGGCATTACGAGTTTATTGTAATGCCGTTTTGATTGACTAATGCACCCTCTGTATTCATAGATCTGATGAATAGAGTTTTCAAGGAGTATCTCGATTAATTTTTGGTGGTATTTATTGATGATATCTTTGTATACTCCCAAATATACGAAGATCATGAAAATCACTTGCGCATTATCTTGATGACTCTGAGAAGGCATGGATTATATGGGAAGTTTAGCAAGTGTGATTTTTGGCTTCAGGAGATTTCTTTTCTTGTCCATATTGTCTCTAAAGATGGAATCTCTGTTGATCCTTCTATGACCAAGGCAATCCAAGAATGGCCAGCACCTACGAGTATAACTGAGGTACGTAGTTTTATTGGTTTGGCAGGTTATTATCGACGATTCGTCCAGAATTTTTCAGGATTGGCTAACCCATTAACGAAGCTCACACGTAAAGGGGTTAAATTTGATTGGAAAAAAGAGTGTGAAGAATGTTTTGAAGAACTTAAGAGAAGATTAGTCAATGCTCATATATTGACTCTACCATCGGGGAATGATGGGTTCGTTATTTATAGTGATGCATCGAAGAAAGGACTTGGTTGTGTCCTTATGCAGAATGATAGAGTTATTGCCTATGTATCACGATAGTTGAAAATTCATGAACAAAACTATCCTACTCATGATCTCGAGTTAGCAGCTGTGATCTTTGCTTTGAAGATATGGAGGCACTACCTCTATGGTGAAAAATGTGAGATTTATACTGATCACAAGAGTTTGAAGTATATTTTATCACAAAAAGAACTCAACATGAGGCAAAGGAGATGGCTTGAATTACTCAAGGATTATGATTGCACGATACACTATCACCCAGGAAAGGCAAACAAGGTGGTAGATGCTTTGAGAAGAAAAGATCATGGAGTTTTGAACAATATGAGAATTGAAAGGGATCCAATTTTCATAGATCTAGTGAAGATGGACATGGGAATAACCAGGGAAGGAGAAACATCAATCCTTTTTCTAATGGTTTCCAAACAATCTTTACTAGAAAGGATTAAGAGTTCTCAGACCGATGATGAAGAATTTCAAAAGAAGATTAAAGCTGTGAATGATGGGAGACTGAGAGACTTTGTGTATGAAGATGGAATTTTGAAATTCGGGAAGAGACTTTGTGTTCCCGATATACCTGATCTAAAAAGGGAATTTCTGGATGATGCTCATAGTTCCAATTTCTCTATACACCCTGGGAGCACCAAAATGTATAGAGATTTGAAGGAACATTTTTGGTGGGACAACATGAAGAGGGAGATTGATGATTTTGTGTCAAGATGTATGGTTTGTCAACAAGTGAAAGCAGGAAAGCAACAGCCTGGAGGAGTCATGCAACCTCTTCCCATACCGGAGTGGAAATGGGACAATATTACGATGAACTTTGTCATGGGGCTACCAAAGACTCCTAGAAGGAACGATGCAATATGGGTTATTGTTGATCATCTTACCAAGTCAGCACATTTTATTTCTATAGGAGAAGATCTACACCTGGAAAGTCTAGCAAGACTATATATTAATGAAGTTGTGAGACTTCATGGAGTACCCCTATCGATTGTTTCTGATCGTGATCCCCGTTTTACTTCAGGATTCTGGATAAGTCTTCAGAAATCCCTGGATATGGAACTTCATTTGAGCACTGCCTACCACCCTCAGACAGACGGACAATCAAAAAGGACTATTCAAACCTTAGAAGAGATGTTGAGATCCTTCTCACTTGACATTCAGGGTATGTGGGATCAGTATTTACCTTTGCTAGAATTTCCCTATAAAAATAGCTTCCATTCGAGTATTCAGATGGCACCATATGAAGCGTTATACGGAAAGAGATGTCGTACACCAACCTGTTGGGATGACGTTGGTGAAAGAAAACTTGTAGGCCCAGAACTGGTGGAGGAAACGATGGAAAAGGTGAAGGTAATCAAAAATCACATCAAAGCAGCTCAAAGTAGGCAGAAGAGCTATGCCGATAATCGAAGGAAGGATTTGGAATTTCAAGTCAGTGATCATGTTTTCCTGAAGGTATCTCCATGGTAGGGAGTCATATGTTTTGGAAAGAAAGGTAAATTGAGTCCCAGGTACATCGGAGCTTTTGAAATTCTATAACGAATTGGGGATGTAACTTACCGATTGGCAATGCCGCCAAGTCTCTCCAAAGTTCACGATGTGTTCCACGTATCTCTGTTGAGGAAATACATGCCTAACCCAACGCATGTACTCACTTATGAGGAATTAGAACTGGAACCCGATTTGTCTTATTGCGAAGAGCCCGTCAGGATTCTTGATACAAGAGAACAAGTACTGAGAAAACGGACGACACGTCTGGTAAAAGTTTTGTGGAGAAACCATAAGATGGAAGAGGCAACGTGGGAACCCGAGGAACTTATGATGAAGAACCACCTGAGTCTTTTCATGTGATAAGTATTCTAGAAATTTCGAGGACGAAGTTATTTGAAGGAGAGGATAATGTAACACCCCAAGCTTCTACGGCATGCTTCTCTTTGAATAATGTGATAGCGTGTGTTGTACGCAACACCGAGTTCTAACACACCAAAACCAATCAAACTAGACGTTAGGAATAGTAATACCTACATTTTGAAATTATATATATTTTATTTTTTTAAAATGGGCTTCATTTTTGGATTCGTAATATCGAATTTAGCCTAAGGTGAAATTTTGGTACTTTTCGGATAACTTTAATATTTTGATGAATAGTGAAAATTACTAAATTTTAATTAAAACAACTTTTTTTAATCAAAATAATTAATAGTGATAAATTATGAATTTGAGTGGTTTTAAAGTATACTTAGAATATATTTTTACCATTTAATATAATGCTGGTCATTGGACATAATTTTACAATTAAACCGGACATAAACAAGTGTCAATCTTATGATAGTTATTATCTCTTAAAAACACGCTTTTTGTTTTAAAAACGGGAATTAATTTTAAATTAATTTCTTCCACTTCTGTGTTTTGAATTTGGAAAAATGGATTCCATATTTGGAATCAGGATGTTCAAATTTTGTAAATAGGTAACTTTTATTTTTAGACATTTTGAATAATTACTGCGGTAAATATTTTATTTAACATGGTTAAGGGTAAATCTGGTAAATAAGGGTTAAAAAATAATATTATAATAATAATAAATTACCCTAAAACGTGTCCTAGCCTTATTGGTTGATACATGTTCGACCATAGGCATCTTTGGGTCGATTTGTGGACCCCATGGAGCCACTTGTAGGTGATAGGGACACTTTATCTTAATTAAGTTAAAATAAGTACAAAAATGACATAAGTATATATCTTTTAGAAAAACAATTTTTACATAAGTTTATATATGTTGTATTTTCGACTATAAATATTAATTAGAAATATAAAAATATTTCCTACATGATGATAGTTTATTTTAAATTTTTAGAGATTATATAATTTAATTTATTTATGACACAATGATGATGCAGTAATTACCATAATAGTGAAAAATTAAGATAATTGATATTATAAATATCCAAATAAATATAATTTGAGACTTTTAATGAATTAAAATACCTTTATTGGATAATAGGACATAATAGGATTTATTTAATTAACTTTTTTCGAAGTAATAATTCTATTATGAGTTTCGCAAAAATCAACTATTGAATAGTGTCAAAATTGACATAAAAGAGTTTTTAAACAAAATATTATATTATTAATTGATATTAAATTCCTAAAAATCTAAGGTTCTGCCAAGAGACTTATATCACAATAGTTGTATCATTATTGGACCACTTGGGGGTCTCTTTCATGTATATAGTAAGTTTATTAACCATATAATATATAAATACAAAGAGACATTGTAAAAGTGAAACTAATTAACTTAGAGTTAATACTTAAAGATAAGGTTAATATAAGTCCCAAAACCTGTCTAAATTATTTTATTTGAGCTGTTTTCGACCTATCCCCACCTTAACCTTTGAATAATAAACTTTGTAGCCATTAGAAACTGAATATGAATTTATTATAAATTAATATTTCTAGATTTTCCAAAGGTGGCCCTCACCCCTCTTACAAAAGGGCACTCCTCCTTCTCATTTATTCACACCTTCAAAGCCTTTTGGATCGGCCAAAATCTGCCCAAATACACTCCCAACTTCCCTCAATACAACCTAGGGGCCTTAGTTTGATCATAAAGCCAACCTATTGAGTCCTTTTGATCAAATCAAAAGGAAGAACCCGAAGAAGATGTAATGTTTTCACCACCCCTTTTCAAGTTCCTTTCTTCTTCCACTTCTTCTTTATTTGTTATTACCATTATAAAATAATAACTCCATTATCTTATATATACTGTGATGTTATTATAAATATGTTACTACCATATTTAGTATTCTATCCACCCTTTGAATAACATTTCATCATACGTGCGTACGTACGGCTTGCCATCTCCACGTCGTGGTGTAATTGTTATTCAATATATTATTATTTGGATGGGTATAATAATGATGTGTAACTCATGTAAATAATAAATATAACATGTTAATGATTCTATATATAAGATATACCATCCATTTATATATTATTTTAATATCAAAATAATGATATTGTCGCTCGTGCGTACGTACGGACTACCATCTCCACGAACGTGATGAGATTCATTCTCCATCGTATCCATTCAATTATAATTATCATTTGATGATTTAAAAATTATTTTTAAGGACTTGATATCAATCTGTATATGATTACGATACAAATTATCCATTACAAACCTGGCTTACGTAACAAAACATATAAAAGAAAACGAGTAAGTTAACACCTGAAACAACGATAATACTAAGATACTATTAACAACTCAATGTTAAAAGATCATATATGATATCATATTAATGTATATGATTCTTGTATAATTTAGTAAAAAAAATCACCATTATACAGGAGGTTAACCTACCCCAACCAAGGAAAAGTACAAGGTAAGGGTCATTTCACAATCTCATCATTATCTGAGGTTGTTTATACGTAATAATCTACTGGGATCTCTTTATCATCCACATCCATGTTTCTTAAAAATGTATTTCAAAACATTTTTACTATTTATAATAATATGTGTTAAAGTTATTTATACCCTTGTTGGACTATTTATAATTGGTTTATAAAGGAATATTTCCATCGTTTTCCAAACAAGGTGCTTTTTGACCTTTTCGACAAAATTAATGTAAGAATGTTTTTTTAACTTATATGGCGGGTGCGGCTATTTTCCGCCGTTATAAAATCTTCGAACCTCACCTTACAAGATTATAAGAATATTTTCAAAGAAGATGTTTTATTTTATAAATATATGACTCTTAAATGATTTCAAAATAGAAAGAGATATTTCTCTAAAAAGAGTTTTGATTTCATCTATGTCAACATCCTTTGATGGATTTTACACTTATTTGAAGTTGATTTATTATGATACAAAACATCAATATTGTATTGAAGGTTTTGTGATATGTTTGAATGTGGATGTGCTATTTTTATACCATTCATTGTTTATGGTGAAAGTATAGACATTTCATATGCTTGTTTTAATATGAATTTTTATGTTATGTTTAAACCATTTCATATGGGAATGCATTGGTCTTAATATGTGACAGGTGGAGCCCGCTATAGCTCCTCGATGCATCAGTAGGTCTCATGAGACAAACTAGTGTCTTGGCACAAGGCCTTTGAAAAATCTTATTTGTAGTCTTGGCACGAGGCCTTGGCCATGTGGTTATGATAGTCTGGAATTATGCATTCCATCATTATGAAAGTGATTATTGATATTGCATGTGATTATTCGATTAGTAGAATATCTATATGAATAAGTAAATGGAATTATTTCATTTTTCTTTTGCCATACTATGTTAAAGTTCAAGTTTAAAAGGCTTTGGTTTTAGTTATACATTGCCTTAAATGTTTACTCTTATTTATGAAAGTTTCCGCTATATTGTTATCCTTACTGGGAATTTGAGCTCACCCCTTTTCTATGTTTTATTTTTTCCAGGATGTGAAGAAGTATGTTATGAATGACCTGCAGGGATAGTATGTGGGGATATGAGTGTGGAATATGAAGACTATGTTGTTGTAGTAGTTTTTCACATTATGATGTAATGTAAAACTTTATGAATATATCTAGTGTTTCCAAGGCTACTAAACCAATTGGTCTTTCGAGGTTTGATCTTTCTTGTGATCATTCCAATGTTAGGTAATAATGCACCGACTCTAGGTAACTGGGGTCGGGGCGTTACAATTTTCCTCACCCATAGTTATTTAATTCTCTTCCTCCCATATAATTGAATTTAGTAGAGCTACTGATGGTGGATCTAGATAAGAATCATGTGGTGATGTTTCTTCTCTAAAGATAATGTACTCCTTATTGTAATCGAAAATTGTAACTTCCTTATTATTACAATATATATTCTCATCGTAGTCCGGAAGCCAATCCATACCTAGGATTATATCAAATTCAATCATGGGTATGATGACGAGATCAAAAGATAATGAACATTTAAATTCCCTAATGGTGACTGATTCACAAAACATTATTACAATGATACTTCCCTTATGAGTTTTGACTGGGAACTCCTTGTTAAATAAAATTAAAAATATCTAATTTCCTTAAAAAACTCGGAAGATATGAAATAATGCAATGATCCAGAATCAAATAAATCAATGGATAAACTTGAGGAAACCATTAAATTACCTTACACCACATCTTTCAGATCTTCAACAACAGTAATAGTGGTCACATAAGCTTGGCCTTGATCCCTAGGCCATTTCTGAGATATGTTTCCCTAACTCTTAAGAAATTCATTTTAATAATTCCCCATTTCTTTAAAACTATACCATTCAACATTGAAAGCCTCTTTCTTCCCCTTTAAATCATGAAATTGGTGGCCTTTTCACCACACTTTTAAAAAACTCACATTCCCTTCAGGCAAGAACTGAGGTGTTTCATCCCACAGTTACTGCAGGTTGGAAATTCAAATTTTCTCTTTTACCCTTATTTCTATTTCCAATGTTTTCTTTAGATCTCTTCTTCTCTTGATTTTCATTAATGTTGTAAGACATTATGAATTCATGTTCTGTTTTGATAGCACGTGGGACAATATCTTCTTATGATGAGAATTATTGTGAGACTAATGCTCTATATATAAATAGTTTTAACCCATAAAATAATCAATCAATATTATTCCTTGGGTTACATATATAATCTTCTGCATGCCTTGATAACCTTGTAATGATAGCCTCATACTTTGCGACATTCTCATCATCCCCTTACCTCAGACTCAGAAATTGTTTTTCCATATCTGCTCGATGGTCACAAGGAAAGTATTTTTTAAGAAAAGTTCTTTAAGCTACCTCCATTCCATATTTTATACTTCTTTATCTTTCTTTTTGTTTTGAATTAATTACCACCATTGATCTGCATCTCCCGTGAGGTGATAAATGTCCATGAAAACCATTTCCCTTTCACTACTCCCCAAAGCATGAAATATTTTCTCTAAGGAACGTATCCATTTCTCATCTAAAAATGGATTTGTAGTCCCATTTAATTTTGGTGGTTCTTGCCTCATGAAGTGTTATAACATTGATCCTCCACATTGTGGATCAGGGTGCTCCATATGGGTAAGGTTATTATTTATAACTTAAGTTAGTTTTCCTGGCATGGCGATAAGCTAATCATCACCAGTTGCATCACCAGATCCACTATAATTAACTTCAGTAGGATGGAAATTCCAAAATGGATTATGTGCATTGATAAGATTTCTATTCCTCCCACTAGGGGCCATTTCTAAACAATGGAATACACTAGATTATTTTATGAATCACAATACATAATTTCAAACTTGTAAAATACTTAACATAAATTTAATAGTTTATAGATATAATCCATAATTATAAAAATGTTTTCTTTGAGGAGGTATATAATCATAACTCTTTCATAATGGTTTGTAAAGAAAATGTGAATTATCCTAATAATACCCACCGAGAGTGTCATAACCAATAGTGTACCAAGGCCCGTTGTCGTGTACCAGGATACCCCAGGTGAAGTGCGAAACTCTTTGTTGAATTTTTCACTCATAGGAAAATCAGTGCTAAAGCCACCTCTACCTGCTCATATCCATATAGGTATGTATTTCTTGTAAAATAAAAAAAATCTCTACATTAAAAAAATTCAAATAAGTTCTTCTATACTAATCCCCAAAGTCTATCTTAGGGTAATGTTCTCTAATAAGAGTTTTTCTAAATCTAGATTCCAATGTTTGTACTATACTTCTTCTGATACCAACTGTAATGCCCCGACTCTATTTACCTAGAGTCGGTGAATTATTAAATAATATTTTCATGTTCACTAGAGATCATGTCTCGAAAGACCGATTAGTTTCGTAGCCTTAGAAGTGCTAGATACATACATAAGTTTTACATTACATCGTGTAATAAGGACAACAACAACATTTTTTCCCCTATGAGGAAACTTATATCCCGTATCCTATCCCTACATGTCAACCATATAATAATTATTCACATACTGGAAAAAATAAAACATAGAAAGGGGTGAGCTCAATTGCTCAGTAAGGATTACCAAATAGTGGAAACTTTCATAAATAAGCATAAAAATTAAAGGAAATTTATAAGACTAAAACATAATCCTTTTAAACATAAAAATCAGCATAATATGAAAATTAAGAATCAAATAATTCCATTTAATTATTCACATAGATATTTTACTTGTCAAAAAATCACTTGCAATATCAATATCCAATTTCAAAATAATGTAATGCAAATTGTCGGACATCATAACCACATATTAAATTCCTCATGCCAAGACTACAAATAAGATTTTGTCAAGGCCTTGTGCCAAGACACTTTTTTGTCTCATGAGACTTACCGATGCATCTAGGAGCTATAGTGGGCTCTACCCGTCACTTACTAAGTCCATATCATTCCTCATATGAAAAGGATGAAACATAAGATAAACATTCGTTTTAAAACTAGCATACGAAATGTTAACACTTTAACCATAAACCACGAATTACACATAAATAGCCAAAAAAATCTGAAAATATTAAATAAAATAGGGTTTATTTATATCATAATGAATCAACTTCAAACAACTGTAAAATAATGAAAGGATGTTGACATAGATGAAATCAAAACTAATTTAGAGAAATATCTCTTTCTTTTTTTGAAATCATTTAAAAGTGAAATAATTATAAATGAAAAAAATTATTCTAAAAAAAATGTTATAATATTATAAGGGAAGATTCAATGATGCTATAGTGGTGAAAAATAGCCACACCCACCGTATAAGTTAAAAAATATATTCTTACCTTAATTCATCAAAAATGTCATAAAGTACGTTGTTTGGAATACGACAGAAAGATTTATTTCATTTTTTTTAAATTAAAACGAGGGTATAAATTACATTAACCCATATTATAGTAAATTCTAAAAAAGTTTTGAAATACCATTTAAGAAACACAGATGTGGATGATAAAGATGTCTTAATAGATACTCACATATAAACAACCTCAAATAATAATGAGATTGTGAAATTTTACCATTACCGTGTACATTTCCATGGTCAAGGGTACGTTAAACTTCTATATAATAGTTAAATAATTGTTATTAAATTATACAAGAACCAAAAACATAAATATGATATCAAATATGACCTTCTAATATTTCTTTGTCAATGATTTTTCAGTAGTATCGTCATTTCTGGTTTTATCTGATTCGTTTTCCTTTACATGTTTTATTACGTAAGTCATGTTTGTTATGGAAAGGATTTTTTTGATTCATATACAGAATGATATTATGATTTTAAACATTTTTTTAACCAGAAAATGAAAATTATTCTTGAATGGTTATGATGGGAAATGAAACTCATTGCGTTCGTGGAGACGGTAATCTGTACATACGCACGAGCGACAATACCATTCAATTGATGGTTAAATCATATGTAATTGGATGGTATTTAATATATAAATAATAATTAACATTTTATATTTATTATTGAAATCAATTATATTCATTATTATACCCATCAAACTAGTTAAGTGTTGAATAACAAACTTCACCATGACGTGGAGATGGTAAGTCATACGTATGCAAGTATGATGACGTTGTATTCATAGGATGAATAGAAAAATGAATATGGTTCTAACATATTTATAATAACATTATTGTATATATATAAGGTAATTTAGTTATTATTATTTTATGGAAATAATAATGAAATAGGAAGTGGAATAAGAAAAGAATTTTGAATGGGGTGATGAAATTATTACCTCTTGTTCAGGTGTTTCCTTTTGAGTTGATCAAAATGGCTCCATAGGTTAGATTTATGATCAATGTAATTACTCTAGGTATAATTTAGGGTACTTGGGAGGATATTATTGCTGGTTTTGGCCAATCCAAATGGCTTTGGAGGTGTTATTTTGAGAGAAGGGGAATTACCCTTTTATAAGAGAGGTGAGGGTCACTTTAGGAAAAGCTTGAAATATTATTTTATTATACAATGACATTCTGTTTATAATGTCTCCAAAATGATTTATTTCAAGGATAAGGTGTTTATGGGTCTAAAACCTATAAACCAATAGGATTTAGACAAGTTTAGGTAACCATATTTACCTTATCATTTAGATTTAACTCTTAGTTAAATAGGTTAGCTTTTACCATGTATTCTTTTATTATTATACAAAATGTTTAACAAACATACTATAAAAAACTGAGATAACCCCAAGTGGTTCATTATTGATAGTTCTAACCATTTATAAGTCCTTTGGCTGATCCTTATATTTTTAGGAATATTATATCAATTATTAATAGAGTATTTTTTTAAATGATAATTTATGTCAATTTTGACACTATTTGGTATTTTGTTTTTGTGAAAGGCATAACAACCTTATAACTTCAAAAAACATTATCAAATCAACACTAATATTCCATATTTACCTAGAAAATTATTTTAATTCGTCATAAGCCTCAATTTAGATTTATCTAAATATTTATAATATCAATTATTTTAATCTTTCATTAATTAGGTATTTACTGCATCATCATTGTGTCATAGATAAATTTATTTAATTAATGTCTAAAAATTAAGAATAAAAATCAATTATGCAGAAATTATTTTTATATTTCCAATGAATATTTATAGTCGAATGTATCTTTTGTATTAACGTATATTAAAAATTATTTAGTTATGAAAATATGAATTTAACAATTTTTACTCTTCCTTAAATAAAATAATAATAAATATCCTAATCTAATCCAAGTGGACCAAAAGCAACATATTTTATTACTTAGGTTGATTTTTTCGGAGAAACACTTATAAAATAGAATTATGAAATGTGATAGGGTAATTATAATATAATTTTTACCTTGAATTACCCAATTTACTTTTAACCGTGGTAAAATAAAAGTCAAAAGTTACTATTCATCAAAAAATATTTTCATCTTATTGAACCACATTTTACTTACTAATTTCAACCATCTGTCTCAGATTTTTTAAAATAAATTCCCCAAAGCGGTAAAAATATGTTTCATGCAAATTCACAAATACGCCAAGAAGGTGGGTAAAAGACGGTTAAAAGATCAATAAAATTTTATATATCTGATATTATTATAAAATGACTCCAATTAATTACATTGAACATATATAGTTATTATATAAATATTTTTTCCTAAAACAAGTTTTTAAAAAATAATTAATTATTCAAATAAAAATTCTGTTTTAAAAAATAACACTGTGTTTTTCACTATTCATCAGAAATTGTATGTTTTCAAAAAAATAACAAAAATTCCCCCTAAGATGATTTTGATATTCTAAATCCAAAAATGAAGCCTATTTTGAAAAATAAAATTTTTAAAATTTCAAAAAGTGGGTACTACTATTGATAACAGCTATTTTGATTGGTCGGGGTGTGTTAAAATTTGAAGATACGTAGATTGCAAGCTATTGTTTTATTCAAATAGAAGCATATCGTGGAAGCTTGGGGTGTTAAATATTGGGTTTTAAGACAATCATCATTTAGCGTACAACAAAAAGTCCTAACCACACATGTATTTTGAAAATTTTGGTAGATCGAATTTGGATAATCACATTCTCTTTATATACTATTAAACATACAATTATATCATTTTATAATTAAATAAATTTAAAAAATTATTCCATGTTCAAACTTATTTAATTTATCTTTATAGAGAATATTGTTAAAACTAATGGAATGATGATTGGAAACCATTTTTTCATGTAGATAATTATTTCTTATAGTGTCAACTGGTATGGTTAATTTATTCAAACCAATCAAGGAGATTCAGATAGTTGAAAACAAATATAAATGTTTATCTAAAGTGCAACATCCTGTTGCCTGCTTTAAGGAAATTCCCTTCACTGTATTCATTTTCCATATTATTTGGGCATTCCTAGGGTCTCCTCAGGATGAAAATCATTTTTTGAGGTAAAATGAGCTAATTTTCAGGGATGTACGTTTAGTTGAATTAATGGAGTCCTGGTTTAAATATTTTAGTATATTTTTGTGTTCTCCCCGAGTTTAGAGATCATCCTTGGTGGTTTGAATTTTTCAACTTAAAATTGAATTTTTCCTAGTATATAAGAGAAATACACATTGTGTAATGGGATTACATCACATGTAATGTCTACCAGGTAGAATCCATGAGTCTAGTACATAGCATGATTGGATTACATTTTCTGTATTTGGTTCACATTGTGTACTAGTAGAATTTAGGATTTTTATAAAAGGGAAATGCATTTTTATTCATTACATTATATGTTTTACATGACGCATAATGTGGGTAAAAAAAGTGTAATGGTATTACACAATATTTAAATAATGTGAGTTATACTTTTATGGAGCTGTATGGCTAATTTCTATTTTCATTTGGCTGAATCCTTTTTTTCTATCAACCTAGGAGGTATCCCATATGATCTTTTTGAACTTCCACTCCTTCCAAATTTATACATGAAATGATTTATCTCCATTATGGTTGGGTTATGTCTCTATGGGATGTTAATCCTTTATTCTTCTTCATTGACATTGATCATGATAGTTTCGTTCAATTTCATTGTTAGATCTATTTATCTATGAGGATTATTATTCATAATTGTTTATAGATTCATTGTGTGATCTTCCTCTAGAGGCTAACCTCAATGTTAGTTTTTTTGGGGCGTTTGATTTCCTTGAGGTATGGGTTGCAACTTCTTCTCCACTGATTATTCTTCTTATTGAATCAATTTTGAGTGTGTCGATTGATTCTAAGGCCTTTGTTGTCATCATTTTGTTCTTTCTTTTTGGTGAATTTCATTACGGGTGAGTTTAACTAAAGTTTGAGGTAGGTTCCTCCCCCTCTATCCTATTTTAGATGTATTTTTATTGACATAGTTCTTGAAATTATTTTATAAGTTTAATGGAATGATTGATTTATTGATATGTGAGTTTAGAAAATGGTTTTTTTAATAAAACAACCCATTCCCCTTGTTTTTTGAAAAATACATGGGTATTTTAAAAGAATTGTGAAATGGAATTCTAATATGGTTTTCAAAGCATGGTTTTGATGAAATCGTTTAGAAAATAGAGCACATGGTAATCCTTGGTTACTTAAGTTGATGATGTAGTAATAACCCTCATCCATCACCAAGGGTTTCACTCATGAGGTGTTCCTTTTCTCACAAGGCCAATACTTTTAGGGAATTGATAGATCTATTTGGGGTTCAATTTATGGGAAACTTCTCTACTCTCTAGATTCGATGAATATATATAGAGGCTTGATGTAATTGATTGTCTATATTTAGGTATTAGTGGCCTAGCTATCCTGGCCTATAGTGATCCTTGGTGTGATATTACTTGTGATTTTGGTTTGAAATTTTTATCTTGTATTATGAGGGATTGATATGATATGGGATGCACTATTTTCATTGATTTGATATATGTGAAATGATTTAAAAAATTTCTACCTGGATTTATTTGGAATTGTGTGAGAAGGGAAAATTTAATGTTTTTTAATCTTTTGATATAAAAACTATAAACTATTTTTCATTTCATCTTTCCTTTAAAGACGATCACGTTTAGATTACTGTATAGAGACTCATTATCTAACACTATCCTGAGATCCTATAGAGCCTGTTATATCACACCCTATGCTCCCCTTTAGTGGTGTATAGACCTTTGTATGCCTTTCGATGTAGGGAATGTGAATGCTCCATAGTGAGGCAGTGAGGTACTATGTTAGTTGTGTATGGGTAACTGGTGGTGAGATTTTGGGAGTTTCCCATGCTATCCCATATATTAGTTTATTCCCTATATATTTTTACATTGCAGAATAGAATTGTACATTGGGATTCTCTAACTGATTTTCAATTGTATCATTCTCTCTATCTTCTTTCATTTATGGAATATATTTATTTCTTAAATTTTTTATCTCTATAATATATAAAAATATATATTCCATATTTTTTCATTAGGTTTAGTTAAATCATTCCATTAGGTTGTGGTTTGATTCCTGAGTGTTAGCTTCCATCCTATGGGGATCGAGAATTCCCTTCAGGTATGTTAAAATTCAAGTTGGTTACCAGTTTGAGAGGGTATCTGGGTTGGGTTCATTTTAGTTTGGTAACAAAGGTGGTATGTCCTCATGATTCATTGTTGTGAGATGTTTGGTAGAATGGGTATAGGATTTCTAACTTCATTGGTTAGTTTTGGAGAGTTCCTGCCCAACTCTTTCCATAACAAAAATCAATTTTTCATGGGATATTTTTTGTGTGTATTATATATTGAGTTCTTTATTTAATATTAGTTTTTATGGGTTTTTGGTTTGAACTGATATTATCATTTTTTATATCATTTTTTTATAAGTATGCCTCTGAGACATCTTATACGATTTCATTATGAGGGTACATTGAATGCTCTTTAATGTAATCTCCCCATAGAGAAAACTATTTTCAAGGATATCACACATGTAGTTTTTGGTTTTGAACAAAATGTAACTCAATTATTGAACATAGTTATTGAGATGAAACTTATAATTGTAGGTGATAAAGATCGATCTTGGGAGTTCTTGTGTGAGGTGTCACCAACCTTTAAAAGTAGGAATGATCTGAAATAGGAAGAGAACTATCTTAAAAATATCAATTTAATATTTAACTTCTTGGATACACCTGAGAGTATCAAGTTGAAGTGTGTGGAATTCATACATGAGGTCCCTAATAAGAAATGGTGAGATTCCATGGTATAAACATATTGACATGTGGGATTAGACTATAAGGGTTCCAATAATATCTTCTTCAAGTGGTTTTTTATAGTTACTTATGATGGATAAGTCTCTAATGTTTCTCTCCATACAGAAGGGAGATAATTTGGTATCAACATACACAAATACGTTTGATGATCTAGTTTGTTTTTATTTATAGTTAGTAAATAATTAACAAAATAAATATCAAAAGTAACTATAGGGTTTGTGATAAAATATGAGATGATAGGTATTTATTATAAATCTTTCAGCCTATGTAAAGATGGACGACAGAGCTATTATAGATGATATGAAAATAGGGAGAAATGATGGTTACTCTTCCCCTTTACTTCCATCTAATGGAAGTTACACTGGTACACAAGGGAAAATGAGGAAGTAAAGGGATCACCGTAGGAGTGGTGGAGGGGTCTCTCAGTGGTAGGCCACCTTTGATCCTTCAGCCACAATTAGTAGTGTGGGTATACCTGGTGTTCTTGTCTGGAACTTGCAAAGATGTGAAATAGTTGTGTACATTATAGTCATCTTCAGTGTTTTTATCAATCTATGTTTGTGACTCAATATAGTAATGGGAAATAATCTCTAAAGGATATTACGACACAATCAGATGTGTCTATGACCATATTGAACCATCCATAAGCCTCAAGAGTGAGGAAAATTATGCATTAGATGAGTTTCTGACAGAGGTAGATGCGGGTCCAATGACAGTGGAAGGTACCATCTTTATTGAATCCTTAGTACCAATTTCATTATCGGATACCAGGGATTCACACTAACTTATGTCTGTAAATGTATATATGATAAGAATTATAACAAAGATCATTCCTTTTATGGGGTTTTAGACACCTATTGGGAAGAAGAATGACCAAGGTTTTTGGAGTCCTTCTGGTGCGCTATCGATAGCTAATGCAAAGTTAGTCTTGTATTTCTTCTTTGTTCATCTTGATATGTTTTAATTAATCATCAGGACGAATTGTATTTTTCTCATCATGAAGAGGTTTATTTTTATCATCAATCTATCTCATTTATTGCGGTCGATGGGAGCTCATTGGTGTTTTAGGGTGAGGGGGATCTGGGGTCTATTTGGGATGGATCTTCCCACCTAGGTTTCAACAGTTGTTTTCTATTATAGTTGTTGATACTAATGAAATTTCTTATTTTTTTACATTCCGACTATTGTTAATTATTTTCTTGATATTTTCCCATTAAATTTCTCCAGGATTTCTCTAAAGAGGGAGGTAGAGTTTATGACTATTCTAGTGACAATTTCTTATCCAATTTTGATTCCTTATTATTGTTTAAATGTAGAAGAGCTAAAAGTGGTCATGATTTGGTTATATTATCTGATGGAAAAAAGGATTTGTTCAATATTTTGTTTCACCTTGTTTAACCACCGTGCTATTTGCCCAGAAAGATGACTGTTCACTCTGATTGTATGTGGAGTATCAGAAGTTGAACCGAGTAACTATTGGGAATAAGTATCATTGTCTTCATGTGAATTATTTTTTTGATCAGTTAAGAGGGGAAAAGTAGTTCTTAAATATTTAGGTTCAGTCATATTATCATTAGCTCATAGTTCGAGAGCCTGATATATTGAATATGGAAATTATAAGAAGGTATGTCCATTATGAATATCAAGTGATTCTATTTGGTCTAACTAAAAATACTATAGTTTTATGGATCTTATGAGTCCAAAATTACATTAGTATATCAAAACTGTTTTTGGTAGTGTTCATCGATGATATTTTGGTCTATTTGAGATCTGAGTATGAGCTCAAGATCCATTTATGTTTTTTTCGAGAAATACTAAGGATTAATTATTTGTATGGAAATCATTCAAAATGATGTTTTTGGATCAAATATTTAATGTTCATGGGGAATGTGATATATAATCATGGGTTATAAATTGATCATAATAATGTAAATATTGTATTTTCATGGGATGAACCATGAAACTACTTTTATATTCAGATCCCCATTAGTCTTTCTGGATATTATTGATAGATCGTCAAGGATTTTTCAATGATTGCATCACCTTTAATTTCTTTTACCAGGAAAGGGGTGAAATTCATTGGGTATGAAAATTTTCAATCTTATTTTAATGAGATAAAATGACTTTTAAAATTGTCTCGTATTCTAATCTTACATTATCCTAGTAAGAGGAATGTGTTTTTCTATGATGCTTATTTCATTATCTATGGTTGTGTGCTTATGTAGAATGATCATGTGGGGGATTATGACTCTCATTAACTATGAATTCATGAGAATAATTACCCCACTCATGATTTAGATCTTACTATGGGTTTTTTTGTCCTAAAAAGTTTGATGAACTATATTTTTTGTGAGTTGTTCCCCATGTTTTTTGAACATAAGAGTTTGAGAAATATCTTTTCAAAGAAATTATTGAATCTCAGATAGAGTTAGTGGGTGGAATATCTTCATAAATTTGGATTATCTATTTCCCTACACCTTAGGGATGGGGAATGATATTGAAGAGTATCTTAATAGGAAAGTACCATATCATGCTATTTTGGAATGGAAAGAGGAGTGGAACCTTATGGGGATCTACCCTCAGTTTCACCTAGATGCTTAGGAGGAATTTTATGTTTTGGTTATGACAAGTGTTCAGTTATCATAATCTTTATTTGAGTTTATTTATTAGATTCAGGAATTGGATGATGATTTTAGATGAATTTTAGAAACCCTATATGGGTGGGATACTGTTTTTTATTGGACTCTATCTTTAGATGTCATACTCCATTTTGGGGATCTCTTTGACATCCTATATTTTATGAGGAGATCAGTATTGGTTTATTTTCATAGTCATCCACATTACATTCATCTGGGAAATATAATGATGTATAATGACCATGTAAGGAAATTTTGGTGGCGTGGTTTGAAGCATGACATTCTTGAATATGTGTCCAAATGTTACACCATCTAATAGATATATATAGGGCATAAGAAAACTTCTAGTTTTATCTTACTTTTTTCCCAAGATTATAAATAAGATGATTAATCCATAGATTTTTTAGTTGATTTACATGGATTTCTTGAGAGATGAATTTTATTTGGGTGGTGAATGATCGGTTAAAAAAGTCATCTCATTTCACTCTGATCAGGGACACCATAAAAGTTGAAGATCTGGGTAAGTTGTATGTGTAAGATATTGTGAGGTTCCATGGGGTTCCTTCTTCTAGGGTTTTAAATAGGGATCCTAGGTTCACTTAGAGGTTTTGGGAGAGTCATTAAGAGGGGAAGGGCACTCGAGTCAGGTTAAGTACAAATTATCATCGATAGAAAGAGGCCATAAGGAGTGTTTTATTTATATCTTGGAGGATATTCTCCAGGAATGTGTCTTGAATGATTGTGGGTAATAGGATTGATATAAAGGACTAGTTGAGTTTGTGTATGAAAATAGTTATCATTCATCAATTAGAATGGATCCCTTCGAGGCTCTGTATGTTAACCCATGCAGATTGCCTCTTTTTTGAGAAGATTTTGGTGAAGCATTTTCTGTGGGACTAAGACTTTTTTTGGATTTATTTTATAGGATTTATGTTATATATTGGTCTCTTGTAACAACAAAGACTCGATATATATCTTATGTGGATCAACAGTTTTTTTCTTGGAGTTTTCCATAGCTGACCTTTATTTCTTAAAATTTTCTCCTTGGTTGGGTCACCATCATCTTGGGAAGTTGGTAATGGTTTGTTTGATAAATTCTAGACCATTTGCTATCACTAAAGTACATGGTAAGGTCATTTATTAGTTAACATTTCAGGTTTAGTTGATAGGAATTCCGGATGTTTTTCACGTATCACCGCTCATAAAATACCATCCTAACCCCTCTCACATTTTGAGATGGGAATATGTTGATTTAGATCTATATGTTTCTATTGAGGAGAAACAATTAGAGATAATTTAATATCAATTGAAATTGTAGTAGTGGAAATTAATTATGTTATATACACATATCAAATTCTTATGGGACTTGGGATAGTGAGTTATTGATTTGGGAGTAGTGGCCTCATCTCTCTTATAGACTTCATTCTTCCTCATGACTTATTAGGGATTAAATGTTATATAGTGTTTAGTTTGAAACATCATGTTACCCTCTTTCGATAAATTCCCTTCTATATATTCATTTTATTATTATTTAGGTGTATCTTGGGACTCCCTAAGATGCAGATCATTTTATATTGGAAAATAACCTAATGTTCTATGATTTATGTTTTTTTAATTAATTAAGTTCATTATATAAATGTGTGTGTGGATTTTTAGGTTCTCTGAGAGTTCAGATAACATTTGGGGTGGTTTTCATTTTGTTTCCTAAAAACTAGACTTTTCATTGTATAAATGAGAAATAGATGGTGTGCAATGAGATTACTCACCATATAATGTTTCCTAAGAAAAAATCATGAGTCTAGTACACAACTTTAGTGGAATACAAAACATGTATTTTTATATGTTTTTTATTGGTAGAATTATGTTTAAAAAAATTTATTTGTTTCTCGATTTTTTTGCCATTGTGGATTATGTGATATGTAATGGGATTACACTTCATGTAAATTTCTCGATTTGGGATTTTATTTTGTTTCATGATTGATTTCTATTTTCATTATACCATATCTTCTTTCACTCGACCTAGGAGCTCTCCAATGATATTTTAGGGACCTCTACATGACCTAAATCACTTTTTTTAGTGATTTATTTTCATTATGGATGTGTTGAATCTCTCTAGGTGAGTAATCCTTTCTGATATTTTATCCCTTATGATCATGGTAACACTGTATCATTGCATTACTAGATCCATTGATCCGTGATGATGATTCTTATTGAATCTTTCAAGATCTGTGTATGATCTTCCTCCCAAGGATAACCTTTCTGTGGGTTTTCAAACAGTGTGTTAGTTCCTTGTCCTAAGTATTGTTTATTCTTCTTCACTAACCGTTATTCCCATCAAATAAATTCTGATATGTGTGGATTAATTATAGGGACTTTGTTTTCATCATTTTTTATTCCTTATTGGTGAAAACCATTATAGGTGTGTGCGACCTGAATTTTAGGTTGGTGGTTCCATCTCCATCCTACGTTGGATAAACTATATTGTTCTAGTTATATTAATTTTATTATAAATGAAATTTCATGATTTATTGATTGATTTTTGTGTGTGGAAAATGATTTTTTGATAAATTACATGGTTTCCCTTATTTTGGTAAAATAAATGGGTATCATCAAATAACTGTGAATTGGTTTTTTGAAATGGGTTTTGAAGTAAGGTTTTAATGAAATCATTTGGAAAATAGAGCTCGTGAGAAGCAATGGGTGCTTAGGAGGAATGTGTAGTAACATGCCTCATCCTTCATTGTGGGATTCTTTCATGGGGTGTTCCTCTTCTCCCTATTCCCATTGTTCTTGGGACATGATAGACCTATTGGTGGGTTCACTTTCTCAGGTGTTCCTCATCTTTCATTATTCAATACATATATATGGAGGTTATTCGTGGCTAATTTTATATGTTTTATTACATATATCATAGCTATTTTGACCAATAGTGATCATTGGAATGATTTTAACTGTTCTTTTCAATTGTTCTATTTTATCTTATACTCCCATGGATTGATATGATATGTGATACATTCATTGCTTTGATTTTATATATGTGAAATGAGTTGATATACTTTTACCTAGATTATGTTTGAATTGTGAAAAAATGGAAGATTAAATTTTTTTATTTAATTTGCATATAAAAACTATAAATTTTTTATCAAGGATGTTTTCTCTGAATTCGAGCATGTTCTTATTATTGTACAGAGTCTTATTATGGAAAAATTGGGTCGGATCCTTCTATTTGTGATATCTCAAACCCTATGCACCTCTTTGGTGGTGGGAAGAGATTTGAATGTTTTTTGATTTAGGTAAATGAATGTAACTATAGTGAGGTAGTGAGATTTTTTGTCTTTTGTGTCTCAGTAGATGATGGTGAGATAGATGGAGTTTCCAACACTATCAAATGAAGTAGTTGGTTCCCTATCATAGTTTTCATTTGGTGATTGGACTTGCACTTTGGGATGTTTTGACATCTTTTGAGTTGTACCATTTCTACTGTCTTCTTTCAATTATGGAATATATATTTTTCATCCACCATTTCTATCTATAATATATATATGCCATGTTTTTTGGTGATGTTTGGAGAAATCATTCCCTCGGGTTATTGTTTGATGACTGGGTGTCAGTCGCAAGCCCGTGGGGATCAGGAACAACCTTGGGTTATATGTAAATTCGATTTGGGTACTAGTTTGTAAGGGTATCCAGGTTGGGTTCATCAAAATAAGCAATTGTGTTGCCCTATGATAACTTTATGTTAGAATTCATGGTCAGCTAAATATGAGAGTTGATCAAAATATCAATTCAATTATTTATAGAAAATATAAATCCTATGATAAGTTATGACATCTATATTATCCATTGGATGAAAATAAGGATTGGTTATAAGTAATAATAGTATTTAACAAATGAGGCAATAATTCTTTGATGGATTCATCTGTATAAGTTTATACTATCCAACAATAGCATACTATTTTTTGAAAACATAAGTATAAAATATTCATCATTGATGGACTATCCTGATAATATTGGATAGTTTTATATAATGATGAAGAAAACAACTAAACTAATAACCTAGATTTAATATAATAGAATTTTGATGACGGGGAAGTCTCTAATGATAGAACTAATAGGAAGGAGATGGAGAATTTGGAAAATAAATTACAAGAAATGAAATATTTATACATATGCCTCAAAAAATGATATATCATCCACAAATCTTCACATCTTGTTCGGAAGCTTTAACATGTTTTACTAAATTCTACTTAAAAATTCACATAGCCATAATTAAATTTTATAGATTTATAGAGGATATATTTGGTTCAATTAAAAAAAAATTTATATTTGAAGATATTTTACATGAAATGATGATAAGAAATGTATGCTAAAATGATTTAATATTGATAGAAATTGTATATATTTGGATCAGGTGTCAAAATAGATAAAATTCATGATATAGTGTGACAAATATGGAGATGATTGTAGATTTCACCTCGGGAAAATTCTCAACATGTCTCTCGGAGGGTGGGATATTTCTATGATTTGAGAATCTCATATATTTATATAACCTTACCTAACACAATAACATACATCACATGATACCAAATTTGTGTAATTTATTTTTTTCGAGATGATTATGACCTACCAAGATGTGCCTATTTACTTTTTACAGGAGAGGATACAATAAAATTTCCGTTATAATATTTCCTATGTAATTCCTTGGAGGGTGAAATAGAAAGTGATTTTCGAGGTGTAAAGTTATTAGGATGACTATTATTGGATTTGTACACGACTACTATCAATACCAAGGAAAAACAAACAACTTCTCTTCAACATTAATGTGAGTGAAATTGTGTCTCAATATTATAGAGTTGACCATTCTCTTGTTAAATTTCATTGGTAAATATGGGCATTAATTCCATGTATTGCCACAATTCCTTTCTACAAACAATTTATATGCATTTAAAGAATTTTTCTATATGGAAAGTAAAATTACATATTACTAATTGTGGTAACCCAATATGGTAACCATAAACCTCTCACACTTGCATTTTCCTTAGCGGATAATGAAATTCATGGATCGTGGAGTCGGTTTTTAGCATGTATTAGAAAGCATTTCACACACTTTTGGGGTGTGTGTTTGATATCTGATAATCATCAGGTTATCAACGAGGGAATAAATTAATATCTTGTTACATCTAGAACAAAAATGTAAATCTCTGTCCTTTAATTAGACACATTGTTAGTAATTTGTTAAATAATTTTCATTATAAATCTATAAAAAGGCTATAACAAATCCGTGTATACAATATGTTTCTTTTTTTTATTATTTTAAAATAATGATAATATTAATTTTTATGTAATTTGATCATTTTCATATATAATATGAAAAAATTAGTTATGTTTTGAGAAATATTTTGAATGAATTCGTATGGATAATCTAGGAGTGTAAAAATACATGATACAGATCTCAAAAGAGAAATGGACATTTCCATATGATAGGGGAAGAAGTAAAAACACCTAACCATAAACATTGTGGACTACATCAATGGTGGCTTCAATGGTGTTGAAAGTTTACCTATAGCCATCCTAATTCATGAGAAAATTTATCATTTTGTAAAGTACATCATAGAAATAGGAAAAAGTATTATTGATGGGATTCAACAATGGTTGTGGTAGAAATGAAACATTTATTAAGGTATTGATAAGAGCATTAATGAAGCTTCCACTTTTTGAGTGAAAATGTTCAACTAAGAAGAAATTGGATTTAATGTGGTAGAGTTTTAAGACCATGTCATAGGTAGCGAGGTTTGAGTTTTGGTGGTATTATTATATGTGAGGAATTATGGTGGTAAAAATATTTAGGAATTATGGTTTCCATGTACAAATTCAATTGTTACAAGTGCGACTATAAACATCTAATTGGAACCATATGTTTATCTAGTTTACAGGATAGAAACCATTATTAGGAATATATTATACCATAGATACCTGTATAGGACTATTAAAATTTAAAAATGTTTGAAGATTATATCACATTGATATTTGATATCAATAGGTTACAACTATGAGGTAGACCGAATTATAGTAATATTTGGAATGATTGGTATTTACATCAAGAATAAGGAAATTGTTTGAGATGTATCATACATCATAGGTAAGGTAATAATAAGAAGAAATTTCCTAACATTTCTACAATGTGTTCTCATTCATATCCCAGATTATGTATTAGATGGAAATAATTCAATATCCAAAGTGTTTAAAAATTATATTAGGGTCAGACCTATGGTCAAGATTTTGGGTGGTTTTATAAAAGTATCAATGATTTAAAATGACCCTACTAAAAATATTTTATATATGAATTTGAAAATTAACCTTCAAAAAATACACAATCGTCATCAGTGTTTATTCATGTCTGCTTAATGTGTTTATTCAAAATATTTTTATGATTGTTAGGAATATTCTAATTCTGATTAAATTGATGATCTAAGTAAATGTGTAAAGTGTTAAAAAGGAATCATAATGAAGTTCAATTGAAAATGATGAAACAAAATTTTAAATAATAATTTAGATGTAATTATGTATAATACTCCCTATGATAAATTAAGATCAATTCATGTTATGAAGTTAAGAAAGAGAAAATGTGTTAAGATAACTATTATCTCTTACATTATACTTCCTATAACATTATGTTTACATTTTACACTTACTTAATAATAACTTCATTTTCATGCGTAGATATGGAGGATATTACTCAACTCGCTAAGTAGTATATAAATATTTCATGCAATATTCTAGCGAGAAATGAGGTTTGATGGGTTATGAAGCATATAGTGTATCACTATAATCACATTTTTCCTCAAACTACTACCATACAATAACTATGATGTGATGGAATTTATGGAATCACTATATCATAATTTACATTTTTTGATAATAACCTCCATGTTTCCCTCACTATGATATGATGACCTGAGACACATACATTTCACTTTCCCAAGGGAGAGATGACCATCTTCCTTGAGGATGTGGAAATTATTCTCCATATTTTTTATCATGGGTGATGTAGTTATAAGACGGATACATAGAGAATGTCATGGGATTGTACATTGATTCCATGGAAATGAAATTGTGGGAGATGATACTACGACAGATAGAAGTCTTATGTATATGAGTTGACTTGACATGAAATTTTTATATTTTCTCACTGATGCTGGTGGAATAATGTCATGCATCGGGTTCATGCATATATCTGGATTTCATTGGAGGGATATTGTGTATTGATGACTCCATTATACATGTCCATATAATGTATTTGGGATACTTGATGACGTTGAGAAAATTTGAAGCTATACATGGGTATCTGTGTTCTTAGAATACAGATACAGATCATTTTGCACTACATATAGATCTCATTATAGTGATATTGGGTGATCTATCATCCTCATTCAGGTGTGTAAATAAGAGTTTTTCCCTCCCTATCCCCTATTTTTGTAGGCGGATATCTTGATATGAATGTGATGTTTGAATCTCTATGTTGATGATAGTATAATTGCATATATTTTTTGTTTTCAAAAGATAATTTGATATATTGTACTTAATTGGTTATTATTTATTAGATTCTATTTTGTACATTATAGGTGGAGTATAACACACCATTTTTTATGACATCAAGACACAATTTGGGTACGTATTATCTAATGTTATATAGTCTTCTAGCTAACGATTAATTTTATACATATTCTTATGTTAAGTAATTAATTTCTAAATATAATCATTTATATAAATTAGTAAAAAAATAAATTAACAAATTTCATCTGTCATTTCATATTTCAGAACTTCCATACTAAGGTATATTAGACCAGATTCTTGCATAGTATATTGTTTGGTATGAAGATTCTAGTGTTGTTGTGCCTCTTATACATTTTTATATTATTGAGCTTACCCAACCAGATAAATTTATGTGTTCATTTCGATGGGTTCAATGTATTCCATTGGTACCTAGAAAGCTAGAAGAACTTTACTCCAAAAAGCTAACAGGGAGGTTGTATGTCAACTAGAGATGGAATCACACACATTATATTGACAATAGGACTGAAAGGCATAATTTCATATTTAGCGCATGCCTATAATGAGATTTCATCTATCACAGTAGGTCGATAATGTTCCATGGTATATACTTTAGTCTATACTGTATCTGATACCACATAATAGTGGGTTCTAGGATCTGGTATGTTAATAACATTACATTAGTTTATTTGTTGAATACTTTTTTAGTTCAGTTTGAATCTCTTTACATAATGATTCAATATGGCATATGATTGATATGTTTGATCATCAAGAGGGTGAGTTATTTAGTCAAGAGGTGTACCATGTTGCATCGTGGGAAATTGTTCAATTGTATCGTGTGTTTCATGATAGAATATTCGATTATCGACCACAAATAATGGATGTTTTGGGTCAGAAATGTCTTCCAGCCGCTGCAAATGTTGATGATCCACGGTGACGAAAATGTTTACCACGCCATGCTATATGCGTGGCCTCACCCACTCCACATGAATAGGCAACACATCTAAGAGATGAGCCTTATATACTTTTCAATGTGTACCAATATCCATGGGATCCATTTATTGGACAACACATCCACAATTTGTTCCTGATATAGGAAACCTTACATAATATCTTGATTCATTTCCCTTGCCCTCATTTTTTAAGATCATTACTTTATAAGGAATATGACTCCCTCATAAAATTCCATGTCCTTCCAATTATGTTGTGGCCGAAGGATCATGTGCACACCTTAACATCCTGGTGAAACCCCCTCCCAATGATTCACAGATAGAGAATTATATAATCATGGTTTCTATACCTAAGGAAGATCCCCCTCCACCATTACAGATACCAACACATTATAGAGGTTGGAGACTCTATATGGACATTTCATTCACACTTATGTTATAGGATGAGAGCTCATCATTGAAATTGATGAAAAATAATTTTAGTCATTGATTTTTTTGTTTGCTATTTATGAAAAGTAATTTAGATTACATTTAGTTCTCTATGTTATTGATAATGATCGAATTATTACACAAATATTAGTCAACTAATTAAATTTTATAAATATATTTAAAAAATGTGATTCCATAGAATATTGAAATTATAATTAATAGTATTATTTTTAATGTATATGATTTCTTTTATTACTCTATGTTTTTAACTAAACCATGTATTTAAAAAAAAATCTAATACGTACAAAAAATTATTTTATTTTATAATTACTGTAATTATTTTAAAATTAGGTTTTGTAAAATAATTCATATGTTTGAGTCATTAATTAATAAAAATTATGAATAATTAGTAATTAATTAAAATAGTTTATTATAATAAGTTAGTCTTTAATAATTAGTATTTAAATAAATATAATTTTTAGTAACCTCAATAAAAATATTTATTATGTATTTATAAAAACTAGTAATGAATTTTAACTATTTAATAATAAAAAATAAATTATATTACTATCTAATAATTTTTATTAGTAAATAGATATTATTGAACTTATAATTTTTAGGAAATATTAAATATTTATTAATAGATAATTATCTATTTATAATTGCTACAACTAGGATGTGCCCGAGTTTCTTTTATATTTTTTTTGAAAAAAAATTAAATAAGTGTAGGATATAATTTTTTTGAAAAAAAAATATGGAAAACTTCCATCTCTGATGCTGCCTTTTAGAAAAAAAAATATTATTTCAAATATACATGTTTTTATGTTTAAAAGAAATATGATTTTATATGTTGAAATATATATTATGTTTATTTTATTTTTTAGTGTTATGTCTAATAATATTTATAAGTGAAAATGTTATGTTTTTAATAAATAAATTTTGTAATGTGAAAATTATATTTTACTTATTATATTTTTGTTTTCCTTATTTGAATTATGTTTTATTTTTTGATTCAGTTAGTGAAATATAATTTATATTGATTTTATATTTTATATGTTACATGCTTTCAAAGACACTTACAAGAAAAATAACTATGTTTGAAGTTGGTGTATTTTAAATTTATATAAATTATAATGTTAAAATAAAATCTAAATGAAATTTGAAACACTTAGAAAACATATAAAACATGACTCAAAATAATGAACTATTCCTAAATAATTATTTACAAGTAATTTTAGTGGAATAATATATTATTTTTTCAAACCATTGCATATGTATTTCTAATATTTTATTACATTCCTTCCATTTTAAAATATTTATTATATTTATGTAATTATTTTCACTTTCATCAGACTTTTAAATGTTTATGTTATGATTTATGGTTTATTTAGATTTTTTTATAGTGTATACACATTTAGGGTCACCTACATGAAGCATAATAATGTTTTAACTAGGTGACTTTGAATGTCTATAAATAATAAAGTAAAAATAAAAATCTTACTAAAATTTGACACACTTAGTAAACATATAGTATGTAATTGAAAATTAAAAGTATTTCATGAAAACAATTTATTGAAAATTCATTTTAGTAGAATAATAAATTTTTTTTTTCAAAATTTAAATTTAGTGTAATTTTAAAAATTCATTTAGAATGTAGTAAACCATCGTGTATATTTTATGCATATTTCTTAATCTGTAAAAAACATTAATCAATAATATGTGTGTTGTGTAAATTAATTGTGTTTATAAATATTGATGAACTTATATATATTTTGGTTAAATGTATATATTTTTATGCTATTTTTAGTTTTAATTAGATTATTCTTATAATTTATATTTTATATTCTCTTAAAGATACCTATTTGAAATTTAATTTGTTTTCCTATTTTTCATGTAGTTGACTTTGAAAGCATATAAAAATAAAAATATAAGTAACATTTAAATGAAAAGTAAAATAAAATTTAGTAAGAAACATTATTATTTAAAATACTTTAAGTCAATAGAAAACATATACATGTATGAGTACAATAATTATCTATTGTGAGGTCTCATCCCAAAATCTGGTGTGTGAATGGGATGTTTGTACCAAGATCATCGACCACTATGTTGGGCAGGAGTGTGATGTAATGTAGAGGGCTGATACTTGGGTGCTAGAACCTCATAGGTCTGATGATCAGCCACTGTATCATTAGGATAAGGTTTCAAATAGATTTTTTCTTGTTCACACTATGGGAGTAGAAGGACATATCATCATTGTGTGGGAAACCATACAACCTATGAAGGATTGGGTATAAAATCTAGAGGCATGGGAAATGGCCCCTCATAGAAGCGTGGATTAGTTTCACTCAAAGAAAACAAAGGATATCCTAATAAAAAAATGGATCCCATACCTCATGATGCACAATCCCAATAGGATAAAGTTATAAAAATAGAGGTTTAACCTCTTCCCATAGAATAGGTGAGGCTTCAAGTTTTGCACGATGTGGTCTATGTTTTCATCGTCATAGATACTTTAAATCATAACTTTCTGAAGGAGGTTCCTGAGTAAGAACCTCCACAACCAAGGAAGAAACATCATCTCCCTAGGTTGGAAGATCTAAGATACTATCATGTAAAACATGATAAGATAGAATTGTCTCATGCACTACTGGCTGGATCACTGCCAAGCTAGAAACATCCTCATATGGATCTAACAAGTGGATAATCTTCTATAGTAGGGTATACAGTAAATAGATTAAAAATGAATTATAAAATAGTATAATAGATAGTATACTGTAAATTTATTGAATTACCAGAACCTAAGTACCACTACCTTGTGGAGTAAGATACAATATAGACTTTAGTAAATACCATGGAACATACTCAAGCAGCTCAAAAAGAGGGAATCCTATAATATGCCAACCCTCAATATTAAATGGAACTCATCTATCCCAGAGGTTGAGATAATCAGCATGTCATCAGTGCCTATTAACATCCTGCCTCTCATTTAACTTCATGTAAGGAAGCACTGGTGACTATCACAGTAGAAAATAAATATGATGAACACATTCAAACTGGTGCATGAATCTATCAGTATGGTGATACACAATTATATGTAAGTGAATGAGAGGTACTACAACAATCACATCATGAAATCTAGTAGTGTAGTTTGAAAAAAACCATTCTAATAAATTCCAATATGGCATCCACGTAATATCAAATGACTTGTGGGATTTTAAATTTTTTTTACCAAATACTAAAAATGATGATATTATGAAATGGGTTAATTTTTGAAATATTGTATTTACTTACGTCGCTGGGTAGTAAACTCTCCCAATGAGATGGTATAAACCAAAATTGTGTATGTGATCCCTAATGAAGTGGGGTTCCTAACTCCAACTATAAAATGCAACATTTCATCTGGTGGATACTAAGAAATTAAATTTAATTACTCCAATTAGAATCATAAACCAATTGAGATTAGTTTTCATATAAGAATCCATGCGAAGCATCATGAAACTCATATATATAAATCTTTAGACTAGTAATAGGAGGGAATAGGGGAGGTATGTGCTACCATTCAAATATCTAAAGAAGGATTAAACATCCTCTGAGATCAATGCGATATGAGCGACATGATGTGCATAAGGCTCTGTATGTGTATTCAGAGCTTGAATATCCCCATCTGTACCTCCAAACCAGATCAAAATACTCTAGTAAGCCTAGATACATCATGTTTGCATTCATATTAGAGTGATCAACACATAATTTCACTCCAATTATTTGTAAGATACATACATGGTAATGATACATAACAATATCCTTGTCAACATCAGTGGGTAACTATAAAAACTATGTCTCCAACCATCTCATCGATATGAACCCACCATCCATACCATCCCCATCCCCCAACATTTAAAGGTATATAAATCACTACAAAAGTTCACTCTAGTCTCTACGAGTTCATCCTATAAGGGCATCCCACTGGATAGAGAGACTGAGTAGGACTATTAGATCCTTGAGGGTGTGGTCATCTCTCCATCAAGAAAGTGGCATGTGTGTTTCCCTACTCTCCATTGATTAGTGAGTGTAAGAAGTAGGTGATGATCAATGAATGTAATGTTAGATACCTAAATTCCATAGAATCCAATATGCCTTAGTTATAGTATAATGGTGGCTAAAGAAAAAATGTGGTGATGATAATATTCTTGACATACCCTGATATGTTGAACCTCATGGCCCACTAGCACGTCATGTGAAACATTCCTATACTACTCTCTGATTAGAATAGTATCCTTCATCTATATATAAACAAATATAATAAGTCTTAATTTTAAAATATAAATATAATTTTATGGTAATTAGAATTTTATGAAAGGTATAATGTAAGACATGACATCTCTATTTCAATTTTTATGGAGTTTGTCTTACCAAAAGAAAAGGAAATGTCTTAAGATTTCTCAAATAATATTCCAATAGCGGTTTTAGATATGTTTTTATATTTTAATATAATTTTTGTAAGATATGGTTATATATATATATATAATTTCTTCATTATATAAAATTTTAATAGAATATATGTCCCCAAATGTTTTGGAAAGTGATGTAAAAAGAAGACAAAGCATCAAATCAATTTACTCAACCCTAATAAAATGAACATTATGATCATATAATGTGAAATGAAAAAAATATTCCCACTAAATAACTCATGAATTATTTACAATAGACAAGAAATACATAAAAAAATTTCAACAGAATAGAGTTTTTATGAGATAATTTTGACATCAAAGGTGAAGTAAATGGATCTTATTTTCAATTGGTATCTTAATAACATCTTCCAATGTAATGTACATAACTATTGAATTTTCAAAATATTTCAAACTTCTATTGAAATATTCAACAAAATGGGAGGCATTCCATTTGAAGGAAAAAATATTTTGAAAGTTCAAAATCTATGTACATCCCTTTGGATGTTGTTATTAAGGTACCATATGAAAATAAGATGGATTTTATTTCACTTCCGAAGTCATTATCATCAAATCCAAACACTGTTATGTTGAAAAATTTCATGGTATTTAATGTCTATTATAAATCATTCATGTGTTATTTAATGGGGTTTTTTGTCCATTTCACTTTATATGATCAAAATCTTTGTTTTATATTGGGTAAAAAAATTGATTTGACGTTTTCTTTTATTTTGACCTCGTTTTTCATAAAATTATGCAAATTATTTTCTAATAAACATTCATATAAAAAAATTTTGTTTTTGTAACCCAACATTACCTTAGTTTTACTTTAATTGATAATTTATATCTCAAATGTTCTGATTTTTAATTTATGTATTTTTTTCACATGATGGTATGTTTCATTACAATATCATTGCATGATTTCTTTTATGGTTTATCCATGGATAGTTTGACACTAATGTTTTTTGTACAATTTTTAACATTCCTAAAGGTGTGATCGATGGATTATAAAGAGAATGTGATTCATCTAAAACATATCCATCAGGAGTAACAAACTAGGCATGCAATAAGGTTTGAATCGTTTAAATCATAGGAGTAACAAATCATGTTTACAGTTAAACCTCCTTGTCATCCACTTTTTATTCTTTCATCCTACGTTTATTCAATGTTAATCATTAGTAAATCATTATTTAATAATTATTTTATTAGTAGTTAAAACTTATCTAATCATTATTTAATCATTAGTAAATCATTTTTTAATCAATCATTAATCATTATATAATCATTCATTAATCATCAGTTTATCATTAGTTTATCATTAGTTAATCATTATTTATTCATTAGTTAATCAGTAGTTAATCATCAGTTATTCATTATTTATTCATTATTTATTCAATATTTATTCACTAGTTAACCGTTATTTAATCATTATTTAATCATTAGTTCATCATTTGTAGATCATTATTTAATCGTTATTTAATTAATTTTAATCAATTTTTTAGCATCAGTTGATTATTGATTAATAATTAGTTATTCAATTTTTAATAATTATTTAACACTTAATTAATTATTCATTAATCATTAGTTAATCAATATTTAATCAATAGTTAATCAATCTTTAATCACTACTCAATCAATCATTAATCATTAGTTAATTATTAGTAAATCATTAGTTAATCCTTAGATAATCATTATTTAATTGTTAGTTAATCATTCATTAATCATTGGTCAATCATTTGATAATAATTATTTAATAATTATTTAATCATTAGTTAATCAAAATTTAATCATTAGTTAATCAATATTTATTCATTATCTAGTCATTATTTAATCATTATAAAATCATTAGCTAATTATTCTTTAATCACTAGTTAACTATTTGTTAATAATTAGTTTATAATCATTTAATCATTAGATAATCCTTATTTAATCATTCTTTAATAATTATTTAATCATTATTTAATCATTAGTTAATAAGTCTTCAATCATTAGTTAATCAATCTTAAATAATTAGTTAATAATTAGTTAACCATTAGTTAATCATTATTTAATCATTATTTAATCATTATTTAATCGCTATTTAGTCATTTTAATCATTTTTAATCATTTTTAATCATTAGTTAATCAATATATATTAATTAGTTAATCACTCTTTGATTATTATTTAATAATTATTTAATAATTATTTAAGCATTCTTAAATCGCCATTTAATCATTTTTTAATCATTCTTTGATCATTTGTTAATCAATTATTAATCAATAATTAATAAATCATTAATCATTCATTAATAATTCATTAATTATTATTTAATCATTTTTTAATCATCCTTTTATCATTAGTTAATCATTATTTAATTATTATTTAATCATTATTTAAATATTAGTTAATAAATCTTTAATGTTTAGTTGATCATTCATTTATCCTTTTTATATCAAAATTTAATCATTTATTAATCATTCATTAATAACTCATTAATCATTCATTAATAATTTGTTAATCATTATTTATTCATTAGATAATAATTAGTTAAACTTTATATAATCCTAAATTAATTATTCCACAATCCTTAGTTAAGCATATGGTATTCATTAGTTAATTTGTATTCCCTAATCATCATGTAATAATTCTTTAATCCTAAATTATTTATTAATTAATATATACATAATTATTACTAATAATAACTATTAACTACAAAATACATATAAATAACTAAAATATTAAATAAAAAAATATTTATAACTAACTAAAAAAACAATTATGTAAATAAATATATTTAAAACAAATAAGATAAAAACCTCTAAATGATGCTTCTAAAAAATCAGCATTCATTTTAGGCCACCAAAACCACTAGTAACAAAGGAAGAACCACTGGGCATTTTGTAGAGAGAGATTAAGTAGAATATATAGACATGAAAGGATTTTTTGGTGGTGATGAGGTTTCCCTTTTATAGGGACTTTAGTGAAAGGCAGTGTTGGGGCTTCTGCCTTTCGCCTTTATTTATGCAAAAGGTGGCATATCCACAACCACCTTTTTATTTATTTTAGGTGAAAGGGGGTATCTCCAATGCCACATTTTCCATGTCAATGATTCTATTCAATTAGAGGAAAATCATAAATGCCTATTCTTCCTATTAAATTCTAGCAAATCCAGTAAGGCCTCTATGGCCATTCTTCGATAATATTTCAAAAAAATTAAGATAGATTTATTTAATATAAAAAAGGTATAATTTAATCCACATGTAGTGATCATAGGGTCATAATTCATCATCTAATGCGGGAGTCATGTTCCTCGGCAGATATAGTTTCTGATTTAGGCTATATTAAAGCTCTCTAATGCTGAAAACTACCATATAGTACCGTTTGGTGGTCAGTTTCTTCCTGAGATCCTTCAAGATATGTTGGTTTGGAACTCAAGACAAGGGTGTGTGGACTGTAGATCTAGGATTCTTCATGTGTTGTTATTCAGGGGACACAATATGACATAAGGTTTATGTTATACTAGGTGGTCAGTGGCGGTGGCTTCGATGGCTTCGGTCGACAATGATGTGGTGTTTCACTCTATCTTTGGTGGTAGGAATGAAACTTATTTTCTACAAAGTTGATGGTGGAGAAAGATAAAGGAAAATGATAACTTATGAGTGGATCTAGAGGGTATGTGGTTCTTGTTCCTTTTGGCTATATTTATGGATTCCATCCACTAGGCCACTGGACATTGTATGATTTTCCTACCAAGTATTGTTTTACATGGGTTTGGTCCTCTAGGACAAATTTCAGTGATTTATATGACATTACATGACCATGAAAATGTCAATATGAATTTATTTTGTTGTAAAACATGATTCATTCATGTGTCATGAGGTGGGTGACCTCAAAAGAGTGATGGGTGTGCTAACACCAATCATATAGACATCTATTTTCATTCCAAGGATGATCAGATGGGTACCCAGCCATATAAATTTTTTCAAATTTTCTTATTTATATGTCTTGGAGAATTTGGTCGATGACACAATGTGGTCCACACAAGGATCATTAGGTGGTTGTCTTGAAAGAATGATAGGTGTGTTGGAACCTATCTTTTAGTCCTCCCTCCATGCTAATGTGGATCAGAGGGGTGCCCTACCTCATTGTGTTAGACCGCCACGGCACAACCCTCGATAGGGGGGAAGAACAACATCTTTTACTAAATATACTGGGGAAGTATCTATAGTTGGGGTGGTGAGAACTTTGACTGGGGCTTAGCATGATTCTTCCTTATGCTTGGTCCTTTGGGTCATCTTCTTCTCGAGGGACATCTTTTGGGCCTTCATTTCATGGGGTCCTTTAGGCTTTGTAAAATCCTTTAATCCATGTTTCTCTCAGTACTATGCACCTCTAAGACTTTGAACAACGTATCTTATTTCCTCTCAATCTAGTCCCAAATGGGATTCCTTTATTTTATTAATAAAATAGTTCTTTACAATCAACGTGTTCTAAAACAATTTATAATTTATTGTAATAAGATATAAATAATTTTTTGCTAATAATTATTAAAATTTTAAATTGTTATTAATATATAAATATATATATATTTCAATATATAATATTATAAAAATATTAAATAATTATTAACATTATTTATTTATAAATTAATATTAATATTTTATTTAAATAATTATTTTTCATGGTATAGATATTTAAAACTAAAAACTCAATAAATATTTACTAATATTTATTTATTAAATTATAATTAATTATGAACCATAATTATTAATTACTACTAATTATATATAAATAATGATCTTATGAAAAACATATTTTTTATTTTACTTATGGTATGAGGATATCACACACCTTATTAAGAAAATATTCAGTAAAAAAGGCGTTCAACTGAGGATAAAGGCACGAGGGGATTCAATAACTTGAATCTTATTTTAAAAAAACAAAAACTATTTTCAATATTTTTTTTGAAAAATCATTAAATACCCTCATTATGCACATGTATCCCATAATGTATTCTTTTTAGGGTGTGCATTGGAAAATACTGATTAATTTATCATGAATACATTTTAGATACTATTCAGTACATTGGGTATGGGTAATTTACAAAATTAAGGGGTATAAAGAATAAATAAATTTTGGAAACATGGGTATCTAATATTATACATACAAACATAAAGACACACACACACAAACACACACATGTGAGTTATTAATTTCATTAAAATATTATGAAAGTATTACTAAAAATATCACTCAAATCTCCCTTAAGGGATACATCCTTGAAATTATTTGATATTTTTTATTGTGGGATTCAAATTCAACTTTAACTCTATTCAAAGATAAATATATTAACAATAATAATTTATTAATGATATCAACTTTTTAATAATTAATACTAATATACAATAATAATGTGATAAATAATAATAATAATAATATAATTAAAAATAATTAAAACTGTAATTAATATTGTAATTAATAAAAATATTTGGGGGATTACTAGAGCGGTAAAGTCACCATATAATTCCACATATAAAAAGGTTAAAATTATAGAATCCTACATTTTGAGGGTGGGGTTATTAGGCCATTTATGACCAATGACACAGGCGGTGATACAAGATGATGTGCAGACCCTAGTACATGATGACGTAGGAAGTGATGCATTGAATAATATGTGGTATTTAGGTTAGAAGAAAGGGGACTTTGGTCTATGTAATGGATTTCATATCATTGGGTCGTTAGTCCCTTAAATTTTAAGGGTTTTCTTGGTTGTTGGTCAATTTCGGGGGTGAGTTCAAATCTATATTATACCATAAGTGTGTGTTGTTTCTTTTATTATAACTTCCAAGACCTCAACTAAATTATATTTAAAAATAACAATTAAATGTAATATAATTAATAATGTAATTAACAATATATAATCATGAAAGGCCATAACCATGGGTTTGGAGACCCAAATCCAGGGTCCCTTTGTCAAATAAAAAGAGACAAATACAATGGAGATGATATGTGTAAAAAGTGCCACCCAAAATGAAATAAAGTTAAATCAACCAATAATAATATACTATAAATATGGCATGGTTATAATACCTTATAATAATAATACATTATTAATTATTGATAAAATTCATCAAAAATATAATTATTAATAATAATGATAATATTAATTATTATTATTATAAATAACTTTATCAATAATAATTAAAAATGGATGGAAATGGTGGTTAAAGCACTCTTGGCTGAAGAAGAACATGGCGATTCAATGGGTATGGGATTCAATCCTCACCTGGATTTTTTCATGATAATAATTTTGTTCTTTTAGATAGAGGGAGTATATCTGACGAAATTTGTAATTAAAATATTATGAGGGATTGTAAGAAGGATTTTTCTCCCGATGAACCTTTAGTAGTATCTCATTGATGTAATTTCACCTCTTTCAAAGATATGTCTCTGAAACATATAGCTAAGAAGGAATATGTTCCTCATGTGGTTGAAAAATCCTAAAGCACTCTTGGATATATTAAATAATTGTGACCACTATATGAAAACGTAATTGGTTCTACTAATTGGAGTCAATATTTTTAGATTAGTTGACTTGGTTCATCTTCTAATAAAGGCATGGTTTTTTAGTGACTGACAATTCATTCCCATAGGTAGTGTCTTTTTACATATTTTAATCTCTTTAGATAAATTGAAGCATCATATATGGTATTTTTGTTCTATTTACTTGAAACTAGTGTTTTTTTCATGAATAAAATTTTTTGTTTCAACCAATTTTGAAATAGAAAAAATAGGGTTTAAACATGGATTTAGATTACTCAACACATCTAGATTTTATGGCACTCTTATTTTATTTAAATTTTACTTGAAATTTTAATTATAATAAAAATGGACAAGGAAATTGTATATTCTAGTTTTGGTCATTATTAAAGGATCCTTGTGGAAATAAATCAAATATATAAACTTGTAAACAAGGTGATTCTATTCATTTTGGATTATGATATCAACCATATAATTACTTATAAATGGTTTCACATGTATTATTTGAATTTTGACTCAATTTTTCCTATTAAAAAATATTTTTTTATGAATATGGTCTGTTAATTTTTCTTTAAAGGGTTATGGTGAAAAGAAATTAAAACTGAATTTTACAAATAAGACCATTCATGGAAATGGAAATTTGGTTATGGATGGAATAATTCAATAGTAGGTTAATTTGAATGGTCCATTGGGTCTTGGACTTGTGATTGCTGCTAATTTATTAGATCATGGTGATGGTAGTTTAGATTTGTTGGTGTGTGGTCTAGGGTAGGATCATGCTTCAAAAGGGTTTGTAATTTTATTCTTTTTCCTTAGGGTGGAAACAGGGAAAGGTATAGTATATTAATGTTGTAGTAAAAGAGAAAATGGTTAATGTTGTTCAGACTTATCAGTATACATGGAAGCCTGAAAATGTTTTTCCAATTATGCCTCAAGAAGTTTATAGACATTGTGGACCAAAGGATAAGATAATGGAGGTACAGAGTCTTCCACCATTGCAATAATATATTAATTTTTAGGAACTTGGTAAGGAGACGAATCATGGAGGTGAACTAATTTCTGTATTTCAATCTGAGGAAAGGATGGATCAAATTGGTTTATATTATCAAAAGGCTATCCAACAATGTGGATTCAATTTTGGTTATTATTTAAATTTAGAGTTGGGACAAGGTAATTCTTTTGGATAATTTTGGATTACCTCTTCACCTGGTATGTTAGGTTTAGTTTTACATGGGGAACCCGTCATGGATGATTTTGATTCATCATGTCCTGGTCAGGAGAGTATATAATGGAAGTCTAGTCATTCTGATTTTGTATTGAATAATGGTCTCATAGGATACGAAGATGCTGAATTCGATATTGGGGAGGCAAATTTCTCTCATCATGGGTTGGAACTTGAAATTTTTTGGTAGGTCCGTGATAATAATGATGAGGCTTTGTAACATGACTATGCACAAATAAAACAAGTTATTTACTACAATAAATATTTCTAAGATTCTAGTAATATCTTCTTCATCATTAGTAATTGGGTAGATTTACCTAATCTATATGATGTTTGATAGGATAGAAATGAGTAGAGAATAAGAAAGAACTACTAAAATTTAGAACCCATTAATCAACACCTTTTTAAGAAGGGAGGATGGATTGAGCTAATACATTCAGATCCTTATGATATAAATCATTATAGTATGCAGATAATGAATGTAGTAACAAACCTAATTATTATATATGATATTTCTCTTTATGTTTCCTTTTGGTTTTTTCTTTGATAGTGGGATGGGTTTTTTGTGTTTTATTCCATTTCCTCTTTTTATTTTTTCACCTTTATAATATAAGAATGGAGGATGACATGGGATATAGCTGGGAGGGTCCCTTTCTGATGGTGACATGTGTAGAACTGGTATTTAGAGGAGGGTGAAAAGATTATAGGACACCAGGGGTAACATGGCACAACACGTGCGACACAAGAAGAGTGTGATTGTTCAGTTTCCAATGATAGACCGTGGGGAAAAACATGGATTCCACATGCAGATTGGCACACCATGGGTTTCATAGGAAAGGGGAGATTTTCTAGTGATTAGTGATGGAATGGGGGTCATGTTGGGGGCCTTCGAACCCGATCTAGAGGGGCCTAAAAACTGGGTTTGTGATAGACTATGGTGTTTTATTCAAAGGGACTTATGAGACAAATTTTAGGGGTGGGGGGTCTTGGAAAAAATTATGGGCCTTCAAAAAACATAATTGTGGAGATAATTAGATATATATAATTTAAATAAAGTCCTAAATAATGCACTATTCCATGGGGTTTTATTGAGGCACATAGTATAATGGATGATGGGGTTTGTGATTTTTATTGGTTATATTATACCCCCAATAAATAGTATAAATTAATATTAAATATTATTAATTAAATTATAAATCATAAATAACAACAATAACTAACTACTTTCAATTATTATTAATTATATAATTTTTAACACTTATTCTACTAGAAGGTTGGAAATAGGTTAATACTAATGGAGTATAAATGATAATTTGCGACAAGATAGTTCTGAAGTACTCTTTAGGGATCAAAAAGGTAACAATATTGGAAGCTTCTTTGATTATTTCCTCTACACACACAATATTGAAGACGAAATGAAAGAAGTGGTCAGAGTTTTACATATTTTGGTACAACTGGTATAGTGAAACCTATGGATTAAATGTGACTCAATAATCATAGTTCAAGTTATTATGTACAAAAAGGATCATCTCTCTTGGGAGATCCTTCCATAATGGATTACATGTATTTATGAAATTTATTTCATCATTTTTTATCTCTCCAAAAATTATATATTCTCACTCATTAATAAATTACATCATAAAAAATTATTTAGTTTTAATTTTTGTCTTGGATAAAGGAGTTCAAAAAAAATTATTGGATTTTTGGAATGTGATATTTGTAAAACTCTGACTTTCATGATCAGGATTGTTTTTTAAGATGTTCAATGTCTATAGTGCCTTGAATTAAATTTTCTATTTTTAAAAATTATTCGTTTGGTAATTAAATTATTAATTATTATTATTATTTATTACTATTAGTTAAATTGTTATTATTATTAATTATTATCAGTGATGCTTCAAAATAGAAACGGGTGGCTACTGACTACTCTGAAATCTAGAGTAAGGAAATTTGTTCCTCTTCAGGTGAGGATAGAATAAATTCTGATTTTATGTAGACTAAACTTTAATCTCATTAAAGTAATGATATAATGGATTTTGGGACACTTTTATAAGTAACATTGAAAACTTTTCAAGTTCAAGGAGACCTATGACTGAGTGAACAAAATTCTAGGTCAGGGAATGTCCAAGGATCAAATGGAAATGGTCTTGTTAGAATAACTAATACATGTAAGGTGATTTTATTGTAAATGAAGAACAAATATTATATTTCACTAATGAATTATATTTCCTTACTTTAGGAATGTTGGTAGATGGATGATCATTTTATAATAGATCAGACAATTCTACGATGAATAATGATAAAATGACTATGAAACCACATGCAAGGATGTTGATAAGAGGACATACATAACAAGGTTAGGGTGTCCCCAAAAATAAGGGAAATTATTCTCAATAAAAACCTTTGGGAGATGTTCTAAGATGGAAAAAATGTATTTCTAAACAACCTGAAGGTGATATTGTGGAAATTTACAATGGAGAACAGTGGAAAGTCACTGATTTCAAACCTATTGATATGGATTAATCTAAGGCTTCTTTAGAGGGATCCAATGCTATTTATTCTGGCCAATAAGGTGCTTCTCATCAAGTCATGGCTCAATGTGGAATGACTATAAATGGTAATAAAAATCTATATCCTAATGACTCTAGTATTGGTGGACCCTATTTTAGCAATGTATTATATAATGGAATGGAAAAAGTGGAAGACAGTGAATGATTCATCTTAAAACCACAAAGAATTAGATTGTTTGAGGACTATTCCAGTCTTCAATGTATTATTTATACAAGATTCTCCATAAGATATTTAAGAGCTAATAGTTCTATAGATCTAGAGAAAAAATATTATTAATTATATAAGATAATCTTCTATGGATACTAATAGTTTAAAAAGCATATGGCTAGTGATAAGAATGATTATGATAACTAATTTTGTATTATTATTTTCGAATCATGTGTTTTCCATTTTTCTTGGTCAAGGGTAGGTTCCCTAATCCAGACACATCCTTTTTTCTACATTTTACTTTTCCTTTCTTAATAAAGGGGAAGAGGTCAAGTTTTTTGTTATCTCTTTCTTTGATCGTTTCAATTAGTTTTTGTTATTATTAATTATATTGTAATTAACTATTAATTAATGATATAGATGATGGTGATGATGATGGTGATGATTGTGATTGTGATTGTTTTTTTTACTCTTCTATTTGGGAATGTATTGGGTGATATAATTTTGTTACCCCTCTTGGATTGATTGGTTTCCATGATCTAGTCATGAACCCTATGGAGTGGTGTACCCCACATTACGACTTTCCAATGGTGGGAAACCTCTACCCCCATGGTTGATGATGCCATCTCCTGGATTGTAATGAGGTTATGGGATTCCTGCTGCTCCTTCCTGGGATTCCTCTATAGAGTTCATTTTCAAGTATGGGTCTCCTTTATATATTTGATACATGTTCATTAATATTATTCCCAACATCATGTTTAAGTGGAAACTAGTTAATTACAATGCTTTCTATTGTGATAGGGAAGCTACTTGTGGTCCGAGTTGATGGTAACACTGGGTTTGTCTAGATATTTCTAAATGTTGGGTGTGTTAGGAATATGTAAAAGTCTTCCTATTTAAAATATGTTTGTGTATCATGTATAATTAATATTAGTTATATAACCGAATTAATCATGTATTTTTTATAGAGAACTCATACTAAGGGTTTAAGGCATCTCAAGCTCATTGACTCGAGAACCCTGTACTTTTCGGACAGGTCGACATGCATTTATTATGTCTTACACAAGACATCTAACACTTATCATGTTAAGAAACTTATTATTGTCACATAATTCATCCTTGGATCAACACCCATGGAATCTCAATTTTTCACATGAGTAAGATATTTAGATACATTATTTGGGTTCATTGGTTATCGGTCTTATGGGGACATTATCAGAGTGTTAAGCTCTTATGGGGACACGATCGCATGTTTAATGTATTGTGAAGGCATGTATCTAGGTTTAGAGTCTTTTGTGGATGTGGTGATATGTATAAATTCACGTCAGTATGTTTCACATGTATGTTTTTCATGTATTGGGCCAAATTTTCATTAATGTCACATTGAGATTCCATGGTCTTTTGGGGACCTCATGTTTGGATGGTAACATATTGTGTGTTCCCTTGGTGTAGTGATCACAATTTGGGGTTACCGAACCCCTAGGGGAAGACAAGAAGATTTGTGATAGTGTCAGGAACGGAAATCAAGGAGACATCCTATGTATCCTATTAGTAGAAAGAGAACAAAACAAACATTGTTTGAGTGCATTTTTTAGGTTCATTTAGTAGGACTGGTACATGATGTTTAATTCCATGTGGTCAGGATTCTTCTGTCATGGGTGGAGTGATGAAAATGGATGGTGTGGGGCTTAGGAAAAGGATCTTACCATATATGGGGGATCATCTAATTCTTATCATAGGAGGAATCCAATTTTTATGGAAAAAAATTAGGGGTATAATTTATTATTATGTGATGAGGATTTTTTCTTTCATTTAAACATTTTGTAATTATAACCATTTCATAAAAGTTAACATCATATGAATAGGATGAGGATTTTAGGAAGTTTGATATCTTACCACTAAAACATGGTTTTTTTTCATGTATGGGTCATCCCATTCCAATTTAGGGGTAGGTGGAGTGAAGAAAATTACAATGGCCCTTATAAATGGAAAAAATTGGGTTCCCTTGATAATGTGATCACTTGGGCTTATGTGTCCACCATGTAGGTGCTTTTGGATAGTAGTATTCATAAGCACATCTAGGTTTGGGTGACATTCTAGGGTCTTAATTTTAGGGTTCCTACTCTTAGATTAAAGTGGTGAAAAGTTATTGAGGATGTTATTGAAGAAAAGGGTTTGGACATGAGGGTTGATGATATTGGTTGTGGATATGATTGGTGCACATGTGAACTCGAATTTGATTGGAATAAGTCCCATGATAAGTCAACTATTGTGAAGATATGTATGCTAAAAAAGAGGCACAATGTAGGGGTCTTGGATTTGAATTTCACAAAGGATAGTGGTTCATAAATGTGGGGCACATGAGGATGAGGCCATCGTGAAACATGGGTGCCATTCTTAAGGACCATGACTTGGTTCATATGGGGACGACTTCATGATTGTTGGAGGTCTTGTGCCTATGTTCTGTGAAGAATTTTCCTCTATCACAGTGGTCATGATCCTTTATGAAGGTCTTCTCCACCAAATCCTTAGATTATAATATACTGATGAAAGGAATCTTAAGAACTATGGATACCTATGGGAATCTATTTCTCCTTTATCTCAAGAATTTCGAATTTTTACACAATAAAAAATTCTTCAAGAAGTCTAAAGTTAATAGAACATTTACATAACTGGTGAAAGAGGGTATTTGTAGGTTCAATGAAGGTCAGTATTTGAATTTCATTAATTATTTCCGTATATTCTATGAGGGAGTTTATGACTCTGTAATGGACTTAATGATAACCTTCCATTTCAAGAAGGATTCATAATTCATGAATCCAACCCCTTGTTGTATTTTGACCCATTTTCACCTCGTATTCCCCTAGAATTTCCCTCGAACTCCTCAAATTATACCATAAAATTTTATATCATTATTAAAAAAATGTATCCCATATTTTGGGAGCCAACATGGGAGTTCATGATTGAATTTTGTTAACAAAACATTAAAATACACTAATAAGGGTAGCATGGTTCGTGAAACGAATCCCACCTTTAGCCAATAAATATGGGGTCCTAGAGGGGACCATGAAATTCTCATAGAATATTTCTAGATCCTCTATTTTGTGAAACTCAAATCATTTATATGTGTTATTTTACCAATATCCTTAGCACTCATGATACTTCCTACTAATATGAATGATTCTTCAATAGACACTTCACCTAATTTTTTTTTGCAAACAACAACTTTCACGAAGTCTAAAGATTCATGAATAATATTTCACGAAATAGACATCAATAATTTTTAATATATCTGATATGGTTCTTAAAGGTGTTGAAGCTGCAACTAATTGATGGAGGGATATTTCCAGGAACATCATGATCTCGGATAGCTTATGAAACATGTCAAATTATGACATGATCTTATAATTGTTGATAGAGGATCATAAGGATTATAAACTATTAAAAGTCTTCCACTATATGGGTTTGGGATTTGGGATGATGTGGTGATCTCTAGAGAAAATTGGGATACTCCTGCTTACTAGATCAGAAGATCACTAGGGTTATATCAGTGGAACAAAACCCCAACTTGTCACTACATCAAGGACTATGCTTCGATTAAGGATTACAATATATTGAATCTCATAAAGAAAATAAATGGGGAGGAGATAACTATAGAAATATTTCCCCCATAATACTATAGTATCTTTATGGTAGTCAAATAAGATAATATTCATGGTTTGACCAAGGAATGAGACAAGTACTAGGGAAGAAACATCACAATTTAATGGGATCAGGAATACTTATGTGCGAGTCATTTGATGAACTCAAGGGGGTCTGAAGAGAGTGGGGTTGAATGAGGAAGTGTATAACTAGTATTTTCATGTTTTCTTCTTCTCATGCATCATTCCCAAGATACTAATATGGTGGTTTTTTGGGACTAACACTTTTCACTTTCACCATGGGGTGGTTATCAATAGCCTATGAGGTTTTTACCACATTCGGGAGATCCACATATAATAGAATATGTGAGATGAGTTTCTCTAAATAAAGAACTTCTAGGGAGGGTAAGAGTATCTACTTCTGTCAAAAAAGGATCGACTGGGCATGGTGTAGGGAGGGAAGTGAAACAATCCTAGAATTAAGGACATCCTTTTTAAGCAATGGTTTAGGTTCATATTGATCAATCCCATAGAGACATTGCTATATAGTAACCTATTTTACCAAAGGGGTTCATAGTGTGGGAAGGAGAACTCCTATTGGGTGATCCTAGAGGTGATCCAATTTAACCTATGAGGGCATTGTGTGAAGGACCATTCCCAAAAATTCAGACTAGAATGGTTTATTGTGTCATTCTTCTAGGGATGGATGCTACTGATCTGTGACACACACATGGGTGTGAGGCCAATATTGTTCATCATGGTGATAAAGATAGATATGGGGAATTGGATAAATCAAGTGGTTTTAGTAATATTAATACTATAAAAGGTGTTATATCACCTCTACAGGAGAAAAAAAACCATCACATATGTGAAACCCATTTCATTTTGAGTACATTTGGGTTGCTGGACACATGAGAGGGTATGAGTATTTGAACCCCATCTACCCTCCCAACACCGACTTCTGGCCTAAAATGTTGAATATCATTGGGATGCACCATACAAATATATCTCAGGTTGGGGTACTAGTAGGAATTGGGATAAAATATCAGTTCATATTTCATCCATTTTCCCTCCCAACATAGATCATCATGGATGGCTGTTTGGGGACAATATAATAGTGATCATAAATTTGAGCCTTTTGAGGTGGGTTATTAGGGGAGCAGGTGGATTGAAAGGTAGTTTGTGAACCCTTCTACCAATACAAATTTTATCACGATTTCAAGTGGCTCTAGAGGCTAACACCAAAGGTATACGTTGTGGTACACTCATAAAACCACCTGGTTATCCTGTGAAAAAGATGTTGTATGTTTTTGTGAGAGGAAAGTGGAAGTAAGACAAGTTTTACACTAGAATATTCTCCCTATGAGTAATTATAGTATTAGTAATGAGTTTAAAGGATCACATAACCAAATTATATATTGAGGCATCTGAACTTCTGAGAGGACTATGATGATTGCCCAAAAATATGGGGGTGAGGGATTGCAGATGTAGGTGGAACACGCTAAGAGGGGAGAGATGGGATTTTCCATTAAGTATTAAAAGGTACTATAGCCATTACAATACCTTCATGGGGTGAATCTGCAAATGGGGTGTGGATGGAGAGAATAAATCTCTTAGTAATATTGCTTCTGGAAGAAGGTAATCCCTCTGGGGTGGTCCCAAGGGTGAACATTGTAGCTCAAGGGAAGCAGTTGCACCAAGTGTTGAAGATACTTCAATATGCAGTATTCCCAAGTGCATGGATGAATTGGGAGATACTCCGACGGATCAGCACCTAGGTATTCTGGATACAACTCCAGAGGGATGAGATTTCCATTCTTTGACTAGCCTTTTCCATGGCTATCTTCCATGATTCTTAGTGGGATTCCATGAAGTATAAGTAGGATATAGACAGTATGATCCACTACCATGGTGTGGAAGCCTCTAATCAACCGGGTGAGGATAATTTTAGGTATTACCTCCCTTGGTGACCTCTGTAAGAGTGGATTATTTGAAAACGAAATTGGGGTGGAAGGATTAGTCAAGAAGTTCTGGGGGATTTATGCTTTCCTAGAATCATTTAATGAAGATGGATGTATTATTAATGAAGAAAACATATTAAGTTCATGGTATTGATCTTATTTTAACACTCAATGCATGTTGAATCATCCCCTTTTGACTTATATAGGTTTTTCTAGTTATAGAGGATAGAGATATTTGTGATGAATATTTAGGAGAGGATGAGTAATCACGGAGGATGGATATCATCCTGATAAATATTTGGAAGAGGATAAGGAATCCATGACCCTTGAGGTCGAATGTGTGGTACCTCCCCCCCAATACTATAGTCGTAGTCATCCATCCATCTATCATCATGGTGTTTCATATGGCTGAATTGACGATTCAATTAGCTTATGGACCACTAATTAACTTCCAATTATAACCCTTTCCTGATAAACTTGATAATTTATGTTTTAAAACATTTTAATAACTTTTATATTTTCTTTATTTGGATAAATCACCTCCTGTTGTGATGTAAATTCCACTAGAGGAAGAATTGGTTGATGCGGAGACACCATCATTGTCAGAGATTTTAGAGAGAACCTCTGACATGTTGGATAGCCTTTACACTATATGTATGTCTCCATCCACATTCACACATTCTTTTTCATCACCATCCTCAGGTTGGGATTCACTAACCCTATTTTTCAATGGTAGTGCTACTCATTCTATGGACTCAACTAGTGGTGGTGATGCTCAAATAGGAGGATCCTACCAAAGAGGTGGTTATGACCCATGTTTTGGACCTAAAGGGGGTTACTGTGGAGGATGTAAAGTTCAAGCATTCTCTTGAGGCATCATAATAGGTTGTTGAGGATTTTGGTGTAGTAAAATCTAACATATATTTGAACATGGAGCAGAGCCCATACAAAATAATTCAAGAGGTATAACCCACAACTAAAAATATCATAACCTTCCTTGAGTAAGATCCTAATCCTACCTAGGATCTAAAAAAATATAGCACTAATGTTAATAAAGAGAATAGGGTGGTTCGACATAGGGTGTGGAGGAGAATATAAAAAAATTCCACTCGTAACCTATGGGATGACCTGTTAAGCTGAATAGAGACTCTATACCACTAGATGGGGAGTCTAGGTACTATAGGGGTGGAATCTCATGACCTCAATGTGTTGGAATGGTATGTCCTTACTGAGTGGGCGCACATGGAGTTGTAGTACTTCGAGGTTACTCAGTACATGTATACAACATATGGAATCAAAGCACTTTGGATAGATAAAAAATATATCTCTTAGATGGACGGGGAGGCACAATATCATGATCCCATCTTCGCTGCCAACGAAAAGATCATTATCCAACTGAGGCCCCATATATTGGAAGGCTATGGTGAATTAGTGGGATCAACATCCTTAGTGGAAGAGTGCAGGTCCAAGAAGGTTTGGGTGAAAATCCATGATGGTGAGGTTTTTCTTATAGCTCAGGTGGTGATAAAGAAATATTAAAAGGTCGTGGTAGAACCACAAGGTGATGTGGAATGGGGTGGTGGAGTTGGGGTAGTCCCTTTCCCATGCCAGGTCATAGAGTTATTTTCTTATTTTCTTTTCTTTCCTTTTAATAAAGGAGTGGATTCTTCCTATAGATATACCGCCTTATTTCCTTGTTAAATTAGTGAAATGTTTTTTTCACCTAGTTCATGTAATTTCATATTGTCTCACCCCTGTCATACTAACAAGACAACCAACTATAAATATCTATTCCCATGTGATTCATGCCCAATGTAAAAAAAATATGAATAGTGGGTTGTTTATTTTCAAGAGAGCTTGAGAAAAGAAGTGAAGGGTTGGGGTTAGAATAGTCCACTGACCATTAGAGGTGGCACAACTGGGAAAACCTTGAATGGAGAGAGGGACTCTGTATAACGAACAAGATTCACCAACATGAGTGAGTGAATGATTAGGGTTACACTAAGGTAATTGGATTCTACCTCAACAATGGGGGAAATAAAGGATGTGAACTGAGATTCCCATGACTTGGAAAATAAAGAGAAGTTATAGGATCAATGAGGCTAAATGTTATCAATATTTGAAATAAAATTAAGATAATCATACTATTATAAATGGGGACATATAAATGATGGTTAACAGCTAACCTTATTCAAATCACAAGTCCTATAAAACTATCATTAAATGTTCTTTGAGGATTGTTCCCAAGAGAAGAGGTGAGAAAATTGTCATTTCACCATTAGCATTAGGGGAATGTTTAGATATGGAAGATGGTGGGGATCAAAATTGAGGAAGACATAAAGCATGTGGGTGAATGAATTTTTTTAAAGGATATTAAAGACTTTGATAATTTTGTGACCTTGGATTTGATCGTATTGAGTGTGTGTATCAGCCTGAGTGAAAAATATACTCACCACTTAAAGGGATCATCATCTTGGTTGCTAATCCACAAATAAGGAACTCAAGTGGTGTGTTAGATGACTAAAACTATAGAAGGGTCTAGGTCCTATCAATAAAGTAACAAAAATACTTTACAGTTTTATATATAGAAATGAGGATGAGAGGCAATAAGTTTATTGACTCATGGATAAGACATTGAATGCACAATTTAAGATTATATGGTGAGGATCAGACATTGTACCTTTTAAACTCACGTGACTCAGATATGTGTAGCATAGTATAGTATCATGTATCCAAAATGCATGAACTTACATGAATAAAATATTTTTTTATTAAAAGATATAAAAAGGGATACATAGAGGTTTGTAACTTATGGAGGATGTTGTGAATGGGATGAAAAAGGAAGCTAAAGTTTTTCTCTCACATTTTCTTGAACTAATGAGTTTAGAGAATGTAGAACAGATTTTATTAGGGAATAGTGGTGGGTATCATGGAATTTTTACCTTTTCTATTCATGACTGAACATTTTCTCAAATTATAGGGGAGTCTAGGTGGGAAAATCTGACTTTTTCACAAATTTTCCTTATTGATTTTCATCCTGAATGACATATGTGCATCTTTTCCTCTACTATTTAGGGTATTGTTAGTTGGACCATATGGGAACAAATTAATGGCCAAATGTGATATTTTGAGGTCTAGATTCATGGACCAAGGTTATAGGTTTAAGATTATAGTGATTGGATCCATAGAGAGTCTCATGTGGAAGATAAGGTTTTATAAACCCAAAGTGATGTGATGGCCAGGGGCAGTTCCACAAAAGTTTACACATAGCATTATAGTCATAATTCTTGGACCCCCTCTATCTGAGTGTCATGCCGCCTTAGTATGTATCTAGGAAATAAGATCACATGGGTGAAATGGGGATCAAAAATAAGGGTCATGCAATTAGAGGGTTTGTGGTTGGTCTTGAGATATGTGATCTAAGTGTCAATATATTTCCCATTGTACAAGGAATAAACTAACACATAGTTATGGAATATTCTGAATTAAAACAATGGAACAAAAAGGGGTAGTCCAATCATGTGTATATGAAATGAAAATGGGGAAAAGTGTCATTTTACCCTTTCACACCTTCTCCTCCTTAACATCAATTTCCACCCATATTTGTATAGAACTAGTAGTTAGGGAGATCTCTTATTTTCATTATAGTGATTGAGTGGGATTCCATCATAAAACCACCATTTTAATCATCATCAATCTCATTGGAAGTCTTGAGGTATGTCTATCACTCTACTACCTTCCAAACATTCTTTTTCCCTCTGTCTGGATACCTCTCTCTATAATTAACATAAATAAAAAAATTTCAACGCTTTGGCCTGATTCATCATTTTTTCTTATTCTAGCACAAATGTAAGGTCTATACCAAATTAGGAGTCTTCCAATATCACTATATAGGTGTTCTATATGATTTTACCTAAAATTATAACGATTTATAAAATGTGAAATTGTACCACATGGAAGTATTTCCTATAATTGAACCTATAATTTAAATTATATTATAGTGTTTCTTAAAGCATTACCTATACTTACTATGAGCCTACCAGAAACCGTCAGTGGTAGATGAAATCAACACCAAACCACCCCTTAAATTTTGATTGGATTTGTATTTAGTAATACCTAAATTTATCTATTACATAACCAAAAAACCCCTTAGGTAGTCTTTGGCATGTCCCTTAAAAATGGATTGAAAATTTTAAGATGACACTTGAGTGTGACTTGGGTAATTAAAAATTGGTTAAGTTTATTATGTTGTATTGGATAAATTATAGATCATTAACACCTTAATTTTTATGAAATTATAAAAGGAATGGAATATATATACATTGTTTAATGATATGGGTATCTCATAGAAATCCTTTGGTGACACCTCTAAGGTCATGATTTATTTTGTTAAAATCCTTGACATGATTATTTTACTTGGTAATTATGACTTATAACCATAGTAAATTGGTTAATAATTATATAACATAGACACCCTATTAAGAGTGTGTGATTCCATGATCATTTCTTGGATTCTCACTTAGAATTCCTTGAGAGAACTCATAGGATTACTCTTGATTTAATGATGTGAATTCCATGAGGTAAACCCATCATGGATCAGGTCAGTGTTACACAATCATGAATTCCATGAATTTTTATCATAAATTTAAATGGATCTCCAAAAAACTAGAAAGCTTGGGTTGAAATCCCGTGTTTGTATTGATGTCCACATTCAAGGAATTACATTGGTCATCCCCTTTGATTGTAATAGAGACCTACCAAACAATACAAGTATTTATTTCCTTGGATCATTTAGAATCCATAAGGTGTAAAATTACAATATTTCATCCCTTGGATTCCACTCACAGATCATGTTCTAAACAACATGGAATGATCACCATATTTTGGGTCGAAAAATAAATCAAAAATAATTCCGTGGCTCCCCTATGGATTTGAAATTGGTGCATTATGTATGAATTCAAACCAGTTATATGGATTTATTTTTTATATTATTTCTTGGATGAAATAAATATATTCCTTTGTTCCCATGAACAAATTAAAGGTCTAATGATTATATATATCTACCTAATACCAAAGCAGGTAGGGTTAGCTGAGTATCCCACATAGAGCCCAATATCAACAAGGTTTATATTACTTTACATATTTAAATTATTATATATAAAATGATTTAATTTTATATCAATATTTTATATTTTCATTAGAAACTGTCAGAGGTAGACTACCGATTTTTTCTCACACCCTATTCTTGCATTCACTTGTCACACAAGTAGATATCATAGATACATAAAAGGAAAATGGATAGCACCCCATTGTGGATACTTAATTTCTATAATAGGATAGGACCATGGAAAAAGATGACTAAACTAGGACTTGGGATTATCATGAATCTTAGATGTTTTGGGAATTTTTTTTCCTATTATCATAAAACTACTTTTATACCTACTTACATGACACACTTGAGTTGTATTTTTCATCACTATGACATCTTCTTTATATACTTTCTATTTATTTTATTTATTATTTAATCTGATTTTTTCCCCTTATTTTTTATGTGTTTCTATAAAACAATATTTTCCTAAGAGAACACTATGTTTGATAACATATAATGAATCCTATACTAAGATTAAAAAGTGAAAAATTATTATTATTTTATGTCTATTTTAACATAGTAATTGAATTGACACATATGAATAGGAATAACCATATTATGAAATATATATATATATATATATATAAAGGACATACTCAATGAAAATGTTTTTATTAATTATTAAGAAATAAGAAGTCAATTTCTTTGTAAAATAATATTATGCTTCAAAAATACATTTCATTTATACGTGATTTTTGTTGATTTATCTGAGAAAAAATTATAATTACTTTTCCCACTTTTTAAAAAACTATATGATAAATCGAAGTTAATTTTTTAAAGCAACCTTTAAAAATTATATTAGATTTTATTATTGAGAATTTTTATAAAATGTTTATTTTTGGATGAATAGTTTATATATTAAAATGTATTTTTGTTTCAATCATTTAAAAAGTTCCATTTTGTTTTAAAATGGATTTAGAGTAAAATTGGTTACCTTATATTTTTTATAATCCAACTAAGTTAATTTTAATTAATTTTCTAGTTAAATTTGGTATAAAAACAATTTTATACTGAAAGGCATTTTTTGAAAAAAAACATATGTAGTCATGTTTTGTGTTTTTATCTTAGATTAATTCCTACCCCTTCAAGAAATTAAAACATGGAAAATGGATTCCTCATATGGAATTAGAATGTAAAAATTTTATAAATAGTATCCTTTTATTTTTTATTAATATAAATAGCAACCACATTATCTTTTTTTAACAGGGTAATGTTAAAATGGGATAAATACGGTTAAAAATAATGTGATATGCTCTCAAAATAAACAAAACACCAGAAATTATATGAATCTATGGAAGAAATTATACTACACCAAGAAAATTTTGAATATATATAATTATCATGCCATTTTACCTTGATATGATATTTCTATTTTATAAGTAAGGAAAATTTCAAAATGACACTCTTGTAACATTAAAATATTTATTCTATTAGAAAATTTAAAAAAGGGGATAAGTTATGTTAAAATTGATTATTTGAAAGATAAATTTTTTATCATGGTAATTTATATTTATTTTATATCAATGAAATAATTACCTTAAATTCATATGAAATTCTTAGAGAATACCTTTTCAAGTAGTCGAAAAATCTAGTAAATTTTTTTAAAAAATATAAAAATTATATTTTTTTCTTGATTTATAGTTTTTCAAGAATTTTATAGTTCAATATGACACATTATAGATGTTTGAAAAAGTTTTTGTTTGAATTACATTTCTTTAATATTGTTTTCCATGTCAAATTTTTTGAATAGCATTAAAATGTTATTAACGAAATTTTATGAAATATTAGATTTTATTAAATTATTAAAAAAATATTAAAATTATAAAATAGGAAAATTATGATTATAAATTGTACAAAAAATAACAAAACATGTCACTTTATTTGCCAATTTTTTCATTATAAGTAATGTTCAAACCCATTAGTAGTGTAAAAGTCATTTCTGCAGTAAAGGTTAAAATTAATTAACTAAGTGGTTATAAAAATATAAGGCTTAAAACACCATGTAATAAAATAAATAATTTATTGGATAATGCTATTTCAATAAATTCATACATTAAATTCTAATATTTATCCATTTGGAATAATTTTTCTAGAGAATGTCTATTATAGTTTAATCATTTAAGAAATTCCATGTGTGCCCCTTTCCTAATTTATAAATGGGAACCCCTCCATTCTATTATTTACACCACATTAAGCCATATATCTCGATAAAACCCTAAAAATTAACTTTTCAAATTGCATATCCATGAATTAATGGTTTTGGTATTCTTGAAATACCTTTCCAAGGGTCCTTAATAATGGAACTAAAGGAGGCCAAATAAAGAAGAGGTAATCATCATACTAAACCTCTTTCAATATGTTTCTTATTCCAACTCCTCTAAATATGTAGTATTCATCATAAAATAATAAATTAAATACCATAAATATATAGAAATAAAATTTTTATTATTAAACTACATTTATTTCCACTCTTTTCTATCAAATGGTATCTTAATGCATTGGTCATGCATACATACGAGTTATCATCACCACATAGCTATAAAAATCATTTTCCATCACCATATTTCATGGATGGATATTGTGATTGGTTTAAAATATATAGATGATATTTATGAAACAATTACTCATTTATAGTTATAATATTAAATCTGAATTCTTTTCTTCTAATCCCTTGGATAACAATATCATCGCTCGTGTGTATGTTTGGATTACCAATGCCACAAAGTGATGTGAACATTTTCTAGTTATTCTTTTCATGGATGGAAATAAAGAAAAATTTAATGAATATAGAAGATATATAGGATATAATAATGATACATTAATTTTGAATTAATATTTACCTTTATTTCATTCCATTCTTCAAAAAGTGAAAAGAATGTTCATGCGTATGTATGGCCTACCATCTCTATGAACTATGTTACTCATTTCTCTGTATCTAACTTTTATGAATGAATATATATATATATATATATTAAATATATAATTAATATTAATATCATGTTTAGAATTATATAGATTATGTAACTGTGGTCAAAGTTTAAGGACCAGAACTACCAAACTGAAATCATCATGTAAAATGAAATGATTAACTCCTGAAAATGACAATTTTATTAAGAAAATGATTATAAATGGGTTATGAAATGTTATAAGTGAATAATATATTATATTATAAATATTTAACTGACTTTGGTACAGAATTAAATTAAATTCAAATTTATTATACATGATTTTAAATATAATGAAAAATCCATTCAAAGTCAAGGTAAGGGTTTTTTGTTACGATCTCATTGTTAATTGAGATTGTTTTTTATTATGGTTTGGATGATTATATTTTATGATATGGATATCAAGAATATAATAAAAAAATTATCTGTTAGTTATTTCATGATATTTGATGTTTTAATTTCATTTTCCACACTTTATATTCCCAAGATACAAAAATAATATTTTTATGTTAAACAGAGAATATTTTACTACTCATTCAATAATATTTTCCTTCCGTATATATGTTTTATAAAAAAATCAAGGATGATTTTCCTATTATAAAATTATTTTTTACATTCATTTTCACCTATTTTTTTATTTTTTTACAAAATTGTTTAAATGTACTCTTCTTGTCCTTTTACAAATTAGGTGCTAATAAAATTTTTAAAAAAATGTGAAATGAATATTTATTTTAATGGAGACATTATAAATATAATTTCCTAATATCACGATGTCTCAAGACATTTAGTATTTTTCTATAAATATCTATGGTTCATTTAAAACAAAATTTAATATTTAATATTTGGGAAATTGTTGTATTTTAAAGAAGTTATTTCAATGTGAAAAGGGTATTTTCCTCAAGAAACGTTCATAGTGATCTTTTAAAGTAATTTTATTCTAAGATGACTTATTTTGATATTACATAGGTTTTAATGGGTATATGATCAAATGATATCATCCTTATTCATTATATAAATAGTATATTATTATTATGATAAGATGTTTATAAAGTGCATTTATTTTCCATGGGTGATGGAATGATGAAATAATGAAATGTTTGTGATACTTATTTATTTTTCATGGGTTATGATAAAATGAAATGATATTATGGAACAAATATATATGATTTTCATTATGTGTTAGGTGGGCCTGAAATTATATAGCTTTCCAATGTATTGGGTAACAATGTATATATCATCAGTTAATAAGGATAGAAATGGGAAGTGATCCCATTTTAGTAATGAACTATGTCTACTATGAAAGTCTTGGGAGTGAACCTTATCTAAGTAAGCAATGGTTTGAGGAGTCAACCCAGAACACTATGATAGTCTTTCTAGTGAGTTTTGAATATTAAGAAAATTATTTTCTATTCTTATGTTTATGCCACAAACTTATGTCTTATTCCAAGGTTATAATATCATGGATCATGTTCTTTGATTCATTTATGATTCATTTCTTATGAACTACCAGTATTTATTCTGTGATTTATTTTTATGATCTATGATATATCGGGTATGGTTTTCCAATGTTAACATATTTTTCTCATACCATAATGACCATTTTCTACTTAATTGATCATTGATACATCCCTTGTTTACCCTTATTGAGCTTCAAAGCTCTCCCATTCTTATGATTTCTATATCTATGATATGTAGAATGATTTCAAACATGATATGTATATAATGGTTCTAGTTTTGAAGGACTATACATGAGATAATTTAGATCACTTTTCAATATTTTTATTGTATCCATGATTATAAATACACAAAACCTATAACATTATAGCATGTATTTTTATGTTATGTATTGAATATTCATCCAATAAGATTTAATATTTAAGTATATTTAGAAAATATGATTAGAATGAATTAGTGATAAAACATAGGATAATATTATGTATAGAAGAATATCATAAGTTAGTGTAAATAATGGAAAGTGGTTTTCCGAAAAAAAAAATACCTATCCAGATACTATAAGTGGATTTGATTTTATAAGACAAGCATATAGGGGTAATAACCCCAAAAATTGTTTAATGAATATATCATAAACATAATTGTATAAAACTAAAAAATAATGATATTTCCATACCTATTGTTCCATGGTTTTATTAAGCGTGGAAGTAGAGTAACATATTGCCATGGTTTACAAATATTGCATGGAAATCGTCCTGCCACATATCAGATAACTCCCCCATCTTAAACTCCACTCCCTCATTTCCTTTATTGGACTCTTGAACCCCTTCTCACTCATCTGATGATCTATCGAACCCCTTCCCACCAGAACTCCCTTCCCCACCTCTCTCAAATGATCATACCCATTCCCACCAGAACACCCTTCACTGCCTCTCTTGGATGATAGAACCCCTTCTGTGGATGCACTTATGAAGAAATTGACCATGTCAAATTATAACCCCCTTCCATGCCTACAATTAGGATTATTGAACCCACTTTCCCTACATGGTTTCTCTCGTGAAGAACCCAATCAGGTCCCTAACCTTTCAATATTAGCTCATGCAAAGGAACCCTTCCCACTTCCTTATCTCACAACATCCATCAAACCCTACATGCTCCCCTCTCTCCCTTCCATCATTATTCAACAAATCCTATAGGTAGGATAATTATTATTCCAATTGAATGATGTTCAAAGAAAAATCATTTCACCTCTCTAAAAATCAAGCAAATTAGCCTCTCATTGGAAGATCACGCAAATTATTCCTTCCCTTCTATCATTATTTACCCTCTCATTGTATTTCACCTATAATATCATTTCCCTTCTTCACAGATACAAGATTGTCCAACTATGAAATAATGAGACTAATTTGGTATTCATTCCATGAATTTATATAACATAGTCTACTTGTTGAATGTGAGTTCCCTTTTTTTGTTCCCTTTTATGACTTTTCAATTTTTAATTACATAAAATAATTATATTCATATTTCAAATGCGTTATTTATATTTGGTTTTTTCATATTTTCTACACTTGGTATATGCTAACTACATATGTTTTAAATGAATTTTTTATATGTTTTATATGAATTTTGCACATGTTTTATATGAATTTTTCATATGTTTTATATGAATGATGAATATACACTATAGGTATATTACATATTTAAATATAAAAGTATCTATCTTTTAACAGTTACACATATCATAATTTGTCATTATCTACCATTCATTTATTTTGGACAAAAATAAACAAATTATGAGAAATATTTTAATATCAACATTCAATTACTCATACTTGTTTCTTTTTTACTAATTTGTTTAATGTTAACTAATTTTGATACCATGATCATGTTAAATACTTTATCAGACTCCAAGTTGTTCAAATATTATATATTCATATATGTAATTTTTAAATTCATAAATCCCATAATTTTGTATTGGAAAATCATCCAAATTCTAATTATCCAAACCGGAGCCCGAAAATCAGTTCCTCTTAAATATATGAACTACTTGTTTTAGGGTCAACTATTATGTGTAATAGGAGTCTCACTTAAACAAATTCAATTATATTAACACATATATAATATAATAATTCTCATTTTAATTTAATAATAAACAAACATCTATGACTTCCATATACCACAACATCTATTTTTTACAAAACCAATAACATCTCTTAAATATCTATAAATTTATAATCTATTTTTTATTGACTCCATTTTCAAAGAATAAACCCACAATTTTTTAGGGGGAATGAATTTATGGTGCCTGGTTCCTTAGAGCCTCCTGTGATGGTGCTTGAGTCACGCACCTTTGGTATTCCTCAGTTAGTTTTTATCACCTCACAAATCAAGGGGCCCTACATGGGGGGTCAAAACACCTCTTTCCAAAGCCTGCGCCTTAACATTACATTGATAACACTATCTAACTTGGAATAACATGGATTCAGATGAATAGATTGATATTTATGATGTGTTCTCAAATGATTAACACATTTATGATAATGAAAAATCTCATCCATGTATTTCTGATACAATGAATTATTTTTCAAATGGAAACATTTATCCTCTATTTAAAAATCAATAAATGAAAAGAATATAGATTTGAAAACTCAATATTTATGTTATGAAATTTTATATTTTATTAAATATAAAGATATAATTAATGGGTCATGTGTACCCAATCCTCAGTTGAAGAGAATTTTCCAATTGTTTTATCCAATTCCTACTAGTGGAATAAATTATCCCAAAGACTAGTGGCCAATTTAATGAACTAATATTATTTTGGGCCTCCCATTACATGGATTCAATTGAATATGAATGATATTGCTATTGATTCCAAAAAATGTGAAATAAAATAAAAATAGATGTTATGCCCCAAAACCCAATTCTTGAATTCTCAATGTTTTATGTATGGGGAATTGATTTCAGTAGACACATTCAATAATCCAAAAAATTATACAATTTCTTTTTCTTCTATATTATTTTTAAAATTGGTATATGTGAAGTGGGTATGAATGAAAATAAAAAGAAAAATGATTTATATCTTAATGAATAATGAATTTTTATGTTTTAGAATTCCTTGATTGCATATGAGGGATTAACCCCATTTTTCTATTTGGGTGTTGTAAATCCATGTTGTATGTTGTGTGTTTGTTATAATCTGTTTTATTTTTGAAAATTTAATTAAATTTATAATGAAATTAATGTATATTTGAAGATTTTATTTCCATAATTGTTTTAAAAAGAGAAATATATTTTTGTTTGGTTAGAATTTATTTTGTTACTTGTTTGGGATAAGGGAATTCATTTCATTATGGGAATTTATGAATTTTTTAAAGATCTTTATTTTATAATGGGAAATATAATTTTTTTGGTATTGGTTAAAAACATGAGATTGATTCCATTTTTATTTTATTACTTGTTTTCTATAAGTGTTGTTATAATATTTAAATTAATTAATAGACATATAAATTTTTAACGTATGAAATGAAAATAAATTTATATATTCTATAAATATTTTTTTGTACTTCTAAATTAATTAGTAATTAAGATGATAAATTAATGAGTCCATATACTAATCTTTTTAAGCATGAATGAGTTGAATTTTTTTTGAAAATCAAAAAATTTTGAACTATTGTTTATTCATATTATAATGGATAGAAACTGATTGTATATTTTTTATCAGATTATGAATGATTTTCAGAATGTGTTGGTGTATTTTTTTTTTGATTAATTTCATTCAATAACGGTTCATAGGGAAGATTTTTTTTGATTCCCATGTTTGGATTTCATTTTAATAACATGATCATTACATGACGAAGTATGTTTCCATATCACTAAAAAAATTCATAAAAATATCTTTTTTGGAATCAAAGGGAGAATAGAATAGAATCAAATTAAATTATTGGAATGGAATATATGATTTCTGATCGGGTCCCATTTGTTTCGGAAGGAAAAACTTCATGTAGAGCAGTGGAAGTGGAAATGAATATATCAACACTATTTTCATATAATGATTAGAATCATGATATTGGTCATGTTAGAATGTTGTTAGAAGATAGGAATACCGCACTATACAATCCAAGTTGGTAAATGGTCAAAAATGGTATTTTAATGAGATTGTATCATCGAAAAATAATGTATAGGTATAGTAATTATAAGGACTCGACCATAAAACATTACATAATCTTGACTTTTACACAAGACCATACATTATTACACATTAGGGATCTTTTTAGGTTTACAGTTTTAAAGAGTTAGGATATCTTACATACATGACATACCACATTCATACAATAGGATACTACTAAAACAATATCACTTTTTTTCAAAATATAAAACATTAAAAATTAAAACATGATTTCATTAACAACACTCCATATGAAACATCACAACTCCATTATTTCTCTTACCCATCCTTATATCCTATGAAAAATATTTTAAAAACATGGTATGAGTTTATAACTCAGTAAGGGATATAAATAAATAAATCATTAGTCAACTGATAACATAAAAACCAATAAAATCGATAATGAAAAACTCATATGCATAGAAACATCATTTACTTTCCTTGGGAAATATTGACCATATCACTGTTAAATTCAACATTACACATGAAATAAACCTTTGTTCAACTTCCATATCTAGAGTACCTTGTGCACTAGAGAGCTGTAATGGGGCTCACCCTTCATATCTTGAGCTATAATGAGCTCAACGCAACATATCGTGAGATGTAATGGGCTCAAACCAACATATCATGAGCTATAATGGGCTCAACCCAACATAAATAATTTCCAAGTAACATATCACGGTGATAAAGTATCTTTAAATAAGGGGAAACCGAACATTCCATATAAATATAAAAAACAATCCTTTAGAAATTTATTAAAGTGAGTTTTAAAAGGATTTAAAAAAGAAAGTCACTTAAAATATAATGGAATGAGAATTAATAAATGGAATGGATACGTGTATACCCTATAAATACACATAGTGAAACATAATATAAAAAAATTGATCACGTCAATAATCTTAATACCACATAAAGAATAAATAAGAAGGTTAAACCAAAGAATGTAAATTGGGTTATGAATTCCCTTACCTTGGGTTTGTCTTCAAACTCATTTAAAAGTAATGAATAATGGATAAAAAAGTGTTATAAAAATCCTAATGAAATATATTTATGTTTATAATACCTTATATGATCATTTCATTACCTCATTTCACCCTTTAATTGTTTGTATTTTTGGACATGCATTGTTTAGGGTGAGTTCTTTACATGGTTCCCAAGATCAGTTCATGAGGGATATTCTTTTCGATTGGATTTGAAACTCTGGAATTGGAATGAAATGGTTGTTACATATTTATAGAACCATATATTATACCATTTATCATTTTTAAATCTTAAATGAGGATGATTCATAAGTTAAAACATTAATGATGTTTGTTTAGATCATATTCGTGGGTTTTTTTGATAATAACGACCTCGTTTTGTTTTATAAATTAAATATATGTGTATAGAAAAATTCTAGACACATGGATGAGACATAATACATATATTATGACATGGTTCAACAAAAAATATGGTTTCACTACCAGACTAGAAGTAATTAAGGAAAATTGAAATCACATCGTCTATGATGTCGGTAATTCGACACATCAGAGACAATGTTTTTTTCCCTTGAATAAGTGGGAGTGGAGAAGAATATTGATGATGAATTCTCTCTGAACATGAGAACATCCATAATATAAAAGATTTATGGAGCTTTAATTTCTCTAGGATAAGAGGATTGGAAGAGACTATAGTAAAATAAAAGGAAAGTAATGGAAAACACATGAAAAAGAAGAGGATTTCCTACCCCTTGATCTCTTCTCCTTGAGATCATCCTTAAGACCTTTGATTTTGGCCATTGGGTGAGACCAGTAGGTAATAGACGTGGGTGAGGAGATTGGGGAGGTAATTTGGATGAAATTAGACAATCTTTATGGCTTGAGAGGTGTAGGAGGAATAAGAGAATGCATGTGGTATTTATAGTGGAGGAGAGGATGTATTTTACATTATTTTAATCATTATTATAAAATTGTTTCTAAATACTATCAATAATCATAATTCATGTGACCCCAAATAGTAATTATTGAATGTGAGTTCAAACCAAGTGGTCTTAAATTTTCCTTGGGTCACATATGATATTGTAAATAAAGTATTTAGCATTTATCGTATTTTATCATATTTTACAATTCATAACAAATTTAGAATTACAGAAAATTCCCAAAAATTAACCCTGACCATTTTTGACATGTAGAATTAAAAAATGGACTCCATTTTTTTGAAAATAATTTTTTAAATATTATTAATTTCATTTTTAAATAAAATTTTACTTAATTCACAAATTAACAATTTTCATTCTATAACTGCTTTTATATCACATTGAAAAATCAACCAAGATGTCATTATCTAAAAACCTTAAGAAAATAAAATAATAATATAATTTAATAACTATTAAGGTCATATTACTATTCATATTTCTATACATAAGGGTATGTTACTATTCACAAAAAAATCTTGGTTTTATCCGACTCCAAATAACATACTAAACGCAATTGTAGATGACTGTCTTTCAAAATTCAAAACATAGATGAATCAAAATTATGTTTAAAGGCTAGTTATAAATATATAATTGAAAAAAGATTCATGCATTTAATTTACTTTTCAAAACCTTGTGGTGTTACATTATCCTCACAATCTAGAAATTGTGTCCTCACAGCTTTATTTACTCATTAAACAAGTGGGAATACCTTCCCCCTAATAGAATTTTTAGATTTCCATGATGCTTCTTAAACCATGTGGTTTCTCTACAAAACCTTTACCTAGTGGATTACCTTTTTCCAAAATACATGTTCCCTTCGATCATGAATATGAACTAGTATCTCTTCATAAGAAAGGTTCTCTTCTAGCTAAACTGCTTCTCACCTCAAGACATCATGTTAATCTGGCACATACTTTCTCAAAATCATAATATGAAAACATTTTGTACCTAAGATAAACATGGAGGCAAAGCTACTAAGTATGCAACTCATCCTAATTTATCTTGTATTTTAAAAGGATTGATGAATCACGAGCTTATCTTTCCTTTCTTACAAAAACGCGTCACACTTTTCCAAAGAGCGAGTTTAAGGAAAACATGATCACCTACCTCGAAAGAGAAGTCTTTCCTTCTGTTATCTGTATAACATTTCCACCAGCTCTAAGCTATCCTCATGTACTGCTAGATCATCTTCACTTTTTGAGCTACTTCCTATACTAATTCTGGTCCCATCAACTTCATTTTCCTGATTTCACCCCAAAAAGATGGAGTTTGAAACTTCTTCCAATACAATACCTCCAAATGTGCAATATTTATACTGGAATGAAATATTTTATTTAAGAAAACTAAACTAATGAAATATGATGATTCTGACACACTTGGTAGTCTATTTAACTTTCTTGAATCATATCCTCCAAAGTCTAAATCATTCGTTCTGACTACCCATCTAATTAAGGATGATAAGATGTACTGAAATTTAATCTTGTGCCCAATGACTTTTGAAGCCCCATCAAAAAGTTAAAAGTGAACCAATAATCCCAATCAGATAAAATGGAAATAGGAAATCTAGGTAAGCTAAAAATATCTTTGAGGCATAGTTGAGAATGTAAATCCAACAACATTATATCTCGAATAGAAAGTAAAAGTGCATATTTTTCCAGCTGATCTACAGTAACAAAAATCACAATGTTACATCGGGAAGTTTTAGGTAGTACAACCATGAAGTGCATGGATATATTCTCCCATTTCTAGTTTAGCACTAACAAAGGCTGAAGCATCCCCTTCGATAACTGCCACTCTGCTTTAACCTGTTGACATGTCAAACATTTCCTCGTAAAATCAAAAATTTCTATTTTCATTCCATCCCACCAATAACACTCCTAATGGTCTATATACATCTTAGTATTTCTAGGATGAACCAAAAATGGATAACTATGAGCTTCCCACAACAAATGTTTCTTTACCTAGGAATCACAAGGAACACAAAACAGTTTTCCAAATCATAAAAGACAATCATTATCAAGTTTAAATTTTGGTAACATACACATTTTGACCAATTCTACCATTTTTTGTAGCTCTATTCTTCCTTATGTGATTTATTAATTCTATATGATGATGAAGAATGCACTGAAACATGAAACAAAACATAGTATTACCTACACCGACAACTTCTAATCCAAATTTTTCAATTCATTAATAAATGGATCATGTTCCAAACATAACATGGTTAATGATGCATGATATTTTTGGATCAAGGAATCTACCAATTTGTTTTATTTTCATGGATGTTAATTAATAATGAAATTGTAGTACTCTATTAATTCAATAAATCTTAGATACCTCATGTTTAATTCATTTTGAGTGAATATATACTTCAGACTTTTATGGTCAGTATATATTTGACATTTGGATCCGTACAAATGATGCCACCAAATTTTCAAAGAAAAATCCAGAACTGCCAATTCTAAATCATGTGTGGGATAATTTAACTCATGAAGTTTTAGTTGTCTTGAAAAATAGGTAATTACTTGATCATTCTTCCTCAGAACAGAACCATGTACCTTCAATGAAGCATCACTGTATATGAAAAAATCACCATTTAAGGAAGGGAAGGCCAAAACTAGATCATTCACCAATTTCTTCTCTAGTTCTTGAAAAAAACCATCAAATTATTAGGTCCAAAAAATTTAAACTCTTTTCTTGTTAACATAGTTAGTGATCTAGGTTATCAGGAAAAGTTTTTAACAAACCATCTATAATAACCTATTGATCCAAGATAACTATGAATATCTATAAAATTTTTAGGTCTTGGAAACTCATCAAAAACTTTTGTTTTGGTAATATCAACTATTATTCCATTCATATTTACAATTTTCCCAAGAAAAGAAATCTTTTCCAACCAAAAATCACACTTTCTGAATTTCCCATATAGTTTCTTTTCTTTTAAGGTTTAAAAAACAACAATTATTTGTTATTCATGCTCCTCTTTACTTATAGAATAAAATAGAATGACATCAATAAAAAAACCACAATCCTAACCAAGAACTCATGAAATATTATTTTCATAATATCCACAAAAAAAATATGTTCATTAGTTAACCCAAAAGGCATAACTAAAAATTCATAATGACCATATCTAGTACATAACGCAGTTTTTGGGATGTCTTCATCCTTTACTTTTAACTCATGGTACCCCGACCTTAGGTCATCCTTCTAAAATTACTACGGTCCATATAGATGATCAAACAAATCATTTATTTGAGGTAACATATACTTGTTTTTAAAAGTAATGTTATTAAAGGCTCTACAGTCAATAAAAAATCTCATTGAACCATCTTATTTCTTAATAAACAGGATAGGAGGGCCCTATGGTGAAGTTCTAGGTCGGATGAAGCCTTTATCAAATAATTCGTGCAACTTCTTTTTTAATTCTTGATGTTCCATTTGGGCCATTTGATAATAAAATTTAGAAATGGTCTTAGAATCAAAAACTAATTCAATAGTAAACTCATTTTCTTGATTAGGAATAACATGGGGAAAATCATCAGAAAAACAATACAAGTATTTATTTACAATTGGTACATCATTAATCGTGATAGTTTCTTTATCCTCAAAAATATGAGAAAGATGACTTTCATTTCCATTATTTATCAGTTTCTTAGATTCTTGATATGTAATTAATGGTATGGGTTCATTCTTGTAAACAAACTGAAATTATTTCTAAAAACAACTTCTTTTTAACTTCTATCTATCTTAGTATGATAAAAAGAAATCTAGTCCATACGCAGAATAACATCAAACTCTATTAGAGGAAAAACAAAAAGGGTTATAGGTAAAATATTTCCACAGAAAAGGATAGGAATATTCTTATAATTTATCATTTCCTCAATATTTCCTCTAGGTTTTTTACCATAAGAGATGGTTTTATTTCATGAGGTTGAATTAAAAATATTTCCTAAAATTTCTCAAAAATAAAGGAATGTGTAGACCTTGAATCAAACAACACATTTGGAAATCTGTAAAAACCAGAAACATACCTGATACCACCTCATTTGAAAGATCAACATATGATGAAGTGGTTTAAAATGATTTTACAAAACCCTTCTTCTTCTAATATTTCAAATTCTATTCTTGAGTAACTAACTTCCGACAAACATTAGAAAAATGACCCAATTCCATAAAGTTAAATCATGTCACCATCGACTTCTCATTAATTTTCTGATTATTTTCCTTGCACTCAAGAGATATGTGTCCAAACATTCCACATCACTATCATTTCATATAATTTACAAGAAATTCACACAAATACATTTTACCACACTTTTCACAAGAAGTGAAATTCATTTTCATACATCCATTATTATTTGAAAAGTTCTTCCCCATTTCCTTATAACCTGACCACTTCTTATTCTCATCATCATGAGGAGAATATGTATTAGAAAACTCCATATCAACTTTTTCAGAACAAAAAACAAGCTTCTCATATCTTTTGAACTCTCATGAGGCTAAATCTCTTTGCAAAAACGGGTTCAAACTAGAGTAAAGTCTATTAAGTTTTCATTAAAAATCCCATGTAAAATCTAGTACATACCAGGATAGTCTTGTAAAATTGGCTTCAAATACTGCCATAGAATCATCATCTTTATACTTCAGTTCCACGAATTGTTTCTCTATTCTGAGTTTAACAGTTTTGGGAAAATATTTTTCAAGAAAAAGACTCTTAAAATCATCCCATTCCATACTGCCATGATCATCTGCCTCTCTATATATCTCTCTCGTATTCTTAGACAGAGACCACCACTGATCAGATTCACATTAAAAATGAAAAATAGATAGTGTTACCTTTTGACATTATAAACATCCCATGACATCAAATATCTTTTCTGGACCATTGATCCATCATTCATCCATCACTGGATCAAGGGTTCCACTAAATGCTGGAGGATTTTTCCTCATAAAATGATCCACAAAATACATTATTTTTGTGGAATATCACGTTCCTCTCTAGAATGGATACCACCGCCTTTTATGGCTTGAGTAAATTGATCCATTGCTGTTACAAACTACTCAGTTCTGATTCTCACCAATTCAGGCTACAGATTTGGATAGACATCAGTCTCTTGGTTCCTTCCTACTTTAGCTTCCCTGTTTCTTCGAAGACAACCATTATAAACAAACATAACTTAGATGAAGCAACATGGTAATCATTAAATGCTATAATATTTCAAATTACCATTGAGTAAAAATCTGTTATAGTATTCTTTAAATATCATCCCAAACCCTAATGTTATCTAAACTATCCTCCGATACCAACTATAAAGACCTGTCCTTAAAACATTACTTAATCTTTAATTTTACACAAGGACATATATTATTAGACATTAAGGATCTTATTAGGTTTATATTTTTAATGAATTAGGATATCTTACATACATGACATACCATATTCATAGAAGAGGATACTACTAAAACAATATCCATTTTTTCCAAATATAAAACCTTAAAACATAAAACATGATTTCTTTAAAAATACTCCATATAAAACATCGCAACTCCCTTATTTCCCATACCCATCCTTATATACTACATTTTTTTAAAACATGGCATGAGTTTAAAACTCAGTAAGGGATATAATGAAAGAATGCATTAGTCAAGTGATAACATAAAAACTAATAATGCCCCTAGTCATAAAAACTCATATACATAAAAACAATTATGTATTTTCCATGGTACATATTTACCATATCACTCTTATATTCACCCTTACACATTGAATAATATTTTAGTGAATGTATATTTCCGAAGTACCCAATGCATTGGAGAGCTATAATGGGGATCACCCATCATATCTTGAGCTATAATGGGCTCTACCCAACATTTCTTGAGCTATAATGGGCTCAAACCAACATATTTTGAGCTATAATGGGATCAAACAAAAATAATTAATATCCAAGGAAAATATCATGGTAATAAAGTATATTTAAATAATGAGAACCCAATCATTCCATATACATATAAAAAACAATCATTTTGAAATTTATTAAAGAGTGTTTTAAAAGGATTTTAAAAATAAAGTCCGTTAAAATATAATTGGAGTGAGAATTAATCAAATGGAATGGATACGTGTATAAAATATAAATACAGATAGTACAAGATATTATAAATATAAAATCATCACATCAATAATCTTAATACCACATAAACAATAAAGAAGAAGGTTAACCCAAATAATGGGAATTGTTTTAAGAATTCCCTTACCTCAGGTTTGTCTCACTTCAAACTCATTTGAACCTCTTGTATAATGGATAAAATAGTGTTATTAATATATTTTAGAAAAAAATTTATGAATATAATAAATTATATGATCATTTAATTACATCATTTCACACATTAATTGTTTGTATTTTGTACATTGCATTGTTTTGGGTGCATTTTTTACATGGCTCCCAAGATCGGTTCATGATGGATTTTCTTATCGATTAGAAGTGAAACTCTATAATTGGAAGGAAATGGTAGTTACAAATTTCAATAACCATAAATTTTACCATTTATCATTTTTAATTCTTAAATGAGGATGATTCATATGTCAAAAAATTAATTCTGTTTATTTAGATCATTTTTGTGTTTTTTATAATAACGTCTTCATTTTTTTTATAAATTAATACCATGTGTATAAAAGGATTCTAGAAACATGGATTTAAAATAATATATATATTATAACATGGTTCAACTGTAAAAATTGTTTCATTTCTAGACTTGAAAGAGTTAAATCAAATTGAAATCACATCATCCACGATGTCGGTAATTCGACAGATCGCAGACAATGTTTTTATTCCTTGAATAAGTGGGAGAGGAGAAGAAGAATGATGATGAATTATCCATGAAAATGAAAAAATCCAGAATATAAAATATTTATGGATCTTTCAAAACTCTTGGATAATAGGGGGATAAGATACTATAATAAAAGGAAAGGAAAGGAAAGGAAAACACAAGAAACGGAATAGGATTTCTTACCTCTTGATCTCTTCTCTTTGAGATCCTCCTTACGACCTTTGATTTTGGCCATTAAGAGAGACCAGTAGGACTTGGACATGAGGAAGGATAGTGGGGAAGGAATTTAGATAAAATTGGATATTGATCTAGGCTTGAGAGTTTTGGGAGGTAGAGGAGAATGAGGGTGGTATTTGTAGTAGAGAAGAGGGGGTATTCAACATTATTTTAATCTTTATAGTAATTTTTTTTCTCCAGACTATGAATAGTACTAATTCATGCGATGAAAATCATTAATAATGGAATGTGATTCCAAACTATGTTTTGATACAACAGATTTGAATCATCTATGATGTAGTAAATCAATTATTTTTCATTTATCATATTTTATCGTAATTAACAATTCATAAAAGATTCTAGAATTTCAGAAAATTCCCAAAAAATCACCATGACCATTTCTTGACGTGTAGAATTAGAAAATGAACTCCATTTTTTGAATATATTTTTCTGAATATTATTGATGTAATTTTTAAATAGAATCATACTTAATTCGAAGATTAATAATTTTAATTCCTTAACTATATTGATATCCCGTTGAAAAATCAACCAAGATGTCATTATCTTAAGGCCTTGAGTAAATAAAAAAATATATAATTTACTATTCATTAGGGTCATATTACATTTCATATTACTGTTCATAAGGGTTGGTAACTATTTAATAAAAACAAATTTGGTTCCATCATACTCTAAATAACTTAATATACACAATTGTAGATGACCGTTTTTTAAAATTCATAACATAGAAAAAATAAAATTATGTTTAACAACTAGTTATAAATATCTTCATAATATAGAGTTTCATGCATCTCATTTATTATTTAATACCTTGGGGTTTTACAGTAATATTGTGGTTGAATATCTAGCTACCTTTTTAAGTACTTACTACTTTATAATGCATGTATTCCTAAATAATTATTATATGACATCAATATTGGTTGAAATTTTTTTATTTTCTTGTACTAAAATCCACAAATGTCCTAACTGTTGTTTTATACTCTAGAAGGGTAATTTTGGGTTAAATGAGTGTAAAAAATGTGGTACATCGAGATGGAATACATATAAACATGGAACTCAATCATGTGTATGAGGGAAAGTGATGTAGAACTTTCCATTGATTCCCATACATTTAAAACATTTTATGTTTGAAAAAATGGATAAAAATATGAGATGGAATGAAGATGAAATAAATAAGGATAATGATGATATATTTCATCCAATCAATGGGTTAGCGTGGGAAAATATTATATGTTATATCTTGCTTTTCTTGTTGAGCCACAAAATGATATATTGGGATTTTCATGTGATGGTTTCAACCCATTTCAAAAGATGCATACTATACATAGTACTTGGAAGATTTTCATTCATATTTATAATTATCAATAATTTATGTGTTTGAGAAATTCAGGTAATATCATGATTATATAGATTTATGGACCCAATAATACTTGAAATGATATTGGAATATGCATTCAACCATTAATAGATGAGTTAAAGGTGTATTGGACCATTTTGGTGAATACATTTAAAGAATTTAAAAAGGATTACATTATTGGTCATGGAGTATTATTATGGAAAATAAAAAATTTCCCTAATTATGGAATGATTTTTGGATAGAGTACTAAGGGGAGATTATTCTATCCTATTTTTATGGAAAATAAATATTCTAGGAGATTAAGGTTCAAGTGAATTTTAGTTATATAGGCAATCGATTATTTCTACAGATGGATCATCCATAAAGGAAAAATTGTTGATAGATAGAAAATTATATAGAGAGAGATGAAGTACCTCAATGATTAGGGGGGTTATATCTATAAATAAATTTATGGTTTGAATTTTTTTCCTGGAAAGGGTCAACCAAATTTTATAAAGTAGAGGAATGTTCCTTCAAATTCCAAATATAATAGAAATAAAAGTATATTATTAGAGTTACCATATTGGACATAAAATATGATACAACACTATTTAGACATAAATAATATTGAGAAAAAAAATTTTGAAGTGTTAGTTGAAATGATTTTAAATATAAAGGAAAAAACCAAAAGACGATTTTCGCTCACATCGTGATTTAATGGATTGGGGTCTAAAATAAAGATTTAATCCATAGTTAATTGGTTAGAATCAGTGGAAAATACCTTTTAATTATTTATTGATGAAAAATTATAGGAAACAAATTGTTCAAGTTCTAGAAAGTTTAGAGGTTCTGGATGGTTATTCGAGTAACATTTTGAAATGGGCGAATACACGAGATGTGAAACTAAATTCCATTAAACCCTTGAATATCATAAAATGTTGCATGAAATGATTCATATTACAATTAAAAATTTACTATCACATAATGTTAGGGTCTATATGATTATATTATGTAACATTTATGACAACCTTGTGGTAAAACATTAAAAAGGTGTTGTGAAAAAACATAAAAATATGTAGTGATCATTATTTGAAACTTGGAGAAACTTTTGTCTCCAATATTTTTCATATATATGATACATCTGACCCTGCATATTCCAACATAATTTCTTTTTTGTGGTCTCGTTTCTATTCATTTGACGTATCTAATAGAAAGAATGATGTTTACATTGAAATATTATGTCAGAAACAAGAATCATCCTAATGGATATATTGTGAAAGGTTATTTAGAAGAAGAATACATGGATTTTTGTTCAATTTATTTGGTTAATGTCTCCATGAGATCTAATCATCCAATGATAACTAATGATGAATAATATGATCCCATGGAGCCAACATTTCCATCACTACCACAAAGATGGTGGTATGTATAGATCTTGCAGGTCATGGTATTGGAATAGGGATGAGTGAGAAATGGATCATCATATTTTATTATTTAGCAATGGTGTGTTTGATTATTACATCAAGTATGTAAAATTATATATATATATATATATATTGATTTTTTCATTGTTTTTGACAATATTAAACTGAAATATTTGTAGAGAACATATAAAACTATAAAAAGAGAAAATATTTTTTTTCTATTATGAGGTTGGATAAATTACACAGTAATGAATTTTATTCTTGGTTGAAGTGAGAGGTCACAAATTATTTTTTACATAAAAAAATCATAGGTAGTTTAATATTCTATGTTGTTATATTTCAGGTCCAAAGATTAGAAATTTATAATATATCTGCTCTAATATGGGCTTTGTAGTTTGGTCTAAACAATGTGGTCTGTGATTGTAAAGAAATGGTTGTTAGTGGTTTAAATTCATTATAAACAGTTTTTCCACAAACATGAAAACAATGCATGATGGTGTCACGATATGGGATACAACATATTGTTAAATTGGTGCATCAGATATACAACCATAATCATAAAATATGTTGTATTATATGTTTACTGAGAGAATTTTTTATTAGATTACTATGCACATAGTCAGGTCGCTGTGATGAAATGAAAGTGGTTTTATTCAATTACACGATAAGGATTTTATATATATAGTTGTGGATTTTAGATTGATCGGTATGAACCGACAGCTAAAAAAAACCATACATTCTTGTATCATACACCAGTTAGGAATTTTATGTAGGTGACCATATAAAACCACAATTTCGTGTTATTGTTGATGTTATTCAAAGACATGTTTTTTATTAAGGAATGAATGATAGTGATTTTTTGGATGAACCAGTCGGTATTCACTCAAATGTATTATTTGACTAAAATAGATGATTCAATTTTTATAATGTATTGTAAACCAAAAATAATAATAGAGAAAGCATAGAATATACATATTTTGAAGTATTTATTTTATATCATTCTGGCATGGTATTTGTTTTTTAATATTTAAAAAGTGTTACATGACTAATTTTGTTATCTAGGATCATATTTTCTTCATACATGGTTGTGAAATATTATTAGGAGATATTTAATATAGCGTCGCATTTATAAAGTTTATTCTAAAACGTTTTAATTATATGGTCATTTCCACATGGATGTAGTTAATATTCTTGAAATGGATGTAATAATTGATAATAAAAATGTACATAAATGAATAGTACATTATATTTAATATCATAAGAAAAAAAATGAATTGTATTTTATTGTCACGTGCATTTTATATCTTCAAAATGTGCACCAAATATACACTTACATGTAATAAATAGATCTATAATATAATTTTATTATGTTTAACTAAGAATAAAATCCATGCCGGCAACTAAAAATAATTATTTTTATATTTTGAAATTTAATATAGCAACTTCTGTTGTTGTGTAAAGTTTTCATTTTATCAGTAAACAACATAATGAAAATAAAATTAATAGAATATGTAAAGTTTTGAAAAATTATATGAAATTTCTTTGTATCTTTATAGTTATTTAATTTTATGTTATATTTTTTTTAAAAATAAAATCACTTATTTCATTTTAAGGTTATTATATCTAATGATGAGGTTCTATGAAATCCAATGTTGGAAAAAAATCATCAGTTTAGAGAAGTTGGGATAATAAATATTATTTTTCTATTTAGTACCTTATTTATTTATTAAATATATATAAACATTAAACAAATCATATTTTATAAAAATATGAATCATAAGGGAGGAAAATTATGTTCACGGATGGTAGGTCAAATAGACTCTAATATAGGACCAGCCAATCATGCATTGCCTCTCAACCCATGGATCAGTAGTCGCCATGGAATTTTCCCTCCACTATACCTCTTCCTTATAGGCCATACCCATACATGGGCATCCCTATTTTTATCTATTTCATTGTTATGTCATGGAGGGTATTCCTTCTCCTTCCATCCCTTGGAATTTTCCCTTATCCAACTTCATCTCTATATGGTACACCTCTATTCTTTATTCCCCCCTGTAAGCTCCTACCCTCCTACCAAACATCAGAATCCACCATATACTATATAGGACACTCCTCTAATTGTTGTTCATCAACATAGTCTGAAAGATTGAAAAAGAAAAACAGTTCTTCTAGCAAAATATTAAAATTTAAAAAAGTTAATAAATATTTATTTTATTGTATTTTATTTTTTTATAAAATATTTGTTTCTATTTTTATGTTCATCTTATAGTTAAATATGTGTTCATATGCATATTAATGTAGTATGGAATAGATACACACAAATCATGGTGAAAAATTATAAGAACATGAAAATTATTGGAAAAAATGGTTAGGAATTTCAGAGTTTCTTGGGGACCCTTTGTAAACATAGAAACATTATTATACTTCATGAAATTGAGTGGATAGAAGTTAGATATGAATTAAAATACAAGTATTTGGAAACAATTTAGGTAATATATATTTTGAAATTAATTTTCAATTTATTTATGAAGTATTATCGAATAATTTGTTTTAATATTCCACTCCAATATGACTTCTCGGATGGTCTGCATGCAAATTCAGCTAGGATAATAGAACATAGTGATATATAGTGGCCCTACAAGCATGATATTAATTTTAGAGTAATAGAATAATAGGTATTGATCTTGAAAATATAGCAATCTTCAATGAATTTCCAATTTCAAAATACAACAATCTAATTGCATAATGGATCCATTCCACTTTCATGGTAATTTACTAAATTGCACATTTAATTAAATTTTTTTCTATTAGAAATAAATAAATGGTTAACATATTAGAAAACAATTTAGGATTGGAATTAATACGAAATACCTATATTCATTCCATGAATGTTTGTATATGGATGTGCGGAAATAAAAAATTACAAACTCATAAAGTTTATTTTTATTTCAGAATAGGATTCATCTAAACCGAACATATGAAATAAGGGTGGCATGACATATATTCATACTTTGGGGTACACTACAATTCCAGATCATGAACTTTTGTAGGAGATATATGATTTAACATGGAAAATATGTTTATTATTTCATTTATTTATGTGTAATCCTCATGAATAATCAGGCATAAATTATTGATGTATGTGTTCCCTGATCATTATTGTTTTCTTATATTTTTAAAAAGAAAGATTCAAGAACTATAAATCAATAAACATAGGAAAAATTTTAAGACTATTTAAAATTTTAGTTAATATTTTATAAGTTCCACATGTTTATTTGATTACATTTAATTATATTTGTTTCATGTTCAAAATATGGATCTTTTTAAAAAAATTCCTCATTATATTAACTCAAAAAACTAAGCCCCAATCAATAAGAGACTGTACATAGGCAAGTGATAAATTATATTTGACATAATGATACAAAGAATGAAATTTTTTCATGCCATGTGAAATATATATTATGTGTAAGGATACCCTTGATTCATTTTTTAATTTAAAATAATTCCTTTTATTATTGGAGAATCGATTTCAAAATTATATATGAAAACATCACATGGTTATAGGAAAAGATAGATTTTGAGGAAATTTCTGGGTTCTCATTTTGGGCTATGTTTATCTTGTAGAAACATGGTTATTCTAATGATTTTTATCTTAAAGGTTATTTAAGATCCTATCTATATAATGGACTATATAGTAGTATTAAGATTTATTTATGAAAACTAATTTTGTATTATCTAAATATGTTACATCACTTTTGAATAGAAAAATGGGTCGGTTTTCTTCTACACATGACTTTTTTTTAGTTTGAGACTTCTATAAAAGAGTTTCTATTATGTCTCATAGTGATGTAACATATTCATTAAATTCCCTATAGTTTTTGATTTCACTCATTCTATATACTCACAATCATTAATGTTCACAATAAAAAAATTAGATTTTTTCAATAACAAGTATATATCTTCTAATTGAACTTACTTTTCTCGTCATTAATAACTTACCCCTATCAAAAAAAATTCATAAACACACTATGGAAGCATCAATATTGTCATACCTTATTTAGTCCCTCCTAAGGGATCTACTAAATTACACATCAAATATTGTTCAAACTTTTTCAGGCTAAAGAGTTATGGGTTCATAGAGTTGGTACGTGATTTTCTCTTTAAGATATACTCGAAATTTTTGATGTTGGAGTTTCTTATAGGTAATCAATTTTTTTCTTCAAATCAACCATTTTTAAGTTTCGTAGTCTCTATCTATCCCCTATCCTCTTCATCTTGGATCCGGATGTACACAGTATAAATTGGAACAGGTCTATTTCTAGGGTGGAGTTGTGTCCATTCATAGGTAGGTTTGACTTTAATAGGATCACAAATATCTTTATTTTCAAGTTCTATATAATCTTTTTTATCTATGGAAGGTCCCAATATATCAAAAACATCTTATTTATTCTCAATAAGTTTGAACAGATGATTGGGAAATTGATTAGTGTTGGTAAGTGTAGTATATTTTTATCATGAAAAAGATTAATAAGATGTTCTCATAACCATGAAGTGTGTGTAGGATTATACAGATGGAGTTTCCCATTGATCTAAATTGGGGGTCTGATGTCCATAAATAGAGTACAGATCCATCATTTTTATATCTATCTTAATAAAATCCATGGATGAATCACTAACAGGTCATGCATTATATTATCATTCTTGTGAAGAATCAATATCATTAATAGTGTTATCATCTCCATCCCTGTATACATGTTGTATTTCATATTGGTCTATAATTTTGTCATGAGGAATAATAAAAACTATATTAATGGTAACTTGTGGAACCTTAGAAGGAGATATGGTGTTTTTGGGAAATATCGCAACATCCTGAGAAACCATTTGAAATTGGTGGAAAAAAATATATTTCTATTTTATGAAATAATTTCGTTTATAGATGAAAATTTGGAAATGGACATGATATATTGGCTTTTTTGTGGTCTTGATTAAGTCAAGACATGTAAATGAGGGGTCTTGATAATGAAAGAGAAAATAAGTCAACAAAAAACTCAATTTAGTGTGATCTTTCTAATAGCATTAAAATTATTCTTGAGAACTAAAGATAGATTACTGGATGTGTGAATATATCCTTATTCATGGAAAACTAGTCTTTCTTAGAGCTCATATTCCTAGTTTTTCAATATATAAACATGAATTTAAATTTTCACATGCACATCAAAAGAATAATGTTTTCATTAGTGCAGATGAAATCCTATGATTGGAGTGTTCAATTTCACTCCAATATAAGGTGTATTAGTTAAGTGTGTAAACATAACAAAATTTGATTCACCATCCAATCATAATAATTATTGTTTTTTTACGGCACATGCACTTCAATTAATAGTGTGTTTAATTTTCACTCCAATATAACTATTATTAGTTGAGTGTGTACCCATAACAAGATTGGAATCCCCAAGAACTTATGTGGATTGAGATGTAACTTCTACTTCATGAACTTGTAGATATTCACATCCTAACCTACCAATGTATCCATACCCAATAATTATATTTCATTTATAGTTATTAAAATCTAATATTGAAACTAAATTCTCTAGTACCTGAGTACATTATAAGTATTTTTAATTAATATATTATTTAATATAGAATCAATTATATCTAACAGTATTTTAAATATACAATAGCTATGATTTTATAATATAAAGAGATTACATTTCCATACATTCATTATAGACTATGATCATTTTTCTATTCAATGATATTTATGTATAAATTACTATTATGAACTAAATTAACATGATGATCCTTGATCAATTACGTGAAAAAATTTACTATTACATCATATACTAGGATTTTATCAATGTTTTCCTCTGATTTTCACTAACAAAGCTATGATAATTTATTATAATAAAAATTTTGTTAAAAAACATTTCCTTATCATTAGAGCTCACTCTTAAAAATATTTATTGTCAACAATGTCTCAAGAATCACCCAAAACAGTTTTATGTTCTTATTAAACTAATTGATGGTATTTTATGATTTATTATTTTCTTTTGATGAAATTTAAATTTAATGGATTATGAAATCCCATTATACATCACATGTTGTTAAATTATTTTTTGAGAATATTGATACAGTCGCCCAAATATTTATGAATTGAAATATGTTAATATGGAACCACTTATTGTAATTATGATATTATAGTACTATTTGAATGATGGTATTAAAAGGATGATTCTATTCAATTGAACATCATCTTGGAATACACTTTCTACAATAATTGGTTTCACTCAATTAAATTTGTAAGTTTTTATATTTTATAAGTTACATTCTTGTTTTATATTATTTATTTATTTGATTATCTACTAAAATGATAACACTCTTTTATAGTATTCTCTTTATGCTATAAAAATTAAGTAACCATAAACATTTAATCAAAATTATAATTTACATCATGTCCAAGGTGATAAGCATGGTGGCAGAGTTCATTTTAGACCTAGAAAAAAATAATTCCATCTAAATATTGGTGTTATGATATTAAATCTTCTAGAAACATTACAAGAATGGTTATCTAGGAATAGATACATAACTCTATTTAGAAATCAAAAAAAAATGTTTTAAAAGAATATCAATAGGATTAGAAAAGGAAAAATTAATGATTTGTAAAAGTGATATATGTTATATACTCTTCACTTCCACCAGAGGGTGCAGTAACAGTGGATAGATGTTTGTTGATTCTGCACTCTATGTAGGAGGAAGGAGATGATTGTGCAGCTTATGATGCTGGTGGAGAGGCTGATCATGATATAGAGGGTTCTAGTGGAGTGGCTAATGAAGATTGAGGGGGTGGTGGTGGAGAGGGTGTTGGTTTTAGGGTTGGTGGAACACATGTTGAAAATGTTGATATGAGTGATGATGATGTTGAGGATTCAGATGACATTGTTGGGGGACATTTTTTATAGTTTTTTATCTATAATTTTTTTATTGTTCAAAAAAATAAATTTTCTATAAGTATTAGTTTTTTGAAATTCTTACGTATTCATCTTAGTCATGTATAAGGTTAATGTTTTTTCAATTCTATAAATTTTTTTATAGAGTGGAAATGGTTGTTTGGGTTCTAATTTTTTTATTCCATATAAATTATATATCCATGGTTAAAATCATGGAAATAGTCTAGACCTATTTCAATGGTTGTAGAAACCAAATTTTTGGAAAATTGTGGCCATAGGTTATTACCTCATTTTTTGTCTTATGACCGTAGTTCCAAACCACATTCATAGGTAAATTATCTAGTTTTTATAGTGCATTGTGAGTGTGCCTTTACTACGCAAGTTGTTTCACACACACAACGTTTATGTTTAGGTTAACTCACATTTACAATTTTAACCATTATGAAGGATTTAAATAGATAATCATCATGGATAGTGTAGTTCAAACCTATTTTTTATAGATTCAAAAGAATATTCCATGATTTAGAAATCCAAAAAAAATGGTTTTTCATGATTATGGTTACTATTGAAACATTATTTTTTTATCAATGGTTGGAACTAGGAGGGATCTTGATAAAGCATAATGTGATGGAAAATGTTGTAAATTTGAGAAAACAAATGCGATAATGAAAAAATGTAAAGTTATTATGATTTCTTTAAATTATTTATCACGGTATATTATTAGCGACATATACCTTAATCAATTCTTGAACTCAGTAAAGAAGAGGATAATAGATTTTTCTAAGAGCATGGGTATTTGAGATAAGGAAAGGAGGATAAATTTATTTAATATTAGAAATGTGGATAGATTCACCCATGAGAATTTCTAAAAGGAACATGAAAATGTTGTATGTGTGGAATATATGGTTTTATAGAAATGAATTGTCACGGAAAAATGAGTAGTTTAGTGGGAATAAAAAATTTCATCCTAGGGATACATTTATAGTTCATTTGTCATAAATGTGGGGAACCTGGCCATTATCTAAGTCAATTCCCTCTTCTAAAGGTCAACTCCTTGACCATGGAAATTAATATCCTATTCCCATAATTGAAGTGAATGGATTGAAGTTGTGGCATCCCACCTTTTTATAACAAAAACTTTCATTACATTACACAAAATTGAGGATCTTTAAGATTTACTGTCTTGGAAACCAAGAACATAATATATGAAAAAAAAATAAAACATTCTTCTTTAAAATTTGAATGGCTTCTCCTTAAGTTTATCCCAGGTTCATTACTGCATCTCATAACCTGGGGACATACATCAAATGAAAGGGTGAGAAGAAGGCCCAGTAAGGGAAACAAGAGAAGCATTTTACATGTGAACTTGAGATACTTCAATAAGGTCATGATAAGAACTTTAAGGCATGAGAAAGAAATCATGAGGAATATCATAATAAAAATAACGTTTTTCATAAATTGAAGATGTGGCTACAACATTTAATATTGACAATCATTTCCGTTTCACTAAGGTCCATCCCCAAGGTGTCATTAAAATTTACCAAGGTTATTCACCAAGCCGTCGTTAAAAATGGTCATCTCTAGAGATTAAGTCTTTACCCAATGCATTGGAGCTCTATCAGGGCACACCCTTAACATGTCTTTATTATCATGTGAGCCACATATATCATCATCAATCATTTCATAAACAACCCATATAGCATAAAAGGAATGGGTTTCATTTCATAATCATAATGTTTTAAAAACTGCTTTAAAGACATGATCTTTATGTCACTTTAAACCCATGGAAAGGGAAAGCGTGTCTCATGTATGTAAATCCCAGAATTTAAAATAGAAAATTTCAGTATATATATGAATACCCATTTAGAGGAAAGAGCTTTGAGTATTCACATAATAAAATAAAAAAAAATAGAAAAAGAGAGAGACATTTTGAGACGAAAATTCTGCAGCATAACTGCTATGTTACAAGGTTTTAGAAAACATTGAAAAGAGAGGGAACATAGGTCACCCACTCATAAATGATACATAAACCTTATAGGGACAGAATATAATGGATATAAGAACATGGTAATGAAATTTTAAATACATACCATACGAAATGAAAAACATGGAAGGAAGACAAAAATAAGATTTCTCTTATGAAAATTCGGCAGCCTAACGGCGTCACTTAAAGCTTCAAAAAAATGAATTGAAGAGATAAAATAGGGTATCTAATCGTATGATCATAAAATATCAGTATGATAGATATAGAGATCATACCACAACATAATAAAAAGGAACATGAAAGACTTGACAAGAAAATAGAATTTGAAAATGAGAAGAGTGAAAGAATCTGTTACAAAACTTTCGGCAGCCTAACGACGCCACTTAAACATTCAAAAAACGAAATGATGAGATTAAGAGGGGATCTCTCATAATATGAACATGGAAATGGAAGTAAGAGGAATATAAAAGAACATCCTCTAACATATGAACATGGAGTATAAAAGAAATGACATAAAAGAGATTACTTGAAAAAAAAGAGAGGTCTGATCCCTTACCTTAAAACACAACGCTTAAAACTCAATGGTTTGGACCTTGAGGGTTGGGGGAACCTTGGGAGGACTCCTTGGGAGGTAATGAGACCAGAGCTTCGTTGGGGGAGAGTTGGGAGTAAAAACTAAAGGAGGAAAGGGTGGGTATTTATAGGTAATGTGAGGGGACAAGGCATTAATGGCCAAGCGACACCTCACAAGTGGTTTTCTCAAAACCATGGGCTCTCCCATGGTATTTCCCATGGAGTTTGGCCACATGGGCCCCCCAATACAATAATGCATCACCTTTGGTCGGCCAACCCTTAAAATATCTCATGATGTCATCATGACACAGTTATGATGTCATTAAACATACCGAAACCCTAAAACTGCATTTTTACTATTCATTGAAAATTCATCTTTCTCAGAAAAATCCCAAACATTCACCTTAACCAAATATCGATGATCTAATTACAAATATGAACTCCATTTTATAAAAATATTTTTCAAAATATTTTTAATTTAATTTTTAAATAAATACACTATTCACTAAAAATTCATTTTTTCAGAAAAATCCCCAAAAATGACCATAACATAATAACGATGCTCTGAGTTCAAAAATGAAGTCCATTTTATAAAAATAATTTTCTATATATTTTTAATTTAATTTTTTTTTTAAACACTATTCACCCGAAAAAACTAATACTTGACTAATAATTTATGAAACCCTTATTTACCCATTTTATTGAATCACATTACTTAATCAAGGTGTCTAAATTATATTAAAACTTTCTTTAAGTGAGATTACTAATCCATTGGGTCACATTACTAATCTTAAAGGTAAAATCGCTATTCATAATTTACTATTCATCAAAAATTACGTTGATCTTATTAGACTCCAAATTCTTTACTGAACACTTTTGCAGAAGACCATTTTTTGAAAATCATTACACATCATTAATTATTTAAGGTTTACATAATTATTTTAAAATAACCTTTTTTTCAAAATTCATCAATAAAATACATCCAAAAATTATCGAGAGATTTGAAATTTCAAAAACGTCACTAAATGAAGAAATCTCAATTTATTCATCCCAAAGGATTACACAAAGAAGCTAAGGTCTCATCACATAGCCCCTTATAACACTATCATATGACCTAAGTGTAAGGTGTGCTATGGTGAGAGAATATGATGGACGCTCAGATAACATTTCCCTAGTAGTAATCTCCACTAACTTGAAATTCTCCCGTAGGGGTTTCCATTCAAGCTTGACAAGCTGGAGTTTGGATTGGGCTTGGTCCAAAGTGAAGCCCAATGATGCCACCTCCTTCCCAAGATCAGATAAGTGTGCTTCATAAGGTTCGAGTCTACCGGATGAATCCATCGACTCCTCTTTCTACATTAACCATTAACATATCTATTAAATCATTAAGAGTAAGTTAATATACTATTCAAAAAGTTTGGGTCGTTACATTCTTCCCTCCTTAAGAAATTTCATCCCCAAAATTTTATACTAGAGGCCTAGTCAAAAAGGTGACGGTACTTTTGCTTCTTTGTTTCCTCAGGCTCCCAAGTCTCTTCTTCATACTTATGATTCCTCCACAACACATTCACAAGGTGGGTAGTCTTGTTCCATAAAACCTTGTCTCTATTGTCTGAGATCTCCACTGGATGCTCCTCATAAGAGAGGTCATGTTCCAGTTGTACCACCTCTGGGTTCAGTACATGAGAAGGGTCGGGTATGTACTTCTTCAAGAGAGATACATGGAAGACATCGTGAAATAGAGCTAGGTTTGGTGGATGTGCTAGTCGATAGGCCGCTGCTCCTATGCGATGAAGGATTTCATAGGGGCCAATGTACCTAGGGATGAGCTTCCCTTTCTTCCCAAACTGCATGACTCTATTCCATGGAGAAATTCGAAGGAAGACTTTGTCTCTAACACCAAACTCCAGGACCCTTCGACAGTTGTCAGCATAGCTCTTCTGCCGACTCTGAGCAGCCTTTATGTGTTGTTGGATGGCATGAACCTGTTCTGTCATCTCTTGCACAAGATCAGGCCCAAGAAGCTTTCTCTCACTAGTTTCATCCTAACAAGTAGGAGTTCTACATCACTTTCTATACATAGCTTTATAGGGTGTCATCTGAATACTCGAATGGAAGATGTTGTTATAGGAGAACTCAACTAATGGGAGGTGTTGATCTCATCCACCTTTAAATTCAATTGAGCATAATCTCAGCATGTCTTTGAGTGTCAGAATAGTCCTTCCATATTGGCCATCAATTTGAGGATGATAGTCCATACTAAAATTCAATTCAGTATTCAGAGCATGTTGAAGACTTCTCCATAATTTTGATGTGAATCTTGGATCACGATCAGACACGATGGACAGTGGTACCCCATGCTTCCTTACCACTTCCTTTACTTATATCTTGGCAAGTTGATCCAGAGATAAATCTTCCCGAATAGAGATTAAATGGGTGGTCTTGGTGAGATGGCCCACAATAACCCATATCGCATTGTTTCCTTTGGATGTTTTTGGGAGACTAGTTACAAATTCCATAGTGATATTATCCCACTTCCATACTGGTATGGGTAGCAGTTGTAATACCCCCTTAAGAAGTTGTCATTCTTCCTTTACTTGTTGACACACCAGGAACCTTATAGTGTAATCATAAATCTCCCTTTTAATGTTATCCCACCAATAATGATCACGAATGTCTCTGTACATTTTAGTGCTTCCCGGATGTATAGAGAAAGTAGAGCTATGAGCTTCATCCATCATTTCTTTCTTTATCTCCAGAATAGATGGAACACATAGTCTTGTATGAAATTTCAATACACCTTCTTGATCAATATTGAAATCAGGGAACTTCCCATCCTTTATAGCCTCAAACTTCTCCTGCAGCAAAGGATCTTCATTTTTGAGCCTTCTTGATCTTATCTAGTAATGAAGGTTGAGAAATCATTTGAGATAAGGTTGATGATGTCCCTTCCCTTACAATTCCCATATCCTGTTTTACTAGATCTTTAATCAAGGGATCTCCTAGGATCCTCATTGTTTCTAGAACAATAGGATCTTTCATACTTAACACATCTGTGACTTTGTTTTCTCTTCTTGGCTAATAATGAATTGAACAATAATAGTCTTTAATAAACTCCAACCATCTCTTTTGTCTCATTTTCAATTCTTTTTGCATGAAAATATACTTTAAACTTTAGTGGTCGGTGTATATATCACATTTCTTCCCATAAAGATAGTGTCTTTATATAATTAGAGAAAAATTGACTGCTGCTAGCTCTAGATCATGCATAGGATAATTCTGCACATGAATCTTCAACTGTCGAGATGCATAAGCGATTACCTTGTCATTTTACATGAGGATGCACCCAAGACCTTTCAGAGATGCATCGCTAAAAATAACGAATCCTTCTCCGATTGAGGGTAGTGTTAACACAGGTGCAATAACCAATCTCTTCTTCAGATCTTGGAAACTTTCCTCACATTCTTTGTCCAGATGAACTTAACCCCTTTTCGAGTCAACTAGGTTAGTGGATTAGAAATCCGTGAAAAGTTTTTCACAAACCTCCTATAATATCCTGCTAAACTAAAGAAACTATGAATCTCTGTTACTGTTGTGGGTTGAGGCCACTCCTCTACAACCATTGTCTTTGCAGGGTCAACCGAGATTCCTTCATTGGTTACGATGTGCCCCAATAAAGCAACTTGTTGTAACCAAAACTCACACTTTCTGAACATCCCAAAGAGCCTCTCCTTCTGCAGAGTTTTCAAAATAACCCTCATGTGATCTTCATGCTCCTCATGAATTTTTGAATATATCAAAATATTGTCAATAAAAACTACCACAAAGTTATCAAGGCAGTCTTTAAAGACTCTATTCATCAAGTCCATGAAAATAGCAGGAGCATTAGCCAAGCCGAAGGGCATAACAATAAACTCATAATGCCCATATCTTGATCGGAAGTCAGTCTTTGGAATGTATTCCTTCTTCACCCTCAGTTGATGATAACTAGATCGAAGGTCAATCTTGGAGAATAATTGAGCCCCACGAAGTTGGTCAAATAAATCATCAATTCTCGGAAGAGGGTATCTGTTCTTCACTGTGATCTCGTTCAGTTCTCTATAATCAATTCATAGCCGCATTGATCTATCCTTCTTCTTCACAAAGAGAACTGGTGGTCCCCAAGGAGACGCACTCGGTTGGATAAACCCCTTCTCCAACAAGTCTTGTAGTTGATTCTTTAACTCTTCTAGATCCACATTTTCCATTCTATATGGGGTCTTTGATATCAGTTGAGATCCAGGTACGAGTTCAATGGAGAACTCTACCTCTCTTTCTGGGGGAGGTCCAGGTAACTCCGCATGAAATATATCCATGTATTCCCGAACAATCAGAACATATTCTATTTGTATACTCCCTTTTTCTTCTTCTTCATCACCGATTAACTCCATAAAGAAATCTATAGGAGGTTCTTCTAGATAGGGTTCATTTCGGGATATCTCTAATTGGAAGATAATTGTAGGTCGTTCATTCAAGACTACTGAGATTTCCTTACTTCTGAATTTGATCTTACCATTATACTTTGAGAGCCAGTCTATCCCAAGTATAATGTCGAATTCCATCATGGGAATGACTACTAGATTTGTGATAAGATTGTGCTCACTAAAGTAAACACTAGAATCTCTAAACACTGTTGATTCATGGATAATCCCACTTGGAATCTTGACTGAAAACTCTACCTCAAGAAGTTCGGGGATTGATTCTATATTCTTTGCAAACTTGGAGGAAATAAAGGAATGTGTAGAACCAGAATAAAACAAAGTAGTTGCCAGTTTTGAGAGGACAACAAGATTACCTGCTACCACATCATTCGAAGCTTCAACTTTAGTTGTTGTGATTGAAAAAGCACGACCCTGCTCCCTGGGCCTTTGCTGAGGTTGATTGTGATTCCCCTCCACTTCCCTTGGATTTGGACAATGATTATAAAAGTTCTCAAGCTGTCCACACATGAAGCAATGGACTTCAAGTAGGGCCAGAACCATATTTCCTCTATCATTAGTGTTGGGTAGTTGAGTCTTTACCTCACTACGACAATTCCGAGAAATATGTCCTCCTCTTCCACACATGTAGCACTTTCCACTTCTGATCAAGCAGTGCCCCGGATGCTTCTTCCCACATTTATTGCATGTGGTAAGTTGCATTTTCTTTCCACCTATTCTCTGATCAAAAGTCTTCCCTAAACTGGGCTCCAATGATCTCTTCTTGTCATTTGATTTATGAGACCATTGTGTCTCACCAAACTCAATCTCGACTTTCATTGCACTCCGCACGATCTCCTCGTAGCTATCGTAGTCCCAGTTGGCTAGATTCTTCCACAGATGAGGTCTCAGTCCACTGAAAAATCTATCAACCTTCCCACATGGATCCATGACAAATCTAGAGGTATATCGTGATTGTCGGGTGAAGTTCATCTCATAGCTTTCGACAGATTCGTTCTCCTTCTGCTTCATCTTGAGAAACTCTTTCTCCATTCTCATTGTCATGGAACTAAAGAAATACTTATTAAAGAATATTCCTCGGAACTCTTCCCACTCCATAGCTTCCATCTCTCCTCTAGGCTTCATGTTTTTGACCAGTGACCACCACTGATCAGCTTCTCCCTCTAGGTGGTAAATAGCAAGGGTGACTTTTTCTTGTTCTGAACAAAGGAGTACAGAAAAGATCTTTTCAATGGAGCTAATCCATAGTTCCGCAACCAATGGGTCAGTAGATCTGGTAAATGTTGGTGGTTTTTGATGCAGGAAGGACTCAACAGAGTGTTGTTCCCTTCGTGGTGAGATCGGCCTCTCATCTTGATTCATGTTATTACTCATAACTTGAGTCAGTTGGTTCATCATTCGCATGAATGTTTCCATTCCGGCTTCCATCGGAGAGCCGTCAGCACATGGTACATTGCGGTCACCATCTTCATGGTTCCTCCTATTGGCCTCCATTTTATAAAAGAATAAAACCTTAGTGAGAAACTTATTTCATTTATGAATCTTTTAACTAAGACTTCATTCTTAGACAATTACATTTCTCTATATTCCTTCATAATGATTGATAATAAGCTTGTGATTAACCAAACATATCCCCTAGGAGTGTCGTAACCAAGAGTGCAACACAGCCTGTTATCGTGCACCAGTTCCCGTTCAAATCTAGCTCAAAGCGTTGTTTTCGGGTTTTACCCCCATGTACATCTGTGCCAGAGCCACCTCTACCTGCTCGTATCCAGACAGGGATGTATTTGTTTGATAAACCACTTACTCAATACTTACCAAAATACTAGGAAGTTCTCCTATATTCAAACTTTTCTATAGGGTTCTTCATAAAGATTTTATATCCTAATTTCCACAAATTACTAAACCATCCTTTGATACCAACTGTGGCATCCTTCCATTTTATAACATAAACTTTCATTACATTACACAAAACTGAGGATCTTTAAGGTTTAGTGTCTTGGAAACAATGAACATAATACATGAAAACAACATAAAACATTTTTATTAAACACTTTAAAGGCTTATACTTAAGTTCATCCTAGGTTCATTACTACATCTCATAACTTGGGGACATACATCAAATGGTGAGCAGACGGCCCAGTAAGGGAAACAAGAGAAACATTTTGTATGTGAACATGAGATACTTCAACAAGGTCATGAAAAGAACTTTAAGGCATGAGAAAGAAATAATGAGGCATATCATAATAAAAATAACATTTTTCATAACATGAATATGTGGCTACAATATTTAATATTGATAATCATTTCTGTTTCACCAAGGCCCATCCCCAAGGTGTCATTAAAAATTACCAAGGTTATTCACCAAGGCGTCGTTAAAAATAGTCATCTCTAGAGATTAAGTCTTTACCCAATGCATTAAAGCTCTATTAGGGTGCACCATTAAAATGTATTTATTATCATGTGATCCACATATATGATCATAAATAATTTCATAAACAACACATATAGCATAAAAGGAACGGGTTTCATTTCATAATCATAACGTTTTAAAAACTGCTTTAAAGACATGATCTTTATGTCACTTTAAACCCAAGAAAAGAGAAAGCGGGTCTCATGTATGTAAATACAAGAATTTAAAATATAACATTTCGGTATATATGTGAATACCCCTTTAGAGGAAAGATCTTTGAGTATTCACTTAATAAAATATAATAATTTTTCGAAAAAGAGAGAGACATTTTGAGACGAAAATTCTGCAGCATAACGGCTATGTTACAGGGTTTTAGAAAACATTGCAAAGGGAGGGGACATTGGTAACCCACTCATAAATGATCAGAAAACAGTATAGGGACAGAATATAATGGATATAAGAACATGGTAACAAAATTTGAAAGACATACCATACGAAATGAAAAACATGGAAGGAAGACAAAAATAAGATTTCTCTTATGAAAATTCAGCAGCCTAACGACGTCACTTAAAGCTTCAAAAAATGAATTGAAGAGATAAAATAGGGTCTATCATCATATGAACATAAAATATCAGTATGATAGATATAGAGATCATACCCCAACATAATAAAAAGGAACTTGAAAGACTTGACAGAAAATAGAACTTGAAAATGAGAAGGGTGAAAAAATCTGTTACAAAAATTTCGGCAGCCTAATGGCGCCACTTAAACATTCATAAAACGAAATGATGAGAGTAAGAGTGGATCTCTCATCATATGGACATGGAATGGGAAGTAAGAGGAATTTAAAATAACATACTATAACATAAGAGCATTTAGTATAAAATAAATGACATAAAAGAGATTACATGAAAAGAAAGAGAGAGGTCGGATCCCTTACCTTAAAACATAACTCTTAAAACTCAACGGTTTGGACCTTGAGGGCTTGGGGGAACCTTGGGAGGACTCCTTGGGAGGTAATGAGACTAGTGCTTCGTTGGGGGAGAGTTGGGAGTGAAAACTAAAGGAGGAAAGGGTGGGTATTTATAGGGAATGTGAGGGGACAAGGCATTAATGGCCAACGGACACCTCACAAGTGGTTTTCTCAAAACCATAGGCTCTCCCATGGTATTTACCATTGATTTAGGCCACATGGGGACTCCAACACAATAATGCATCACCTTTGGTCGGCCAACCATTAATATATCTCATGAAATCATCATGACACAGTTATGATGTCATTAAACATATCGAAACCCTAAAACTGCATTTTTACTATTCACTGAAAATTCATCTTTCTCAGAAAAGTCCCAAAATTTCACCTTAACCAAATTTCGATGCTCTAATTAGAAATATGAACTCCATTTTATAAATTTTATATTCTAAATATTTTTAATTTAATTTTTAAATAAATTCACTATTCACAGAAATTTCATTTTTTCAGAAAAATCCCCCAAAATGACCATAACATAGTATCAATGCTCTGAGTTCAAAAATGAAGTCCATTTTATAAAAATAATTTTCTAAATATTTTTAATTTAATTTTAAAAAAACACTATTCACCTGAAAAAACTAATACTTGACTAATAATTTATGAAACTGTTATTTACCCATTTCATTGAATCACATTACTTAATCATGGTGTCTAAATTATATTAAAACTTTATTTAAGTGAGATTACTAATCCTTTTGGTCACATTTCTAATCCTAAGCGTAAAATCACTATTCATAATTTACTATTAATCAAAAATTATGTTGATCTTATTAGACTCTAAATTCTTTACTGAAAACTTTTCCAGAAGACCATTTTTTGAAAATCATTACACATCATTAATTATTTAAGGTTTACATAAATATTTTAAAATATCATTTTTTTCAAAATTCATCAATAAAATACATCCAAAAATTATCCGGACATTTGAAATTTCAAAAACTTCACTAAAGGAAGAAATCTCAATTTATTCATCCCAAAGGATTACACAAAGAAGCTATGGTCACGTCACATAGCCCCTTATAACACTAGCATATGACCTAAGTGTAAGGTGTGCTATGGTGAGAGAATATGAGGGAGGCTCATATAACATTGCCATAGTAGTAATCTATACTAACATGAACTTCTCCCGTATGCGTTTCCGTTCAAGCTTGACACGCTGGAGTTCGTCTTGGGCTTGGTCCAAAGCGAAGCCCAACGATGCCACCTCCTTCCCAAGCTCAGATAAGAGGGATTCATAAGGTCCGAGTCTACCGGATGAAGCCATCGACTCATGTTTCTGCATTAACCATTAACATCTCTATTAAATCGTTAAGAGTAAGTTAATATACTATTCAAAAAGTTTGGGTCGTTACAGAAGTGTTTATATATTCATATTACAGAATTATGTTGTAAAAGTATTTTTATCAATATAATTTTCGTTATAATACTCATGAAACATCAAAGTATTATTCTAAATTAGTTTTGATTTAAGGATTTACAATAATATGGTGAATAGTATTGATTTCCTAGATGAGTGATTTTTTGGTAAAGAGAAATTTTTGAAAAAAACATGATGGAGGGCAAGATAACACTTAATGTATAACCAATGTTGAGATTATAATGTTTAGTTAATATAATGAGATAATTTACATTGATAAAGTAAATGGGATAGTATTATGGACCTTGAAATTGTTTAGTGATTTTATGATAAAGTGATTTAGGTCATATTGGATGATGTTTATTTCATTCTTGGATTTATGGAACATACACCACAAAATGTATTTTTTTTAAGGAATATGGATTATGTTATTTTTTTTGAATTATATAAGTTTCATTGAGTTTTTATGGTGATTCAGGTTATTAATATGTTTTAAGAGAATATATGACCAAGGTATTCAAATGTTTTTTATGTGACATTATGAGTTACTTTATGTTTATTGAAGAAAAATTTTAAAGTAACTCTTGAAAAAAAGATCGAATCTTTTATATTTTAGGGCTATTAATTTGGTTATACTTTTTTAGATGTGTCTAATGGTCACCAATTTATTGAATGTATTAAGTTGAACTTTGGGGGTTATTGTTGAGGTTTTGAAGATTAATGTATTATATATGATAACATGTGGTGAAAATGTTAGTTTTTTAATATATTTATTGAAATAAAGAGTGATTTTGTATTATTTTTTAGATCTTATAATCGATTAAAAGTAAATTTTTGTTCCTTAAACATAAGAAATTCATATTGGAATAAAAGATGAAGTGGAAATTCATCAAAGCATAACCAAAGGATGAAATTATTCTTATAAAATGAAATACAATCAAGGATGTACATTTTCTCATATTATATATCTTAATAGTAAATGAATACCTCAAATTTAAGGAATAGATCTTGAAATAAAATTTTTCACTTTACCATCATTTTTGATGAATTGATGGGCTTTTCACCTGTCATTTATTTATGGTTTTATGGTCATTAACATTCCCGAGAAAATGTTCTCTATCACTCCCCATCGTTATTTTCATATTAACTCTTCCTCTATGTCTATGACTTCAGTTACCACTAATTTTATCCATATTTAGAAAACTAGTTATGTGTTATTCCAAATGACCTTTGTGTTTCCCTTTCAATCTTTTCAAGAGAAGTTTTTACTAACCATTTCATGATGTAGGTTTTCAAAAAAGAAATTTTCAAATATTAATCTCTAGATTAATGAGCACATGATCTTGTTTTGAGGATGAAAATTTATTAAAGGGGGATAATTTAACACCCTAATATTTTTAATAGAAAAATATGTTCTATATCATGTTCTAAAGTAAAAACTAATCTTAAAAAACCAAGAAATATTATTATTTTATGACCATTATAACATATCCATCTAATTAGTGCATATGAATAAGAGTAACCACATTACAATATATATATATAAGTACTAAAATATAAAAATTCTTTGTTTAAAACATAAGAAATAAGAAATCATTTTTTTAATAAGTCATACTATGCTTTAAAAATATGTTTCCTTCGAACATTATTTGTATTGATTTTTGTGAAAAAATATTATATTTAATTATTTCAACTATTATAAATTTATTTTATAATATGAAATTTATTTTTTAAATAAACTTTTAAAATTAGCTTAGAGTTATTTTTTATGAATTTTTTGAAAAGATTAAATTTTCAATATATCATAAAAAAATATTGATTTATAATGAAAACTTTATTTTTATTCAATATTTATAAAGTTACATCTTTTTAATTCATTTAAAGGTAAAAAAATTTCCCTATTTTAATAATAACCCAATTATGTTCATTTCAATCCATTTTATATTTGAATTTAGTATAAAAAAGTGTATACATAAAAAGAAAATTTTCTAAAAACATGTAATTGATTTCCTTCTGTGCTTTTAACTTAAATTAAATTATTCTAGTTATAAAAATTTAATCTATATATTTGGATTCCATATTTTGAATCAGGATGTCCAGATTTGGAAAATATGACCCTTTATTCAATATGAATAGAAACCATAGTAAATTTTAGTTATCATAGTAAGGATAAAGTGAGTTAATTATGGTAAAAACTAATGTGATAACATCTCAAAATCAACCCAAAACATTCATTTATTTCATTTTATGGGAGTAATTATACAATATAAATCCCAAATCATAATATATGCAATTTTGGGTCCATTTTCCCTTGATAATGATATTTAAAATATTTTACGTAAGTAATATTCTAATCTCACTCACTTCGCTTTAATATCTCTAATGATTTTATAAAATGATAAAAAAAACAAGATATGCTAGCTTAAAATTTATTATTTAAAATATTAATTAATTATATTAATAATGTAAATTTAAATTTATATTTTAATAATGAAATAATTGCTTTAAATGATTATACAACTCTTACCCAATGCTTGTAAAAGTAGGAGAAAAATTCTGTAAATTATTTTAGAAACTCTAAAAAACATTTTTTGGGAGTGAGTTATAGTGTACCATATATATTTTTTATTAATATAATACATTATATTCTCTTGAAATTATTTTATTCTAATTCCATTATTATCATGTTTTTTTTTCAATGGTAAATTTTATGAATAGTGTGAGAAAACACATTAATGATATTTTATGAAACATAAAATTTTGTAAAATAATTTCAAAATTATATAAATCTTGAAATAATAAAATTACGATGATAAATAGTCTAAAATATCACACCTTATCCATTTATGAACCAATTTTTAACTTATAGGTAAAATTATAACCCATTAAGAGTGAACAAGTTTTTACCACATTTAATGTTAAAATTAGTTAACATAGTGGTTAAGCCTAAAGATAATGTTTAAAACACAACTAAAACCTAAAAAATAATTATTGGTTAATTAAATTTCAATATAATAATACCTTATATTTGAATATATTTTCATTTGAAATAATTTGGATTGAGAAATACTTTTTTATATTTTAAATCATTTAAAATTTTCCAAGATTTCTCCTTTCCTCAATTATAAATGGGCATCACACCTTTGTCTTATTTACACAACATTGAACCATATATCTCATCCAAATAATGTCTAATTATCTTCTAAATTTACCTATAAAATAATATGTTGTTTTTTATTTGTTAAAAGATCATTCTAATGGGTATTAAGAATGGATCTAAAGGAGGCGAACTAAAGAAGTGGCAATCATCTTACCTGATATATTTCAATTTTCATCTTATTATACTTACAATAAATCTATGTTATTCTTAATAAAATAATTTACTTTGTTCCATAAATATAATTAGATTAATTTTTTTATGAAATAACCATTATTCACCCTACTTTCCATTAAATTGTTTTTAAAAGTATCACAAATGTGTACGTATGACTTATAATCTCCATGTTGCGATAAAAATAATATAACACCACCATCATTAATGGAGAGAAATTATGATGTATTTAATTTATATAAATTATATTTATGTAATTATAATTTCATATCCACCTTCTTTCTTTCCAATCCCTTGTAAAATAATAACGTCGCTCTTATATATGTGTTAACTAACACATCAACAAAGCGATGAGATTCGTTTTCTTATTTTCGATTTACATGAATGGTTATGAGGATATATTTAATTAATATATAAGGAAAATATTATATAAAACAAATATTTTAATGGTTATTTATTTTTTACCTTTATTTTACCCTCTTCCAAAAGTGAAATCAATGTTTATGTATATATACATCCCACATTCTCCGGGAACGGTGTAATTCATTTTTTATCAATACCTTTTAGGATGAATATATATATATATATATTATTTATATCATGGTTAAAAATAATTATATAATGGAACCATGAGTAATGTATTATGATTAGAACCACCAAACTAAAATCATCATGAAAAATGAAACACTTAACACCACGAACTGACCATTGTATAAAGAATTGTTAATAAATGGGAGTTAAAATGTTATAATTGGATCATATATGATACCATAAGTATGTACACGACTCTGGTATGAGAGTATATTAAATTTAAATTTATTATAATTGAGGTTACTGTTCTTTCGAATAATGTTTAACAGGAGTTAAGGGTTTTATGTTGCAATCTCATTATTTTAACAGGATTATTTGAAATTATGTTTCTAATTATGAAATTTCATGATATACCTCTCATGAATTTGATGAATTTTCTTATACTCTAGTTACATATATAGATTCCATTTTTTTCATTTCATTTCTTACTCTAAAAGTAATCAGTTGAAAAAAATTATATTTTTATGGAAAACTGTCAATGTTTTACTATTCATCGAAGTATCTTTTTATTCAATGAACATGACTTAAAAAAATCAAGGATTTTTTTTCTATTCTACAATGATTGTTTAAATCAATTTTCAACCATGATTAAAATTTCTAATTATTTTTTTAAATATAATCTTCTTGTTGTTTTTTAAATGATTTACTTTTTACTTTTTAATTAAAAAATGTGAATGGAATATTAGTTTTAACACACACAGTTTGAACTGAGTTTCCATCATTCATGATCAATAAATACTTTAAATCTTACTATATATGTTTCTGAGGATATTTAATTAGAAAATTTTATCTAAAATATATGGGAAATTTTTGGATCTTAAATAAGTGATTTTAATGTTAAAGGGTATTTTCCTTAATAAATATACCATGAGATATATTAAAGGAATTTACATATATGATTACATATTTTGATATTACATATGATTTCTTGGGGATATTATCCAATTATTCCGTCCTTATTATTTCTTGAGATGATTTATTATTTTGATAAACATTAGTTTATGAAACACATTTATTTTCCATGAGTTATACTATAATGAAATGATTAAATTATTATGAAAACTGTTTAATTTTAACAGGTTATGATATAGTGAAATGATCATATAGAACACATATATATTATTTTCATTATGTGATGAGTGGGATTATAATTGTATATACCTCAAATTAATTTTGACAATATGGATATCTCATAAGATAATAAGGACTAGAATGGGAAAAGAACCTAGTTTAGTAAGGGATTAAGTTTCCTATGATAGTCATGGGAGTGAACCGTGACTAATGATACGATGGTTTAGGTTGTGAAACCAATCCACTATGATAGTCTTGGATGTGATCCCTGACTAATAAGTAAATAATTTTCTTTGATTATGTGTATTCCAAAAACTTATTCTTATCCCAACTAGGATAAATACACTTAGGGGGGTGAATCGTGGTTTGAAAATTAAAAGAATTTTCCCTTCTGGATCTTGTTTCATCATCAAATAAAAATACCTTCTCTCTTATTCCCATAGAATAGAATTAATGTTGATTATAATAACCATAGGACTTAAAAAATTTATTTGGATAACCATCATTGGGCTATGTACAAGGAGAATACAATGGAAATTTTCCAATGTACTAAATCTAGTAAATCACACTACTGTTACAAGGTTTATAGAAGACTCAATATCTGTCCCAGTTTAAAACCATTCACAATATGAAATATCAATTTCTCTCTCAACTGAAGTGTGCTCACTTATCCTTCAAAAGATTACTCTTTTGATCACCTAAATAAATATTTTATACACCTTATTTGGTTCTTCATGAAGCTCTAATTACATGCCCATGATGAATATTCTTTTACCATATAAATTTTGAGAAGATCCTTATATTTTTTTCACAACTTTTTCTTTTGTGAACCCTTTGTGTGAATTACATGCATATTTATCATCTTTGAAATAAAATTTATTTTTTCTCATGAAACCGTATCTTTCACACAACTATTATTCTCATCATGTATCTCTTTAATTTCCTTACAAAATTTGTATTATCCTAGAACTCACATGGTAATATATTCAAAAGTCACGTTTCTGCTTGTAACTAATGTATGAGTTGTTTCTTCACCTAATAAATAACTGCACCCAACTATTACATGATTTATAGCCATAATATTATCTAATTTTTTAGCTACTAAATCTCGGGGAGTATACTCCTATATATATACATGACTGATCCTTCATGAAACTACATTGTGCACCTTTGTCTGTGTGTACAATTTTCCATGTGTGCTGAACTTCAATGATTTTACATCGCCTATAGAAAGAAACTCACCACCTTCACAAAACTACACACCTATTTTATGGGCTCATGAATCTATCCCTATTTTTTGAAACTTTGACTTTGTAATGTTTCAAAACATTAAAAAACACTATCATTTGTCGTATTTTGATCTGGTGGCCATGAGTCATCAATTTCAGAAAACATTATACAAAAAACATTCCTTTACCGATGACTGGTTTTCAATCTACTACTTCATCCATGATAAGTGTTTTCAATCTTGATTATCCAAAATATGTTCAAATTCTATGGTGATCATTGAAATCCAATCTTGTTTCTTGATTATCCATGAAATACCCAATCCAATCAAATATATTGAACCACATAACATTTATTTTCTATAATTTTGTAAACCGACCCAATTTGCATCTGTATAACCAAATAAATCATTCTGAAATTTATCTTTTTTATAGAAAACAAAAAATCCACGGTTCCCTTGATATATTAAAGTATTCTTTTAACTAAAAATCACTGTCTTTATTTGGGTTTACTATAATATCATTCCACATTTCATGTGGAAATAAAAATATCAGGTACGTCACTCTTAAGTACAACATAATACCAATTATCTACTTATATTCTATGAAATTAAACTCTTTTCATGCATCCTCTCATGATAGGTTCATTTGAGTAGCCACCAGATTTTTCAATTCCTTTAAATTATACATTCCAAATATTCTCATAACGTCCTTAAAATACATGGATTAAAAAATTAATGTGTCATTTTTTCCTTGCATCATATATAAACCAATGGAAAACATTAGTTATCCTATAATTGGCATTTCAAACTCACATTTCAAGAATTTTATGAACATAAGGAACATTAATCCATCAAATCCACCAAATATTATGTTTTCAATATACACCAACACCATCATTATTTTAATACTCTCATAATTGACATAGTGATTGTAATCAGATCCACCACACAGAAAACTAATTTTCATCCAATACTAAACATGCATTGAATTCCAAGATAATGGATCATTATTTACTCTAAATGACACCCTCCAAAGCAAAAAATAATTATTGTTGACTTCATGGATAAGAAAAACGTCGGGTTGTTTGATGTACAAATATTCTTTCGAAATCCCATTCAGAAATACAAGCATGACATCCATTCAAAAAAACATTTAATTTCCATTTCATTTTAATAGACAATAATAGTCAGATTATTTCCAACTTTAATATATGTGAAAATGTATCATCAATATAGACGACCTCAATATGAGTGTGTCCCTTTCACACTAGTCATGATTTTTTATAATTTCCAATCCATCTTCATTTAGTTTTTTCTAGTAGACCCATTTGGTCTTGATGACATTATTATCTATAAGCCTAAAAAATCTCATTTCTGAGACTTATCATCTTGGAAAGTCTCTTCATTCATATCCTTAACCCAGTTCTCATCTCTGTAGTCTTGTTCAAAACATTTAGGCTCTACCAGATATTGGATGGATTTCTTCTATAAAGACAGTATTCTATGTGTTTTAACTAGAAATTCCTGATCACCGATGATGTTTTTCCTATAAATTTATGCTCAAATCTTAGTAATCTATGTATATACAAATTTTACTTCATACATATCATAATTATTATCTTCTTCAAAATTAATATTTTCTACTTCTTCTCCCCCAATATTTCTTTCCACCTCGTTAGAATTATTATGAATCATTCCACTATGTTGTGGAATATTTTGATACTTTTATACTATAGTGAAATAATTTATTTCAACCACATTTTCCAACCTATTATTGAAGCATTTAAATTATTTTCTTTTTCCTAATTAGCCAAGAAATATCCCCTCATCTACATGGGATTCAAACTTCATGTGTTTCCCCTTATTGATAATGAAACACTTTATTTTAATTAATTAAAAGTGCTTAAATGTTGGATTTATTCTATAGCATAAATCATATAGAGTAATTTATTCTTTTGGACACAAAAAATATCTATTAGTTTTATAGACTGATTTCAAGACTACTTCCTTCCATTATTTCTATATTAATTCCTTTAAAATAAGAATTTAGGTGACCATGTTGTTTATGACCAGATTTCTCATATCAACTACTCTATGTTGTGGATGAGTTATCACTACCAAAACATCTTTACATATCCCATGTTTCATGAGATAATCCTCTAATTTTATATTAGTGATTTTTTTTCCATTATCAGTTCAAAATTTATAATCATATATCCAATTATCATTTAATCTTCCCTCACATACATTGTTTTGTAACTGAACATGTAGGACTTGTGGAAAATGAAAAATATTTGTTCCAACCTATATAAATCATCAATTAAAAGAACATTATACCTCTTCCCATAAATGGATCTTGGTGAAATATTTCTAGACACATCTTCATACACTAATTCAATCACTATAGTTGACTGTCTATCTTTTCCTTTGTATGTATTTCTGATAATCATCCCTTGTTGATAATAATTGCGCATGTGAGTACGATTATGTGATAGATTTTGTAGATATTGATCTAAATCACATTTAACCATATCATCTTGGGATTTTTGGCATAGAAGGAAAATAAATTTATTCTGCAACCTCTCCTCTTTCTATTTATATAGAAATCATATATCCTCTTCTCTACTCACAAGGTAGATATTCCCATTCATGCACCTTCCTTAAAGAACACTATACCATTATTCCCTTGATGATACGCAACTTCTTTGTAAATCTTATATAATTACATGATTCATGCAATTAAAAAAACATAGAATGTTGGGGCTGAGACTTTTGACTACCAAGACATCATCACATATCATATATTTTCCCCCAAATTTTTAATTTCTCAAGCCAATAATCACTAGTCCTTGATCCTTCCAAATTTAGAAATACCTTCCTTATCATATTTTATACCTGTAACAAAGATCCTTATTTCCCATCATATGGTATATGAATCGACATTCAAGGATATATACAATAGCATAATTTTATGCTTTATGTAAATATTTGTAACTACTTTCTAATAAACTCTTTTCTTTTTTATTCACATTATTGGCTTCATACCTACTGTGGACCGATTATGTTGGTGTTCTTCATATTATGATAGGCTAATTTAATCATACAGAGTTAAAAATAAATTTTTCATTTTTTACCTGATTTAATGATTCTTTAAGCTATTTATATGACCACTTTGGGTCTGGTTCAACACATTCTCTGCATTGTTGATGATAAATAGCTGGTCCTCTGTTTGAATCCTCCAAACCAAAAATATTGACCATAAAAATAATTCTGGGTATATTAAACTCTATGGACCTACCTTTTTTTATCATTTTCCCTTTAGTATATTATTTTTTTGGAACATATGTTTTGGGAATGTATCGTATTTCCACAATAATAACTTCAGACATGAGTTGAGTTCAATTGATTCATTATTATAGGAAAGATTGTTCCTTGTATTCTCTAAAATGTCTAATTGTGATTTTAACAAAATCAATTTTCAACCTTAGGGTGGAAATTTCTAGGTTGAAAACTTCCCCATCATGTTCTTCAATGAATTTAATTTGATATTTTTATATGATTCTCAAAAAATTGATCACTCTTTTATTTCATTCAACTATGAGTTTTTACTCAATAATATTTCTTAAGCTCTCTCAAATTGAAGACTTATGCTTTTCAGTTTCTTCATTCAACTCCGACTTCAATTCTTTTTAATAAATCATATGGTGTTTGGAATCAAGAACCACTCTATGTTCTTTCTTTTTTTGGATCTGAAAACATCTATCTCCTTGAGAGAGATATCTAATTTATCATATATATCTATCCTCCCTTTGACTTATCCATCATCATTGTCACTTTACTCCCGTGTGTGGGAATTAACTGCAACTGACACCCAAAAAATTTATACATGATCCTTGAAGTCCTTTATCTATTCTGATTGAGAATATTTATAACTTTTATTATCTTGGGATATAAGGTTCTTCTTCTTGATTAAATTTCACTTCATGTATTTCTTATATTTAACATAGGTTGAATACTTTTTAATTGGAAATTCAACTTCATCCTCACCAAACTCTTATAATTTCTTGGGGAACTTTGATATGAGTGGTCAAATATTTCAACAAAAAAAATCATGCTAGAGGAAGTTTCCTCTGGAACATTAATTTTCCTATTTGTAGATTTGAGAAAAGAAATGACATGAACTCATCCACCTCTTCTTCTTCCTAGTCATCAACTATATTTAGCATCTTCATGGCCTTGAATTCCACCTCTTTGGACTTCCCATTTTACACAGACTCATTAACATCATTTCTTATCTCATATGTGATAAGAGTATTATGAAAAATATACAATGTCAGCTCATTTGTTTCTTTATCTTCTAGTACAAATACTTTCATGTTGAATTGATCTGGAATTATTCTCAATATTCACTATATGATCTTTACATCATCAACAATTTCCCAAATTCCACACTCATATTCCATTAGAATATTTACCCTTTCAAAGAATAAATGTTTAAACTCATTGGGGTCTATTATTTGGACCTTATATTTGTTCCACATAACCAGTAATTTTTCGTCTCTATATTTTATATTTCCTTCATAGATATTTAATATATTTTTCTACATGGCATTCATTGATTCATATGACATCACCCTCGTGTTGATTTTGTTAGATTAATCTCCTACTAAGGTGTTTATTACTTTTCAATCAACATCCATCTCTATTATATCTTATTCTAAAAAAAACATTCTACAGTAGTAGAAATACACTGCATTACAGTTGTACAGACATCCATACCCAATGATATAAAATAATTCTGCATGTAATTCTTCCACAACTGAATTTTTTTCCATTGAATATCAGAATCCATTTTTTATTAATAACCTCCATTAAAACCACTAGGATAGAATCAATATTATCAACATTTACCTATAATACCAATTATTACCCGAATAAGGTTAAATACCAAATGAGGGTTCATGGTATGAAAGATAAAAACAACTGTCCCTTATGGATCTTGTTTTGTTATTAGACAAAACTCTATTATATATCATTCATGTATAATAGAACAAATACATATCATAATATGAATAGGTAATATAAATTTTACTTCTTCCACCCTCACTAGGCTATGTCCAAGGTGCATACAATATAAATGTGTTAATTTATTTAATCCTCTAAATAAAACTAATGATACATGGTTTGGACCAGTCTCACTGTCCCTCCTAGTTTATAACTAATCACAATTTTAAATCTCACTACACTTTCAACTGAAGTGTCCTCACAACTCCTGTAGAAGATTATTATATTTATAAACTAAATAAATATTATATACATTGAATTTGGTGCATAATGAATCGTTATTTTTTTACAATTGATGAATATCTATTTACCAAAAACAATATTGGAAAATTATTATAGGTTTACAAAACTTTGGATTTCTCACAACCGTCGCATGGCTTTCACACAACTTTTTCATATTTCATGAAACTTTTTTTAAAAAGCCTAAAATTTCTCATGACTATTTAAACCATCATGATACTCTAAATTTTCATGAAAAAATTGGATTGTTGCAGAATTCACTTGGTATTATAGGCACCAGTACCTTTTTCATGCACAACTGATGTTTGATTTATTACTTCAAGCATGAAATTGATTCGCATAACTATTACATGATTTAGAGACATAATATTATATAAGGGTTGAGCTACTCAAATGAGGGGGGGTAAGCATATTTATATACATGGTGGACCCACTATGCAACTTCCTTGAATACCCTCATATTTGCATGGAACATTCCAGGTGCACTGAACATCAATGATTGAATGTTTACATTAACACACAAATGACCACCTTCATGAAATTTTATCCCTATTTTGGGGGTTCATGTAATTTTCCATCTGTTGTATAACTATGAAATTCATGAGTTTTCAAAATTTTAATTAAACAGTAGAATTTTTCTTTATTTTTAGGCGACAACCCTAAATCTTTAATTTCACTGATCATTGTGAAATATCATCACCCTATCATGTAACTTTTAAATTTATGTGAAAATAATTCCATTTATAAAAACACCATATTCCTTCCTCCATGTTTTTGGACCTAAATTTTAGGAAAATTTTAATAAATAAGGACACCTTGCTCACACAACATTATTTACCACTTATAGTTCTTTAATACCTTTATCTTTGAGATTTTTCTGACTTTTTCAAATTACCCAGTTAATAATTTTGCTGGACCTCCATAATTGACCTTTTCAACCTACTTTTTTAACAAACACAATCAACCCAAAAGCACTAAAAAGTCACCTGATTGGATTGTTTCCCAAGACTTATGTTTTATGACATTTTTATTCTCTCATGGATTATGTTCTTTGATTTTTATATGATATATGTATTTTAAAAGACCAATATTTATTCTATGATTTATTTTTAGGCTTTATGATATGTTATGTATGGTTTTCTAATGAAAGGATCATGTTCTCATACACTTATTCTCAAGTTATTATAAAGTTATCATTGATATATCCCTTTTTTACCCTTATTGAGCATATGATCTAATCATTTTCCTATGTTTCCTTTACCATGGATATGTAGAAAGATTTTATGTATAATATATTTTAGAATAGTGATATTTGTAAAGACCTAAGTGGGAGATGATTTAAATCTCTTATGACAAAGTTTTTTATGTATCAAAGTTTTTAAAGAAACTATACCAATATGGTTCTTACATGAAGAATAATGTTAGGTATTTAATATTTATCCAGTAGGATTTTATATTTATGTATGAAATGTATGGGTAAATATAGTTTCGTTGTGATAAAAAGTGTATAGTCTCACCACCATACCGCCATACAACCTCATTTTCAGTTATCAATCTCTGGTAAACATAGAGGCACCCTTGAGGCATTGTGGGCCACTAGACCAGTTACAAATAATTGAACTAGGGTAGGGACATATCAAAACCCTTTTATGTAAAGTATTATAATCATAAAAAATAAATATCCTCCCAAGAGGAAGTATAGAGAGACAGGTAGACAACCCCACATTTTCTAGATAAAGCACAATCCCTCAGGACAGTGAATTGTTTGACCCAAAATCCCATTACTCGTGGATAAATAGTCAATTAAGACATCAATTTCATCAAAATATTAAACAATAATTCATATAAACAATAAATGAACTTTAAATTTAATCACATAACTCAAAAACAATCCAAAATAAAGGTATAAAATAAAAAAATAAATTGTGTACCAAGAAAGAAACTCCTCAAATACATGAGTGATAATTTTTAAAAGTATTTTAAAAAAATATAAACTGAATAATATATTAATTAATAATATAAACCATTTATATCTATGAATAATGTAGGGAATATGCTAAATAAATGGAAATTTCATAATGTTATAGATGATATACACATCTATGAACAATTCATGAATTTAATAATTATAAACAATTTATAATTAGGTAATTCATTATGAACATTCACTAATAAAATAAATACAAACACTAATTTTTTTAAAAAAATTAATGCATAAATATTATCATTCTATATGTCATTTCTAAATATATGATATTTAATATAGATATTAAAATTTTATATTTCTTATAAACAACTCATATATTATGTGTACACTATAGATAATTAAACTATCACAAATTTAATATTATTTTATGATTGATCAAATCAATTATAAGAATTCCGTAAAATACTGACCAAAAAAATCTCAAATAAGAATTTTATTTTCTTCGCATGAAATGAACAACTGTGAACAATTAAAAATTCACAATATACTCATTTATATTATTCCTCATTTATTAATTTATAAACACATGATAAATTTCCTTACATTTTCTCAATTAACCTGTAATATAAAAAATTATATTTCATGCCACATGGATAAATGTTATTTAATATTAACAGTTAATGTTATGTATAAAATTTAATTAAATACTTTAAAAACATTTAATAATTAATTATAAACATTTTATAGTTAATTAATTTTTAATAACATAATAAAATAAATAATATACCAAAAGTAAATTTTTATTCAATCTATAAAAGTTTTATAATTGATCTAATTCAATTCATAATTTTCCAAATTGAAAAAAACATATTTCCCATTATAAAGTATTTTATTTTTAAATTACCAATCATAAATATAATGTTCAAAAATTAAATCATGGATTATGATAGGAAATATGCGACTAATGATAAATAATCCAAGCATTGGAAATAAAAATAATGATATTCTTTATATCATAAGGCATTGAATTATTTAAATATCATATTGTGATTTAGGACCTGTAGTATTGACTGTCATATCATTCTTCTGCATTTAGAAGACATATTTTATGATATACATTATATTGTATTGGTGATACAAAACTCGGTTTTATGAAGCACAAGCAGTGTGCTTTGATTTTATTTCTCAATATGATTCCTTACACTAAAAAAATAGGTCATAGTGGTGATTTATTAAGGATCGTTATTAGATCCTCTATGAAATAAATTTTATTAAAAATAATTTATAATATAATAGCTGTTTAATATGCCCACTGTTATATTTTTAATTTTTTTTAATTTAGCAGCAGTTTTTTATAAACCATAGACAAATGTTTCAAAAAAAACATAATTTCCTTGCCCCAATCCTCTTGTCTCTAACCCACACCCCTGTCCCACTCCCCTTATAGATCCCCAGCCCTGTCCCCCAGCTCTAGGTAGTGATGGTAATGACCCTTACCCATAAGATGATGTCGCGGGTACATTAGAGACTGTCTATTGGTAGTTTTTCATGCTTCTTGAGAGTGGATTCGCCTAAATGTTATTTTGGAAAATTATTCCCATGTTTTTTTTAAAATTTTAAATAATTAATTATAAATTTAGGTAAATTATTATTTATTTTATATGGAATGATACAGGTGGTCAAGGATTTGTAAGTGTGTTTTGTATGACTTAAAGATTTTATATTTTCATCAATTAGTAGATCAATATTTTAGTTTCTATCGATTACCTATTTAGTAATAATTAATTTTTTTTTAAATAATAATTTTACTATTGAGGTCCACCTTAAAAGCCATTATGCATTGTTTTGGAGATAATAGTGGTTTTAGATGTTTCATAGTAGGGTTTTTCATTAGAAAAAATTGACTGTTTAGCCTATAATTAAATAACACAAGCCACATGTAATTTACTACTATTTTTGTTAAATTATATCATGAGTATAATATATTAAATAAAAATAACCTTAATCATGATTAAAATTATTAATTATTAATATAATTTATGTAGCATCAGATTACATGAAGGATTATTTATATGCTACTCTATTGAAGTTGATTTGTCACGAACCGGCTCGGATACCATGGTACCCTGATAACTGAGCCAATCTCGACATATCCCAAAGGGTGTTCCCAATACCCATGGTATGTTGATTAGAATATATAATTATACAATATGATGGTGGGAAAATTTTTTCCACAAGAACATTGGAAGAAATATATACATATCTGTATGCTCAAAGAAAACTCGCATATGAGATAATACAAAAATAACCAGTAGATATATCAAAACTAAACAACACATCATCAGTTACTCAAAAAAAATATATAACACAAACATCTAGAAGGTATAAACACTATAATCTCAAATGGTTAAGAACATATACCACCACTAAGACATTTATTTTGTTAACTTGAAATTGGTAGTAAAAATCTATAAACACTCGAAGGAAAAGGTAGGGCATGATCCAAAATACCAGTAGGGTCTCACCAAGTGTTCCATAATATGATTCCATAATAAATATAAAAAATCATGATTTCAATTTTAAATAAAATATGTATGGAAGTAAAAATTTATATTTAGAAAAAAAAATCTTTTCATTTTAAATGATGTAAATATTTCAAACAATTGCTTAATAAATATTTTATATGAAATGGTTTATATATATCAACATGAATGACTAAAGTAGTTCAAAATAAATTTCATAAATATAGATATATCAAAGTGATAATAATTAGAATGATTTAAATATTCCTTATATTTCTATTGTTTCTAGTTATAGGATCCTCATTCACTCATGTCAACGATCATGATAATACCCACTCCCACTTAAGGGAGAAATACAATCTTCAACTCCCACTTAAGGGTGATGTACTATCCAAAAAAGGTTTAGTTTTTATTTACATTATCAATCCATTTCTAGGGAATTTTCCTCCTATAATTATTCTTCTAAATAACCCCCTAACTACCTAGGTTATCACATTCTCAATCAATCGATATATAATAGGAAAATTATTTCAAAACAGTTTAAAAAAATTCTCCATTTCTCATTTCTATATTCTAAATCAATTTCAAAACAAAATTATTTATTTTTCATCATTTAATTATTTTTAAAAATAAAATGAATCATATGTTGTAAACAAATGAGTTTAAGAAAATTTTATCAAATTTCAATTTCACAAATAAATTTCACAAATTCTATGAAATTCAAATCAATCTATAATTTCTAATTTTATTGTAATTGAGGGTTTTACCCAAAATTATACAAAAAGTAAAATCCAAATCCAATTGGAATCATATTCGGTTTTTAAAATTTAATTGAATGAAAATTTAACAATCAATCAATTCAAGGGTTTATTAAATGGTAAATCTCAATGGAACCATATACCTTTATCATAGAATCACATATTAGAACACCTACAACATGATTTTCTGATGAAGAATGACAATAATTAAAATTAAGGAATCAAGTGCTGAATCAAGATCTAAAATAGTGGAGTTTAGATCCACAAAACGTATGATCATATAACAAACCTTATAAAGGAAATAGGTAGAGAGAGGGAGAGATGGAAAGATATATCATCTCTTACTAGAGGGGAATGAAAGGAGGTTTTCCAAGTTTTGATACACCATGGTATGGGTTTGGAGGAGAAATATGGGTTATTGAGGGATTACAAGATTTAGTAAAATGATCAAGGAATATTATGGCTGAGCCTGAGGTAAAAGTGGGGTTCCGGGTTTTTTTTTAAGAAAAAATTGGAATATAAAATCATCATTCATAGAGTTAGGTGGGTAGGGCCATATGGTTTTTCAAATCATGTAAAAATTTTGTAGAGTGCACAGTTTCTTATAGGTGGGAATAAAATTATTCAAACTACAAACTATCCTTGAGAACCTTCACTATCTTTGTTTTCATTGTTTATACTGGGTGGTCGCACGGTTTGGGAAAACCATGTTCCAATCTTGAACAACCCAAAACTTTCTTGAATTTTCATCTTTCTTCCCAAAATAACCTAAGATGAACCCCACTCAAAGAGTAATAAAAAGTGTGTTCAATGTGTTCCTAAGAAATAGTAACATGATGTTAAAACAGCTCCACCATATATACTTTATATCCCCGTTAATCTAGTTCAGAAGAATCCAAGTAAAAATGATGAGGACACTTCTCTATCACCAGTGCCACTCTCTCCCACATCTCATGAGTATATAAACCATGATTTCGTAGCACACAGACTATAGGTTTCATCCTCCCATGAAGTACCTTTTTTTCAGAGTAAAATATCCTCAATGGATTCCAATCCATAGATAAATTAGGATTAACATCAACATCACTCCAATTCAGAATGTGAGATGGACCAGAAGATACATTCATATCCATGATACATGGAACATATTATGTATCACAATCAACTATGGCAGAAGTTCAAAATGGTAATCCACTTTACCCCCTACTATACAATATAGAAAATGTCATACAAAATGAGGAGAATGTTTCCCTAACCTCCCAATTCATTACTAAACCAAATGAGGTAAAACATTCAAGAACCCATGCTCACTAAATAAAAATTCTAATGGTCTATAGCGATGATCTATATGAGATTTATTCTGGATCTCATCCATCAAAATTCTCTAACAAATAAAATTAATCTTTGTTGTCACATATTGAACCAACCTCTATACATCCAATTAGATTTCACCAATCGTTGGACAACAGAACAAAGATTTACAAGTTTGTCCATAAGTGGCCTCAAAAAGAGACATTTTGATCATGGACTAGTAACTATTGTTATAAGAAAAATGAATAAGCACAAAATAGGCATCCCAAGATCCACCAAAATCAACAATGCCAACATGAATCATATCTTGAAGAATCTTTATAACCCACTCTATCTCAAAATTCATATGTTGATGGTATTCAATAACCAAATGAACTAAGATCCTAGTGCCTCCTGGATGCCTCTCTAAAAATGGGAAGTGAAATGGGGATACCAATCAGAGACTATAAAAGATGGGTCTACATGAAAATTTATAATCACTCTCACATAGAGATTTTCTTACTTTTTAACTTTGGTTGTATCTCAAATCGGTATAAAGTGATCTTATTTGTTCAAATTATCGATCCAACCCATATTATATCCTTCTTTATCTTAGAATATGGAAACCAATACACAAGTTCCATAGAAATATCATCCCACTTCTAATATGGCATTGTATGTGGTTGAAGAAAACTTGAAGGCACATGGTGCTCATCCTTGACCTACTAGAATGTATAAGAATGAGATACAAAATCAGTAATTCCCCATATCATACTTGGAATGTAGAATTGACGTCACATTTCATAGAATATCTTTTTGGTTCCTATGTTCATAAACCACTAGGAATCATAGAAATACATCATCACAAATTTTCTCATATGAAAACGTACAAAGCACTGGTTCTACAAATTTTTTAGTGATTATTTCATGGACTGGGTCATAAGATTCCATATCAAAGCGTCTGTAATGACATAGATTTCCCCGAGGTGTTGGAAATATCAAAATCCAATGATTATAAGTATTTCACCTAATGCCTCTAGAGGACATTAAATTTTTTTTAGAGAATATATAATTCAAGATCTTATGTTTGAGAAACATGATAATCCATTATTTTAAAAGGTAATACCGAAAAATCATAAGTGCATGAATCATTACTGAAAGTTAAAGATCATGGTTTGGGTAATTCTTCTCATGTGTCATAAGTTATCAGGAGAAATATGTAACGAAAAGATCACCCCACATATGAACACAGCCCGAACCCAAACCTGATGAATCACTAAAGACCACGTAGCCCTTCCCATACTCTAGAAGACTTTCCACTAGTATAGAAGGCAAAAGATGTTTCATCACAACTTCATAACTATAAAATTTATCATCCCAAGAAAAATTAAATCCCTTTTGAATTAGAGAAGTAATTAATTAATACAACCTCTATAAATATTTTATGAATCAATGACAATATCTCTCTAGATCCTGGAAGCTTCGATTCTCAAAAATATTCCATGGTTTTTTACTTGTCATTACATCTTTCACCTTATTAGTATGTACTGACATACCATGTTCTTTCACCATGTGTCCCAATAAATTCACTTCACTAATATAGAAATCATATTTTGATATCATGGCATAAATTTGGTGGTTTTAAAATAAATCCAGAACTTATTTTGAATAGAACACATGATCATCCTCAGACATAGGTTAGCAGGGATATCATCTACAAAGACCACCATAAAATTACAAAGGTATATTTGGAATATCATAACCATAATACCCATAAATATTATTGGATAAATTGTTAGAACAAATGGATTTAAATGATACTAATAACAGTTATAATTTCTCCCAAAGGTGTTTTTTGAAAGTCATATTCTTTTAATATCAACTAGTTATAACCAAATTGAATGTCAATCATTGAGAACCACATAATCCCATTAAACTAGGAAAAAATATCAGTAATCTATGGAAATAGATACCATTATTTAACATAACACTAATGAGTTCATGGTAATCAACACAAAGATGAAGTGACCCATTAACTTTCTTAGAAAAGATGACATGCATCACCCAAGGTGACACACTATTGTGTATAAATAATTTCTCTAAAATATCATCCAATTTAATTTTCAACTATTTCCTTTCACCTGGTGCCATGTAGCCAGAAGAAATAGATACTGGCTGTGTACCATTCTCTAAATCAATAGAGAACTCTACCTCCTTTTCTAGTGTAAAACCATGAAATTTAGAAGGAAAACATCGAGAAACACGATGAATGCTAGAGGGAGATCATTAATCAATGATTATCATCCCATTTCAATGGAAAATACTAATATAAATTTCCCAAACATTGGAAGATAAGTCCTGACTCTAATAGACTCCATGTCCCATTCTTTCCAAAATACACAACATACAAAATAAGGCATAGTAAATGAGACCTAGTGATGATAACAATCAATTAGAGAATTATTGAAAATAATCTAATCCATATAGAATATGAAAACAAGATTTCTCATGTCAAGAACCTCAAAATACCAAGTAAGATCAATTTCTGGTAATGATAACACACAATAAGAAGAAGGAAGATCCTTATATCTTGTTTCCCTGATATATGTAGTAATATCCATTACATAAGACAAAAGATCCAAAAAACGATTCAGAAGATTAAAAATGAGTCAATATAAACAAATTAGATACCCCGATATCAAATAAATAAGTCACTAAAGATGATGTTATATTTATGGTACCTCTCAAATTCGCTATACCTATATCTGTATCATCTAGGGACTCTTCCACTATGTGAATAAGATTCATTCTTGATGTATATGTCTAGAAAACCATTATTCATGAAGCATCTAATTTTACCATATTACTTTTTGGGACTAATGATCCCATTACACTTTGTGGAGCATGATAGATATGAGAAAAAATATGCAAGTTACTAGAGAATCTATAGGAACCACATATATGGGGTGCCTCAGTGTAAACCTATTTCGAGTTCCCTTACATTCCACATTAGAATCAAGTAAAATGACTTTTTCCACTCACAACAGGGTGTCAAAAAGGACCCTACTATCTAGAACCACAATGGGAGTCTTCATGCTTTCTATCTACTTTGAGGAAACTCATGTAATTGCCACTCAGAGAAAAATGAATTCTTGTTAACCTTGACTTACCAGCTAGATCATGCTAAGCCATAAATGCCCTATCCATAACATTAGCATAAGAAGAGAGCTTCATCATGGACATATATGAAAAAATATTATATAGAAGTAATATATCAAACTGTCAGGTCTTTAATTTCTAATTTGATACGATCTTAGGTGAAAACTACAAAATATCAGCAAAGTGGTTTCCATAATCAGTCATGGTCTTATCATCCATCTCATGTTTAAAAGACTCTATTTCGTTATCCAACAGCATATACTCTAGAGAGAACTTGTTAGTGAAAATAAATTTAAATTCCTTACACTCTAAGAACTCACGATTCTTTATCATCACTATAATGTACCAACAACTCCTCCAAGGACCTTTCGACTTGAATGTGGCACATTTTCTATTTATCTCATCAGATGACTCAAGGAACTCAAAAAAATTGCAGTCTCGATCAACTAATCCTTAGACTCTTGAGGATTATTAGAGCATTTGAGTGCTAGTGGTTTTCGAAGAAGGAAGTCATGAGCATGACTCTAGAATTCATCCCTTCGTGGTTCCATAGTTAAATCCTAAATAGGAATCAATGTAGGTCCCTATCCTAGAGAATGGCCAACCTGAAAAATAACCTCGACCATATTCCAGTCCATGGGAGGATTTTCTTGTAGTGGTTAATTAATAGCTTTTTCCTAGATCCTATTCAAACAACTTATTAGTAGAAATATGCTACACAAAATCAGAAGAACACATTGAATATTTAAGAGACGTTACTCATATCAACCCTTAGACAGGATCAACAAGGAAATTAATCCCATTATTCAGTTAATTCAGCCTATTCAAATCTAATGTATGGAAAAGAATAGAAAAAAATACCAAAGTTTCATTTCTAAAACTATTTATCATGGATTATGGTCCATTTATATTAGATCTATCTAGGAACTCCCTATAAACTATGTTCTATGTCCCAAAAGGATCTACTAACTTCATACAAACATCATGGAAAGATGAAAAACCATTAAATTTGATGCCACTTTTCAAAAACTGGCCAGGATACCCTGGTACCCTGATAAATGATCCAATCCTGACATAGATCAAAGTGAATTCTTGATCCCAATGGGTTAGAAACAAGCACTTGGAGTCAAACAATATTAAAGTGGAAATGAATTTTACACAAAAAAAAGCATAATAAATAGAACAAGTTGGTATATTGAAACCCAAATAGTACATCATCAAGTAGGTAGTACTATAAGAACAAGTAGGTATATTGAAAACCCAAAAAATACTAAAGGTATCAACACTCCAAATAGTAGGTTTTCATTGCACTCAATGAAAACTCCCAAAGGAGGCAGTACTATAAGAACAAGTAGGTATATTGAAACCCAAATAGTACATCGTGAAGTACATAAAACAAAAGAGATAAAACAAAAAAATACTAAAGGTATCAACACTCCAATCTCAAAGGGTCACAAACATCCTCCTTCTCCAAGAGGAACTTTCCTTTACTCAAACCTATAAGTAGAAAATCTATAAATGCATAATAGTAAAGGTAGGGTGTGAGGTAAAATCCCAATATTATCTCCCAATGTGTTCCATAAAATGATTTCATAAGAAATTTACCACATCAGGCCTTAAATTTTAAATAAAACAGGTATAGTAGTAGAATTTCATTTTTAAACCAAAAAATTCTATTCATTTAAAATTAAGGAAATATTTCAAAAAATTGATTAAAAATCATTTTATATATAACAATTTATATAAATCAATAGGAAAACCCAAAGTTGTTCAAAATCAACATCATATACATATATTTATCAAAGTAATCACAATAAGAAACATGGTCATCTGCACTATGGTATGACAGTTATTAGTTATAAGATCTTTACACACTCACATCTATGATCACAATAATATCCACTCCCACTTAAGGGTGAAATAAAATCATCCACTCCCGATTGAGGGATAATTACTTTCCAAAACAGGTTTAGTAAGTGTTTTCATCATCAATCTATTTCTAGGGAATTATCCTCCCAGCATAATTATCCTAAATAAGACACTAACAACCTAGGCTCGCATGTGCTCAATAAATCAATCCATAATAGAAAAAAATTAAAAGTAATTTAAATTAAAATTTCCCAATTTCTTATTTTTATATGCCAAATCAATTTCAAAACCAAATTATGGAATTTTTTTCAATTCATGAATTTTAAAAATAAAACCATTCATATTTTAAAAAAATTCTATTTAATCCATTTTTATAGAAAGTAAATTTCACTAATAAATTTCAAAAATTCTATTAAATTTAAATAACACCCCAATTTCAAAATCCATTGAAATTAGAGGGTTTATCATAATTTAACACCAAGTAAAATCCAAATACAATTTTACTCAAATTAGTTTTTTACAATTTAATTATAGGAAATTTTAGTAATTAAGAAATTCAAGGGTTTATTAAATTGTAAATCTCAACAGAACAACCTACCTTTATCACATAATCATGTATCACAACACCCAAAATAGGATTCTATGATGAATAATTATGAGAATAGAGACCAAAAAATAAAATTGAGAATCAATATCCCAAAAAATAGAGTTTATATCCGTCAAATACATGATGATTTAACACACCCTATGTAGGAAAGAGGGAGAGAACATGAGAGGAATAATGAGAGAAGATATCTTACTGGAGAGGAATTGAATGTGGTTCATCAAGCTTTGATCCAATATAGAATCAATTTGGAAGATCCAAAATGGGATATTGAGAGCTTCCAAGACCTAGGAAACTGATCCAAGAGAATTTGGGGGCGAGCAGGAGGTAAATTGGTGGATCATGATTTTTGTTAAATGGAATTAAAAAACATCGTTTGCATGGTTATCTAATAAGAACTACATGGTTTATCAAAACAAGTATATTAATCATTTTCCCCTATATTAGGGTGAATGTTTTCTACTTGATGGGTGTATATTTTTTCATGTGATCCCCAACTATCTAGGTTTTCATAGTTTACACTTGGTGGGTGAAATTTTTGGGAAAATGAGTGCACGAACCGTGCATTGCCCGGAAATTCCCAAAATTTCCAAAATTCGTACTAAAAAACCATAGACGAACTCTAATGAAATCATACTAAAAAATTGGTTTGAGGAGTACCTAAAAATAGTAATAATATGTTACATGAGTACTTGTTTTCAAATTTATTTTAAAATTGTTGTAAAACCCATAATATCATGCAATGATATTACATATATGGAAACACATGCACCAAATATCATAGTGTTAGGTTCTATTATTGAGATAAAAAATTTTGATTTTAAAAACTATCTATGAAAAAGTTATATATATGGAAAATCATTTTTCTATAATAAAAAATAAAAATTTATAATATGAAAAGAATAAAATTTATAGATATTTAATAAATGAATTATGTTCATGTATTATTATGGACTAATAAAATTATGGCCAACATCATTATAATCTATATCTTTGCTATAGTTAACTTATTCAATGAAATTTGATTATACTATTGTGAGGGATAATATTTATTGATTTATATTATTTTTGTTTTTAATGTTGGAAAAAATGATTTGTATGTTTAATTTGTGTTATGTTAAAACAAGTCCCTACCCTGGTCAGGTGAGAAGTTGGGAGATGATTAATTTTGAATATACTTGTTGATTGAAAAAAAATTTCATTATAAATGAATATATATGGAGAGTAGTGAAATCCAACACCTATGGATAAAATTTAGATTAATTTACCACAAAAATTTCTTGGTATGACAAGGGTTTTGAATAATTTTTAGATTATGAAATTGAAAATAGATATGTGGATGGTAGAATAAAATTTGTGTGTCTTGATAGTAAATTCAAACAATGGTTGAATATAAACGATGTATAAGATCATTTTACATTCAAATAGTTCCTTTATTTATATGTATGTTGAATTCGAATTGGTGAATCAAATTTTAGGGAATGTAAAAACAATGAAAATCCTATCAATAAAACACAATGTGATCCACCAGATGAGAATTCATTTCAAAATTTGATAAGTAATGCATTTTGGCATTATAGGATAAAATTTCCAAGGTTTAAATATATGAAAGGAACCTTTCGTTGATCCTGAGTAGGTTACTATTTTATAGAACTTCAGAAACAAAAAAAAAGACTTTTACAAATTATTTCAAGATGAACAATAATAACAATATGAAGGGTGTGTCATATATCTAATGTTTCATTTTTTACTTAAGTTGTATCATATCTTGTGTCTCAAAAGAATTAATAATAATGAAATATATATGATTTTAGAGCTGCTTCATGATTAATGTATTGTATATAAGATCTGTGAATCATTATATGTGATGAATAAGGTCATTGATAAACATGGACTTGGTTATACAAAGATACATACCTGATCTAATGATTTCATGATTTATTATAAATAAGTGTCCAATAAATAAGAATTCATAAGATTTCATACAAGTAGATGAAATTCATTGAACAACAATGAGAGTATAAATCAATACAACCCTAGGAAGAAACAGAAGAAGAAATCTCTTGAAAAGTTATTATAGAACTTTCCTAGGAAACCATGCTTATAATGATTATTCATGCCACCTAAGACTACATCAACATAAAGTGGCATCCTTAGGATAATAATGATGAATTAATGATGCATCCAAAAGATTCAACATCCTGGAATATTTTTGATGAATTATATCCACATTTTGTTTTGGATCCTAGGAATGTATGTTTGGGATAAGATTGTGATGGTTTAAACCCATTATTTACTTTAAGTACTAAATATTGAATTTGGACAGTTATTTTGATCCACTGTAATATACCTCCATAGATTCATAATAAATAGACTTATTTCCTTATTTATATTATTATTCTAAGAAATAATCTGCCTATAAATTACATTGATATATACCTTGAACCTCTAATAAAAAAATCTAAATAATTATGTGATGATTTTTTGAAAACATATGATGATTCAATAAGAAAAATATCAAAAATCCATGCTGCTTTAATTTGTAAAAATTTTGAATTTCCTAGAATAGGATACTTATTGAGTTTTAACAATCATTCTAGTTTGGCATGTCTTGTTTGTAATTTCGATTTTGAACCTGAATGATTACCTCATAGTAGAAAATGGTGTTTTATGTGCCATCACAATGTCATTAATGCTTCTCATAAATTTAGGTTTAGCAAGACACAATTCAATAGATATATTTAATTGATAAATCCATTATAGGTGTTATCTATTTTAGAAATATAGGGACACTTAATAAATGTCACTGATGAATTTGGAAAATGTGATCAGTTTAATGAATGGGGTAAAAAGGTACAAGGTACAGAATATGAAGTTTTTTGGAACACCAAAATGGAAGAAAAATAGTTTATTTTTCAAAATTTATAATTTTATTTTTATTTTGATACATAATAATATTGATTTAATTCATATTTAGAAGAAAATTTGTGAAAATGTAATTTTTACAATGCGTACTATGTAGGGGAAATAGAATGACCACCTTAATAATCATAAATATTTTTTGTCAATGAATATAAATAATGGTTTGCTGAAAAATGATAATAGAAAGTACAATTTTGATATTTTCACAATCAAAAATCATGAGAAATATGTGTTTTTTTTTGTAAATTAATTTTTTTAAAAGTTTTAGATTGATATTTATGTTACTTATCATGGTGCATTGACACAAAACATCTAATGTTACAAGGATTGAAAATTCGTGATCACATATTTTGATTGAGAAGTTGTTTCCAATGGAATTCCATAATTGATTACCTAAGAAAGTAATTGATGTTATAGTTTATTTCTGTAATGTTTTTATATAACTTTTTGGAAAAATACTAAATCCAACTGATCTTGATAAACATCAAAAAGAATTATTTTGTCATATTTTCATTTGGAGATGTTGTGTCCCCCCTCCATTCTTCACAGTCATAATTAATTTGATTATTTATCTGGTTGAAGAAGATAATCATGGTGGACCGATTCACTATTGATGAATGTATCTAATTGATAGGTACATTGATATTTTATTTATTTTCAGTAGTGAATTAAATTTTTTGAAATTATTGTGTAATTTTTTTAAATATGATTCTTCTTTTTCATTTGGTACATAGGTCATTTTAAATCATTTGTCAGGAATAATGTCCAACTAGAAGGCTCTGTTACTAAATTTTACATAGTTGAAGAGTGATTTAACTTTATTTTTAGGTATTTAGATTATATTGAGACAATATTAAATCATGTTGGTCATGTTAATGACATCTCTATAAATTCTCATTCTGAAGACCAGTCATCGGAATTTCCATCTATTGGACGTCCGATTGGAAAGGGGTCAAAGTTTTCACAAACTAAATTAGAGTTTATATAATCACATAGATATGTGACACTCAATAGTATTGTTTCTAATAGATTTACTAATGAATTTTGATTGAAAACAATGCAGAAACTAAGGGGTTGATCTCAAAATGAGCAGGAATTAACAAAATTGTATTTATTGGGATATTTTTTAATAGTTCAGCTTTCATGTAAGTATATAATCATATTTATATTATTGATGTGATGTTATTTTCTCTACGTGGAAAGTAACACCTTATGTATTCTTGTCTAGATAATGAATATGGATAATCGAGCTGAAATATCAAATGATTTCAGGTTTTTGAATCAAGGTATTTTAAGTAAGGCTAAGAGATTCGATGTGTATAATATTCATGACATCAGATTTCATACAAGTTATCACCGGGAATACTTGAAAACTAAAAATAATTGTGTATTTACACTTTCAGAAATGGGATACTATAGAAAGATGAAAGATATAGTCGAATTTAACTATCATGGTCAATTTTTAGTTGTCTTATTCCAATTAAAGTGGGTTAAAATTAATTATGGCATAATAAAAGATTCATTACATCTAATTTTATTCAACTTCCCTCACATTATCTATACCAATGATCTTGAAGAGCATGATAAATTCTTCATGGATACACAATCGAAGAAGTTTTATTTTCTAGATGATGAAATAAATGATGTTTGGAGTGTTTTTATATACATAAATTAGAAATAATTAAATGATATGGGAGATGAAGATCAATTGGTACTTTTTGATAATGAACCTTATCAACCACAAAACATTAGACTTTTTTTCCTGAAAATATTTAAACAATAAAACTAGAAAGAGAGGGTGAAAATGAAGCACTCAATATAATTTTGGTTGATTATAATGATGACAAAAATGATGATGGTAATTTAATGCATAAATTATTAATGATACAATGTTACAATTTCTCATTTATATGTTTTATGTACATATATACACTATTCTATATTTTATTTTAAAAAAAATACATCATTTGTTATTTTTTTATACATTTAATGTAGTTATACAATTTCAATTTTAGGATTGTTGAGAACCAAAAAATTCAATATCCTAGCCGATTAGCATCTAGGGTCACACCACCACTACTGTGAGCATTAATGGATACGAGTAATTACTTTGTACCCAAGACTTCTAGAAATCCATACTTTTTCTTAGATATTATTGGTATCCCACCATCTAATTCACCTCTGATGATGGCGTAATTGGTCACCCCACCATCAAAGGGATATTGGTGAGTTACAAGTACTAGTATATGTATGTCACTGTAAAAAAACTATATATTTTTTAATTATATAATTCATTTATAAAAAATATTATGATAATAATAGAAGGGATATAAATATAAACATGGAAGATGTTCGGTACATGAAGTAATTCAATATTAGCATTCTATTTGATGAGTTTAGGATGTCTCCAAGTGAAACTTTTAAAATATTTGGGCAAATTATTGGGCAAATTTCTCACAAGGAAGTGATCCTTCCCATTAATTGTAAGCATTGGAGGCATATTCGAACAAATTGGAATATTTTTATTATTTATAATAAAGTAATCATAATATGAATTTAATATTCATTGATACAAAAATTTAAAATACATGAGTAAAACATTGTAATATATTTATAAAGTGTTATGTTTTTTATTTCTATATTTTTTCATTATAATGTACCTGACTCTGTTTCATACCCATGGAATCTAAAAAAATTTGAAATCAAATATAGAGATTCTAAATAGATATTATGGCATGAGTTTATTAACACATTTATGAGATCATGATAGATGTATGAGAAGTTCCTAAAGGCATTTCTTGTGAGAAATGAACGCTTTTTTTCAATATTAATAGAGGCCCATCTCATAAGGTAATTTGAAATTTTATAGTATCATAATAACATAAACATTATGTAATTATATTATTTTATTAATGTTCCAATTTTTTTAGTAATTATTTAAAAATACTATGAATTATAATAAAAATTCATTCTTCATATAATTTGGTCATAGAAATTTTTTGAGAAAATGAACAATTTTGGTTTGTATTTTATCCATTATTATTTATATAATTTTATTATAAGTCATGGTTTTTTCAAACAAGTTTATATATTTTATAAGGGATAATTAATTAAGTCACTCTATTGGAAAAATAGATATGTGGTTTAATGTGAATAAAAAACATGAAGATATTTTTTTAAATAACTCTACCAAAGATGTTAGAGTAAGTGCTTTTCATTAATATTTCAGGTCATTTCATTACAATAAATGCATAATAATAGATAATATATTAAAAAAACAGACCATCATTAATGCCTATTAATTGGTGTTCATTACATTGATCAAATGATTCCAATATTTTTCTATTTCTTTCATCATTCCATCCCCAATTAATTGAGTTTTAGGACTGTTTATTATTATGATTTATTTTTCATTATTATGTATTTATAGTAATAAAATAAAAATAAATAGTAATGAAAAAATTATTAATTAGATAATATTATGAATTTAAAATAATTTGAAAGTCATAATTAATTTTTTTGTATTAATAGGTTAAAAGCCAGGATGTCTAGTATAAAAATTCATCACAACCATCATTCGTTTCCAACACACTTGTTTCTGCAATAATTCTGGAAATGAGCATCCCAAAACTATATGGGGTGGGTTCTAGGCCTACTCAATCATCTTTATTTGGTTTGTAATAATCATTTTTTACTATGACACCTATTGGGGGATCATGTAGTGTCGTTGATCTAGAATCACGAAGGAAAATTTCAACCATAAAAGAAAAAGTGATAGAACGTGAATTTTATAGTTACATACAGGTTCAATGGCAGTCAAGAATGGAAAATTCTTTAGATTTTATATTAAAACAGATGAGTGGAACAATCTCCAGGTAAATTTTTATCCTTATAGTTTATATTTCCAAGGTAAATTCTAAATTCCATAAATAATTCACACTTTCTAAAAAAACATAAAACTTCAATAAATAAAACTAAAATGACACGTTAATATTGAAAACACACACTATGAGTCATACAGAGCACATCATGTCCTGGATTGTTGTCTGGTTTATTATTACACATAAAATATAAATAATGGATAATTATACTTTTTTTTTAAAACAATACGAGCTCATTTTATCTGTTTTGACTCAGTAATAAGTTTTTAGTGGTTCTGAATCCTTTAAAATAAATTTTTGGGTGTAAAAACTAGGAAAACAAAATTGTATTTCCCTGAAATTTGAGAAAAAGGAAACTAGATTGATTTTTTAAATGTTTGAACTGATAAAACATCATTTTGAGTAACTATTTGTTTGAGATTCCCATAAATTTGTTTTAGTGTTTTAAAACACTAAAAAATGAGTGTAATAGTCAAACCCAGGGAGAATGAACTATGATAGGATTAAAATCTCAGAAAAAACATTTTAGTTAATTTTGACATGTGATCATAGACAACACATTGATCCCATGTGCAGAGTGGTCAAAATAACATGGAAAATAGTTTTCAACGGTAACAATGCCTTTAAAAACATTGTCGGGGGGTCAAAATTTGTTAAATGATTTCAGATTACCATGAAATCATAGGACAATTACCTTAGAATTATTTTGGAAATATAAGAACTAATGTCCTATCATATAGGGTTAGGGTTTGATCAAGATTCCCATAAATATGTTTTCAGTGTTTTAAAACACTAAAACATGAATGTAATGATCAAAACCATGTTAAATAACATCATATTGACATGAAATCAGGGTAAAACTGATGTTTATAAATTTTTTATGAGTAAACATAGAAAACTAATCAATATAATATGTGGTGTGGTTTTAATGACTTGGTAAATAGTTTTTAAAGGTACGAAATCCATTAAAAACATGTTTTCTATGGTTAAAACTAAGAAAAAATGCAATATTTCAATGAAATAATAGAAAAATTATCATAGAATTATTTTGGAAATATTTGAACTAACAGAATGTCATTATGAGTTATAGTTTTCCCTAGATTCCAATAAACACATTTTTATTGTTGTAAAACAATAAAACATGTATTTAGGGTTCAAAACCATAGAATAATACCTCATACTGATGTGAAATCATTTTAAAACCACCATTGAGTTATTTATGATGTGTACGCATAGAAAAAAACAGCAATATGACTTGTGGTGTTGTCATATTGACTTGGCGAATAGTTTATAAAGGTTTTAAGGCCTTTAAAAACGTGTGGAGGGGGTCAAAAAAGGAAAATGAAATTATATTTCCATTAAATCAATTAAAAATACCATATATTGATTTTAAAAATGTAGGAGGTAATGATATGCCATTCTGAGTTACAGTATTCTCGGAATGCCTGTAAATGCACTTTTAGTGTTTAAAAACACTAAAATATTCTTGTAATGGTAAAAACCATTAAAAAACCCTATTATTAATGTGAAATAGTAGTAAAATCATAACCTATTTATTTTTTACATGTGTGCATACATAACCCATCAATCTGACATGCAATGTAGTCAGAATGACTCAGTTGACAGTTTTGGAATGTACCAAAGCCTTTAAAAAAGTTTTTCGGGGGTCATAATAGGAAATAGACATTGCATTTCAATGAAATCAAAGGAAAAAATATAATATATTTATTTTTGATATATATGAACTGAATTTATGTCATTATTAGTCACAGTTTTTCCAGGATTCCCATAAATGTATTTTTAGTGTTTTAAAACACTATATCATGTGTGTTACAATGAAAATCATAGAAAAAGACATCATATTGATGTAAAATGTTTTTAAAACCATATTTGATCTATTTTTTATGTGTAAACACCAACAAAACATCAATATAACTTTTGGTGTTGTCGAAATGACTCGGTAAATCATTTTTTAAAGGCACCAAATTCATTAAAAACTTGTTTTAGGAGGTCCAAATGGGAAATGACATCTGATTTCTTTGGAATTAGAGGATAATGAACAAAAATTTATTGGTAAAATTTAATAATTGAGAACACATCATTTTGAGTTACTATTTTCTCAATATTCCTGTAAATTCATTTTTAGTGTTTTAAAAATCTAAAACATCCGTTAAACGGTCAAAACCATAAAAATGACCATTGATTGATGTGAAAACATGGGAAAACCAAATTTTATTTATTTTTTACATGTAATAATTGATAAAACATCAATATAACTTGTGGTGTGGTTGGAATGACTAAGTAAATTGTTTTTAAAGGTACCAAAGCCTTTAAAAACATGCATCAGGGGGTCAAAATAGAAAACTTAAATTTTATTACCATGAAATCAAATAAAAAAACCATGTATTTATTAATGAAATATAAGAATTGATGGTATGTCGTTCTGATTTTTTTTGTCAAGATGCCTATAAACACATTTTTATTGTTTTAAAACACTAAAACATGTGTGTAACAATCAAAACCAAATAAAATAGCCTCATATTGATGTGAAATAATGTTAAAACCACCTTTGTGTTTTTTGACATGAAAACATATAAAACACATCAATATGACTTGTAGATTGGCCCAAATGACTCAATACATAGTTTTTAAATGTTCCAAATCCTTTGAAAAAGTGTGTTTAGGGTTCAAATTAGGCAAACAACATCGGATTTTTATAAAACTGGGAAAAACTAAATATTTATTCATAAAATATAGTTACTACTGACATGTAATTATGATTTATGGTATTCCCAGGATTACAGTAAACATGATTTTAGTGTTTTAAAATACTAAAATGTGCATTTAATGAACAACAATAAAGAAAATTTCCTATGATTGATGTTAAATCATGGTAAAACCACCATAAATTTATTTTTGACAAGTACATACAATCAACATGTCAATATAACTTTCAGTATGGTCAAAATGACTTAGTAAGAAGTTTTTAAAGGTACCAATGCCTATAAAACATGTGTTATGAGGTCAATATAGAAACTAATATCTTATTTCCATATAATAAAAGGATAATGACAATAGATTTATTGTTGAAACATTAGAAGTAATGGAAGTTCATTCTGAGTTACAGTTTTCTTATGATTCCTATAAATACATATTTAGTGTTTCCAAACACTAAAACATGTGTATAATAACCAAAAAACAACAAAAAACCCTCATATTGTTTTGAAATCATTTTAAAACCACCATTGAGTTATTTTTGTTGTGTACATGAAAACAAAAAGTCATAACCATCCCAATAGGTCTCGAACTGCAACTAACCTAGGTCGGCCTCCATATGCTAGGGTTAGGTGAAAAGTGCTGAATGTCATAACTAATATGGGAGGCATTTTCCCCAATATCTTCTTAAACACGCCAAACCATCACAATGAAGAAGTAAAGAGGAATAATAAAGAATTTTTAAACATCTTGATAATAAACCATGCATATAAAACCTCTAGAAAATACAAGGGTATTAAATCCTAAATTGAAAGGGAAATTACACACCTAACTAGAATGATATACTAACCTAACAATAACAAGAATGTAAATGATGAGAAAGCCAAGCTGTGGATCTCAAAACTCCAACCACAATACATGGTTAAATTATCTAGGGTATCCCACTACCCCTTTGTAATCATCGCCAACATGTCTTTCATCTACATATGATACAACACGTGATGGAAAAGCCAATGAAGAGGTCAGTATATACATTCATAGTATTACGCCCCAAAAGATGAAGGGGAAGTAGTAAGAGAAACGGTTGGAATATATAGATCGTCCCATAATAATAGAGTAAAAAATCAAAAAACATTGATAAAGATATATATTCTCATAAAAGAAACCAAAATGAGAGAGAAATGTGATATCCATCTTATAGCCCAGCCTAGGAAAAGATTCTGTCATTAGTAAGAAAGGTCCATCATTGATCCTAAGCATCTCATGAGGATTTCTACAAATGTAATCCAATAAATCCACACCTCTCCACTATATCACACATTCTAATAGACATAATCTCTTGGTAGAGGACCTACACCCTAGTGAAATAGGGGGTACCACTCAACATAGTGAGGAATAATCCCCTAGTATGAGAGGGGGTATGACTAAATAGATACATGACATATTACCTAGTACATGAGGGGGTGTCACTCTATAGATAGAGGACCCACGACCTAGTCCATTAGGGGGTTCCCCTCAAAAGAGAGAGGATATTTTTCCTAGACCATTAAGGTGGTACCACCTACTAGATATATGACTCATTACCTAGTCTATTAAGGTGTACCACTTAGCAGATAGAGTAAATCTTCCCTAGTGCATTAGGGGAGGGGGGTACCACTCTGATGATCATGTCCAATCACTCCCATCGTCGAGCACTAACAAAAGAATATTTTTACTCATAAAAGGTAAAATAATATCTCAAAAACCACCATGATGTCCCCCATAATGTTTTACACTAACAAACTAAATGTTGGATAATATCTTACAAATATCTAAGTCTAAACAAAAAATATATGAGAGGTAGAACATTGCTAAAAAAATTAAGGTACACTATGTGTAAGGGGATACACAAGGAATGTGATCTTTATCCTCTCCCTAACCATGTAATTATTCAGTATATATATCATTTTCCATGTATCCCAACATGGAATGTATGGGGAATATAAGGTGTGCCTCAACCACCCAATGTCCTGCCAGTCCTCCTGGTCGTGTTCATGTCTGTTTGGTCATGTATGTGTACAATGGTCTTGTTCTGGTACATTACATGTGACTAGTCATTCCCATGTCTGTGTACACATAGAATACACACATTTTCATAATCACCATGTCACATGGCATGTTGGGGTCCCACATGGCGTGTGATACATAAAATAATCAGGAAACCCTGTCACTGTAGATTTCCGAAGAACACATCCTGTGTTCTTCCGAACTACATGGAGTGTTGTTGCGATTTCTCTAGAATACCATTTTTCTAGAATTTTTCCTTGATACACCTCTAATGCTTTGAATCCAGACTCCAGGTCAAACAAAATCAAATCAAAGAGCTGATTTACATTGATTTCATCCCTCCAGTGGATGAAAACCATATTTTGTTAGTCTGTGGTGCTTTTTCATATGCCCGATGCACCTCCCATCATAGATGGTTTATCCCATATCCTAGATCCATTAGGATCATCATCCACTATCCAACAATCATCATAATCCATCCCATAATTATATATCTTCTTTACACCTATGAATCTATAACTAATTTGTGTGGGGGGGTCTCTTCATTCTCGATCTCTTATGGGAGTGTCGAAATGTATCCACATTAGGCAATAGTGAAGATCGTGAATAATTATGGGGGGAAAGATCATAAAAAGTGGAATATAATAGTTTTTCAATATTTATTTTCAAATGAGTTAGGTTGGGGATGGACTAGGTGAGAAAAAATTTAATAAAAAATTTAATATAATGCACAAGCACATGAGAATGATCAATTTATCTCTTATAAAAGAATACGGATTGATCATGATTAATCATTAAATTATATGGGGTAGGAACCAAAAATGATGAGTCATAACTCAAGATTATATTTTTTGATGATGAAGATTGTTTCTATTAATTATGGTGGGAGATATGTTTCATTCACTGTGCCATAATTCGCCTTGATCTGATTATTGATCATCACCCAATCTCAATCTGCCAATGAAGAATGATGACTCCTCCTCTCAATGTACCCAAGGTTTTGAAGTTATCTTTGTAGATTACCTATATTGAATAAATTATATAGGTAATTAATTTATAGGACATTAATGAATTAATTAGATAATTAATTAATTAATCCACTAAACACACCCGCCAATGGCCATTTAGTTTTAACATCCCACATAGACCAACTTTAGGCTAGTACAAGGTTAAACCACACATTCCAAATTGAGGCCATATATTTTCAATCTAAGACTACATTTAATAGATATCTATTTTTTTCCTGAAGAACTAGGCATAATTAATATATAATATATATAATATTTTTATAAAATTAATTTTTGGAAACCCAAGCCTCATAATCAAATGTTGTCTCAAGTCCTGGATCCAAAAATGTTCGTAGATATATTTCAATGTTTTATATGAAAAAATAGGGTGTCTATATTATTCCCTCCTTTAATATTTTCATCCTCAAAAAGAAAAACTAAACCAACATTTGGGGATAATGACTCATATATGGAACTCCTGCTCTCAGGATCTCTCCAACATACTCTTGTGTTGCCACAACACACAATCCAAGGGGATGATCTATCCACACAAGATACTATCATGTCGATCCTTGATCACCACCAGGTGCTCTGTAAATTTGGTTCCATCCTAAATGTCCATCTCTCCTTAGTCAATGATATCTGTGGAATCATGCACATATATCATCAACTAAAACACATGGAATATTTTGTGCACCATCTCCAATTGTCGGGGCATGGCAAGGTGGTAGGAAACCTCGACAACCCTCTGCAAGATCTTAAATATCGTGATTAACCTTGAGGATAAATTATATCCCCCATTGAATCTCCACCCTCTTATTTTTTGGGAGACTCTTAAAAAAATTTGGTTTCCTTCCATCAAATCTAAGAACCTATGAAGTCTCTCTGTATAATATTTCTACCTAATATAGGCTATACTCATCCACTAATGGATCACCTAGAACATATCTATCTTTTCATGCACCATCTCTAGCCCAACAAGAGATGTCTTACAGATATCAGTCCAGCATAGGAGTGACCTGAACGGTCTATTATAAAGGGACTTGAAAGTTTTCATGCATACTATAGAGTGGCAGAAATTATTGTATGAAAAATTTACCAATGGAAATTTATCATCCCAACTCCAGCTAAATTTTAACACATAAACCCTCAGTATCTCCTCTGACACCTAGATATTTTTCTTAGTCTGCCCATCTAGGTGGGGGATAATTATTCTACTCCTCCTCTTATGGGTCTCAAATGACTCCAAAAGGCCTCTCCACAACAATGAAGTAATCCATGAATGATGGTCTGAGGAAATAGTTGATATAACCCCTAGAAGTAGGATGATCTCCCATACCTAAAAATGTCTAAACTATCAACAGAACTCTACTCCCTGGTAGCAAGAAAGTGTGACAACTTCATAAGTCTTTCAAATTTCACCCATATGGAATCATGATATCTCTTTATCCCTAGAGTCCCAATCATAAAAAATGGATATGATATACCATTTCCACTATAGGATCTCAAGAAACATCAAAAAACCCTTCCTAAACATGTTGCTCCGCATTTAGCTACTAAAAATTGAGGCATCAAGAGATGAACGTCACTATGCTCTTCCTCATGCTATCCCACCAAAATAGTCATTGAAGGTATATTTACATATAAAATATAATGGGATGTATATCCAAATGTGTTGTTTGAAACTCTTTCATCAATTCCTCTTATATCATGATTGGGACTACTATCCATCCCTTTGAACAGATGACTTGATTCCCTCTTTCAAAAAATCCATCTAGTGAATTTCTTGAGGAAATTAATTCATGTATGATCTCACATTTTACGTATCCCAACAAAGAGTATATCAAATTCTAGAGAAGAAAAGGATTTAAATAAAACTCAACTTAAGAAAAAAAATACACCCACCTAGTCATCCATGGTTATCAGTGAGGAGGCTAACTGCTTAGACAAGTCCCCCACCAAGTGAGCATGGTACTTCCTGTTATGGTAATCATCAAACATGTTCCCGTTTCCTAGGTTATAGAGTATCTCAATGTTATGTTATATTATAAACTATAACTGATGCCTCTATCTCATGTTCAATTCTCTCAATGTGAACAAATGCCTAAGACTCTAATGGTCAGAGTAAATAGAAAATCACTCTCCCAACAGATAGTTCTTCCACCTCCTCAGATAAAAGACTACCACATATAACTCAAGGCCTTGATTGAGGTAGTTTATCTCTAATAATATCAACTGCCTAAATCCATATGTGTTAATGGAATACCTTTGAATCAACACATGGTCGATCCCAACTTCATAGGAATCATAACATACTACCTACTCCACACCCTCCTCTAGTAGTCTCAAAATAGATGAACTCATCTACCTCAGCCTCAACTACCTAAAGGCTCTCTAGAAATACTCAGTCTATTAAATGACTTACCATTCTAGGATATGGTTTAAAATGGGATGCAATACTTCATAATTCTTCCAAAAACCTCTTGTATCTCCCTTCCAAGCCACAGAAACTTCATACTTATGATATGATCCTAGTTGGATCCCAATCAAGCACTGCATCATTTTTCACTAGGTCAATAGCCAAACCATTCTCAAAAATGACATTCCATAGGAAATGAACCTTGTGGATCTAGAACTAGTGCTTCAAGAGATTACTATAAACATGGTTCTCCTGAATTAAATCTAGGACCATCCTCGTGTTCTCTCCATGTTATTCCTCAATCACTAATTATATGGTAATGTCATCAATAATGACAAAATAAATCAATACAATTATGGATAGAAGATATAGTTCATGAGATAAATAAACACAATGGAGATATTTGTCTCACCAATAGGCATCACTATGAAATCAATTTTTTATAGAGACATCAAAATTCTAGGTTTTAAATATTATCCTTGAAAACACTAAAATGGTGGTTTCCAGACTTGACAATGATCTTCAAGAACCATCTCACACCATGCAACTGATCAAATAGGTCATCAGTCATAAAAATGGGCACTTGATCATTATCATGGCCTTGTTCATTTGAAGATAATCTATTAAAAACTAAAATATCCCATTTTATTTTTTCATGAACAAAACCATAGCTGCCCTGGGTGTCACACTAGGTCTTATAAAACCATTATCTTTAAGGTCCTCCAACTACAACCACAGCTCCCAGATCTTGGTAGGGGCCATACGATATGAAAAAGGAGATATTAGGGTAGTCTTAGGGTGCAATTAGATGAAAGACTCCATCTCCCACCTCATAGGTAGTCTCATAACATCCTTATAGAATAAGTGCATAAAATCATCCAGGACTGAATGAATCTAGATGCTTGAAGATCCTTTTTCACTATGGGATAGACTCTCCAACTAATGGGTTATAGGTTATAGCCTTTTACTCATGAAACACACTCATCTTTCCATGAGATCCCTCTCAAATTCATGGGAAAATCATATCCCATCAGTGAAAAGTTATCTAACTCATTTATAGTGATAGTAAATTTGGGCTCATACCTTGGAAAACTAATCCTTACACACCATGATTTTATAACGGCCCATTGTGATGACCAAAATTTCCCATTATAAAATCCCCAACTAAATGATTTTTTACACTAATGGCATATAAAAGACATAGAAGAAGTTTTCCCCATAGTAACCTCAAGGCCAAGATGATGGGATAAAAACTCAACTAGGAGCTCTAACTCTCACACTAGGAGTAAAAAGATAAAGGAATGACTTGTACCTATTTATAATAATAATAAATAAAGAGTATAATAAACACAGATCATACCTCTAATCATCTCGTGAGGTGTTGGGTCATATGCATCCATGGCCTACGGCAGCCCACGACATCAACCTCCAGCTCCCTGATCCTAAAATGGGATTTATAAGGGTGGTGGTGGAAGGAGATCATAAGATCATCCACCACCCATAGCTCCTCCTCTTGGTTCCCAACCTACTCCTCTACTAGCTCCACCTCCCTAAGGGACTCACTTCTATTTACTTGATGATCAATGATCATGAATATTTTTCTATCGTGGTGGTCCTTTGGCTACCTACCTTCACTCCTCAGCTTGTCAGGTCATGAAATAATGTTCCATGTGACCTCACCCATAACATACACAGCACCACCACTATCCAAGATTCCCTATTCCTCTATGTAATCTATGTGTTTTATGACCAATTGTATATGTATAGTCATGGATAGGTCTCTTTTTTCGAGAACCTACCAATGGGAACATGTAAGCTGCTATAGATGAATCAGCCCCATAATACCCTCTCCTAGATCTAGCTATATGAAGTCACTCTGATAGGAAGTTATCAGTCACTAGCACCCACTCCAACACTCTGGAATAAATTATAAGGTACATGGATATGATGTTGGCACTAGTTTCGCCATAAAGGCCCTCCTCAAACTTCTATGCCCGAAAGTATCCATCTGAAATAATGTCAAGTGAGTATCATGTATGTTTAGTGAACCTCATAGAAAAATCAGAAAATATCACCCCTCTCTACTACATATATATATATGATTATGAATCCAAACCAAGTGAAATAGTAAGGGGTATTACTCCCCATGAAGAATTGGTATCAAGACATACGATGAGAGTATTGAATCCTTATGCCTTTGCGTAACTAGGCTCTACTAACTCCTAAATTGTCCTTTGAAAAAGATAGATTCCAGTACAACCACATGAATAGTCACTGTCTAGATAATACTTAAAACAAACATCGTTGTCTCTAGCCAAATCTATACCACCCTGAGTTCTAGCACACCAAGGATCCTCTGTATCCTTTAGTGTTGGAACTCACAGACAATGATAAGCCAGCGTGTATCCATAGACTTCACTGTGGGTATTATCTTCTACTCAAAATGTGGGGGTTATTCTACATATCCACCTAGAGAATGAATCTTATGGGTAGTCCCCTGAATTGAGGCCTTCTCACTCATTAGATCATCTTAATGATTCATAATTGGTAACCTAGATGGATTTCTTCAAGGAGGAATCCTAAAAATTTAATCGATATGTACCACAGTCAGACGAGAATATATATGGGGATTTGTCTCAAGAGGGATAGTAAAATGTCTCAAACCTATATGATTCATGTACCAAATTTACTTACAACAAATTTATCTATATTTCAATTTTACAACCTTGTTTTCAATGTCTTTGTGTATGGATACATTAGCCTCAACACCAACACTAGGTTCCCTGCTTTAAAATCCATACATGAGATACTTTGACATTATCACCCTAAATCCCAACCAAATCCACATAAGGGGAAAACTCTAAAAATTTTCTAATGGAATGATCTTATTTGATAAAAATATATCCAGACCCAACCAGATGAGGCTAGAACCAAAACTACCCCAAGCATGCATCCCTGTCCAAGGGGAAGCAAGAAAGTTCCAAAGGCATAACTAAGGTGGGATGCCTTTTCCCAAATACATGTATGCATGCACTAGACCATCTCCATGCATAAGTGTAGTGGGAAAAAAATAAAAGATGCAAAATCTAGATAATAAACCATGCATAGAAAACCTCTTGGGAATAAAAGATTAAAACAAAATAATGTGAAAATTGAAAAGTGGAAAATATATGCCCAACTAGAAAAAAGTCCCAAACTGAAATTAATGGGAATGAAAATGCTGGGAGATCCCAGCTCTGAATCCCTATGCCCAGACCACCATATGTAGTCAAATGAACCAGGGCATCCCTATGCTCTACTGTAATCGATGCCTAACTATTTTTCATCTGTATAATATATTACACTTAGAGGAAAAACCCATGAAGGGGTGAGTATATACATACCTAGTAGGACACCCCAAAATATTAATGGTAATTAGAAAGTAAAATGAAGAGAATTTATAGCTCAACCCATAATAAGTGACTAAAAAATAAAAAAAATGAATAAAAATATATATGATCATAAGAGAGACCAAAAAAAGAGATAAAGGTGATATCCATATAATAGAATAGCTCAGGAAAGGTGTCTACTATCAGTTCCATTTGTCTATCAATGATTCCCAATATCTTGTGTGTCTGAACATAGAAGTAACCATATCAAGAAACACTACACCATTGTGTGAAATAGTAAAGGGGACATAATTTCTTAGTAGACGACTCATTCTATGGTGAAATAGGAGGTACCATTTAGTGTAAGGAGGACCCACACCCTAGTATGATAGGGGGTACCACTCAGTAGATAGATGAACCATGCTCTATTATTTCGGGGGCACGACTTAGTAGATAAAGTACCCATATCCTAGTCTCTCAGAATGCTACCACTCATTGGATAAAATAATGATTCCCTATTTCAATAGGGGGTACCACGTAGTAGATAGATGAAACACCCCCTAGTCCTTCAGGGGGTACCACTCAGTAGATAGTGGAACCACACCCTAGTCATTCAAGGGGGTACCACCAAGTATATTTTCAAAGAGCTCCCTAGTAATTATGGGGAAACTGCTCAATAGATAGATAACCTCATCCCAAGTCCATCAGGGGGTACCACTTAGTAAATAGAGGAATTTTTCTGTAGTTAGTAGAGGGGGTACCACTCAGTTGATCCTTCCTGACCAATCTCATCGTTGAGCGGTGCCTAAAGAAGAGTCACACTCAGAACACCTCACATCATATCTCAAAAACCTCCATGATGGCTATCATCAAGTTCAACAAGGAAAAACAACAAGTATATAATACTCATCGGAAAAATGAGTCCAAACAAGGGATATATGATATGTAAAAGATTACATAAAAAGGAAGGTACAAAGTGGGTAAGGGAACCCACATAGAATGTGGTCCCGCTCCTCTTCTTGGTTGTGTCCTTCTCCAGTACATGGATCACTAACCTTGTAGCCTACATGGAATGTAAGGGTAAAATAAGACATGAATCAGCTACCTGGGGTACTACATGTCCTCTTGGTTATGTTCATGTCTATTAGGCCTTGTCTGTGTACACTGTCCATGTGCCAGTATATGACATGAACCCAGCCAATCCCATGCATGTGTACTCCTAGAGTACATGTTGAGTCTCCAGAACCAATTCTCATGGTATGTGGGGGTCCCACACAACATGTGATACTTATAATCTCTCAAAAATTGTAGAATCATAAATTTACAATGAACCCACAAGTGTTCTTCCGAACTACCTGATGTGTACTCACAATTTCCATAGAATCCTTGATCTACTACATGTTCCATCATATCCACCTCCACCACTTCGAATAATGCCTCTAGGGTGGAAATATTGAATCGAAATTCTTTCATGAATCAATTATGGCCCACTAGTAGCTTAAATATGGATTCTGCTGATCCATAATGGGTTTTTACATTCCCTGCACACCTCCCATCAAAGATTATCTGTCCTGAATCCCATATCCATTGGAATCATGACCCACTATACAGAAATCATACCGACCGACCCTCTAATCAACAATTTTTTCACCGCTCATGAATCTTCTACAATTCGATAGATCATATCATAGTCGATTCCTCTTAAATATGTCGAAATATGGCCCAAAAGGCCAACAACAAAGATCACAAAGAACAATGGGGGAAAATCACATGAATAAGAGTGAAACAATCCTAGCACTATCATTCTTGGACCAAGAGTTATATTATGGATCACTAGAGAGATAAAAAATTGAATAAACAATTTAATCTGATGCATCGGTGCATGAAAAGTCTTGTTTTAATGTAGATTAAATAATTATAATTGATCATGGTCAATAATTTTATCATATAGAGATGAAACCACAAATGATGTTTTATTCCTAAGGATTGGATCTTTTGATGATGAATAACGCTACTACCAATGAAGGAGGAGGATTTTTTTGCATTCAATGCACCTTGATTCACCTAGATTTGATTATTGATAGTCACCTAATCATGATCTTCCAATGAATAATGATGGATCATCCTTTCAACAGTCCCAGGGTTACATGGGTAACAATGGAGATCTAGCATAAAAAATCATTAATATATGGAATTAGTTTTTATGTCGTTGGTGAATTAATTAAATAACTAATTAATTAATCCATTGAATGCACCGTCTAATGGAGATTTTATCCAAATTTCCCCCACCAACCTAGTTCAGTTCATACCTAGGGTAATCTATATGTTACAAACTCAACTGTGGTCTCAGATTTTCTATATGAGACTTTGTTTAACAGATATCCCATTTATAGATAAATTATGAACGTGTAATATAAAATATATTTAATATTATTATTAAAGTAATTTGAGGCACACTGGGTCTCAAAATCTCCCATCATCTCAGCACATAGATCCAAACATATTCGTAGTTATATTTCAATGTATGAAATGAAAAAAATAGGTTCTCTATATAGAACATAAATCTAACATATGGTGTGGTTGGAATGACTCGGTAAATAGTTTTTAAAGGTACCAAAGCCTTTAAAAAACTGTCTCAGGGTTCTGAATAAAAAATGACATAATATTACAATAAAATCAAATAAAAACAATTGTATATTGAATGTCGAAATACAGGATCCAACATAACCTCAGTCGGAGTTATAGTTTTCCTGGGATCCCTGTAAACACAGATTTAGTGTTTTAAAACACTAAAATGCTCATGTAATAAAACTAACCACATTAAATGAAGAAATATTGTTGTAAAAGCATGGGATTCGACATCTGTGTTATTATTTACTAGTATGTGTTGAAAACACATCAATCTGACTAGTAGTGTGGTTTGAATTACTCGACAAACTGTTCTTAAAGGTGAATAAGCCTTTAAAGTCATGTATTAGTAGGGGTTCAAATAATAAAATTAATTTGGATTTGTATAAAATGAAATGAAAAAACTATAGATTTATTAGAGAAATTTTTAAATAGAAATAATTTCATTTGGAGTTTTTGTTTTCCTGGGATGTCGATAAAAATGTTTTTTACTATTTTTAAACACAAAAACATGTGCGTAATAATCTAATGCATAGAAAACTACCTCAAATTTACATGATGTCATGGTAAAACAATAATTTAGTAATTTTTTACATGTATACAAGTCCAAAATGTCTATCCTACTTGAGTTGTTGTTGAAATGACTTGGTTAAAAGTTTTTAAAGGTACTAGTTCCTTTAAAAACAAATTCGGGGGTAAAAATAGAAAAAAAACATCATATTTCCAAGAAATCATACGAAAATGATAGGGAATTTATTGGTGAAATTTAAGAACTAACAATATGTAATTTTGTGTCACTATTTTACAAGGATTACCAAAAATGTGTTTTTAGTATTTTAAAACACTAAAATGTGTGTCTAACGGTTAAAACCAATGAAAACAACCACAAATTGACATTAAATCACAGGGAAACCACCATTAAGTAATTATTTTCATGTACATTTAGAAAACATGTCAATATGACATCTAGTGTGGTTAAAATGACATGGTAAATGGTTTTTAAAGCTTCCAAAGCCTTTAAAAACATGTTACGGGGGTCAAAACCAAAAAACACCATCAAATTTCCTTGAAATCAGATGAAAATCACCTTATAATTATTATTGAAATATAGGAACTGACATAAGATCGTTCTATGTTACAATTTTCTTGAGGTGCCCATAAATGCAATTTTTGTGTTTTAATAAACTAAACCATCCATGTAATGGTAAAAGAAAAATAAAAAACCTCATATTGATGTGAAAACCTATAAAACCCACATTTGAGTTATTTTTAATTTCTTTATTTTTATAAGACATCAGTCTAACTTATGTTTTGGTTGAAATGATGAGGTAAATCATTTTTAAAGGTACCCACACCTTTAAAAATTTGTGTTGGGGATCCAAATAAAAAATGACATAATATTTATAGGAATTCAAAGACAAATTACCTTATCATGATTGGTCAAATTTATGAACCTATGAAACATCATTAAAAGTTATTATTTTCCTCATATGGTTGTAAACATGTATTTAGTGTTTTAAAACACTAGAACATGTATGAAACTATCAAAACGATATCAAATAACCTCATATTGACCTGAAATCATAGTAAAACCCCTTTGAGTTATTTTTGATCTGAAAATGATGATAACTTGTTAATCCAACATGTGGTGTGGTGGAAATGACTTGGTAAAAAGAAATTAATAGTTCCACAAACTTTAAAATGGTGTAATAGGGGGTCAAAAAAGGAAAAAAAATCTGATTGGAATGAAATTTGATTAAAAACATGATAGATTTACTGAATAAATGTAAGAACTAACTTCATACCATTCTAATATATGGTTTTCTTTGGATTATTGTAAACATTTTTTCAGTGTTTTAAAATAATAAAACAATTGTGTAATAGTATGAAAATATATCAAATGACCTCATATTGATGTTAAATCCTAGGAAAATGAATGTTGATTTATTTTTGAAATATATCACATGGTTTCATATAAATGTTTTTCAAAAAAAATATGATGTAAATTTTGAAAACATTACATGTTGATTTAGAAATTATTTTATTTTTTATATATTTATTCCTTTCTAGTTTAAAGTGTTTAATCATATCTAAAATAAGAATTCTTATGATTTAAAAGGGGTTTTTCATAATACATTATTTATTTTGTATTCAAATGTTATCGGTTTTATTTATAAAATTTTAAAAAAAAAATTGTGAATCATTTTCAATATATTCTATGTATTTTGTGTTCAGAATTTATTTTCTTAAATGTTATGGATTTTATTATAGGTGACAGATGAAGATAGTAGTGAACAGCATAACTATTATGATATATGAACTTCTCTTGAAGGAAGTCATGATGGTTATTATTTCCTTTTGAATGTTTAATTTTTATCAACAATTATTTTGTATTTTTTTAAATTATGTTCATTTTTAATTTTTGTCTTTTTTTGTTACAAATGATGAGATGTTGTAGTCGGTTCCAGATGTTTTGATGATGTGGTGGAAGATGGATGAAACAGAGGTTGTGGGAGAGATGTATATTAGGCATGGGTTATTGTTGGAAATATTTTATATTTAAATATTGATGATTGAGGTATGAGTATACTGAAGTTATCTATGGACTATGTTTATAGTGACTGAGGTTATCATGACTATGGATGTAAGATTTATGATGAATGTATGAAGAGTTTACTATGAATTTATATTTTGGTTTATAATTTGTTAGAGCTATTAAATTTATATTTCTTATATTCTATTGGTGATATAACACTCTACACTACGAAACACAAACTATGTGATTTGATGTTATAGCTCAATATGATTCATCATATTGTACATTATGATATATCAATAGCTAAATAATATAGACAAATATGTATGTATAAATAGTTGAAATATTACTATATGTTCATATTGTATCTTATGATATCACGTACCATAAGGCACACCCATACGCCCCAGTAGTGATCACAGAGGCACCATAATGGATTAGTTATTATATGTTGTTTGGTTCTATAAATTTATTTTTTATTGCTTTTCCAAAAAAATATAGAAAATATGTAGAGGTTTAATATGTTTAACTAAGTCACATATAATTTGAATCTATAAATACCTTTGAAATAAATCAAAAAATTTCCAGGGCGTGAACACCTTTGATTCAAATCGATGACATGGAAATATATTGTTTGCCACAACATATTTTCATCTTTTATTAGGGAAAAGGAGTTGTTGTGTCCAATTAATTTCCTATAATAAAAATAGAAAGATAATGAGGGCATCAACATCTTATGCACCCACCCATTATAAATCCCCTCTCTCACCAAATTCTTCCCTCTCTCCAATCATCCCTCATTTTGGCTCTCTCTCTCTCTAAATTTATCCTTGTTTTCTACACTCTTCTCATTGACTCTCCTAGTTGTATTAATGGGGTAAATAAATTGAAGCTTCGTTTGAATGATTTTTTTCTATTTTATTTCAATGTTATTTATTTATTTAGTATACTTTTAGGTTAATTTTAATTATTTTTATTTACTTATTTTTTTATACTACATGTAATTTTTAAATAATAGTTAACATTAATGGGAATGCAAATATTATTTTATGTTGAATTTCTAGTAATTAATTAATGATTAGTTGTATGTAGTAATATAATAATTATTATGATTTGATTATTATTTAACATCATTTATGGGTTTATAATTAGTAGTAAAAAAAATATCGACTAATTTATACTCATGTAACTAATTATTATCAACTAATAAATGATAAAATAATAAAATAATAATTAAATTACCAATTTACTAATAATGAATTGTAAATAAATATGTAATTATTAACTAATAGTTAGCTAATAATTAACTTATAATTTTATAATAATTAACTTCTAATGCACAAAAAAATAACAGTTAAGTAATATTCATTACCTAATGACTATATATTAATACATTAATAATGAACTAATTATTAAATAATGATTAATTAATAATTATCTAATAATTAACTAATCATTGAGTAATAATTGAAAATTGTTTATCTATTAATTAATATTCACTAACTAATTATTAAATATTAATTAAAAAATTACTAACTAATCATTAAATAATCATTAACTAATAATTAACTATTAATGAACTAACAAGTGACTAACAAAAAATTATTTTTAATTATTAATTAACTACATGTTATCTATTAGTTCATATTCATTAAAAAATTTAAATAACAATTAGCTAACTATTTACGAATAGATAAAAAATAATTGACTATTAATTAACAAATATTTGACAAATAATTTACTACTGCTTAACTATTAACATACTAATGATTACATATTTATTAACTTATGATTAAATATTAATTAACGAATTATTAACTAATTATTAAGAATTTATTAACTTAGGATTAACTAATTCATAATATATAATTTACTAATAAATAACTATTAACGAACAATTAATTAACTAGTGATTAAAAATCAATTAACCTTTAATTAACTAATGAATAACTAATGATTAACTAATGATTAAATATTAATTAAAAAATTATTAACTAATCATTAACTAATTATTAACTAATGAGTAACTACTACTAATTAACTACATGTTAATTTTTAATTAACAATTAATTAACTATTAATTAAGTATTAATTAACTGTTACCTAACTATTCATTATCTATTGATTAACTGTTAATTAACTATTAATTATTTAATTACTAACTTAATTAATAACATTTAGTTATCAATTAATAAAAATTTGGAGAGTTTATTTACTAACACCATTACCATGAAAGAACTTCAAACTTCTTCTATATTCATCCCTACATGATGATTCTCTATAGTCAGTATTTCATATTAATCAATTAATGATGTAATGATTGTGTAGTTATCTGAGTAATGAAATCCCAATTTGGATGAAAATAGTTGGATGCATGCTCTAACATAGATGGACCTAGGGGTATTAAACCTTAAAGCAGCGTATGTGCTATTAACTCAGTCATCACTCAGTGGAGGATAAAGAGGTCTAACTATAGACATGGATTGATACGCCTAGGGGAAATTATATGGTTAGACACATTACAATTAATCTAACAAACTTCACAATAATTTGTATCTTTGGATTCCATTTGTAATAATAATTTTTGGACTAAAAACATTAGTGAAAACCTTAGAGAGAAGTCTAAACATAATAAAACATTCTAAAATTTTAATAAAGTAAAGATTATGTTGGTTTTCGAGCAATGAATTCCTTTTCTGAATACTGTATGTTGAAGTAGGCTCTAGAATCGATTTACCTAGGGGTAGTAACCCTGAAAATGTTGGATTGAGTGTTAACATGTTCATCACATGGTGCATGACAAAGCAGCCTAACTACACACATAGGTGGACCCTCCTTAGTAATATGACTTTTTAATCACATTCTATTTACCCCACCATACTCACAATAATAATACCATTAGATAACTTTAAGAATATTAATATTTTGAAAATGAAACATTAGTGAAAACATTAAAGATAAGTATAAACATAAGAAAAAGTTATAAAATTTCAATAATGTTAATATCATGTGGTTTTCTAAGAAATGACATCCTTGTGTGGGTACTATAAGTGTACAATGATCTAAAATAGATGCACCTATGCATAATAACACTGAAAGGGGTGTATTGGTATTTTACTCAATCAACACTCAATGTATGAAAAAGAGGCATAATTTCTCATCTAGGTTGACACTCTTGTTGTACCTAATTTGGATAATCACAAAATTATTTTAAACTATTGACCATATAGTTATATCCTTGAACAATGAAATAACTTTTCCTAATTATTCTATTGCCTACCCTATATGATTATTCTTCTTAGTGAATATTGATTACAATACTAGAATCATGATTACAAACCATTTCTTAATATAGATAATCAGGTCTTCAAGTGTCTATTGGTATGGAAAAATTATTCAATCTTATCAAGGATCTTCATATTGTGGAAAACCAATATAAATTGTTTTCATAAGTGATTGTGTTACCCTACAAAAACATCAGGTAATTTTTATTATTCATTTAAATTTTAGAGTTGATTAGGAGATACAATATATTAGTTATATGTATTTTCAATTTTATGATAGACTATGGTATCTACATTATCCATTGGTTATAAGTAATAATATTATTTAACCAAGGATTTGATAATGCTTCGATGGAGTTAAATGCATATGTTTCTAAAATCTAGTTGTTTCCTACTATTGTATGAAAATACAAGTATGAAAGAGTTATCGACGAAGGTCCATCCTAATAATATGGGATATTTTTATATGAGAATAAATAATACAACAAAATTAATAACCCATATGCAATTTTACAACATTTTGATGACAGGGATGCTCTTAATTATAGAAATGATGAGGGGGAAGATGGATATGTTGGGGAAGAAGATTCTTTAAATTTAATACTTGTACATATGCCTCAATATATGATAAATCATCCATGGATCTTCTTATCTTGATCAGAGGTTATAAAATGTTTTCCTTAATATGACTGGAATATTCTCATAGCCATAACTGATTTTCCAAGAGTTATAGAGGATAGATTTGGTTCAATGAAAAAAAATTAAATGTTGGAAGATATTTTTGAAGAAAATATTCCCTCACAGGAATACTGAAATGATTTCATATTGAAAAACATTTTAGATATTTAGTTTAGGATTGAAACCCAAAAAATAAATCCAATGATGTAAAAAATACGGTGATGACTATAGATTTCACCTGGGGTAAATTCATGAATGTTTTCATTGATGGAGGGATATTTCTAAGATTAGGGCATCTCATACATACATTCAACCTAACCAAACACAAGATCATACATCATTATATGCTAAATTTGTGTCATTTATTATTTTTGAGATAATTATTACCTGTCAAGATGTGCTTATATCCCTTGTGAATGAGATTATACAATAAAATTTTTGTTAGAATATTTCAAATGGAAATACATAGAGGTAAAATAATAATTATTGTTTCAAGGGGTTTGGTGATTTGGATGACTCTTATCCTGTGTGTACACAGCTACTATCAATACCATGGAAAAAATAAAACTTTTCATCCACCTTGATACATGTGGAAATGATTCTAAATATTAACTATTTGATCATTAACATGTTAAATTTCATTGGTAAATATAGGCATTCATTTAATGTATTACTACATTTCATTTTCTCAAAAAAAAATTATATTGATAGAATATTTCTATATGAAAATTACCCTGGTGTATTACTAATTGAAGAAACCAAATATGGTAAACATATAGATATGACACTTACATTTTTCATAGTGTATAAGGAAAATAAAGAATCTTGGATTTGGTTTTGGTTTTTGGGATGTATTAAATACCATTTTACCCTCGTTTGGGGTGTATGTTTTATATTTGATAACCATAGGGTGATCAGTGATGCAATCAATGCAGATATTATTACATGTAGAACCCCAAATTTACATCATTGATATTTAATTAGACACATTTTCAGTCATGTGTGAATGGATTTTTATAATGATACAATAAAGAAGGCTATCACAATTTCTAGTATATATTCTATTTCATTTTCTTACCTTGTCAACATAATTGTATTATTAATTTATATATAATATAGTCATTATTATATATAATATGAGCCAATTATTGATGTTTTCAATAATTATTTAAACCAATTTGTATGGGTATTCATGGATTCTTTAAATACATTCTGCACATTCCAAAAGATAAATGGAAATTTGTGTATGATGGGTGGAAGAGGTGTTGGATTTGGTTGTCTAGAACCAACTACTTTGTAATTTATTCATTAATAAAAGTCGTATCACATCTTTATTGTTCTTCTGCGTGACAATGCATGTGATAATGTCCTAAGGACAGCTGTTGCATTAATGGGTCATAGCGGATCCCTACTATGATGAGAACCCAGAAGTGCCATAACATTATTCTTGAATATATGCTCTATAGCAAGATGATATTATTTTAGGGACACAAATAATATAGGTCATTAGGGGTGAGGACTCATAAAACATTGAGGCACCTTCTCATGGTGTGCGCCCTTGGTAATATCCAGGAGGATAATATGAGAACGAGACCCGCCAGTAAGAAATCCACATTTCATAGTGTCATTGGATGTTCCTATCTTTGGACATGTGTATTGATCCTTAGACTTTAAGATTATTATTAATCGGTATTACAACTCGCGCACTTAGATGTATTGACGAAAACGGTGATGACACACTATTCACAGCGAGGTAGGATACGTTGGGTGCGTCACGAGTAATAATGCATTAATAGATAATGCGAGAAAGGATTTGTCCCTTCTATTCCATAACAGAAGTAGATATCTCAGGCCCTTTTGATGGAATTGATATAGCCTAAATAAATCCATGGATATGGTAAGGTGTGGGCGAGTTCTATTCTGGGAAGTCAAAGAAAGAATAATCGAGCACATGGGTTGATGGCACTAGCATGCAACCCTCTTGATTAGAGTTATCGAGACAAAGGGATTATATTACATGGTAAACGTTCGTAGGAGGTGACACGTCATTGCGGCGTTAACTTCTTTATCTATGGGTGCCTTGGCGTGTTGCTAGATGCTAACCTTGGACTTTAGGCAGGCTCCGCCTAATGCCACTGAGAAAGAGGCATAGAGGGTCACACACTAATTGTGTCCATGTATCTCAGTTAAATATTAAATTAACATGTTAAATAAAAATTATTCCCGACTGTGGTTGAATAATTATTTGAGGATTCCTAATCGCATTTATTTCGACACTGGTTATTCGAAAGAATATATTGTGGGAAAAATAATATATATAGTTATTAGCGAGTAATGAAGTTACATTTATTTATGAAATAAATAGCCATTACTCAAGGTCTAATAAATATTGTGGATTAATTAAATAAAATGAAAACTAAAAGTATAGGTCGTGTATATTTATATACATGCCGTGTATTTTGTTTTTCAGGATTCGTGAGAAAATATTGTTTATTTAATTAAATGACAATAAATGTAATATGTTGGGAGCATGTCAAGTAATAATGATGGGCATCTATCATTATTAAGACATGGGGTATTACTAAGAATTAAATGAAATGATTAAATGGTTTCAGGCAATTAATTCATTTTATTATTTTATGTATTATAATTCCAATTACATTATTCTCATTGCAAAGAGCCATTGTTCTGCACAACAGCTTTTGAAATAATCTCTAGCCAAGAGAGAATTCCATTTCCACCAAGAATGCTTTCGAGTTACGAGAGCGAGATCCTCCACCGGATCAAGGAGGTAGAAGACGGACATTGCAAGCGAAGGATCTTCCGCGCTAGCACTCGGAGATCCATTCGGCAATGTCCAAAGACACGTGGACAACATGTGGATCACGACTAGAGGAATCCTGTACTTGGATTATACGACGCAACGACGGATCACAGGATCGTGACAGGAGACTCCAACGAAGAAAGAATTCCATAGAGGTAAATTTTATGAATTAATTAAATTAATTATAACCAACAAATGATGATACTATATCAAGGGTTCCGGTACACTTTTTTTATTTTTCGTTCTTCATTCTATTTCGAAGATTCGGCATTTTAAATCATGATGGATCTCAGATTGAACGTTGTTTAACGTTAAAATTAAAGTTGGGCTAACCCACCAACGCTCTTCTACTGTGCTCGGAACCTACAACCGGTATCATAGGGGTCATATCGTTGATTATAACAATTTAGTTTTTCATTGGTGATTTACGCATTTAATAATTTAGTTATTTCAATTCATGTTAAATCGTTCTGGAAATCTGAATCTTGAGATCTATTCCTCCTCCCTCGTTTCTCATTCACCTCACAGAAACAAATTTTTCTTTTAATTTTTTTTAAAATAAAATAGAGGAACTCATCCGGAGGTGCTAAACATTTCTGGACATACAACACCAGAATACACAACATGTATTTAGAAGTACACACCATGTAGTCTAGGTTAATTCATTGAATAATCCTCTAAATCAGGTCATGTGTTGGAATCTTTCTAAGAATTTAAGACACCGTATGTTGACCAGAAATAGGTGGCACACTGTTTCCGGAGTACACGCCATGTGGTCCAATGAACACGGTGTGTAGTCCCTTCGGGTAAGGGTTGGGCCATGTACCCTGTACACGGCTTGCTCGGCTGTAAACCATGTAAGGTGGAAACTACACGGCGTGTGTCCCACAGAACACACCATGTATTCCAAAAATTTCCAAAGTACATTAACACGCCATGTCCCCGGGCATGTACTTCGGATGGATGGTGAAGAAAAGTACACGCCATGCAGTCGGAAATACATGTCGTGTACTCGCCCAAATTACACAGATTTATTAAAATTTAATATTATATTTTACAAACCCTTGAAACGTGTACCATGTTGTAGGCGTAAAGCTGAGGCACAAAACGTGATAGGTGTTTTATCTATATGTGTTTAATTTAACATCTGCGTAATGAACGGGAATTCACCGGGTTTCCTCCAAGGTACAAGTTATGTACAAGGATAATTTTAAATGAATTTATTTGTTTAAAATTATGATAGATGAGAATCTCAAGGAAATTCAGAAAAAGGTTTTAAGATAAAAGGATTGATTAATTAAAGATAATTAATTAATTCGAGCGTGATTTATCATAAACAAGAACGATTAAAGAATTAAAGGCTAGTTTTATTTATGTGTAAATATCATTGCATGTATGGATGATCATGAGATAGACCGAGACCTTTGTATGTGAATTGTTTATTTTAATTTATTTATTTAAATTAAATTTTTTGTCCTGCGAGCCATCTCTTCATTAATATGTAGGGTCTGCGTGCCCAAGGATTATTTTTTGTAAAAACCCCTTTCTACCCCTCACCTGCGTGTGAGATAAATGAATATGTAATGGATGGAGCTCCCAAGATATTGGAGGAAGCTCAAGTCAGGAGCCAAGGTGAAACCAATCCATGGAGATACAAAGGTGGACAGGTGGAAAGTTGTAAACACGAACCTGAAAGGTTCAACGTGTTTCTCCCCTAGGTCTTGGGTTAGTTTATCAAATGCTAGATAAACTAACCAATAGAAAAGTCTCATGATCATACCATTTATTTTATTTCTGTCATTTTCATGGTTTATTAATTGTGGGTGTGTTGTCATGATCACACAATTAATGAATTAAACGAGCATGCAAGATGGAACTAAAATAAAACCATCTTATACGTAAATATTATCTCAGACATGGTTAATAACTTACGTATATCCCACTTAATATTAACAAGCATGTAATCAAAGATAATAAATTGGAGGTTTACGTATAAGGATAAAATCCCTCAAATGGAATATTAAGTCCGTATAGCCTTCCATAATCTTGGTTAGAATCGAAACCATAGTTCAAAGTGCTTGACCAACCCAAGTTGGGGTGCTTCCAATTATCAGGCAATTCTAATTCAAGGTTTTGGGTTGACTTGACTTGGTTCACATTAAGGGTTGACTGCCACAGTAAGAATTAGTGTGACCAAGAGGCAAAGGTTGAGGAAATCCGAAATAAAAGGATTTCAGGATTGGGGGGGGGTCCACTCAGCGGATTAAGGAGCTGTGAGTTAATTCAGTTGGCATTTGGAATGCCTACCTAAAACCATTCAAGTTTCTTGACCAACCCTAGTTGGGTTAATGCGAAGGGAAATATAGATTCTTGCCACTAGAATATTCAGGCAACAGAATATTCCAAAATCAATGGTGAGGGATATTAGATTTCGATAAAATATTGGGAGACTAATAAGTATTAATTTATTTATTTGCCTCAAATTTTGTAATAAATTACTAAACCTATGCTCATCTTATTTTGTAGAAACGGCAAGAAAATGACTTCAAACATATCATTATGCACCATACTCAATAAGGAAAACCTTCTCACCGGCACCAATTTCCAAGAGTGGCAGAGGCGTTTACACATCGTCCTTTGCCACGAATGGAAATTGTATGTCCTGGAAGAGCCTATTCCAGTTGCGCCTGGGAAAGAGGCTAGTGATGAGGAATTATCTCTCTATATGAAACACATGGATGATGCCACAGATGTCTAGTGTTTCATGCTATCAGCCATGTCCAATGAGCTCTTAAAGCAACATGAAAACATGGACATGTATAGCATGATGCCTCACCTTAAGGATATCTACCAAGAGAAGGCGAGACAGGAGAGGTATGAGATCTCCAATGCTTTTTTTACAACAATGTTTGGAGATTTTTCACCAGCTGGGCCTCATTTAGTCAATCTTATTGGCAACATTGAACGCCTGGACATCTTAGGGATTAAATTCTTGGATGAGTTACATACAGATCTCATCCTATCATCACTACCCAAGACCTTCTCTATCTTCATTTTCAACTATAATATGAGCGGAAATGAGAAGATTCTATCGGAGCTTCTGACCTTGATTCTCCAGGTAGATAATAACTTTGGGCGTGACAAACCCACGGTCCTTATGGTGAACAAGAAAAGTAAGGACAATGAAAAGGGGCCAATGAATTATAAACGGTCTGAAGCCCCTGAGCACCATCCCTCGAAGAAGGGGAAGATCCAGAGGCAAGGAAAGGAATGGGAGGCAGTGTGTTTTGCATGTGGCAAGCAGGGCCACTGGAAGAGGAACTGCACCCAGAAGCGTCGGGACGCTAAAGGTGCATTTGTTATCGAGTGCAATCTTTCTATATCTACACATTGGATATTAGATACAGCTTGTGGGGCTAACATTTGTATTCAAATGCAGGAACCAAGTAGATTTAGAAAGATCTTCAGGGGAGAGGTGGATCTTTGAGCTACCAATGACGCAAGGCAGGTTGCGTTGGATATTGGCAACTATCACCTCTCATTGCCAAGTGGCATGATTTTGGTTTTACAAACCTGTTATTTTGTTCCTAGTGTTACCAAGAACATAATTTTTGTATCTTGTTTGGATGTGGATGGATTTTTTTTCATGTTTAGAAATAAGGGTTGTCTCTTTTATAAGAACAATGTATGGTATGGTATGGCACATTTTAATAATGGTTTGTATGTATTAAATTACAAAAACCATGTGTTGGAAATCGATAACGAAACAAACTCACATGACTCAAAAATCACCCATTTGTGGCATCACCTCCTTGGTCAGGTGAATGAGAAGCAGTTGACAAAGCTCTGCCAAGATGGCTATTTAGACTCTATTGAGCATAAACCACTTGATAGATGACACGCTTGTATACAAGGAAAAATGACCAAACCTCCTTTTGGTGGATAAGGTGAAAGGGACACAGAGCTTCTAGGATTGGTACACACGGATGTGTGTGGACCATTTCCAGTAGAATCTAGAGGTGGATATTCTTACTTCATTACTTTTACTGATTATTTGAGTAGATATGTCTATGTCTACTTAATGAGGTATAAGTCAGAGTCCTTAGAGAAATTTAAGGAATTCAATAATGAGGTAGAGAATCAGATTGGTAAGAAGATAAAGAATCTTTGATCGGATTGAGGTGGAGAATATCTAAACCAAGAGTTCATCGATCTTCTATGGGATTATGGGATTCTATCTCAGCTCACTCCTCCTTATACACCACAGTGGAATGGTGTTAGTGAAAGGAGGAACCACACCTTGTTGGACATGGTGAGGTCGATGATGAGTCATGCGGATCTTCCATTATCAATTTTGGGATATGCATTACAAACAGCAGCAAACACATTAAACTGAGTACCAACTAAGGCGGAAAATGGAATTCCATCCGAGTTATGGAATGGAAGAAAACCCACTTTGCCGCACTCACGTGTATAGGGATGTGTGGCATTTTTTAAGGCCTTCTCAGGAAACAAAATAGAACCTTGGGGCACAAGGTGTATCTTAATAGGATATCCCAAGGAAATGAAAGGATATTACCTATATAACCCTTCAGATAAGAAAGTGATTGTCGCCAGACAAGCCGTCTTTCATGAGAGGGAGCACATCCTCAAGAAGGATAGTGGGAGAAAGATTGAATTTGACGAAGTTGATGCTCAAGATACATAGGAGTTGGTACAAGAACAAGTTCCATAGGTCATTGGGGAAGAGGTTCCAGAAACACAAGTACTGTGTAGGATCTCAAGAGAGGTAAGGGAACCAGAGAGATTTGGTTTCCTAGTCACTGAGGATGGTGAGTCATTATTGTTAGACAATGATTAACCTCTCTTCTATAAGGAAGCAGTAGAAAGCTCGAAACCTGCAAGATGGCTAGAAGCTATGAATTTTGAGATGGATTCCATGTATCAGAACCAAGTCTGGGTTTTGGTCAATGAGCCAGTTGATGTAAAGCCTATTGGATGCAAATGGGTATTCAAGAAAAAACTAGACATGGAAGGTTATGTTAGCACCTATAAAGCAAGGATAGTGGCTAAAGGATTTAGACAGCGTCAAGGAATTGACTATGATGAAACCTTCTCGCCAGTTTCCCTGTTTAAATCCATAAGAATCATACTTGCCATAGCAGCTTACTATGACTACAAGATTTGGAAAATGGATGTCAAAACAACATTCCTTAATAGGAACCTTCAGGAAGATGTCTATATGACACAACTAGAAGGTTTTGTGACACCAGGTGAAGCCAAATGGGTTTGTAAGATTCAGAAATCCATTTATGGATTAAATCAAGCATCCAGGTCATGGAACATTTGATTTGATGAAGCCATAACCGAATTTGGTTTCAATAAGAATGAATGTGAGCCATGTGTTTATAAGCGGTTTAATGGGAATGCGATCGTTATCCTAGTAGTATATGTTGATGACATATTACTTATTGGAAATGATGTACTAGTCTTACAGTCAGTTAAGGACTAGTTGAATAAGTATTTCTCCATGAAGGAATTGGGAGAAGCAGCCTACATTCTAGGGATCAAGATCATCCGTGATAGATCCAAGAGGCTGATTGGACTAAGTCAGGGTACATACATTGACCAAATACTAAATAGATTTAGTATGGAAAAATACAAGAGGGGATTGGTTCCACTATCACTTGGCATACATCTTTATAAGAAAATGTTCCCTCGAACACAACAGGAGAAAGATAGAATGAGTAAGATCTCATAAGCTTCTGCTATAGGATCCATCATGTGTGCCATGTTATGTACCAGGCTTGATGTTTCCTATGCACTGAGCATGGTAGGCAGATATCAAGCAGATCTAGGAGAATGGAATTGGACTACTGTTAAAACTATCCTTATGTACCGATGAAGAACTAAGGATATGTTATTGGTGTATGGAGGAGACGAGGATCTTGTCATTAGAGGGTATGCTGATGCTGGTTTTCAAACAGATCAGAATGATCTGAAGTCGAAGTCTGGATATGTTTTTTGTCTCAATGGAAGAGTTGTGAGCTGGAAGAGTTCAAAGTAGCCAGTTGTCACTGATTCTAAAGCAGAGTCCGAGTATATAGTAGCTTCTGATGCAGCCAAGAAAGCCGTCTAGATTCGGAACTTTGTCCAGGATCTTGATGTGGTGTGTAGCAGTAAATATCCCATTGCATTGTATTGTGATAATACTACAGCGGTGGCTCTTGCAAAAGAACCAAGGTCACATTAATGGACAAATCACATACTCCAGAAGTATCAACTCTTAAGGGATTTATATCAAAGGGGTGACATTGTAGTGAGCAGAGTGTCCATGGAAGAGAATGTGGGGGAACCCATGACTAAAGGCATATCTCAGCAGAATCATGAATATCATGTGAGAGCTAGCGGGTTAAAGGTTAGTAGCAGTTGGATCTAGTCCAAGTGAGATTCTGTTGGAGTTGGTGGTATAGAACCAACTACTTTGTACTTTATTCAGTAATAAAAGACTTACCACATCGTGATTTACCTTCTACGTGACAATGCATGTGATAATGTCCTAAGGACATCTGTTGCATTAATTGGTCATAGCAGATCCCTCCTATGATGAGAACCCAGAAGTTCCATAACACTACTCTTGAATATATGTTCTATGGCCAGATGATATTATTTGAGGGATACAAATAATACAGGTCATTAGGGGTGAGGACTCATAAGACTTTGAGGAACCTTCTAAGGGTGGGCGCCCTTGGTAATATCCAGGAGGATATTATGAGAACGAGACCCGCCAGTAGGAAATCCACATTTCATAGTGTCATTGGATGTTCCTATCTACGAACGTGTGTATTGATCCTTATACTTTAAGATTATTATTAATGGGTATTAAAACTCGCACAATTAGATGTATTGATGAAAACTATGACGAAACACTATTCACAGCGAGGTAGGATACGTTGGGTGTGTCATGAGTAATACTGCATTAATAGATAATGCGAGAGAGGATTTGTCACTACTGTTCCATAACGGAAGTAGATATATTAGGCCCTTTGATGGAATTGATATAGCCTATGAAAATCCATGGCCATGGTAATGTATGGGCGAGTTCAATTATGGGAAGTCAATGAAAGAATAATTGAGCACATGGGTTGATGGCACTAGCATGCAACCCGCTTCATTAGAGATATCGAGACAAAGGGATTATATTACATGGTAAGAATTAGTAGGAGGTGACATGTCATTGCAGCGTTAACTTCTTTCTCTATGGGTGCCTTGGCATGTTGCTAGACACTAACCTTGGACTTTAGGCAGGCTTCGCCTAATTCCATTGAGATAGAGGCCTAGAGGGTCACAAACTAAGTGTGTCCATGTATCTTAGTTAAATATTAATTTAACAAGTTAAATAAATATTATTCCTGGCTGTGGTTTAATAATTTTTTAAGTATGCTTGATCGCATTTATTTCAACACGGTTTTTTGAAAGAGTATATTGTGGGAGAAATAGTATATATATTTATTAGCAAGTAATGCAGTTACAATTATTTAAGAAATAAATAGCCATTACTCAATGTCTAATAAATATGGTGGAGGAAATAAATAAAATGAAAA